>OY754958.1:95139696-95739696 GCA_963576555.1 Ferdinandea cuprea | reverse complement strand
TAATCCCGCCTGTGACACATTTTTGGGACCACCTTTAATACTTTTGGAGCAATTTTTAATTTGAAATTGAGGCAATTCTTCATTTTGAAAAAGAATTTGAATTTATGGGACCATTGTTCATTTTTGGTTTGCGGCCATTTCTTACCTTTTATCCAAAAGTTTGGGGTAATTTTTCATAATGAATTTTGGCCCCAAACTAAAAAATTAAAAATTGCCCCAAACATATGAAAAGTGACCATAAATCACAGAAATTTTCATGTTGTTGTTTCCCATATAATTTTTTGAGGCCATTTTTAATTTTTGGTCTGGGGCCATTTTTCGTTTCAAATTCGGGCTTTTTCATTTTCAAAAATAAATCGAATTTTTGAGGTAATTTGTCATATTTGATTTGGGGCCAAAATTCATGTAGCTCTTAAAGGTAGCCCTAAGCGACGAACTGTTGGCCATGTTGTCGAGCAAACCTCATTATTGCTGTATATAAATATAAGCGGAACTACTTGCGCTTCCTTATCGCACATGTTTACTCTTTAAAGAATTAGCACGAAATTAATGTTCGCCGTGTAGGGGATAATGCAAACGAACAGGTTCGGCGAGCATGTTCATCGTTTAAGGCTATCTTTACCCATCCATAGCAAGTGCACGCAGAAATAAACGGCGTGGGACCAATGGGAATGAGGCAACAACAATTCACTTTTTTATACCTATTTTGACACATAGCTTATAACACCTCTTAATATTCGTCGTAGACCCCTAAAAGTATAAATATTTATGATCAGGACCAAAACCTAAGACTATTTAGCAATGTCAGTCAGTCCGCCCGACCGTATCAACTTTCGAGGTTTTTAAATTTATGCTAGGAAGCTGAAATTTGGATCATATACTTTCGGGTCCTGAAAAGGTAAAGCGTTACAATTTTTTTAAATCCGACTACTGCCACGCCCACAATTAAAAATAACCGTTTTAAAGCTAAAGTTAGAGAAAGTGTTAGAATCTTCACAAGATATGTAGGCGCTCCCCTTCTTTATATGGCTTTCATATAAGGTTTTTTGGGATATAAGCCACCAAAAAGTGTGTGTTGCCAAAAACTTTGTATGGGTGATATATTGACAAAAATAGTGGTTAAATATTTTATTTAACACTTTTTCGGTTTCTATGAAAATTTTCGACGAAAACTGGATTTTAATGAAAAACTCCCACAAAAAGTAGGAGTGGCAAAAAACTTTATATGATAAAGCAGGGCAGCGCCTACATATCTTGTGATGGTTGTAACACTCTGTCTCTCTAACTTTAGCTTTAAAACGGTTTTTTCTAAATTGTGGGCGTGGCAGTGGGCGTATACAAAAAATGTTTACACTTAACTATTCCGGAGGGAATATGTGGTCCAAATTTCAGCTTCCTAGCTTAATTTTAAAGGCCTAAAAATTGCGTACGGACATTGCGTACAAGAATGATCCTAGGTATAGATTAAAACCAATACATAGGGAACTTACAGTACTAACAACAGGACAGTCAATGGCACCATTAACGATTGATAGAATAACAACGGATAATGTAAATTAACATGGGACCAACGGAGATAATACAGGACACAAAAGCAATATTAAGACAAACTGTAGACTCTTATAATTTACAAAGACTAAACGTAGGCAATGATCCAACAATCATAAAGTTAGAATTTATCCATGCTAAAATAACAGCTATCGAACCGGGAAAGATGTACCGGATGATGTTAGGAACGTAAAAAAATGGCTAATAAGTAAAAAAAACCAAACCGACGGTACCGCAATTTACAATTTAAACAAACAGATTCAAATCAACTCTTATATCAACAACACAATTACTGACCTTATAAAATATTATAAAAACATACAGGAAAGAAATTACTAAACATATGAAGAGCGAAAAAAAAATGCTTAAAAATAATAGTCTGGCAGGTGGTTGCAGGTGCTTGCCAGACGAGCCTATAGCTACTGCTTCGATTGATAGGAATACTAGAGCACTGTTTTTTTAAGTACAATATCTTTGTGAATAGTTTACCTATCGATATGAAATAAACACCAAGCTTAGGTTCTAGTTTTTGAATCTGTTACCAAAATATTCTATTGATATCTATTCTTATTATCGCAATTATAAGAAAAAGAGTAAAACCAGAATTTAATAATTTTTTTATGTCTTAGGTATATGTTTTAGGTCTCCCAACGTTAATAAACGTCTGAGATATCCCAATTTGGTTGGATAAGCATGTTTTTTTCTTTGATCATCGAAAGCTCAGTAACGAATTATCGCACGGTAAATCTGAGGGCAGTTTTAGGAACTTGAAAACATGCTTTTACAATTTTTTTTAAATATTATTATGTACAGAAGCTCCCACGGATAATCTGACAAAGCTGCTCAACTCACTTAAAGCATTTTAAACACAAACTCAGGGTGGCGCAAAAGTAATCCTCCTATCAGAAAATGCTATAAATTTTGCGATTGGCCCCTAATGTCAGTTCTGTTTTGACATTTGTGTAGTAAACACATGCAAAATACACATTAATAAACAATGTTACTAAGACCAAATAAAAATAATCCACAAGAAGAATCAAAGTTTTTAATTTTTTTTTTAATTACAGCCAAAAAACATCGGAAGGTTATTTTTGCGCCACCTTGTATAATAAAACGTTTTGTATTTGATGGAGTGATTTTAGCTTGCAGGACTTCCTGAAGGCGTTCGGACGTTAAATGGACCACTTTTTCGCAGACCTAGGGTTCTATTAAATTCCATGGTTGCAATTTAAGCTGATTAAAAATTTAAGCGCTTAAACTTCTATTAGTACACTGTTCTTGCTAGTTCTTCCAAAAAGTTTCTTTCATTTGTATACAGGACCTTTAAAATATATCAAGAAATGACTACACTATCTATTTCGAATGAATCATTACTGCCTTACTTTCCAAAAGTCATCCGTTTTAAATTGGCATTATTTGACAATTTTTTTTTGCTAATATACGTGATTTTACTTGCAATTCTGCCATATCAATAATGACTATGCAAAGAATTACGAGTGCAGTTCAAGTGCACATATTACCCGGTCCTGATTTCCGTGAAAATTCTGAAATCTCTTGCAATTTTGAAAGGATCTTTTTGTTTTTTTTTTATATAATGTACGCGCACTAAAGGGACTTTGGATACCCTTATAATGAAGTGACACAGTGCGGGCATTAGGGAAATGACGGATTAGAGAAAGGGAGATTCGTTCAAAATATGCTTATATAAGACAGTTCAAATTCCTCACGGTACATAAAAGGGTTCATGAATAGTCGAACGAATTTCCAAACCAATTTCTTGGATAGTTTTTACTTCTCCATTATTTTAATTTTTAAGTTTCTTTATACGTTAGTATACTAAAGAAAAACGAGGTTACATCTCGCAGCGTCTTTTTATTTTTTGCTTTATCGTTTGAAATAACGGTTTCTGCCCTACGATTTTTTTGGTGAAAATCACTTAAATTTTTTTAATTTCATACAATAATTTACTTAGATTTAAATTAAATGCATTTTTCTCGAAAATGTATTTTTGACAATTATGGAAAAAGTATACAATATGCAAAATATCATAAATATCGCAAGTGCCGATTTTGAGAAAATCAAATTTTGCAAAACTTTAAAAGTGATTTAAATAAATTAGTAAGTTATGTAATGAACTGGAATTAAATTGAATATTTGGCACCAACAACAGGTAATGCCTCAGAGGTGTGTCACTTGTAAACACTTGCCTTAAGAGATGTAAGAGATTAGTTGTCAAATCAAAAGAAACACGTTTTTAATAAATTCAAGTTTAAACTTAAAATCAAGAGACGTTTACAATCTCAGAAGTGGGATATCGACATAAAAATAACTAATGAAAAGTGTAAATATCATATGTTCCCAGAAAACCGATTATTGAAGCGTTAACCGCGCCCGAAATAGAATTCGAAGAAAATTCCACCGTGGCCGAACTTCGGCCATTGTATGACGAATTATTAAATGCCAAGAAACCGCAGCAAACGTGTCCCGAGGCTCCGAAGAAAAGAGGAACCAGCGCACTGACGATAAACGCATTCTAGTGCAGAACCTGGATGCAGAATTGGCCAGAGCCGAGAAGGAAATCCTGTTGCTGAAAAAGCGCGCGAGTTGCAGGCGCTCAAGGAGGAACTTGACATGGTCGATCAAGAGAGGTTTGATTTCTCGGCTTTCGAAGCCATGAAACCCCTTTAGTGGCGACGACAACTACGATATCAGGAAACGGATCACCGATATGGAAGGCGCCCTTACAGTGTTCGGTTGTACCGAAAAAGATAAATTTGTTGGTGTGCGCCGCATACTCACAGGCACAGCCAAAGTGTTCCTACGCACCACCGCGGCCCACACGTACAAGGACCAGAAGGAGAAATTAATCGAAGAAGTCGGACGTACCTACTCGATGCACGATGAAGCAGCTGAAATCGCGGACATTAAAAGCGAACGAGTCCGTGAAGAGGTATGTAATGGAGATGCAGTATGACGCATCCGAAAACCCTCCTGGATAGATACGAGAGGAAGCGCACCTCCGGCGCACCGAAGAAAACCGCAGTCAACTCAACCGCTGTCATGACCCCAATTCGAGGACCGCGGCCAGCGCAGTCGCCACTATCGCGGTTCAGAGGGATGGGAAACCAGTTCTTAAGTACGTATGGGACCGTAGATTGCAAAATTCCGGGATAAAACCGTAGCTCATTAGTTTATTATAATTCCAGCTGATGAAACTTTTGTGCACTTGTGTCATTCGATTTATTGAAAGATCCCTATACTGTAGAGAATAGTGTTAAGACAAAAGCAAACTTATTGTTTATATTGATGACATCTCCATTGCAACCATCGACATGGAGACGCATGTTGAAATTCTGATCGAGGTGTTGCGCGTATGAAAAGAAGCCGGCTTGGAACTTAATATGAAGAAGAATAAGTTCGCACTTAACAAAATCGATTACCTTGGTTATCGGATTAGTGCGGATAGGATCCGCCCTAATGACAATCACTTAGAAGCAATTCGCACATACCTGATGCCCCGTAATACTAAAGAGGGTTTTTCCCTATTTCCATCGCTTCGTCCCAGGGTTCTCCTGCATTTCCAGAACATTGACAAATTTGCTAAGGAAATATTCAAAGTTTTATTGGACTGATGAGTGCATTCAAGCCTTTGAGCAGCTAAGAAATAAACTAGTTTCTTCGCCAATATTGGCAATATACGATTCCAAACGGGAAACGGAGTTGTACTGTGATGCCAGCGTACATGGTTTCGGGGAAAACATCATGCGTGTCACCCACAAGAAATGTGGGCATATCCGAGAAAAATTAGAAGCCGAAGAAGTACCCGCGTATGTGCTAGAAGACGGGTTAGTTTTCCGTGTCGATCCGCAGAGCAGACGTCAACTTTGTGTCCCTAAGGAACTAAAGGAAAACGTCATGCGTGTCGCCCACGAGAAATGTGGGCATCTGGGTATTGACAAATGCGCAAGTCAAATTCAGAAGCACTATTGGATCCCGAATGTAAGGAAAAAATTAAATCCGTTTATCAGAAATTGTCTTAAGTGTATTTACTATTCCGGGCCCCCGCGAAATACTGAGCGAAACCTATATAATATTGCGAAACAGCCCGAGCCTTTTTACACCGTCCATATAGACCACTTTGGCCCGCTGCCCTCCATAAGTTCAAGAAGTAAACATATTTTGGCTGTCATAGATGGCTTCACGAAATATGTCAAATTATATTCTGTCAACACTCCTGGAACAATAGAAACGATAAGCGTCTTGGAGCGATATTTTGAATATTACAGTCGTCCACGTAGGATCATTAGTGATCGGGGAACTGGTTTCATGTCACAGAAATTTGGTAAATTTCTGGAGGAAAATAACATTCAGCATATTAATGTTGCTGTAGCGTCTCCTCAGTCGAGTGACCACATTGAAATGATAAACCTAGTTTTGAAGGCAATGTTAGCGAAGTAGGGTTGGGTCCTCCGAGTGTGCCGATTGGAAACAGCAGTCGTCCGGGGTTGAGTATGCCATAAATAATACTAACCAAGTAAACTGCTGTTCGGAGTAGAACAACGGGGAAGTGTCTTCGACGAGCTGGCAGTGATGACGCGCGAATAGATTTAGATAGGCTGCGAAATGAAGCCTCCGCATATATAGGAAAGACCCAGCTTTACAACCTGAACTACTTCAGTGAGCATCATACCTTGCCCAAGCAGTTTAGCGTCGGCGAATTTGTAATCAGGAATGTGGGCACTTCGATTGCGATAATAAGAAATTAATACCTAAGTATCGCGGTCCATATGTAATAAAAAACATAAGAAAAGGCTACAGTCCGCTTGGGGCGGACAGTATGAGACCCTATCCATATCCCTATATGCCCCAAAGAAAAAAGCATTAAGAAGATAATTGATAGCATTTTATTTCATTCTATTAAATTTACAAAAATTTTTTTTTGGAAAAACACCCCCAAAAAGTGGGCGTGGGCAAAAACTTTGTATGGACGATATGTTGTAAAAAATATTGGCTAAATATCTTGTTAAACATTTTTTTTCGCTTTCCATGAAAATTTTCGAAGAAAATAGCATTTTAGTGAAACACGGGCAGTGCCTACATATCTTGTAAAGGTTGTAACTCTCTATCTCTCTAACTTTAGCTTTAAAACGGTTTTTTTAAATTGTGGGCGCGGCAGTGGGCGTATTTAAAAAAATTGTACACTTAACCATTTCGGAGCCCTAGGGAATATGTGGTCCAAATTTCAGCTTCCTAGCTTAATTTTAAAGGCCTAAAAATTGCGTACGGACGGACGGACATTGCTAGATAGTCTTAGGAATTGGTCCTGATCTTAAATATATATACTTTTATGGGTCTACGGCGAATATTAAGGGGTGTTACAAACTATGTGTCAAAATTAATATACCCTTAGGATAGGGTATAATAACGGTCTGGCAGGCAGTTGGTGGTTGCGTCACTATGTACCGAATTTTTGGAATTGAAAAAAATGAGCGAAAAGAACTTGCTTTTACAAGGCAAGTCCGTCCGTCCGTACGCAATTTTTAGGCCTTTAAAATTAAGCTAGGAAGCTGAAATTTGGAGCACATATTCCCTAGGCCTCCGAAATGGTTAAGTGTATAATTTTTGGAATACGCTCACTGCCACGCCCACAATTTAGAAAAAACCGTTTTAAAGCTAAATATAGAGAGATCGAGTTTTACATCCTTCACAAGATATGTAGGCACTGCCCCCCTCTATAAGTTTGTCATATAAAGTTTTTTGCCACGCCTACTTTTTGTGGGCGTTTTTTTTACTAAAATGCTGTTTTCTTCGAAAATTTTCATAGAAAGCGAAAAAAATGTTTAACAAGATATTTACCCTATATTTTTTCCAACATATCGCCCATACAAAGTTGTTGGCCACGCTCACCTTTTGGGGGCGGTTTTTTCCAAAAATCTTTTTTTTTATTAATAGAATGAAATAAAATCTTATTAATACTTTTGTCTTTGGGGCATATAGGGATATGGATAGGGTATCATACTGTTCGCCCCCAGCGGGTAGTAGTAGTAGTATTGCTAGCACCTATTCAATTATATCAATACAATTTTTACAATATTAGTATGATATGAAATTTTTCTCGTGTTTTGTGTCATTCGGCAAATTATTAAATAGTTTGATACCTTTATAAAGCAATGAATCTTTCGTTCACATACTTAACATATTAGGCAGTCTTAAATCATCTCTCATTTCTTAAAGCATATGGCTTTAATAATCGAATAAATTGCACGTAATTTAATAAATTTTTTGGCATTCAAATTTTTTTAATTTTGTATAAAAACATTAGGACATTCATTAAGGCTTAACTACTCGGCAAAAACAGGAAAAGGCGACTTTTCCAAAGCTCACACACACACGCTGCTGTCCCCACGTATTCAGAAACTGGACTAAGTATCTATTTTGAGTTTTAAAAGCTCTAAGAAAGAATAAACAAAACAGGAAGAATTGCCAACGAAAGAAGAAAACATTTTGCATCCAGAGTCATCTAAGCGTAAGATCAGTAACAAGTGACAGCTTTTTTGTGTAAATGTATTAGTTTTTTTCGAATTTTCCAAAAGTGTGCCACTTGGAAGTTACAGGTACGTCTAACTTTCAAGAAATTCACTTTGTGAAAACTTGAGAGAAAAATACAAATTTCACTGACAACTACTTTAACGAATTGAATATAATATTAATACATATCTATTGCACTTTAATATACAACGCATGGCTTTATATTGTAATATTTGGAGCCTTTTAATTACGTTATCACTATATAGAAACGAAATAGTTAAACAATACTCAAAATGTGGTTTGACAATTACGTTATATATATTTATTGCTCTTTATGTTGAGATGTTGTTTCTTATTCTCTTTAAAACCCCAATTTGTAAGAAATCTTTTTATGTATATAATCATAATAAATTGTATTTATGTCCTCGTTAATTTTACGGTTACATTCCCCGTCGCATAGATCACCGCATCATCCGCGTATAAATCAAGCATACTCTGTTTAACCACACTTTTTAGATCGTTTATATATTCCTAGTACGGATCCTTGGGAAACACCGAACAGGACCTCTTTTGTCTCAGATAGCTGACCATTCACCTTAACTACCTGCGTTCGATTTTCTGAGTACGATCTTGTTAGTTCACTGTTCTTTACACCATATATTTTTAGGTTTTATAACAACAATTCTTTATCTATAGTTTCAAAAGCTCGTTTATGATCGAATTCCGGCTCCATTAAAACAGACCATCTTCCTTCTTTTCCGTTCTTTGAGTGATCATCCAAACCACTCATTTACAGCAGACCTCTTGAATTTTATCGATGTGAACTTTTTAACCACTTCATTTATGCTTTCGCGAAATACCAAACCCATTGTTTCGGCATCAATACTGTTGTTGATTCTTGTTAATCCGCTATTTAACGGGTGATCCAAGTAGAGATACTTTTTTCAATAGCCTTTTTTGACAGATCACGTGTGAGTCGTGTCTTGCTGTCATGTTATTTTTGTTTAGTATTGTTTGGCATTTCATAATGGAAAGACTTACGCGTGAGCAACGTTTAGAAATTGTTCAACTTTATTATGAAAATTCACGTTCTGTGAGGAATGTGTTTCGTGCACTTCGCTCAACTTATGGTCAACATAAACGGCCTACTGAGCGTACTATTCACAACACCATCACCCATTTTGAGACCCAGCATTCATTATTGGATAATATTCGACCGAATAGACCACGTCCAGCACGCTGTGAAGAAAATATAGCGGCCGTAGCTGAGAGTGTACACGAAGACCGTAGAGAGTCGATTCGACGCCGTTCGCAGCAACTCTCTGGCTTTCCTCAGTAATCTATTTTTTGGTACGTCGAACCTTGATCGTACTTCCCTAAAGTTGAAAATATTCTGTCAACCAGGTCAATAAAATTAAATAGATTGTCCCCGTTACCATCAAAAATGGGCAGGCTAGTTAAATATTTTATATGATATAACTAGACTTAGTTGTGCTACCGACACCGATGTTGAGTTGGTCACCAACCTTTTTTCTCATAGGTGGGTAATTCTTTTTTTTGAAAATTTCCCTTCCTTGGTTCTTTTTAAGTTCCTTGGCGTCTTCCTTGGAAAAATATGGTGATGGTAATTTTTTTTTGTTCCGTTTGAGCAGCGAAAATTGTTTTTTTTTATGAAAGCACTTCCGTTTATGTCATATATCTGTTTATTTTCTCTTTTGTTAATATTTTGTCAGTATCACTAGTACTTAGCTACTGGCGCGTTGCGCTTTTTTTTCGTTTACTTAGTAAACATTTTGTGCCCATTTTTATTACAATGACCCGCGTACCAGTGGTTGCCAAATTGCTACATTCGTTTTGGGATGCATTGGGATAGTGTTATGCACTTGCATTCAAAAGGATAAACATTTTGCTACCTGTTTTTTAATATATGAAGACTAAATGTGTCACAGTTATAATAAAATAAAATATGTTGTAATCCGATAAAAGCTTTTTGCTTTTGAATAATTATAATTTCTTTTGAGTAGGGTCACTTTTGAGCTATTCGCAATTCCATATAAAATGTGTTTTTCCGTCAACGCTGAAAAGAAAATAGGTAAATAAACAGATATCTCAAGGACGACGATTGGTCATCCTTAATTTTTTTGTCAGAAATGAACTGTCACAATGACTTTGGTAAAGATAAATTCTCTCACGAAAAGAGAATTTTATAAACACGCTTTTGTAGTAAGAAGTATTAAGATTTCAAATACAACAGCCGTTTTTATATTCTATCCTAAGGGTATATTAATTTTGACACATAGTTTGTAACACCCCTCAATATTCGTCATAGACCCATAAAAGTATATATATTATATATATTTATTTATATCATATATATTTGTGATCAGGACCTAAACCTAAATTGCATATAAATTACCGAAGGCAACGTTTTGACAATTAAACCATTTGTACCAAAAGTAATTTGTTGTGTAAAAATTCGTAAGTTTCTGGCGCTCTTGATGGCGCTCTCTTTTTTAAATTAGGGCATAAAGTAAAAATTCGTACTAATTATTACGAATTTGAAAGTAAGCAATGGACCTGATATGTGTAGAGGTCCTTGAGGACATACCCCACTTCTTCGTCACTTGAGAAATAAAACACTTGGAAGCCATTTCGTGACTTACAAGAACTTTCTGATCTTTAAAACGTTTTGATGACATCGGGATGAGTGGGCGGCATCGAGTGAAGGAACATGTAAAAATTATTTGGTCATATATTTCCCATATATGTACGTACCTAACAAGAATGAATACAAAAATACTAATTGTAAATATTTAAATAATTGTTATAAAAACTACAGCATAGCATTTTGTTTATGTTTCTTGCGGATTTTTAATTTAAAATACTTGCTTGTTAAAACAAAAATATGCAGTTAGCTTTAGGATGCCCATATTGTCCCTTAAATCATCAAAGTTTTTTTTTTACCCACATATTAATAATTTGCGAATTCACATGAGAGCGAAAAGTGAATAGGCGAATTCTGAACTAATCAATTTAACTGTATTTACAACTTGAAAATTTCTATTGGCTCTACCACAAAAGCATTATATTTAATTAATCTAAAAAATTAGATTCTATATTGATTTAAGTAGCGAAATTTACAATTACAACAATTTTCCCGCGAATTAAAAAATTATTGCTGCGAACTGCCACACTTTATAAATCCATAAATGATGAAAAATTCGTTCTAATACGACCTTAAAATTGGCACATCTTGCTGCTAACATTTACAACTGGGATTCGCGGGTGTCTGCGACCAAAAAAAGTTGATATGTAAATGAAATGTCAGAATTTACGAACATTCCTTTGTTCGCAATTCGCTCTCGTATGAATAGTCGTTAAGATCATATGGATAGTCCGGACCGAGTATTTTGCACAGGAAATCGACACTTTCTTTCAGTGTAATGAAAAGCAGCGTTAGAGAGCAAACCTGTTGTTAGCGGAATTACACGGGATGTATTTACTAAAGGTTAGTGGTCGGCTTAAAACGCAAATATCACAGAGGAGCAGAAACATCCAATTCTTCTTCCAAAAGGTTCCAGAAATGTGGTTACAATAATAAGACGGTGCAGGGAAATAACTTCATGGGCAAAAACTTCATATGGGAAATAACTTCACCTCGAGTGGGAAATAACTTCACTTAGAAAAACTGAATTTATCGCCCACCATAGGTGAGCAATATTCTCACGTTTTTGTGGGAAATAATTTCTTTTAACATAAGGGACAGAAGTGGGACTTAGGCCCATAATTTAATTATGGACTAATGTCTCACCCAAGTGGGCATTATTCCATAAAAAACATGTTTGGAATTATGTTTGAAAGATAGTTCCCAGGTGAAGTTATCGCCCTGCACCTAATAAGACAACCTGGATCATCAATGCAAGGGACATTGCCAGGTAGGTTGTCCGACAGTGCATACATTGAACTAGATATCTTCCGAAGTTTCTTCAACAGGTTATGTGTGATCCACCCTCTGAGTGATTTCTTTCATTCGCGTCTTTCTCTAATTACCTCACTTCGAAAGCTGTACATCTTGAAGCAGTTTCCGATCTTGCTGCTAATGCATTCATAGCTTCGCTTAATTGCATGATCGGTCGTACAGGTCTCCCGTATGAAATGTTTTGCGACAATGCGACAAATTTTGGGAGAGCAAACTCCAAACTTGAACTACGTAGCATGTTGTTTCAGAAGATATTACAAGACACTGTAGTTAATTTTTGTACTAATAGCAATATAAACTTTCGTTTCATCCCACCTAGGTCTCCGCACTTTGGTGGAATCTGGAAGGCTGCAGTGAAGGTCGCAAAGGGTCACCTATACCGAAGTCTTCACAAAGCCAAACTCACATTTAAGGAATTATCTATATCTCCGCAATCGACAGATCCGAATTATTTGACTCCTGGACAACTTCTAATCGGAACCCCAGATTGCGTATCTAAGCGTCACAATTTTTATCTTCTCATCGATATAATGGTAACTGTGCATGATGATAATATTTCCTGGTTCCTGGTCAAGACGGTAAAGTCAAAAGGAATCACCAGACGCCCTTTCCACATTCGGACAATTCTTCCTGTTCGAAAGGGAGCTTTGAAAGGAGGCGGCATGTTGGAACAATTTACAATGTGATACAATAAGAAAAAATTTACAAATATTTTTGAATTATATAGTGCCATTAAATTTGAGTCACTGCACGCTTTACTAAACTTTTGAGTTCAGCGTCTATTTAAAGCGATAGCCATATTTAATTAAACAGTTGTTATATAAAGATAATAAAAGTTAATGCAATTATTCTTGCTAATACAATCAAACTATCGGAGGCACTCTTGTCTTTTTTCTTTGCCAGTTTTTTCCGTTCAGTATCAGCAAGTTATTCTTCGTCGATTCATACAAATTTTTTGTCGGTTCGCTACAGTCACCACAAATATACGAAAAAGGTCTTAAATCGTCAAGTGCCTTCAATGTTGTGAATTTTCCTACTATCCAATGGTGTGAATTTTCCTACTATCCAAACATGGTAAATCTATTCATGAACCGGTCAGAAAGTCTCTGATTCTTACATTAACCTCTTAGCTTATTCCATAATCCAAATTCTTCTATTAATTCGATACACAATAAATTGAGGATGGGTCTGTCTATCACAAAACGTTTTGACTGGTTGAGAAAATTCACTTTACAATGGAAACAGCCTAAAATATTCTTCTGGTTCAATTTTCCTCATCAGCAAACTTCCATTGGCAGAGTTGTCTACGCGCATTCCATTTTTAAATGAAATGCAATTTTCCGAGTTGGAGTGGAATTTCTGAATGTTTTGGGCAAATCCTTCAGGAGAATATTCGGTTAATTACTATCCTCAATCCTCAGGCATCATTGTTTTCTGCTATTGAACCTTGTTGGCTATCTCAAGTTTAGCTTAGTTTGCTGTTCTGCCCTAAAGTTTAAATCCATTTCCCATTTGTTTCCTTTTCAAATGATCAACACACTTTTTTCAATGGTTTTTCCTTTCAGGACTTTCTGAAAAAAACTGTTTCGTCTTTTTTGTTCGTTCCATTTCTCGGTTTTATGCAAACATTTATCTTTACAACTCTTAACGGTGTATTTAAATCACTTTTGATGTAAGGTTTCCATATATTCAATAACTTAGTTTTCATTTTTAAATGGTTTTAAGTTTAATTTCTTAACGTATTAAGGTAGGTTATACCAGAAGATATCGATTCAAGAACATCACGCTTCCAAAAAGAAATATGGCTGAGCTATTTCCGTTTATTTCCTTTATTTTATTTTAAACACCATCACAGAGTAGCTTAAATTTTCTTTAACTAAACTGAAAGCTTGTCGGAGTTGAGTTTTTTGTGTATGTTTTTTTTGTGTGTAGGAATTTTAGAATATACGTGAGCAATATTCGTGGGTAAAGGGCGATTTTTTTTCATTGTACACCCATGCGACACAGGTCAGCATTGATTCTGATCTTACGGAGTTTAGTCTGCCTGGGTATAACTTAGTTCCATTCTTCTTGTTACATCGCGGTCTTGCCGTTTATATACATTGTGATGTAGCCTACCGGATTCTACCTCAATACGGCCAATTTTCCAATCCGGAATTTACTTTTATTTGGCTAAAATTCCATGTCCGTAAGCAACTAATTCACTTCTGTTTTATCTACAGAAGCCCTAACCAGGACAGGCATTCAACTTGTAATGAGTTTGAGGTACTGTCTGATTCCATAGACAGAATTGTTACCCTTTATTCTCGTACTGAAATCGTCATTTCGGGCGATTTTAATGTACACAATTCAAGTTGGCGTCGAAATTCTGAACAGACAACACCCGAAGGAAGGTATGTCGAGATCTTCACTGGGGTTGATAACTTGACCCAGCTTGTTTCTTACCTCCCACCCTGATAAATACACTTTAAATGTATTATCGCCTCTAGGTTCGTCAGACCATTGTATCATATCGGCAAATTTCTCGTACTCCAACCACACAGTTAAAGAACAAGCTCCTAAAAGAACCGTATGGCAATACGAGAAAGCCAATTTGGAAGCTTTAAACGGTTTCTTTAGGAGTTTTCACTGGACGTTGTGCTTCCTCGATAACGAAGTGGATGCCACTGCCGATATGATTGCAAATATAATTCACCTGGATATGAAACGCTTTATCCCATCCAGGATAAAGGTATGATTACACGGTCATTTTTGCAATTATTTAAATGTCGCTGTGACGTAAAAATCACGTCATAAAGCAGTCGTTAAAATGTCGCTCGTGTGATCGCCGTTTTTGGGACATGCATTTTGTACCATTTAAATGAGGGAAGCAAATTGCCGTGTGATCACTCTTTAATGACGGCTAGGACAAATGATTAAACTTTTTGGCTGTTGTGGCATTTAAATGGCAGCCTCTAAAAAATGGCATGAAATCCCGACCTGTACCACCTGAAAGTTTTTATTCACTGCCCCACCTCTAGCGAACGTCTGACAAACATCCAAGAGTAAGAAATGTCATGAGAAGCTTCTTAAATAAATAAATAAATAAATCGGCATTAAACTGTAGGTCCCGTTTACGCTTAATATTTTTTTTTTTCTAAAAAATTACAAGGCTCGAAATTTTATTCATGATTTTATAGACATTTACAAAAAGTTCCTTTTTTAAGGATTCAAGGACCCTTTTCGATGTTCCAAGGACCTCCAGTGAAAATTTATAGCAACTGCATTTTGACACGTGATTTTATAGACATTCACAAAAAAATTGTCCTTTTAGACCCATATCATGCGGGTTGAAAAGAAATGACAATCGCCAATATTAATAATTTTTAATGGTTAATTTTTTTTTACACCGCAAATAAGGCAGCCTGATATTCTTATATTGACATACTTATATGAATAGGTTTAGTATCGTACCACTTTCGTACCGGTAGGAAAAGGTACGAAACTATAAGTTTAGATTTGAATCACATCTCTGGCTCGTAATCAAGATCGTCTTCACTGCTCTGCAGCACACACGCTGCTAAGTACACCGTCTCTGCAATTTCCCCCATCCACCCAAAAATTCATTTAAAAATTTTTTATATAATTTATAACAATTTTTTTAATTTAATGAAAGAAGTCATACTAAATGGCAATAGCTATAAGTTCTATATCTTTAATGCAATACGTATTATTTTTTAAAAGATATTGAGTGCTGTTTGATATTGGAGATTTTGTAGAATTGTTGTTTGAAGGTACTATTTGCCGTAATTTTGCTGAAGAGCAATTCAAGAAGCATTTGTGGTTAAGTCGTTAGAGTAGGAAGGGTAAGTGGGGGTAGTCGCGGTTGACGTCGAAGATAAATTGACAGTAGCAGTGGCTGTATTTATGGAAGGTACGAGATGTGTGGAAGCTATTATTTCATTAGGTTTGTCTGGAACTAGTGTGTTATTGTTAACTGGCTTGGGATTTACAGAAGCTGTGACTTTAGAAGACGAATTTGCCAATAGTGTTAAAGGATTAGATATTGGAATTGTTTAAAAAGATTTTGGTTGAGAATATTTACTTGGGACGATACAGTTGTTTTATTAAGATGACCATTGTTTGCTACTGTTGCAAATGTTAGTGGAAGAGAAGTGAGAGGGTTTTACTCCTTGTAAATTTGTTTGGCTTCTGCCATGCTAGCGTGTAGTTTTTATTTTGAGCGTTTCCTTAGCTTGTTGGTAGCGTTGACATTACTTGGAAGAGCACCGCTGTTAGCGCATATTATACGGGTACATTATTAAGGCGTGTGCGGAAGATTACAATTAACCCATGAAGAATTAATTTTGCATATTTTTGCTGTATGGCCTTATAGTTGGAAGTTATGGCAACGCATCGGATTAGGGAAATATTCTCTAACTTGAACTTTCTACCATCCTATGTTGAGAGAAGTAGGTGGACGCAAGAGGTCGAAAGCGAACAATATCAAGACAATGAGGCGTTGAATTTAGTTTTCCATGAAAAAAAAATTTAATATATTTCAGTTTTGGAAACGTTGTTAAGATAGAGGGCACACACTATGCCTTTTGAGGTGTTGAGTTGACTGTGTATTGACACAGAAATATGACATAAGTTGGAAAGTGATTTCTTGGATAAAAATAGATCCGCAATTTTTTGCGCAGCGAGAACGAGTAGACTACCGTCTCGACGTTGAGTTATTTGGTCGTAGGAGGTTGTTATTCTATCGATTGCTTTTAAAGCAGAAAATCGCTGAAGGATGTCAGGGGTTTACTCTCTTTGGCCGAAGAAATAACTATGAATTTGGGGTCGTCTGAAAGACGTTGTGTTGGGGGACCAGAGGCCATGGCACAGTAGGTTAAATCCACCATGTAGCGCCGTCTTGTTGGAACCACATATCATCCACATTCATGCCATCCAATTCGGAAACAATATAGTCGGTTATCTTGGCTCTATACCGGTCTCCATTAATGGCATCTGAGTCATCAGCATCATTTCGGAAGTAGTATAGCCCAATGACTCCGCCAGCCCATAGAGCACACCACAGTCAGTTTTTGTGGATGTAATGGCGTTTCAAGGGTCTTATGTGGATTCTCTTCACTCCAAATGCGGCTTGTTGACGCAGCCATTCAACCCAAAACGAGCCTCATTATTGAAAAAAATTTTGCGATGAAACTGAACCATTATTTTCGAAATAAATTTGTACGATTTGCAAGCGTTGTTCATTTGTCAACCTGTTCTCTATTCGAAAAACCAACCTCTAAAAAAACACCCTTTATTTCTACCTTTGCGTGAATTATAAGACTGTGGGTTAATATATTTTTGGTACTTTAGAATATGAGATTTAAGTATGCAGATATCAGGAGAGATTGCGTACTTTCAAAACCTGATATATG
This sequence comes from Ferdinandea cuprea, assembly GCA_963576555.1. Lineage (NCBI taxonomy): Eukaryota > Metazoa > Arthropoda > Insecta > Diptera > Syrphidae > Ferdinandea > Ferdinandea cuprea. The sequence goes on along the minus strand of OY754958.1, from coordinate 95,722,227 downwards.
TCGATTTACCGAACAGCAACAAATTCAGTAATTATCGCATGTGTAAAGTACTCAAGATCGGGGAGGTTGAGCAATTTAGCTCTCATGTCAATCGAAATATATTTTTTGAAAGAGCTGCAAGAAAGAGACGAATTTTTAATCGAGTCATCGAACATTTTGTGACCGACGAACTGAATTTATGTTTCAATAAATTAGATGTAATATTGAGTATAGACACAATATTATCTATGAATGGTGGTCTGTGAATTTATGTAAGAAAAAAACATAAGTCAGTGATATTCAGAACATCCCTATACCTAGCCATATACATACATATATCTGATTATGTTAATAATAACTGACCGGAGTATATCGATCATCTAAATCAGGTGATATAAATATTTATTGGTTTGAGGAATCGAACACATACCAAAGAAATTAAAAATTCAATAGAAATCGATAATCTATGCAGATAAGTTGTTGAAGAGCCTACAAGAATAACGAGCACATCCCAAACACAAACAGCCGTACTTATTACAATTCACTTAAATGTCTCTAAATAGTTGCATAGTTATACATAGACGAAGTATTTAAGTGGCTTCTATACAATGTTGCATAAATCCTTATTTATAAAACATTTTGCTACCCATTTTAGTTATACAGTGCTTGTGTCAGATAAAGTACCAAAAAGGCGCAATCTATTACAATTAGTTGTCTGAATCGGTAAACACAACTCAGTTGTTTGTAGAAAAATAAATTGAACTTTAGAATTTAGCACGACATGCAAACGAAGTAAACGTTTTTTTAATATAATTTAAGTGGTTGTGCACTTTTCGTAACAACACATAATTCAATCCGCCACCAAATCCCTACCGCAACTTTAACTTCGAACTGCACGTGAATGATTCCTACACTGTCGGTTGCATATAGACTTTAATATCCTCATTGATAATTGAATTTTGTAAAAACGTCTGACAAAATTCCAATTTTTACTTTTTTTTCCTTCGTCAAAATTCTAGGAGGAGATCGCTGACGGAAGCGTGATTGCAGTATTTTTGGATTTTAAAAGAGCATTCGAGATAGGGTTATCAACACGGGCGCTGTCAAAAAGCAGTCATTTAAATGTCGCTGGTGTGATCGTAATTTTTGGGACGACATCTTCGGCGTCATTTCGTAGTGTCGTAGAGTTTGGCATCAAGCTCTCTTGTCGAAAATGCATGCATTTGGGATCGTTGATACTGTTCTTCAATGGATTTTACGTTTCGGACCGTTCCGACCGTTCTCCTCTCTGTCACTTCTAATCCAATCCATTCCTTCGCTGATGACAGTACTTTTATATTCGCATATTCGTTCTGGGATTCACGTCTTTCATCTGCAGATATGGAACTGGAACAGCAGTGAATGTTAAGCTCATTAAATTCTGACTTTATCAGCATTCTTAAGTGGGGTAAAACCAATAGAGCTTCCAAAACGCAATGCTGTCTACTACCAATAAAGCGAAACCTCAATACTCTGCCATTATCCATGGATGGCACTTGCATTGCTGAAACCGAAAGGCTTTCCATCCTCGGTATGTGCGTTAATGACAAACTTCGTTGGAATTACCACATATTCGATGTCGACAAGAACGCCGCGAAATGCCTAGGCTTCCTCAAGCGATGCAAGAAATATTTGACCCCTTCCGATTTGGCTTGAATTTATAAGGCGTTTATTCGGCCCAAACTTGGGTATAATGTGCATATCTGGTCCGATGCACCAATTACCTATTTGGAGCTACTAGACACAATTCAAAAAAGTGCTGTTAAACTTATTGGCGATAGGGACATTGCGAGATTGCTTGACTCTCTAGTCAAAGTCGCAATGTGATCCTGCATGTCGTTGATTAATTGCTACTTCCACCACAAGTTCTTAAATAAAATAGCCAGTTGCATTTCACCCCAACAGTAGTTCAATCGCAATACTTGCCATGGTAGGAATGCACATTAGGATGGACAGTGAAATACAAGGAACTTAACCGTACAACACGAATGTGGAATGCTCTACCACGCTCTGTTCTTCCGACAGATTATAGTGTACAGATATTTAAAACCAACGTGCATCCATTTTTACTTTTTCCTAATCCTTCACTTCCTTAATTCCCGCACTGTGTTACTTCATTATAAGGTTTTCCAAAATCCCTTTAGTGCGCGTACATTATAAAAAAAAAAAAAAAAAACTGGAATGTAGTGTGTTGATACAGAAAATCTTTAGCATCATAGGTGGCCAAAGGTTGGCCAAAGCATTGAAATTCTTGAGGTGCGATCAAACGGTCATCCAAACTTGTCATCCGGATGACATGCTGACATGCTGTTTGAAATAAACAAGTTTTCTGACGTCAGCATGTCAGGATGACAAGTTTGGATGACCGTCTAATTCTGATTGCTGTCGAAGGCTTTTGTAATATGCTTCTGTATGAAATGGAGTACTAGATAAATAGATAGGTGCCAAGTCGGGAGAGCCCACATGGGGCTCTGGTACTGTGATTCCTTATAGAGCCAATTGTGCCTTCCTTGGTGTGGTCCGAGAGCAACTGTTTGACTCCGGAGGAGGTCAGGAAGACGAGAATCTTCTCTGGATGCAGGGTAGGAAGGTAATTTGATGATATGATTTCCTCACCAAGGATGTCCTTCCTGAGACGAAAGAGAGCTGGGCACTCCATGAGTATGTGAAGAGAGGATTCGTCACTCTCTAAATAGAGTCTACATGTAGGGTCCGGTGAGAGGCCAATGCGGTGAATGTGTTTTTTCAAGGGGCAGTGACCGCTGAATATTCCTGTCAGGATTTTTAGACTATTCCTGTCCAGGCAAGTTAGGAATTTGGATTTCCTGGGTTGGAATTTGTGTGGTGCAGTTCTGACCTTGTGAATTGAGCCAGACTTCATTGGATTCGATTTGCTTTTAACAAAAGTTCCTGAAGTGAATTTTGCTGACACCACCGAATGGTTCAGGGCCGACAAGTGGTGTTGTTGCGCCGGCTTTAGCCAGTGAGTCAGCCGCTTCGTTGCCAGCAAAACCCCTGTGGGCTGGGATCCAGTGAAGAGTGACCAAGTTTTTCGTAGCAAGTTCATAAATGGCCATGAAGGTTTCCAGAATAAGCTTTGATTTTATAGCAGATAAGTCAAGAGCCTTGATGGCTGTTTGGCTATCTGAAAAGATAAATATAGTTTTACCTCCTGTGTTAGAACTTAAGTTAATTCTAGCGCAGTGGTTAATGGCAAAAACTTCTGCTTGGAATATGGATGAGTTTTTGCCAAGGCTGACTGAAAAGTTCGCTCGAGGCGACTCTCCAAGAATTCCAGATCCAGTCCCTGACTCCATCTTGGATCCGTCCGTATACCAGATGAGATCATGTTTTGATGGTTTGGGTTTATATTTTTCCCAGTCCTCCCTTGGCGGGACGACGATAGGTTTTTATGGAAGCCGTATGTCGGTAACATGTCGTCAGGAAGCATGCTAAATGAGCTCTGCTCCATAGAATCTAACAAAGCCAGATGACCTCCACGGTAGGAGTAGGGGTTAATGTTATTCAAATGGAACAGTCGATAAATACTCAGTCTTGCCTCCATTTGAATATGTGTTTGTATGGGTGTTAGACCCAATATGATATTAAGTGCCAAGGTAGGGGTGGAACGAATACCACCTGTTATACAGTTTACAGCTATACGTTGAATTCGTTTTAGCTTTTTAACTGCGGTGACTTCGTTAGTCTTGGTCCACCATACCAAAGCAGCATAGGCCATCGCGGGTCGAACCACGAGCGAATAGAGCCAGTAAATCATCTAAGGTCTAAACCTCAGTTATTCCGCAGACACGTCGGCAGATCCATAAGGATCTAGTGGCTCTGCTTATGGTACGTTCTATTTGAGAATTCCAGGACAATTTACTGTCCAGGACAATTCGCAGGTACTTGGCTTCCCGTGAAAAATCGATTGCTTCGCCATACATAATGGGACGAATGAGAAGGTTCAGTTTCCTCCTCTTTGTAAAAGGGACAATAGTCGTCTTTTTGGGTTTACAGAGAGGCCTTCTCTATTACACAATCTCAGTACTGTGGATTGTACGTATTACATTACTTCTGAAACCGTGCTTTCAGATTTGCGACTGACAATAATTGCTACGTCAACAGTGTAACTTATGACATCAATCCCTTGACTTTCCAGGGACTGAAGTCCACAGGAGTGCCGAGTGGACGACGTGGGTACCCACGAGTTGTTATTGCTGAGATTTTGACATCTTCGATGCGGGTCTGGATTATTCTTCCATTAAGCATCGCATTATCCATCTCCCTATGATTGGTGACAGATTAATGTTATTGAGAGCCCTGTAGGTGGACTCAAAGGATGTGTAATTAAAAGCACCCTCAATATTCATGAAAGCTACAAGACAGATTACCTCTCGATTGATGGTGGATTCGATTTTGGTTACCCAGCTGATAAGCATGTTGAGACTTGCTATCAACCAACGAAGAATAAAGGACATGGGGCTGATAGGACGGAAGGATTTTGGACTTGAGTTCGCATTTCTTCCCGCCTTGGGTAGATATTTGACTGTTACTTTTCGCCAGGCCTTCGGTATGTAACCGTAGGCCAGACTGCAGCTGAACAGTTTTGACAGAATGGGTGCTAGCATGTCAGCTCCCTTCTGTAGTAATGCCGGAAATATGCCGTCCTCTTCTGCTGCTTTGTATGGCTTCAGGGAAGTTATAGCCCATTTTATGGCGTTGGGATTGCAGATTTTTCTCGCATTTTTCCAGTCTTCTCTTGTCAGCAGGCATATCCGCTCGATTTGGGGAGATAGGTTTAATGTGAGAGAATCAATAATAATTGATCCAGGAAAGTTTGTTTTAAGTAAGAGCTCAAGTGTCTCTTTCTTATTTTGTGTCAGAAGGCCGTTTTCATTAGTGAGTGTACTTAATGTGACGGTTCTGTCAGAGGCAAGAGCTTTATGTAGTCGGCAGTTGGAAGGTATGTCATATATATCTTCACAGAACCGCCCGAATGATTCCTTTATCGCCTTTTTGATTTCTTTGATATAGTTGGTGAGAGTACTAGAGTAGGACTGCCAGTCTCCATTACTTTGTTGAATAGTTTCCTTACTCCAGATCTGAGGTTTTTAAGGTCAGTGGTCCACCAGACGGTTTCCCTGTTTATGTTTTTGGTCTTAATGTTTTCTTCGAAGGCAGAGACAATAAAAGATCTGACCAGATCGGCAAAACGATCTAGTCTGTCTTTCGTATCAATTAGGTGCTCTCTGTACGAGAGTCAGTCAGTGTTTCTCTTTGGATGATATGACATATGGATTGGGTTAGTTTCTACCATATTAAATCGAATGTACAGGTGATCTGCATGAGGGTTCACAAGACACGTGCCAATTAGAAATAAGATTGTTAGACAGAGAAGTGGATAGGGTAAGGTCCAGTACTTCTCTTCTAACTAGGTTGATAAAGGTTGGTTCACTTCCGATATTACATATATTTACATTGTTACATGTGATATAATCAGGTAATGACTCACCTCTTTTATTTATGTCCGTGCTGCCCCTTATTGTGTGACGAGAATTCGCGTCGCAACCAAGGACATTATCTGTCCTGGAGTGTTTCGCAAATTCGAGTAGATTCTCTACTTCCAATGGGTGAGTCACCAGGGAATTAGGCGGACTCCATGATTATTTCCTTGATGTTGCTAATCTTCACAATAGCTGCCGTGAGGTCACTGGAAATGAACACTGTCAATGGGAAGAAATTTATGTTATTATTAAAAATAATACAAGTTCTAGGTCTACTGGATGTGGTAGAATAAAGCATCCTTCCTTACGTTGTTGAGATTCCTAGGATTTTCCCATTTGTGCTGGTCCATGGTTCCTGCACAAGGGCAATGTTAAGACCTTTGGTGTTCATGATCTTACAATTAGATAAAACTGCCGAAGCAGCCTTAGCGTGATGAAGGTTGATTTCGATAATCTTCATATTAAGTTTGTCGCTTTGAGGGGGCTTTTGTGTGCGAGTCCCATATTTTCCGCCTCGTCCTCTGAGCTGTTCGAGCCGATTCCTGCTCAGAATGCTACGGGCAGTGTGGGTTTGCGTACCGGGTTAGGGTTGCTTGACCTGACAGAGGGAGCAGAAGAGTTATTGTCTTCTTTTCCCATCTGCTGCATTTTGGGTTTAACAGCTGGTATAGGAACAGGCGTTACCGTTCTCACAGGAGACTGTAAAACTCCGGCGCTTGACTCCAATCTGGAAGGTTCGGAAGTTCTAGAAATATCAGCGGAGGGACAGACCTTCCATCCCTATGTTTTTAATGGATTCGGTTTTAGGAGCATCAGAGCAGCTCCTGTAGGCCTCTTCCGTGAGCACGGAGCTCACTGTATCGACGGATTCAATGTCACTGTCGATAATCTCTCGTTCAGGACGGTCTGTCTGTCCATCACTTTGAGATGGTTCAGCCACAGGCTGACAGAAAGGATTGCCCATATCTATTGTCTATCCGCGGAGAGCCCCGCATACGCAGATAAGGCTATATAAAACCGGAGCTCGCCTGGTTCCAGGGTACACCGTTAGCGACTGAGATATTTTAAAGGGGCCCTCAGCCTGGATGGTCATCAGCACGGTACGATTAACACCATTAACCCAGCCCCAATGGATAAGAGGGGGTGGAGTAAGGGGAATGAGAAGGGTAATGACGAGGTTTTTAGTACACACTCACGTGGTGCATTAGGTTCCAAGATCTTTGGGATTCTGAAACAACGGGTTTTTTCAAGTTGTCCTCTTTAGATCCGCCATATTCAGTCTACAGCAGGGACACCTCGTGCAGGACGGGATTCTTCACCACGTATGGACGGTCTTGGGAGTTTTTCGCTCCCTAATCGCCTTACCGGGGTACTAGCGCCTATCGTTCTTATTTCATTTTCGGTTCTTCAAGAGAGATTCGCAGGAGTTCATATTCCAAGCCATGTTTGATGGGTCATCATCAAATCAAACTTTGTAGCTTTCTATTTAGCTGATTAGGTACTCATCCTACTCTCTTTGTTCATCCTTTGTATATGGTTTAAGAACAGGATTATTAGAGCGATTGACGCCGTTTGGTATCTTGAGGCTTACCCATTTGAGGTCTTATTACTTTTGTAATATGGTATTATGTGGTCTTACAAACGTCGCAAAATTATATATATATTCGCAGAAATCACCGATCCTGACTAAAAGAAATATGTTCTTAATCTTTCGATTGTTTCAGCTATACCTCCTTTTATAGAACTTCAGAGCATCATAAGCATCATTAGTCACTTCAGTTTTTAGTTCTACTGGAATATTTAGTTTCCATATCAGATGTTCTTGTTCCAAATTCTCAGAAGAACAGTCAGTCCAATAGTAGATAAGTTTACCAATTACCTTTAAGTCTGGATACTTAATATGATTTGCAGATATTTGTCTTTCAGATTATTATTATTTCCTGAAGCAAAAGCGGGAGATGACGATCGGTTTGTTGTAAGCTTTCGACACTAACGCAATATAGTTCATCCGGGTTTTCGGAAGAAAAAACTCTTGAAAGAGTATGTGGGACCACGTTCACACTACTTTTTTAATGCCCATCAAGATAAGCGACCACTTATATCTGCTGGACGCTTTAGCCATCGCAAGATAGCCTGGTCCGTTATAACTGTATGTTTATGCCTCTCACTATAGGGCCCAATGCTGCAGCAAGACACTCTTTTCATATGCGAGTTAAAATATTCGGAAACTATAAAAATGTCTTAGAAATAAGAAAACCCTCTTTAATACGGTTTGTGGAAGGTCCTACATGTTGACTGCGGTGCATTGTAAGGCCCAAACGACATCACGATTTTTTCAGCCAAGACAAAGCTTTAAAGAAGTCTTTGATCGCTATGACCTGAAACAAACAGCAGTGATTGAGCAAATAAAATGGGAGATTTAGTCTGTGAGAGCAAACGTCACCGCCAACCCCTTCACGAGTTTTGATCCATCGGTGTAGAAGTGGATCGATTCACCTTCCGCGAGATCACTTTCGTCCCTAGAATGATCTGGGTGGAATAGCGACTAGAAAATTTTTGTCAAACTGATATTGAGGTGTGGTGATAGATTCCACCTTACTCACTTTTACTTTTTACTTAACGAGCTCCCGACCCGTGAAGAGTCCCTGCCTGAGATACGGCAGCCTTCCACTCTCTGCGATCACGAGCACGCTGCTTCCAGTTGTCCAGACCAAGCGCTCTGGCATCCGCGATGGCTTGGTCTTTAAAACGGAGGTTCGGTCTTCCTTGTCGTCTCGAACCTGGGGGCTGGGATTCGAAGATCCTCTTGGCTGGAGCGCTGTTGTCCATTCGCTCGATGTGGCCGAGCCAATGTAGTTGACGAGTTTTAGCTTTTCGGACTACATCCACATATTGGTACAGCTCATAGAGTTCGCGGTTGTATCTTTTCCTCCATTCGCCCTCCTCGCACACAGGACCAAATATCCGTCGAAGGATTTTTCTTTCAAAGGATCCCAGTATTAACTCTCCTTTCCTACTTATCGTCCAGCACTCGGCGCCGTATAGCAGAACTGGCAGGATAAGGGTTCTGTAGAGCATGCACTTTGTCCTTCGAGTTAGGAGTTTTGAACCCATTTGCTTTGGCAAACCGAAGTAGCAGCGGTTTCCTGAGGTAATTCTTCGACGGATCTCCACTAAGATGTCATTTGTGGAGTTGATGTTTACCCTGAGGTAGATGAACTCCTTAACTACCTCGAAGTTGCTGCTATCAGCAGTGACATTTTGTCCTAGTCGGTGGACAGATGATTATTTGTTTGTTGATAGCATATATTTAGTCTTGTCCTCATTTACTTCAAGGCCAACTAGTTTTGCCTGTTCTTCAATAGCCGTGTAAGCGTCTATCACGGCACGCTGGGATCGACCGATGATATATCGTCTCATACTCCAGCAGTTGGACTGATCTGTTGAAGATAGTACCTTCCGTGTTGACACCTGGCCTGCGCACTATCTGCTCAAAAACAAGATTGAAGAAATCACACGACAGCGCATCTCCTTGCCGAAATCCGGTGCATGTTTGAAAGAGTTCAGATGAGCCGCTGCCAAACTGCACATTGCATCGCGTGTTATCATGCGACACATCTGGATCAGTTTTGACGGGATCCCGAATTCGGCCATCGCCACAAAAAGCTGCTGACGATGAATACTGTCATATGCGGCTTTAAAGTCGATGAAGAGATGGTTTGCCTCGACTTGAAACTCGTTGGTCTTTTCCAGCATTTGCCTTAGTGTGAAGATCTGGTCTACAGTTGATCTGCCGGGCCGGAAGCCACACTGTTACGTGCCGATTAGTGTGTTGCAGAAAGGTTTAAAACGTTGGATAGAATCTTATATGCGACATTAAGCAGGGATATGCCTCGGTAGTTCTTGAAAGACATAGGATCGCCTTTCTTGTAGATGGGACATATAGAGCTGATGGTCCAGTCATCGGGCATGCTTTCCTCCACCCAAACTTGGTTGATGATTTTGTGCATGCGCCCTACCATAACACCACCTCCGTATTTGAAAACCTCTTCAGGTAGACTATCGGAGCCGGCGGCGTTGCTGTTCTTTAGCTTTTTAATAGCTAAGACAACATCTTCTATACTGGGCGGAGGGACTGGTTCTTCATTGACTGGACGTGGGTTCTCTTCTTGCCCCATCGCTCTCTCTACATTTTGTCCGTTAAGCTGCTGTTGGAAATGCTGCTTAAATACATCTACTATTCCCTGCGTGTCGGTGACTAGGTTTCCATCGCTGTTACGAAGAGCCTACGTTCCGGTCTTAAAGCCAGCAGCCAGTTGCTTGGCTTTCTTATAGAACTTCCGGATGTTGTTTCGGTCAGGGGACTCTTCGATCTCCTTGAGCTGGAAGACTGCGTGCTCTCTTTTCTTTCTACGCAGGATCTTCTTCTGCTCCCTTCTCCTGGCTCGGTACTCATCCCTTGCTGCCCTTGTTTTCCTCTGCAGCGTTCCGGAATACGCATACATCATCATACCACGGGCTTTTTCTCTGGGGTGGCTGGTATCCTAGAGTGGTTTCGGCTACCTCCTTGATGATGTCGCGATAATGAGACCATTGGTTGTTGACGTCTGTGGTAGGTGAATGCACGGTGGGGAGTTTCTCACTCAGGCGCTCTTTGTAGGCTCTGGCGACTCCAGATGTGCTAAGTCGTCCAACGTCGAATTTCTTCTTTTTGGCAGTTCGCAGCTTCTTCTCGTTGGGCAGTCGAGCTCTGAATCTAGCTGCAACAAGAAAACTTAGAATAGCAGAGTGGCCAACTTCTTTTTTGATCCACTGCGATGTTGCTTCGAGGCGAATGGCAGAGTTACCAGCTGATTGTCTGCTTAAGATATCGAGTGGTTTTAAATGAAATAGGATGTCGAGTGCTGCCGCAGCAGTAGTACGAAGTGCACCACTCATGCATAGACAGGCTGATCGCTGAACTTTGCTGAGTTTGTTGCCATTTGTCGCAATGTCTAAGGCTGTCCACCAGGCTACCACGCCGTACCTAGGTTAGGTTAGGTTATGTGGGTTGGCATGAAGGAATAGTTCCTTCCTGCCACACTTATATCTTTGTGGACCCATTGTGATGCCCTTAAAAAGGGGGGACATGCCGGCGTTGTGGCCTTCCCTCCGCTCGTGTTTACTCAATTCAATGTCAAGCCATCCCAATCTCTCCAGAAACCTGCACAGATTAGAGAATGAGACATCTTATAATTCCTCAATGTCTTGGTTAGAAGAAACTTGCAATTGTTCTATTCCTCAAGTGACAGAGGCCCGGGCTGACAGAGATAGTGAGGGTGTCCCCGTGAAGCTCTTCATTGCCGCAATTATGACCAGTGAAAGTGCTACAGCTTGGACAGCGACTCTTTTTCGTACTGCAGGAGTTTTTTTGTACGGTTCTTATTATAGTCTGGCCATAGCTTCCGTGATAGCTCACAGGTGGTTAGAGATTTCCACCTATTGTTAGCTTTCATTCTTCCACTCGCGCTCTTAGGTGGCAGATTAGTGGTTTGATCGACTGAAGGTCGCGATCAACTTCGGATCCTTTTCTTGATAGCTCGTCAGCCGTCTCATTACCGGTTATGTTCCTGTGTCCAGGAACCCAGCAAAGACATACCTTGTGCTGTCATGCTCGAGCCTTAAGCTCTATGCGATAGCGGTGAACCAGCTGTGATTTAACTTCGATAGCATTAACAGCCTAATGGTCGCCTGACTATAAATGGAAATGGTAATATCATTACATGGTATTGCCAACTTTGATACAGTGTGGGCCGCTTCCGTGATTGCCAGAACCTCAGCCTGGAAAATACTACTTTCATCAGGGAGTCTGATGGAGTTGTGTATATTTAGTTCCTCTGAGAATAGACCGGCACCTGTTCCACAATCCATCTTTGATCCATCCGTGTGTATTTCATTTTCATGGGTTCATTCGGTTTCCATTCCTCCCTGCTTGGAAAGTAAAATCCATGTAGGAAATCATGTAGTCGGAGCTAACGTTGTTTCCTACATACAGTTTCAAAATCTGTGTGTGCCCCGCGAGACCTGGGTTCCAGCTGACTATTTGGCTGATCCTCTAGGCGCTCTTGGCAGCTGATTCATGCAAGTATAGATCCAAGGGTAGCAAATTTAGAATCTCTTCCGAACCAGCGGTTGGCGTCGTTATCATTGCACCAGTTGTCCCTATGCTTGCTAGTCTCTATATTTTCGTCAATAACTTAAGATTGGTTGATTTGTCTGCGGCTTGCCACTAGACTATACTGCCATATGTGAGTATCGGTCGTAAAATTGCCGTATACATCCACAGAATTACTTTGGGTTTCGGTCCCCATCTCCTGCCGAAGACACGGTTGCATGCATTAAATGCATTTGCTGCCTTCCTTATTCGTTTATTGACATTCAACCTCCAGTTAAGTTTCCCCTCAAGGATGACACCTAAATACTTCGCCCTCCCCACCACCTTTAGAGGAGATAAAAGCTGGTGGTTCGAATTGTGCTACGTTCCTTTTATTTGTGAACAGCACAAGTTCGGTCTTCTGGGATTTATCCCTAGACCACATTGTTTTGTCCACTCGTTTAGTGTCCGTAGTGAGTTTTCTAACAGTTCGCTTATAGTTGATAGAAATTTGCCTGACGCAAGCAACACAACATCGTCTGCATAAGCAATTACTTTAACCCCTCTGTTTTTTAGTTTCATGAGTATTTCATTGATGACAATAACCCATAGTAGTGGAGAGATGACACCTCCCTGGGGTGTTTCTCTGGATGTTGTAACTCTTAGGTCAGCATCACCAAGGTTAGCATATATATTCCTTTCGCTTAGTAGATTGATGATCACGTTAGTGATAGCACTATCAACGCTGGAATCTTGCAATGTTCTATTTAGTGCGCACATTTTAACATTGTTGAATGCTCCTTCAATGTCTAAAAACGCTGCTAATGTATATTCTGTGTCTGCCTTTCTTTCTCCCTCTGCCTTTAATGTATGCATGCTGAGATGTAGAAAGTGCACTGTTATCAAGTCTGTCATTTATTCATTAATTTTTCCAAGGGTTTTCAGGACGAATGATGTTAGACTTATAGGTCTGAAGTCCTTAGCTTTGGTGTGCCTAGGTTTTCCTGCCTTGGGAATGAAGACAACCTTCACTTTACACCAGGCTTTTGGGATGTAGCTTAGTTCAAGACTTCCTATAAATAGTCTTTTGAGAATCGGTAAAATTATGGCCTTAGATTTCTGTAGCATAATTGGAAATATCTCGTCTCCTCCAGGGGATTTGAAGGGACTGAATCTATCTATTGCCTAGATTTTTTTTTCTTCCGTAGTAGCACCTTGTGGGACTGGCAATGCAGCTAAGGCGCTATACGTAGCCTGATTATTACCATCACTGGGAATTCATCCCGGAAAGTGAGCTTTTAATAAGAGATTGAGAGTTTCCTTGCTGGATGTTGTCCAGTTTCCATTACTGTGTTTTAAGTATCCAGGAACAGCGGGTTTCTTGGACAGAATTTTCCTGAGCCTTGCTGATTCCATAGTACTTTCAATATCACTGCAGATCGTTCGCCAGGTTATACGTTTAGCACTGGCTATGGCGCTCTGGAACATACGCTGATTAGCCATGTAAATGTCCCAGTCTAAGTGGGAGTTTGAAGTTTTTGCAGCATTAAAAGAGGTTCTTGCTTTCTTTCTCATTTCAAAAAGACTTTTCGTCCACCAAGGTGGATAACTCTTGCCTTTAATTGTCCGTAGAGAACAAGCCTTTTCGTACGTTTCCTGTGGAATCTTACTGAAGACTTCTGCGGTAGCGTCGATTTGTTATGATGTCTTCAGTATATGCTGCTGCAGTTTTTGAATATTTTTTACCACCTCTGTAATAAAATTCTCCCAGATGGCTGTTTTGGGGTTCCGTCAAGGTAACGCTCTCATCAATCATGAATTCTCTTAATCTGTTATCCGAAAATGACGCCGCGGGTAAAACCTTCCATTCTTGAGCATGGAGGAAGTTGGCGTCGCATCCTAGGATGAAATCCCATTTCTTCTGCTCTGATTTAATGATCAGCGAACTGGTCAACTCGGACGGTGGATTCGTAGGAGAGTCAAAAGGTATGTATGTGGCTGCAAGTATCATGGGGCACTTCCCCCGTCATTCCAATTTAACCACGGTTTGGTCCATGTTACTGTAGCTAGGTAAGAGAAAAAGGTTAATTTGTTTCCTTGCAACAATACATACTATTTTCTTGTGCGTTAATCTTATACACCACCAGGTCTCTAGAGTTCAACCCTTTTATTTGTCCCCGTATTGCCCACGGTTCTTGAATAAGGGCTTAGTGTTCATAAGAAGAGTAAGGTTGGCGCTGGCCGCTTTACTGTGGTGAAGATTTACTTGTAGTATCTTCATGACCTGTTCGGATCTTTAGGTTTTAGAGCTTTGAAAAAAAGATCTTAATGATAAGTGTTATTGTGGAGGGCTTGGTTTGATCTTTTAATGTGTGGAGAATAAGTTAAAATGCAGTTACAAAATTGTAGTCTGTTTTCTTGAAGGAAAAATATTTTTTGCGTTTGTTTTGTTTGTTAGAAATGGCTTTAAATTCATCCAAAGACAACTCGCCACCAAAGAAAAAAAACCAAACTGATTTAAAAGAAAAGTAGATGATTTCAATAAGTGTGACATCAGACAAATTGTGCATCAGTTTTTTTTAAAATAAGGACGTTGGATAAAATACTGCATAAGGTAGGACGCAATGCAAGCATCACTAAAATTAGCAGGTCTTCTCTCCATACGGTTCAAATTTTAAACCCATCGTCAGCGACAGAGTGTTCTTTTGGAATGAACTGACATCATAGCATAAAGGTAAATTTGTTTTGTTTTTTATAAATATAATAAATAAAATTAAAATTTCAATCTAAAAAAATGCATGGTAACCCAACATAATTTTCTTTCTGGTTTTGGCTAATTTAAAATCCTTAGTACGGGAACCCTGTAAGAGCTTTTGCTAGAATAGCACCTTAAGGAAAACAAAAGAGTGCGAATGAGCGCCCGCCGACGCATAAAAGTTCTTGAGAGTCCAGGAATGGTTTCAAGCGGAGATGTAAGAGTTTCGCTAATAAGACTGCTGCGCGAAGATCAAGCCGTGGTAAATATATGCATCTTACAGCCTTTGGAGTAACTATTTGGTTGCTAATAAATGAATATGCTCATTGCCTTCGTTTAGGATGCAAGCATATATTACTTTCACATAAGCCTTTTCTGAGGCGTCCAGAGCCCGTGTAGCTGTACCTCTGATGAATTGCTGAAATCGATCCACCGAGGTATTTCGAGGTCTTGCAGAGTAGTTAGTCTCATACGCAGTTCTATCCACTCATTTTTAATTTCTGGTGAAATTGGGGAGTTACACGAATGTTCCTGAAGAATCAATTTGGCCCTTATGACGAATGGGCGAGAACGGATCTCTTCGTAAATTGTTGGAGCTCTGGTAAGTTGATTGTAAATGCGAATGTATTTTTCGCAGGGTGCCATTGAATTCCAAACGTTTTTATGGCATCTGGAGATTCAAAATTTAGAGGCAGGTTTATTTCCCTTTGACGTTCAGGAAAGGCTTTAATACACTCGTTGAATTACTGGCACATTTTCTTAACGGGAACCCGGCTGATTTTAGGACCTTCATAATATCCTTTCGTACAGCGATGGCCTCGTTAACCGTGCCGTAACGTAAGGATATTGGTGTTCGACATCTGACGCCAGCGGCTGTAAAGTCCTAAGCGCAAAATATGAAGCCGATGCCATTCCAAAAGTGCCCGTATTGAGGGCACATGTTTTATTGGCTCATCCTGGGTATACCTCCATAATATCAGTTGATTAGAGTATCTCCTTTTGACAGCCACATCTGCCGATATCTGCTTATTTCGTTTTTCATTTTATTTATTTCATTTGAATGCTTACACATTAAGACATAAAATTATCTTATAATGTAGTGAAAGCTTAATAACATTCAGTTCATTTGTGATATAAGCTACTAAATGATATACTAAAAAAAGGAAATTGTAATCTTACTTAAAGAAATTGTACTATGCAAACAATAAATAGATAGAGAAACAATTATAATATAACATACAACTCCGTTTAAATAATAAAGTTAATAAAATACGAAATTTAAGATCAGTCAGGGAACTCCAGATAAAAGGACTTCAGTTCAGTTCGAAAGTGTGCAGTGCCGCCTAACCTTCGCACATGCCGAGGCAAGGAATTCCATAAGCGGATGGAACCAAAAAAAACTGTCGTTCCGATGTGAGACATGCGACTCGAGGGTGAACAAGTTGTTGGGATCTATTGGAGGAAAACACAATTTATTAAAAAGGTAACATGGCTGATGTGTCTGAACTACGTTAGATAAAAAGACAAGTGAACGAAGACGAAGTAAATTGTCAAGAGTTATATTATAAAGTGGTTTTGAATGAATTGAAACACTGTCAAAACGATTTAAATTGTAAACATAACGCACAATGTTATTAAATGCGACGTTAAGCTTCCTCCTGCTGGCGGCATCACAGTTGCAGAAAATTTTGCAACCATAGCTAATAATTGGAACAACGAGTGTTTTTGCTAACATGATACGTGTTTTCCGAGAAGTAATATTGTGAGATCCATAACTGGCGTAACATACCGTACACTTTGCCAACGGCAACATTGATATCGTTAACATAAAGGGAAAAAAGAAGAGGACCAAGAATAGAACCTCATGATAGGTGAAGAGGAAGTCAGAAGTGTAATGTCCTGCATAAGCTGCTTGCTTCCTTAGCCTAAGGTATGCCGACATTGATGATATAGCTGATGGTGAAAAACCAAACAATGTAGATAGCTTTTTGCATAAATTGAAGTGATCGACAGCATCAAAGGCCTTAGAGAAATCCAAAATTACTAAAAAGATCAATTTTTCCTTGTCCAGAACCTGTCTAATCTCTTCAACTACGTTAATGACCGCAGCTATGCAGCTGTTATTCTTCCTAAAGCCACACTGCATTGAAGAAAGTTTGAGTGAATACAATGACAATTAATTTGCTTCTGCATTATCCTTTCAAAGACCTTCTAAAAATAAGGAAGAATGGAAATAGAACGGTAATCATTACTGTTTGGACTTTTTGGGATAGGAACAATCTTCGAATTTTTCTATAGAAAAGGATAAACACCGGTTGTTAAAATGTGATTGAAGACATGAACTAGGCCAGGTAGAATTATAGGAAGAATGATTTTAATAAATTTGGAATGTAGTCCATCCAATCCAACTGCATTTGAGTTCACAGACATCTTCAGTTGCAACACAAGAACATTCGAAATCGTTAATTAATGCGCTAGTATAGACAGATTGACTTGAAGGGACTACATTAAGATCAGGGAAAGGAAGTGTAACGAAGTTGTTGTTAAGGATATTTAAATCTAAATTATCGTCGAAACTAGGGTTATTTTTGCCCATCCCTTTTGTACGCAGATTTTTCAGAAGCTGTCGACCTGTCAACGAAGGATTCAATTTCGTCTTGTCAAATATAGGCTTAGCAGCCTTTATTTAATTAACTACCTGTTTGCGAAGGGTACGATAGAGGCAGAGATGAAAGTCAATCTGGATCGCTTCCACTTGGTATTAGCCTGATCTCGTAAGTCCATAAGACCCCTAATTTCTATAGTAAACCAACCACACTGGCCATTCTGAATCGGTTTCACTTTTAATGAAACGGGCTTATTAAATAACGTAGAGATTTTGTAATTAAGGAACTGGATTTTATCAAACGGAGACTACATCAACCCCAGATCTCTCGAACCTATCCCTAAGCTCGTCAATTTTGGGTGAAGGACTTTGCGCATTTATATGACACACTTGTAAGCCTGTATATCTGCTACGAATGCTACCTTGAAGTCTCTCCACTTCGTGGTGACATCGATTATATCTGGTCCTACCATTGTGCAGTCATTAAGCGACAATCCATTGGACGTTTTGCATGAAGCATCGAAGATCGCACGCAATTTTGAGGTGCTGCTTTATTCTTTCAAGACCATTTGATGAGGCAAATAATAGTTTTTGCCTATTTGCATGGATGATGTAATCTCCTTTATCTGACCTAAGGTGAAATACTCGTAGATGCACTTTGACAATCCATTGGACGTTTTGCATGAAGCATCGAAGATCGCACGCAATTTTGAGGTGCTGCTTTATTCTTTCAAGACCATTTGATGAGGCAAATAATAATTTTTGCCTATTTGCATGGATGATGTAATCTCCTTTATCTGACCTAAGGTGAAATACTCGTAGATGCACTTTGAGTACGCTTCCTGTAACCTTTGGTTCGCTGAAAGCGTTTTTTCTATTTAAAATAATCTAGCCATGGCTGGCTTTTTTGAATTTCCCAAGATTGTGCGAATCCCGTCTTCAAATGAGAGTCGTACCTTCCATCGTTGTGCTGTTTCTGTGAAATGTTGTTGACATTTTTGTTTCTCGAGTGCAAGTTTCCTATCATAAAGGTCTTTTTCAATTTGTCAGAATTGCTTAGTTGTGCATCTAAGGAGTTGAAGTGATTTTGTACCGTAAAATAAGTACTATTTTGACTGCTGTTGGTTGTTCCTGTAATTATTCATCCAAATTCCGTCTGTTGTGCTACAGGAGAACCCTTCTATCCCTTCACTAACCCTTTCAGAATTTTTGAGGAGAAAACATCTGCCCCTAGCAGCAAATCAATTTTCCCTGGATAAGCATTGTAGGTTGGATCAGCTAATGGTAGATTGTTTAATTGATTCCACTCTCCTTGTACTGGATGGGTTGGTAGCGTAGCTATTAGGACGGGTAGAATAAATGCAGGACATCGAGGGAGAAAGCTGCATTGTTCAACGAATGCAAGCTAAATCTTACTTGTATTTGCAGGTACCGGTTTGATTTTTTCCAATACATGTAATTCTAGCAGATACATTTTGTCTTTTGAGCTTGAGTAGCGGAGAAGCATTCTCATTAATAAATGTAGACTCTGAACCTGTATCTATAAAAGCCCTAAGAGTACACTGCTTGCCATTTGATGCATAGACTTTGCGAAAGAGCCGTTGCTTGCAATGTTTTTGACCGCATTTCATTAAAGTGTGAACTAAATTGTTGCGAAGTGCTGGGTTGATCAGTTGGAATAATGGAACAGGTTGACTTATCAGATTTTGGATTTAATGGGATTGGGGATTGTATTGGCTTGAGATTGTTCAGTTGGGAATGTTGTTGTTGGTTTTGTGCGTGGGTTATGTTTTGTCCAACATATGGAGCAATATATGGTCCTTGTAACCGCATTTTTGGCACCTATTGCTACTGTTGCAAACAGCGTCATGATGGTCATACACTAAACAATTCCCACAAACACATTTTTCTAGTTTGTACGTCCACAGCGAAGAATTTTTTTGCAATGTCTCATCCCACGAGATGCTTTGCATAATCGACATCGAAATAGTCTGTTTGATGCGGGGAACTTACTTGGCAGGTCGCGGAAGTGGTTTTTTGAAACGAATTTGTATGAATTGTTTGTTTCGGCTGCGCATTCAGTTCAGAAATGTTTTCTAACGAACTAAGTCGACCTTCGATGAACGACAAGAATGTTCTGCAATCCGGAAAGGTCTTGGAGGTATCTAGCCTTTCCTCACAATCTCGTTGAGCCTGCGAAGGCAGTTTATTGAAAAGTAAGTAAATGAGAATGGGGTCGTATGTTTAAACAGCAAGTTCGAGGATGCAAAGAGCATGAACGCATTCGATGCTGGTATCATACAGCGACTTCAAACCAGCAGCAGATTTTCTGAATAGGTAAATCTGCTCTATTAAACTTCTAAGCTGAGTATTTACTAGTTTGCGCTTGTTCTGGTACCGATCTGTGAGAATTGTCCACGCTGAGAAGAAACTCTTGGACTCGATTGGATGATGCTGGATTAATCGAGCAGCTTCCCCACACACCGAGGGTTTCAGATCTCTGGTAAATCGGTGCTCTACGAATTAAATTATTGAATAAATTAAAAAATTCAGACCAATCTTCGATGCGGGATAAACACGCGGATAAATACCACCTTGATATTCGTTCATCATCTTTTATAAATTGTGCATAATTCCGACTTATTTCATTTAAAATGTTTGCTTGACATTCCATTGATTTTGATAGTTCACCACACTTGTATTTTTTTTTAAATATTGTTCAACTTGGTTTCGTTATAATTAATTATTTTATTTTTTTTTTTTTTAAAAAAAAATATATTATATGTATACAAGAGAAAAGTAAGGAAAAGTTCCTACCTTTGTTCCTTAACGACCGCTGATTACCGATTGTTTGTAGAAAGGTTATTCTGTGAAGAACTTTTCCCGTTTCACTCCGTTAAATAAGCTTCACCGTTGATTTCGTTGGGGGCTGTGGCCGATAGACTGTCCGTCTGATACCGGAAACGTATATTTGCACTGGTTATTGCCCAGAAATACTAAGTCCACAGCACACTTTGTAAAAAATCGTTGGGTACTGTGGCCGATTGACTGTCCGTCGGAAATCGGAAATGTATATTTGCACTGGATATATTATCAAGCTATA
Source organism: Ferdinandea cuprea (assembly GCA_963576555.1). Lineage (NCBI taxonomy): Eukaryota > Metazoa > Arthropoda > Insecta > Diptera > Syrphidae > Ferdinandea > Ferdinandea cuprea. Next base: position 95,702,109 of record OY754958.1, on the reverse strand, counting down.
CTTTACCCACAGTACACTTATTAACTCACCACTTTACTTCGTAGAAAGGCAGTGCACTTTCTATATATATCTGCTCCTTTGTTGAAGAATTTGATCGTTGGGTAATGTGGCCGTTTGACTGGCCGTATTTGCACTGAATATATTATCCAGCTATACTTAGCCCACAGTACACTTTATTATATATTTTTCTGGAGTTGAGCTACGATAAGATGCTACACATATATGGGCCGGGAGCATGTTGCTTCCCAATAAAACCACGCGCGGACAAGGATGAATTGAGGGCTTGCAGGAAATGCACAACTCGGATGAAATCGATTACAAATCATCATGTGCTGTTAGTTCTATGCCACACAAAATAAACAACAAATTTAAATAATAATAAAAAAAAAAACAATCAATTAAAAAATTACGCACAAAACACAACCATTCGCAACGAAGAAAAGCTGTCAAAATCACCCAATATTTACGTTGGTAACACGTGGTAAAGATGCACATGTGGTAAAGATGGCTTGATCTCGCTTCAGCATGTGTCACACAAAGTTGAAGGAGATAGTCGATACCTCTGACCAACAGCACGGAAAATCCATTATGGCGGAAATTGATGTGAGGGAGATGCACCTGATCGCTCTAACACACACTCCGAAGATATGGAGCATTGTTGAAGACAAAACACACACCTATTACAAGAGGACCACACTACTACACATCGTGCACTTTTCGCTGAGAAATTTGTAAATAGGTTAGGGTGAATGACCTTCGACTGAATCAGCTGTATTATACATACCCCATTAAAACCTTCAAAAAAGGAAATTTGAAGATGCTAAATTACTCGCCAGATAACAGCCCGCCAATAAAGTCTAATATTTAAAAGAAGATTTCTGGTTCTAATTTCAGTTTTATTCTTTAAATTCCAAGCCCAACTTTTAAATTCCCGCTTGTCTCAGTGTGGAACAATCTTTTTTATATATTGCATTATGATTAAAACCTTTTTTTTATGCCGCACAACTTATCACGTTCCCTGGCAGGTAGTAAAAGTGCAAGCGTGAGTTATTCACTATTATTGAGGGGTTTCCGCGTATCAACTCTACAGTTCAGTGTACGTCAAAGTTGTTAGGATATTAAATTAGGTTAACGTTGGTACGTTGGTAAATTCAATATTATATTAAATTTAGTTAACGTACCAAGTTGGTTAATTCAATATTTAACGAAGAAAACATATTATACTTTTTTCGGGCTTAAGTCGTTCATCACCATATGGCTGAGCTCTATTCCATATAAGAATGTACAAACCTAATAAACAACTCAGGAATCAAGGGCGCCAACATCCATATATTCTCGTCCATTTTTAACACTAAATCGGTATTGCACCGTTTTGACACCCTCCAAAAACTAAGTGTCAAAAAAAAATTCTGGTAGGATCCCGGTCACGAGGGAATTGAAGGCAACAAACAATGCCTTAAAATTTCGGGAAAAAGCTTGGAAAATCTTTTTATAATCAATAAATAAATCAACGGTAAATTTGGTTCTAAAAAACTTGAAGCACACACAGTGTATTTCACATTGGGAAAAAATCTCAGGTCCCAGAAAGACTAAATAAATCAACGGTAAATTTGGTTCTAAAAAAACTGGAAGCACACACAGTGTATTTCACATTGGGAAAAAATCTCAGGTCCCAGAAAGACCAAAGAGGTCACCAAACCTTTCAAAAACGATGCCAAAAAAGTACTGAAGTACCTACCAAGTCACCATAACTGCGATATCACCTTCATAAAATATATATAGTTGACTCACCGGCGTGCCGATTACGTCTTGAAGAAAAAGAAACTGTTGCCGGCCATACATGGTATCAGAAGACATCTTTTCTTAGGGAAATAATAAGCACCGACGATATTACGAATTCTTCTGCTGTTAGTATCATTAGCTATATTAGGAAAAAGAGACGCTATTAACCTCAGCAAACTTTGACATCAAGCACAAAAAAATCTTTTAGGTCGACGTGCACGTTTATTTATCGCATCGGCGAGTCAGAAGCTAAAAACCCAAATTTTAACCAAAGACTTTGGAGCATTCCCATAATATGGCAGTCGCTTTATTTAAAATGTTAGAGTGGTTAACACTTAGACCTTTGTTTTGATACCAGTTCCATACTTTTGTTAAGGCGACTTCCATGAGACCTTTTAAGGTAGGTCCATGTCTGCTTATAATGATCACTAGATCGTCGGTAAAGCCCTGTGTGCTAAACCCTGGATTGTCGTCTATTTATTTAGATCTATATTTCATAAATAAATTACTATAATTAACCTTAGATCCGCTATTACTTTAACTCTAAATTGTAAACGAAACAAATTGTGAAATTATTTAAATTTAAATAATGTTTTCTTATTTCCGTCTGTAAAATTGAGTTCGCCAATAAATGATGCTTAACGCTGATATGAGATACAATTTTATGTTTGATTTGGAATAATACGTTTAAGCTACCCGGGGCTAAACTGAACGGATGGCTGAACGGCCTGTCATACACAGGTTGGCTGGGAATAACAAATAAGCGTCCCCGAGGAGCTCCCTTTTATCCAGAGGAGGATTCCCTGTACCTGAAGCCAATTGAGACAAGCGACCAAAATCCAGATGGAATGGAACGCACATCAAGTGGGGAAGGAGGAAAAACAACACACCCCAACGAAGAGAAAGTAAAGGGTAAAAACAATGTGCATCATGGGATCAGAAGACTGACGAGTCTGATACGCTCAGTATTGCTGACGTAGGCTAGCGGAAAGCGGTCGTACTCTTATGACGGCAACAAGGACGAAGCACACAATCGAAGAGTTAGGCAATCGAGTACATTGCCTGACCAATACAGTGACTATGAAATGCTCCATAAACACCCAAAAGAAAGAAGGACACAACATCTGCATCCTGTTCGAATATGTTGACCAAATAGCTCCCACCATCGAAAAAGAATAAGGAGTCTGTGGAAAGAATATTTTCAGAAAGCGAAGGAAATATTCGCCCAGCCACGGATAGGAGACAAAAAAAGCCTGAGTGGATAAAGCACATGCCACGAGTAAAGAAAGATCGAGAAAAACAAACCCGTCCATACGCATTGGTTTTAAGAAAGCTGACGTCAGGATCTATGCGGTACGGCCTAGCTTAGTCAGCGTCGGAGTTTAGTTTTTTGTGTTTGTTTTTTTGTTATGCGTGGGAATTTTAGAGTGGACGTGAGTAATATTCGTGGCTTAAGATCCAATTTTTTTTCATTGTACGCCCATGCAATTCACAATAAACCAGCTGTTTTGGCACTAAGTGAAAGACAGGTCAGCATAGATTCCGATTTAACGGAGTTTAGTCTGCCTGGATATAACTTGGTGCCATTAGTCTTTTCCCATCGTGGTATCGCCGTTTATATACGTAGTGATGTAGCCTACCAACTTCTACCTCAATATGGCCAATGTTCCAATCCGGAATTTAATTTTATTTGGCTAAAATTCCATGTCCGTAGGCAATTAATTCACTACTGTTTTATTTACAGAAGCCCTAACCAAGACAGGCATTCAACTAATTATGAGTTTGATGCACTGTCTGAATCCATCCTCAGAATTGTAACCCATTAACCTCGTACTGAAATCGTCATTGCGGGCGAATCAATTCAAGTTGGCTTCGACATTCTGCACAGACAACACCCGAAGGAAGGTTTGTTGAGATCTTTGCTGAGGTGTTTCATACCTCTCACCCTGATAAATATACTTTAAATGCATTCTCGCCTCTTGGTTCGTCAGACCATTGTATCATATCGGCGAATTTCTCGTACTCCAGCCACACAAGCCACGTACTCCAGAACAAGCCCCTAAAAGAACCACTTGGGAAGCTTTTAACGGTTTCTTTAGGAGATTTAACTGCTCGTTCTGCTTCCTCAACAATAAAGTGGATGCCGCTGCCGATATGATTACAAATTTAATTCACCTGGGTATGAAACGCCTTATCCCTAACAGGATAAAGTGTATCAGACCAAAGGAAAACGCGTGGTGTGACTTGAGCTGTAAAGAAGCAATCAGGGCTAAAGAGGTAAGTTTTCGGTCATTTAAGGCCAACCCAACTGAGGAAACCCGAAAAAAGTTCAAACGAGCCGGAAATGACTGCAATGCCTACATTAATTGTGTCAAATTCTACTACGACCAAAAGTTGGGGCAAAAAATACTACAAAGTCCCACCGGTAGTAAAAACTTGTGGTCGTTCGTTAAGAATATTAAAAAATCGGCCTCGGCATCTATCCCGACACTCATTTGCAATGACATCCCAGCTGTCAGCTCTTCAGATGAAGCCAATCTGCTCATTTTGCAGCTAGCTCAGCGCTGCCAGATTGTGCTTTATCCCCCCCTGTACTCGAGCGCGTAGAATCTTCTATGAAACCCATCCATTTTCGCACTCGTACAGTGGCAATGGTTCTTCGAGATCTCAACATACATAAATCCGCTGGTATAGATGATATTTCCCCTATCGTTCTGAAGAGCTGTTCTTCCACGCTGCCAAAACCACTGCGTAAGCTTTTCTATCTGCCCTATTCTTCAGGTACGGTTTTCGCAGCAACAGGTCCACTGGTGATTTGATGACATATCTTGATACTTCAAAGGCATTTGACAGAGTTTGGCATCCAGCTCTCTTGTCGAAGATTCGTGCATTTGGGATCGATGTTAACTTTATTCAATGGATTAGAAATCACTTTTCGGACCGTTCAGTACAAGTTGTCCGTCACTTCTAATCCAATCCATTCCTTTGCTGATGACAGTACCCTCAGCTTTACATATTCAAGAAATAGTTTACCCCTTCTGATCTGGCTAGAATCTACAAGGCGTTTGTTCGCTCAAAACTTGAGTACAACGCTCATATCTGGTCTGGTGGACCAATAACATATTTCGAGCTACTTGACAGGATCCAAAAACGTGCGGTAAAACTTATTGGTGATCGAGACATCGCGAAATCACTTGACTCTCTTAGTCATCGTCGTAATGTCTCCTACCTGTCATTGTTTTATCGGTATTTCCACCACAAATGCTCAAATGAAATAGCCAGTTGCATTCCACCCCTACAGCAATTCAACCGCAATACTCGCCATGCGAGGAATGCACATCAGTTTACCCTTAAGCCTATTTTCGGACGTACTGTGAAATATAAGGATTCCTCTTTCAACCGTACAATACGAATGTGGAATGCTCTACCACGCTCTGTTTTTCCTTTGCATTATAATTTACAAACATTTAAAACCAACGTGCATGGGTTTCTCCCTTTCTCTAATCCTTCCTTCATTTCCCTAATTCCCGCACTGTGTCACTTCATTATAAGGGTATCCAAAGTCCCTTTAGTGCGCGTGCATTATAAAAAAAAAATAACGAAGGGCAACTTGATCTATGCAGATATGCTGCGAAAGGTCCAAATCAACCCTGAACTGGGCGAAAATTTAAGCTTTTGAAAAATTAAAAAAGAGCAAACTGAAGTAAAAATTCTTATCAATGATGAGATGAGATCACCACTACCTACTGCTAGCGCAGTAAAAGAAGAGATGATTTCAACGAACTCCTTTTTCCAAGACAACCGGAAATTCTACTTCAGGATAAGTAGCCTCCAGCACCCCAATAAATTCCTAGGATAACCACAGAAAAAATTCTGGAGGCGTGCCACAGGAATAGAAAAAGCAGAGGCTCGTACTACTGCCCAAGGGAGGCAAGCCCTTCTTGAACATGGTGGGAAAAGTGGTGGAGCGCATTATCGGAAACAGGTTGGAAGCAGTGATTAAAGAAGCAGGTGGACTATCAGCACATTAGTATGCTGATTTCATTTCGAAAGGCACTCTCGAAGTGGTTGATACATCGATAGGTGCCACAGAAGGAAGACAATGGAGAGGAGGCGCGAGCTGAATCATATCATTCATTATGCGCAGACAGTGGATCCTCAGGTTTCGAATTTGGGACCAACACTCATGTATGACGGGGTATTTTGTCTTGAAATACCAGCTCAAGGTAAAATCGTTGAATTTGCGGACGACATCGCCATAGGTATAACTGCAAAGCATTAAGAAGATGTCGTTCAAATTAGCAATGAAACCACATCAGTTGTTCGGCGGTGGCTAACATTATGCAAACAGGAATGGGTGCTGATTTCTGGTCTGGTTAGACTGGAAGCCATCACGCTTACAGTAGGTGCGCTAAAGATAATCACCGAATATAACATCCAAAACCTCTGCTATTTTTGAACCTCTTTTTCCTCCAAATGTACTTACAAATTTGTTGTCCCCATTGACCATGTCATGTTTCGACAGGCTTTTTGCAAGCGTCCGCCTTTACCTTGCCTATTTACATGACAAGCCTGAAGATCTCAGATCTCAATTCAAAAAGGTCTTCCAACTGATTACTTCTGGATATCTACACTCGATATCATGAAAGCCTTAACATGTGAGGTGTCCTATTAGCAGTTCACAACCGCTTCGATTCAACACTCTTCAAACAACCCAAACTACCTTTTTTGAATACGTCTGTGTTTAGTCGATAATTTTCAAAATCACTGTATTTACAATTTGCTGTTATATCAGTAAATAGGTTTCACTGTTATCAGATTACTATCGATGCTTTTGATTCCATCTTTGACGCTGCTGACACCGTCTGATATTATTAGAGATTATAACCTTCCACATATCGAATGGGTTCTGTCAGATAAAGAGACTCACTTCACAGCTTTAAATCCCACTTCTGACAAAGAAATAACTTTTTTTTAAATTTTTTAATTTTTTTCGTCCGACGTTGACAACTGTATTGTACTAGAAAGCGGTCATCTACTTTCTAAATTTGATCCATACCACCCACCTATTCTCCACACCTTTTCTTACGACTCGCATAAACCCTGTCTATCTGAAAGTCCACTGACTTTCAATTTTCGCAATACCAACTTAGTAACCTGTTGAGAGCGATTGATTTCAACAGTATTTTAAACGAAGATATAAATACAGCTCTCTTTAATTTCTATTCTAAAATATTTAGCTGTCTCTCTCAGTCCGTTCCAGTGGCTCACCAAAGAAGAACTTCTTCGTCCTTTCCTTGGTGTAACAGTAAGCTACGCTCTTAACGAAACAAAAGAAACAAATTATGACAGTTATACCTAATTTCACACTCTGATTCGGACCTCAAAAAATATATATAAATATACTAACAGCCTGTTTTCACAACTCTGCGATTCTCTTTACCAAGAATACCTTAACCGAATGCACTCTACTATTATAACCGAACCCAAGCGCGTCTTCCATTCCATCAATGCTAAAAGAAAGTCCGATAGTTACCCATCCACCTTATCCTATTTGGATTCGAGTTCTGATGACCCTTACCTGTTAGCAACCTTTTTTGCTTAGTTTTTCTGCCTACCATTTTCAGATAACACATTACAATCCAATCCGGAATACTTCTCCTACCTATCATCTAGGTTACTTACTTCCTTAACTTGAATTACCATACTATCTGTTGAAGAAAAAATTAACAACCTACAGGTCGTCCCATCACGCCATTTATTTTCGTCGAATCGAAACTGTCCCACGCAGATTCCCCCGTTTTGCTCTCCGTGGGCTACCTTGGGCTGATCTCCTTGGTATAACAGTATTCACAGTTGAATTGAAGTTTGGAAAGGAAACGGACGTGTTTTAAAATCTGGTCAAGTTTATTTTTCTTTTTCTATTTATTTAAATACGGAAAACCACTTAAAATCATTTTGAATTGTGAAAATTAGAAGAGAAAGACAGTGACTTTATATATATACCATCAGCTTGTTTGTTTAATAAAACTCTTTGTTGTTTAAAAACGTATATCGGTTTTATTAAATTCCCAGTGAAATACATTATCCTTCTCTCTGTTTTTTATTTCATTTTTCTTTCACACATACAAAGTAATTATATTCCACTTTTAACTGGTACTATGGATGTATGTCGCGAGTGCACCCTTAATCTCTACCTGAAGGAGATTTTGTAAGTTGCCATGGATGCGACCGCAAAATGCATTTTCAATGCACTACGGTTTCAGAAAGATATTACCGAAAGATGATCGCATTACAGAAGGAAAAATGGAGATGCTCTAATTGTAGGAAAGAAAATGCTAATCCAGCACCTTTGAAAGACGGGATCCCAAAACCTGCACCATCAATTGCAACAACACCAACGCAGCCAGCATCAAAGAGAACCAGGAGCATTAATTCACCTAAGAATAACATAATTAACGCCCAGGATGATGCCAACATTGCCAAATTAGCGAAATGAAACAAATAAGAAATGAAATGACTGAAATAAAATTAAGCTGTGAATTCGTCGCTAATAAATATGAACAAATCAATGAACACATGATACAAAACAATGATTTATTAAAAAAACTATCAATGGAAATACAGGCATTAAAAGATAGTAATATAAAAAAGGACGAACAACTCCTTCAAATGGAAATTAGAATAAACACACTTGAACAACAACTTATAAAAAACAACATAGAAGTCACAAATATTCCACCAACACCAAATGAAAATTGAATTGAAACTATTAAAGCTATAGCAAAACAATAAATTGCCAACTAAGCTCAGATGGCATTGTTGACATATAAAGAACAAAATCAAGAGAACCGAAAAAATCGAAAATTGTTGCATCTTTTGCAAGCTATACACGTAGAACTAAATTTATGAAAACGGCAAAATCACTCCGCAAATTAGATCTTAACAAAATAAGTGAAAACATGGGGAGAATCACCACGGGGAAACCGAAAGTGATAAAATAGTTTTTGTAAACAGTCAGCTAACTCCTACAAACAAACACTTGCTTTGGCTAGCGAAAAACAAAGCCAGAGAATGCAATTGGAGATTTGTGTGGGAATCATCCGGTAAAATACTTGCAAGAAAAGTGGAAAACGGTGAAGCTATACATATTGGATCTATTAGTGATATTACTAAAATATCAATATAATAGGAAGCGCAACGACCGAAGAAGATCAAAATAAAAGTAAACAACATGATGATGCAAAACCTATATTCTGAAGCTGATGTAGATTTTAGGGAAATGCACGGATTTACTGGCATTGGTACTGACTTTTTTAATGAAAGTATTTTTTGCTGTGTATGTTATAACATAAGATCGATGGGAAAACATTGGGATAGCTTCTTAGCAGAAATGCAGCATGTTTTATGTTATGTTGATGTCATATGTTTAGTTAAAACTAATATAAAAGATCATGAAAATGTTTTATACCAAATTAACGGATATAATGCTGAATTTAAAATAGAAAAGAAAAAAAAGGAGGAGGAATAGCCATTTTCATTAAAAATAATATACGTTATGAGAGAAACTATGGAGAAACGCCAATTTTTTATGAAAGCTTAAAAATAGAGATAGAACTTAAAGAAGGGAAAAAATCTATTCATACTATATACAGGCCGCCAAAACTCAGTATACATCAATTCATTGATGAATTCGACAGAAATGTACAAAATGAGAAGGAGTTGATTGTTTTTGGTGACTCTAATATCGATTTAAAAGATTCAAGTAATCTACAAGTACAAAATTATATGGAAACTATTGCATCTAATGGACTAACTAATGTAATCTTACAGCCCACGCGAATTGATGTAAGCGGAGGATCTTCTACACCTAGAGATCATATCATAGTAACAATATCTAAGCAAGATATTAAATCTGCTGTAATAGAAACTGATATATCAGATCATTTTGCTACCTTGTACGTTATAACGGGCCATACAGATATTGTAGTCAACGATGATATGCCCACTAAAATCAATCAACAAAAAATTAATCAATTGATTCAGGAAACAAATTGGCAAGAAATTTGCGAAGAGAGCCATGTTGAGAACATCTACAACACATTCGTTAAAAAAATTAATGATTTATACGATCAGTCACGGACAACATAAACACATAGACACAGTCGTAGACAGAAACCATGGATAACACCGGAAATCATTAGAATGTGCAAAAGGAGAGATGAGCTGTATAGGAGATGGAAGAAAAACGCTAGAAATATTACATACAAACAAGAATACAATCATTTTCGAAATATAGTGAACAAAAATATCCAAACAACCAAGTCCTAGTTTTACAAAACACAATTTTTAAATGCTAAAAATGATCCTAAGAAGACATGGAATCTTTTAAATGAAATATTGGGAAGAAAGAAAAGGTCGATAGATGACGTTATTACTAACAATTTTTCCTACAAATATGAACATTAAGACGATTGCGGACGATTTTGCTAAACAGTATGCAAGCCAAGCTGCAAAAATTGTGCATAGTTGCAATCACATAACATTAGATAATGAAAAACAGCACATTGCATCAACGATTTTTGTAGAAGAAGCCAGTGAAATTGAAGTTTTAAATATGCTATTCAATCTTAACACTAATAAAAGTCTAGGAGCTGATAATATAAGAGCAGTAGATATTAAGTTTAACGCAACATCACTAGCTCGAGTTATACAAACTATAATCAACCAAAGCATAAATCAATGTCACGTACCTAAATTGCTTAAAACAGCGATAATACGACCAATTTATAAAAGCGGAAATAAAAATTACGAAAACTACAGACCGATTGCAATTTTGTCAGTAATTGATAAATGTATTGAAGAAATAGTTGTACACCGGCTTAAGAGTTTTTGGAAAAACATTCAATTATACAGGATACAGTATACTTGGGGAACTTGCAAATACGGTGAACATGAGCCTAAACAAAAATCATCACGTCCTGATAACGTTCGTCGATTTTAGAAAGGCGTTCGATACACTATGTCACAACAAACTCATAGAGGCTCTTAAAAAAGTTGGATTGAGAGGAAACTTTACGAAGTGGATGAAAAGCTACCTATCTGGAAGAGCAACAAAGGTGAAAATACTTAATACCTTTAGCGAAGAAGAAGACAATACCTATGGTGTTCCACAGGGCTCAAAATTAGGGCCTTTGTTATTTATACTCTATACAAATGAACTTCTTCGCGTCTTTAAAAGAAGTACAGTTTTTGGCTATGTAGACTACATAGCAATCGTTGTCAAGCATGAGTGCCTCAAAACTGCAACGACTATTACGCAACAGGAGCTCGACAAAGCTTTCGAGATGGTGCCATGACAACGGACTGGTAGATAACGCAGACAAAACTAAACTTATGCATATTCGCACACCTTTCCAGCGTGGTCCCAGCAACATAGATTTAATACTACGAAACGACGAATGTCCAGCAGCAGGAAGAAGACGAGTGATTGAGGTGGTCAAATCCATAAAATACCTAGGAATTATTATTGACGACCGTTTCTTATGGCATCAATAAACTTAGGTCAAACCTCAAAAGTGCTATGTTTGCAATGGTGTATCTAAAAAGATACACTTCCATCGAAGTTCAAAAGCAAGTTTATTATTCACTAGTGGAATCCCGATTAAGATATGGGGTAAAGCCTCAGAAACCCATATAAATAAGATCATCAATATTCAAAGGCGACTGATAAAAACGATTAATGCTAATAACGTTTATTTTAAAGTTTTAGATGTCAAAGGTATTCTTAAAATGACGGCAATCCTAGAATACTACAATGATCTTCGCTTTCAACAACCAATCCAACACAACTTGAACACACGAAGACGAGCACAAGGACTCTTGGTAATTCCAGACACATTTAATGTATATGGCAGAAGACAACTCAGCTTCAGAATACCAACAATAATGAATGACATAACAGCAAATCTTAAGATCATCCCAAATTACAATAAACGAAAAAAAGTACTTAAAGCTTATTTTGTGAATTTAAACTTTATTCAAACTTAATTTTTATCTTTTTCCTATATTTATTAATCAAAAGTTGAACTGTAAATGAATTATAACTTCCAAACTGAATGAAAAACAAATTATGTACTAACCCCCTGCAGACAAGCAATAAGCTTCGCAGGTAACAGAAATATTATAACGTGCTTTTACTGAAGAATAAAATAATAAAAAAAAAAAATAGGTGATAGGTATAACCTCCCTCCCCATCATGAGCGTCGTAAGCTCCTTGCTATGCAATCTCTTGAACAACGTCGCCGTGTTGCTGATATTCTTTTTATATATCAACTTCTATCCGGGAATATCGATTGTCCTTTGCTTCTCCAAAAAATTTCCTATAACACTAATCCCTAGAATCTTCGAAGGAACGAACCCAGAACCCGTATGCTACGTTTAACTTGTAGTATTCGAAACCATTTCGACTTCTACTTAAGCAAAGAGTTCCTTAAAACCTACCTATACCGCCCCTAACTACTATTCTAATTAGACTCAAGTAGTTTTTGAGAATATAAATGTTAAGCATAAGATAATTGATGATAGTTTTAAGTTTTGCCTGTATTAAGCTAATTAAAGTTAAGCAAACTCTCTAGGGCAAGAGGAGCGCCCTTCCCCCTTCCTCCGTTTAGGTTTGTTGCTAAATGTAACTCGGCAAATGTATGTATTTTCAAACTTTAGCCCTCACTAGTGGCTTTCACCAGAGAGGGATCCAAAAAAAAGATACTCAAAAAACTGCCTTCACTATGAATACGTCAGGATGGCGTTTGGTCTAAGAATGCTCCTTCAATCATTCAACGGGTAATTGCGTGAATATAACTTTGAAAAATCAGCTGAATTTCAAAAGGAAATTAACGGATTTATAGGACTACTGGGATATTATACAAAATTTATACAATTTTTCTCAAAATTAACCAAGCAACTGACAGAATGCCTACAAAAGGCAGAACAGTTCGAAATACCAACTGCTCAACGAATCTAACATTCAAACAATTTTACCCAAATCAACTTAACAACCGAGAGTGCATTTGGAAATACCCTTCCAAAATAAAAATCCCGAACCATACGCGATTCAGAATTCACCTAAGCAAAAGTAGAAGAAATATTTTACCTCCAAACATACCCACTGTTTTCTCTGACGACGTAACATTAAAAATGGTACAGCTTGTGTATTCGAAATATTTCGCTAATAAGACTAAATTTAGAATTGCAAAAAACTACTATCAGACATAAAACAGAACGACGACCAATACAAAATAAATCATAGGGGTATAAACGAAACATACCTTCACCTCAAAAGAGACTATTAGTTTATATTCATGCACAAGAAAATTCAATAAACCATCAGTAATGATGAATTATGCCAAGTATCTAAATACGACAGAAGTCCTCCGAAAATAAAATTTCAAGTACCAGAAACTCCACTCAAACCATTAGACATAAATCATGTTGATATTTCCTCTATTATTAATCAACAAATCCTAACTATGATTGATAAAACATAAAATTGAGCTTCGGCATATACCCTTCCCGCTAGGAATAGTATTTCCATCTTGTGTTTAACTAAAGAATTTTATGAGCTTTTACGGCATGCCCAAAAAGATTTTCTGCGACCAAGTTTTGTTAGCAATATCAGATTGAATTACACTTTACCTCCTTTCAATAAAGTTCTAGTAACTCATCTATAGATAGATTACACTCTACATTAACGGAAATACAAATACAGAATCATACTTTTTAAGCAAAAAGAAGAACAATCTTGACTTAGAACATGACAACAATTAAATTCATTTTACCACTAAAAATATACCCCTTCCGAGCTTTTCTTTGGAAAACCTTGCAAATTTAACAAAAGCGTTACTTTCTCTAACGAGCACGAGTATTTAAAGAAACCCAATGAATATCAACATAAGACATAAGCTCTGAAAAAACAATAAGATAACCCTAATAACCAAAACATACATTAAGCTAGTATGAATAAAGTGCATGACTGCTTCACACGAAACTTTCCCTGTACATGAGGTGCTTTTTTAAATCAGCACTAAAAGAATATATATATAGATATATATAGATCACTTTTAATGTTTTAAAAAACTTGATTTTCCCAAAAACGGCTATTACGATTTTGATGCAATTTCTTACGTTGAACACTTTCAAATTAAAAAAAATTAAAAAATATAGTACAATTCTTTGGAATTCCCTTTAAATTCCTAAGCATCCATACCATCTCCAAGAAAATTAGTAATAGATTTTCACAAAAAAATTGTATAGCAGGTACAGTTATTTAAAACGATAAAGCAAAAAATAAAAAGATGCTCCGAGATGTAACCCCAAAAACCTTACATACGAACTTTGAAGCAAATTCGTCGAACCGTTTCGCAATGCGACGCCCGCACATACTGACAGACCGACGGGCGGCATTGGTGGACTCACTGTAATATTGCACGATCGCAATAACTTTCTTTTTAGTATACTAATGTATACGAGAAAGTTAACAATTAAAGTAAATATACACAAACTAGCGATACCAAATATAATAACCAATATATTTTAGAGTCCCACTGATAACTACCCGAATTCTCCAAGTACACGATACGACACCAAGAATCAATGCATCGCCCATCTACATCTTGGAAAAGCAGGAAATATTGAGCGCTCCGACAATTTCATTCATATAGTAAATCTAAATTATTGCTATAAAACATCAGAAATATTGGAAATATCTTAAGTCAGCTTGAAAAATTTAGTACATGAACAAATCTAATAAAAATAACAAAACCTTAAACTAACAGAACTAAAAAACAAACTCCAGTCACTAACTCCCATCAAAAGAAACAAACGAAGCTTATTTGACGGACTAGTCACAGCTATAAAATGTATAACCGGCAAAATGGACGCAAATGACGCAGACAACTTAAACGGCCATATCAAACTTTTATACAAAAACGAAGACACTATTGGTAATACGCTTTTAAAACAACATACACTCAATACTGAAACAAATTATCGAAACCTTTACAACACAAAATAAACAGAACACACCGCGAAGATAGTTAACAAATAGAGATGCAATTCTTTATCCAAAAACATAAGGAAAGGCGACAGTCCGTTTGGAGCGAATAGTATGATACCCTATCCATACCCCAATACCCTATGATACCCTATACGCCCCAAAGAAAGAAGCATTAAGAAGATGATGGAAAGCATTTTACATCATTCAATTATATTAAAAAAAAAAATATTTTTTTAAAAAACGCCCCAAAAAGTGAGCGCGGCCAAAAACATTGTATGGGCGATATTTTGGAAAAAATATTGGCTAAATATCTTGTTAAACATTTTTTTCGGTTTCTACGAAATTTTCGAAGAAAGCAGCATTTTAGTGAAAAACGCCCACCAAAAGTAGGCATGGCAAAAAACATTATGTGACAAATATAAAGGAGGGCAGTGCCTACATATCTTGTGAAGGTTGAAACACTCTATCTCTCTAACTTTAATTTTAAAACGGTTTTTTGTAAATTGTGGGCGTGGCAATGGGCGTATTAATAAAATGTTTACACTTAACCATTTCGGAGCCCTAGGGAATATGTCGTCCAAATTTCAGCTTCCTAGCTTAATTTTAAAGGCCTACGACGATTATAAGAAGGTGTTACAAACTATGTGTCAAAATGAATATACCCTTAGGATGGGGTATAAATAGAATATTTATTTCTGAAAGAACCTGATCTATCAAGAAGCAGCAAGCACCTGTTTGGGCCGGCTATTGCACAGCGAAGAAGTCAAATGTGACCTTAACGACGAGTGAAAGAGGACACCGCTCTGGACTCATCAAATTCCTTGTGGCCGTCGCTCTATCTTGCGCGGGGAGGAGTTACTAAAGTTCATCATGCAGCACATAACCTGCAGTCATCGATCCTATATTAATTTAATGTCTAAGAATTTAAGTTCATTCGAATATTGCTAATTTAACATTTTTATTTAGATTCTTATTATTAGATTCTTATTCTAAGTAATTATACCTTGTTGCCTTCTGCAATTAACTTCATAGATTTAAAATAATTATAAATACCAGAATAAACTTATCAGTCAAAGGAAACAGTTGTGATTTTTTTATATCCCGCGTGGTACGTAATTCGCGCGCTGTGTGTGTAAAACATAAATATCATCAGTGTGCAGTGAAAATTACAACAACAAAAAGTGCATTGAGTTAGGGCAATCTTAGCCCCACCTCCACTCGTTTGCTGCTGCTGCGTTTGGAAATAGCAAGTGTCGAACATTTATGCGTGCAAGTGTCGTACGCTTATGCGTGCACTTGCTATGGATGGCGTCTATCGGATCGATTTATGAACATTTCGTTGCAATTCAGTGTATGGGGATAAGACCTAAATAAGGTGATTTGTTTTGGGAAGCTGAACCTAGGATCTACACAGCACAGCCCAACTACTTTGCGTTGGAGTGAAATCATTTGTGTTTGGTTTCTGTTATATGTAGGAATTGTAGAGTAGACGTGAACAATATTCGTAGGTTAAGGACCAATTTTTTTTTACTGTATGCCCACGCTAACCACACTAAACCAGCTGTACTGGCACTTGGTGAAACTCAGGTCGGCATTTATTCCGATTTAACGGAGTTTGTGCGTGGGTATAATTTATTGTCATTATTCTTTTCACATCCTACAAGTTTTTACCTTAATACGGTCAATGTTCCAATCCGCAGTTTAACTTCATTTGGATAAAATTCTATGTCCGTAGGCAATTAATTCATAACTGCTTTATTTGCAAAATCAATAACCGACTTATAATGAGTTTGATGCACTCTCTGATTCCATCACCATAATTGTTACATTTTTTCCTCGTATTGAAATCGTCATTGCGGGCGATTTTAATATACACAACTCAAGTTGGATTGGAAATTTTAGACAGACAACACCCGAAGGAAGGTATGTCGAAATGTAATAATTTGACCCTGCTTGTAAATGAACCGACACGGATACCGGACATTAGCGGTCAAAACGCCAACACTCGGGACTTCTGGTAAATACACGCCAACACTCTGATAAAAACACTTTAAATGTATTATCGCCTCTAAGTTCGTCAGACTATTGTATAAAATCGACGAATTCAAGTTCAGTTCAAGTGTTACTTTTTTATCATGTCGCTGTTCTTTCTGGCGGTTTAAATCTAGGGGCTGCCTGCTCTCAAGCGCAGAGATCCCTGGATTTGATCGATGTCTGGTGCACTAGTAATGGGCTTTCAGTAAATCCCCTTAAAACCACGGTTGTTCTCTTTCCGAGAAGGAGAATCGTCACCATCCCTATATCCGATGGTGTGTACGCTAAAAACCATCTTTCGGTTAAAGAGAGTTGGATTTTGGTACCATGCGCACTGGAATTTTGAAGAACTTGCTCGGCAATTATCCGTTGACCCCTGTCTTATGGATATGCCGTCTGATGCAATGACACTAGAAATCCTTCTGCGAAAAAACTACCACGTCAACTTTCCACAGGTAACGAAAAGGCTTCGTTCAGACTCTGGACCATGGATTGAATGCCATTGTATTTGCACGGATGGCTCCAAAACCGGACAAGGGTCTGGTGCTGGAGTCTTCGTGGAACGCGATGACATACGGCTTTACTACCCCTTGGGTAAACATGCATCTGTTTTTGAAGCGGCTATGCACTATATTCTGAACAACATGTGCAGGGCTAGAGGCATTTGCATTTGCAGTGGTAGCCAAGCTGCATCAAAAGCGCTGCTAAACCCTCTTACCTCGTCCAAGTTAGTGCTAGAACTCACTCTCACTCACTCACACTTTCTCTGAGTTTGGTCGGCAGACTGAACACAGTGAATATTGTCTGGGTACCAGGTCACATTGACATCCAGGGAAATGGGATCCCGGATGAGTTTGCTAGGAAAGGTTCAGAAGAAGTTTTATCAGGACCCGAACCTGTGTTGGGTCTGCCTACATCTTTAGTCATGTCTTCTGTTGAATCTTGAGATTCTCGTGAACATAAGATTCGGTGGCGCGATTGCGGTGGATGTAGACAGACCAAACTACTGCGCCCGGACATTTGCACAAGGTCAGCATCTTTTCTTTTATCGCCGAGGAGAATCGACTGTAGGCTGCTTGTAGGCGTCATTTCGGGCTACCAAGCTTTTGCTAAACACTTAAATGTGTTGGCCGGTGCTCGGATCAGGTGGCGGATTTTCGGGGCTGACGTGGTGAGTGCCGAACATCTAAGCTTCTCGTTTTTGTTGGAAGGACGGGAAAACGGGAAGGACGGGAAAACTTAATATCTCATATATTTGTTTGGGAAAGGCTAATTTTAGCTTATTGTTCAATCCCGTATGCCATACTTTATCAAAAGCCTGGGAAACATCGAGAGAAACTGTAGACTATATTTATTTCTCCTCAAGGGCTTTTTCAATTTCATTGGTTATTCGATAAACCTGGTTGATTGTAGAGTGTTTAATTCTGAATCCGAATTGGTGATCAGGAATTAATCGGCGCTCTTCGATATTCGGATGTAACTGTTTTAGTAAAAAAATTTCAAATACTTTTGACATAATTGGTAAAAGAGATATTGGTCTTTAAGATTTCTTGTTATATGGGGATTTTGCCGGCATTGGGACCATTATGAGTTCAGCTACCTTCCTTTGTCGTGGAATGTATAATAACCTAAACGAAGCATTTATGAGATAAACAAACATAATAAGTGATTTTCTAGGCAACTCTTTTAGGACCTGTCCCCTTATTAAATCGTATCCTGGAATTTTGATTAGTTTAAATTTTTGTATTTCATAGCACAGTTCAGCTAGTGATAAAATTTCAATTTTTAAATTGTCAGGTATCCCCGCTAAAACCATATCTTCGATTAGCTCTTGACCGTCAAAGGGATTGAACAAGTCTTCTAAGTGATGGAAAAAATATCGGGTTTTTGTCTCTGATTCTTATTTTATCTGATAGGAGGCGCTGGTAATTTTGACTTTTCATAGGTTTCCACAACGAGTAGTTCGAACTCTTGTCCGCTGTGAAACCTTTAAAATATGAAGAAAGTTCGCGATATTTAAATTTTTTTTACGCGTTTTTGTTTTCTCCTTTACCAATTCGGTTATTTTCCTAGGATATTTTGTTTTGCTTTTTGCTTTTTGCTTTTGTTACCCGTTTGACTTTGTATGACTCCGATAAATTGATCGACTTCGACTTTAAGTTCTAATGGCGTTTGAAGAGACACGCTTAGATCGTTTTTATTTTCGCAGTATTTTCTAAAGGAGTCGTACTTAGTTGATACTCTAGTAAGTCTGGGTGGGCCCTCCTCTTCAATAGGCAGCCGCTAATTATCAAAATGACAGGCGAGTGATCGGAAAACAGATCGAAACATTCTTCAACCTTAACATACATAGCTTTCAGAAATCCCTTTTACAATGTAAAAATCTATATGGTCTGCAGTTTTTGCTGTGTCCGTAGGCCAATACGTCGGTTTGCCTGACGAGTAAATGTTTACTCCAATTTGCATACCGGTTTCATAGAGAATTTTTTCTTTTTGTAAAATGCATCGTGAACCCCAAAAGTGTGTTTTGCATCAAAATCACCCCGACAACAAAGTTCCGTGTGAGTGAGTTAGAAATACTCACGAAATCGATTTGTTCTGTCTCTTCCCTTGGAGGTATATATACATATATACAGACGAAATATCATTAGTTACATGAACAATAATCATTTGAATAATATTGGCATGCTCGATGTTTGTGCTTATTGAATGCTCAATGCTGTCTTTTATAAAAAAAAGACTCTAGCCCTTTCCGATAGATGATATGCATGATAGGCCTTTAATTTATACACTTGATTCCTTCGTAAGATGCGTTTCAGAAATCAAGCATATGTCGATAACATTTGTACGACTAAAAACTTCAAGTTTGTCAGTCTTTGGTGGAAGGCCATTCGCATTCCACGTAACTACTTTTATATTGCTTTTTTCGCTAATATTCATATTCTTATTTATTTGCGATGAAGTGAGGACCGAAGTTTATGGTCAAGCTTGTCAAACTTTTCTAATATGTCAGGTTGGTAAATCCTGCCTTTTAAAACCGCAATATATAGACAAATGTTGTGCGGTTCTTTATGCGTTTGTGTGTTAAACACCTGACAACGCATTAAGGAATGAGTCTAGTCGTTTTACGCATCGGTTCAATTTCAACTACGATGTTAAGAATACTTTTTATATTGTAAAAATATTTATTGTCTTCTAACTTTTCGCCGCTTAGCATGAATAGCGGAAGTTCGCACTTAACTAAAGTTTCAGCATATTTATCAGTTTTTCGCTTCTCATTTTTAAGAATTGATAATTTTGGCCCCAACCCAAAAATGGGCCATTTTTCATATTGGGGTCAAAATTCATTATGAAAAATTACTCATCTCATTTATACTTCAATACTTCAATTATAAATACTCGTCGAATGGTATTTGGGGCTTCTACTCGGTGTGGCCTTCGTTTCGCATTTTAACTCTTCTTCATCCGTGAAGTAGTCGCGGCTATCTGGACTTCGCATTTTACCTTTAGAGCGCTTTTGCATCAAAGACTCTTTTAGTGCCTTATTCTCGACTTTAACATGGTCTAACTTGGTTTTCAGCTCATTGTAGAGCAGCTTTTACTTTTATTTGAGTCCCGGGGTATGCGCGGAAATTCTTTCGGCGTCGTAAGATTTATTTTTGATTTTAATTGTGAGATAGATCCCGATCGTGGTGATATGCATAGATACCCTTTTGCTTCTCTTGAGGGGGTTAAAAGGTTGCAATAAATGGCTCTAGCCAGAATCCGTTGAGCCTGCCTCCGAAGAGTGTGGATTTTCCAGTAGAACTGGTCTGCCACCGGGCGTATTATATCTTAAGATTTGTCCGTTGAAGTTTTTTGTATACGCTATTATATTCGATACGCGGAGGTGGATTTAAGTCGCCTCGTACGACAGGCATGCCTACCTCGGGTATATCTTAGCCACTACACGAATGGGACCGCTGTCTATACAATTACAAATATAATTCACCCTTTGTCCCCAACAGGATAAAGAGTATCAAACTTAATTAAAACGCTTGGCTTGACTTGAGCTGTAAAGAAGCAATCAGGGCTAAACAGGTAAGTTTTCGGTCGAAGCCGAGCCAAAAATACAACTGGTAGTAAAAAATGTTGATCGTTTTTGAAAAACATTAACATCTCGGTCTCTTCATCTGCTCTGACACTCATTTACAATGACATTCCAGCTGGCAGCTCTTCAGACAAAGCCAATCTGCTTGCCGCTCATTTTGCGGCTAGCTCAACTCTCGCAGATTGTGCTTTGACGCGTAGAACCTTTAATGGGACAAATTCACTTTGGCACTCATACAGTTGCAAGAGTACTTCAATTTATCAACATACATAACGATGGTATTTTCCCTATCGTTCTAAAGAGGTGTTATTCCATGTTGGCAAAACCACTGCGTAAGCTCTTTTATCTATCCCATTCTCTTTGGCTTTTTCCGAGAAGATAGAAAACAGCTTTTATGCAGCCAATCCCAAAAAAGGCGAATCTTCCCCCTCCCTTTCTCCTACCGACCAATTGCAATAACCCCCCTTCTTTCCAAGGTCGTGAAAACGCTGATAAATCGTCTGCATATGAAATATCTAAAATCGCGAAAATTTCGTAAATACGGCTTTCGCAGAAACAGTTCCAATGGTGATTTCATGACATATCTAACGGAAAAGTGGAACCAATCATTTACCATGGTGGTTAAAGTAAGGTTGTTGTGCTAAATATTTCAAAGGTATTTGACAGAGTTTGGCATTAGGCACTTTTGTCGAAAATGCGTTCATTTGGAATCGATAATAAATTTCTTCAGTGGATTAAAAGTTAACTTTTGGACCGTTTAATAGAAGTTGTTTTGGGCGATTTTAAGTCTACAACTCACCAAATAAATGCTGGTGTCCCCCAAGGCACAGTTCTGTCTCCGACTCTCTTTCCCATTTTTATCAATGATCTCCTGTCTGTTACTTCTAATCTAATCCATTCCTTCGCTGATGAGAATACATTTAGCTTTGCGTATTCCTTCTGGGATTCACGTCCCTCATCTTCGGACGTTGAACTGGAACGGCAATGTATGTACAGGTCATTAAATTCTTATATTGACAGAATTCTTAAGTTGGTTAATACCAATTGAGTAAAATTTAATGATTCCAAAACACAATTCTGTCTACTGTCAGTAAAGCGAAACCCCAATACTCTGCCATTGAGTAAGGTAATATCCATGAATGGCATTTGCATTTCTGAAACCGAGAGGCTCTACAATCTCGGTATGTGCGTTAATGACAAACTTTGTTGGAATGAGTGCATATTCCACGTCGCCAAGAATATAGATGAGCAATTAACCGGATAGTCAACTCGCGAGAGAATCTCTCAGCTCGCCTACAAGCTGAGTCGAGCTGAAAATACCTACATAATTTGCCCTAATATGGGTTTTTACGTGCTAATCAAATGGGAATCGTGCACACATGTATCGAATTAGATGGGTTTTAATGCGTCCATTGAAATGATATGAAATGTAGTTTTTTATAGCAAGAAGTTGGGAACAGTTGATGAATTTGAGCAGATTACACCTCACAATCTGGGTGTGTAAAATAAACATACAAGATATGCGGTGAATATGGATTTATAAGAACATACTTACCACATAACTAATAAAATAATTGAATATTATAATATTTATAATAATACTATGTTTTAACCAATTTATTCTATTTCTTAATGAAAAATAATCAGAATAATATTGATTAACGTGACTAATATATAATAAGTAAGCTGAACATATATTTTCGGTTGACAATAAATGTAAGTACGACTTTACAAACACGGATTTCGTTATGGCTGTTTTTATTGAAGCAACTAAGTACTTTTACCCAATTGTGCAGTAGCTTAAAACGTTTTTTCATGTAAAGTGATCCCAAACTTTACAAATATTATTTTTGGTAAATGAAAACACTTTTTTAACAACATATGCAATGACTTAAGTTAAATTCGTCTTTTCGGAGGCCATTAAAAAATACGCGAGCGCGCGCCCGAAGGCACGCCCACGGCTCGACTTACACCAATGAAACTATTTATACTAATTTAATTTTGTTCGCGTTTATTACAATACTTCAACCAATGAAGTCCAACTTAAAACTAAATGTTTCCCGTTAGGAAACCGCTTGACCGACGGTGTGAATTGCTAATTCGTCAAATATGCCATTGCAGCCGTATCCGGCGGCAATGGCGTGATTGTAATGGATCCCAATGCAACGGGACTGTGAGAACTGGTTAGAGCATGAAACTGCTGACACAGCCAATCATATATGGTTGAATGTACTGTTCTCTGCTCTTGACCTTGGATGATCGCGTTAACTCCTCCCCATTCAAAGATCTAAGTCCCGTAGATCACATGTGACATCAGACCCGAAGAAGTAGTAATGGCATAGGCGTGGCCCAGGGTAACAGGCTGTCGTCCATTGTTAAATGATTCCATAGCGGAATTAGCTGGAATAGTTATTTAGCCGCAAATTTTCCACCAAATTATCCAGATAACAATGACCATGAATAGCAGGGTTAATGTCGTGGCTGCTGTTGAAGTCTTTAATTTCCAGCTGAGGTCACTGAGGTTCTCTATGTTCTGCAGGCTTATGCTGTGAACATACCCGATGTCAATCCTCCCCTCGTTACCATTGATATTTGTTAATACAGCAGGCAATGCCTGCAGAGAGGTAGAGCCCCGGCTTGAGAAGGTTCTGTTCGTTATCCGAACGGTTTCGTTATTAATAGGGATCACGTAAGTACCCATGAGCGATTTCATGGTTTCATTTGATACCAATTCTCCCTTAAAGTTTGTCGGGAAAATTGTATCCTCCTTGATCAATTCTATGACTTCTTCCGAGTTTGTACGGAAAAGGCATGAAGTTGGGCTTCCTCTTAGCAGCCTGTTTATGCAGTTATCGTCACGGAGTTGGTCTAATTGTGCCTCGGCGCACACTGTTCAATTAATTATGGTAAGGCATTTGCCCTTAAAACCATACGCACTTTTCTGGTTAACCAGCATTCTTTCGTAGGTTACTTCGACTTGCTTAGTTTCCATAATTGGTACCCCTGTAATTAAAAGGTTAAATTCTTCGTCTCTCACCTTTGGTATCCTTAAGCAGTGCAGTACGATCACTTATTTGATGAATGTGATATTCCATGATTCGTGTTCTCTCCTGTTCCTTGATGCTGTTCATAATGCACTTCGTCATCTCATGCAGGAGTTGTTCGAATCGATTGAGGTCGATGACGTGTAGCAATTTAAAGTACCCGTCGATAATCCTTCTCTTGCCTTCTTTGATAGTAAACAAGGGTGATTTTTATTCGTAGATCTGCAGATCTTGAACGGTCACCAAAAAGAGGAGCCTGGAAAATTAAATATTTTTAAGTGGGACTAAAAGTGTAATGTGTTCAAGGAACATTAAATCAAGTGATTTTATTTTATACGTTACTTATTCTAGCTTTACAATTTTATATGTAGGTATGTGCGTAAATAAAAAGAGTGAAGTAAATTATGTTCTTATAAAAACGATTAAATGTACCAGTGTTCTCATAGAATTACAATTATATGCTATGTAATTCATAGGCTAGTTTCATGTACTTTTTTAGGAACACTAACAATGTGATAGGACCTCTAATTGATTTCCTTGTGCGATGCATATCAACCATTCATTTTTAGGTTGATTAAATGAATTTACTCCTTGCACATCAACCATTCGTTTCTGGGTTGATTTAATGTGTAATATAGAATGTGTAATATATAGTAATTAATGTGTGCGTAGAGTTTCAATTTTCATTATATCTTTCAATTTCGATTTTCGATTCTTAAAGTCATGCGAAACTGGTTTTTAGATGCAATTGAAGATTGCGTAGAGTTTAGAGTGCATAGAGTCTTGTGCTTTGTATAATAATGTGCTTAACTTATATGTTTAATACAATTATGTTTCCTCAATAACTACAATAGAATTTTGAAATTATTTTATGTAATGGGGTTACAGAACATTCATCCTTTTTTTATATTAAGTGTGGTATGTTAATTTAATTCGTTTAGTTAAGTCATGTAACGCCCTTGGTGTGTTTTTAAAATGACTTTTGTGAATTCTGCGTCGAGAGGTTGTGACTACAGTAACTTCGTTATTCGTGGCCACTGTCTCCTTTCTGAACAAAGGTTTGTTTTTTGCGCGAATTCCCTTATAGGCTGTATAAACAACATCGTCTTTTTTATAAGCTCATGGCGTCGTCTTTCTCTTGTTGAATCGAAGATTGTTGCTTTTTTGTTTCCTTTCGATCTCGCCCCTTAATTCCCTGTTGACTTTAGTACGAAACTCTAATAACTGTTGCATTTTTTGTACGTTCATATCTATTAAAGAATATGTCGGAAGGTTTTCTCTTCGTCACAGAATGGATGGTGTTATTGTACCTATTCATAGCAATGTTTATTAATTCTTAAAGGCGCAGCCCTTTATGTTCGGCCACTCGACTTGACCGTTTACTTGGCTGCGGTACACCGGTGTCGCGGTGTCGGGTTATGCTTGATGCCCAATATCTTTATAAAATTAAGAATAATGGGACTCAAGAAGCTGCTCTCGTTGTCAGTCCCCAGAATCTTTGGGACCGTGAAATAGTGCAGTACTCTTGTGATCTTATTTCTCAGGTAAAGAGATGACCTGTTTTTTAAATGGAATACTTTGCCGAATATCGAGAATGTGTCAATGCAAGTAATAAATGTTTCACCCTGTATTTCCATTATATCCATGTGAAGAATCTCACATGCATATGATGGCACTAGAGTAGGTTGAAATTCTGGAGTGTTTGGGTGTCTATCGTATTTATTTAACTTGCAGATTTCGCAGGCTGTCGTGTATTTTTTAATTAAACTGGTCATGCTAGGGAAATAGTATTTTTCGAGAATTTGTTCCCGAATTTTCCTAGGGTTTCTATGGGCTCTTCTGTGTTCTTCCATGATAATTTGGCATTTCCTGTCCTCATTCCTAACGTCCTCTACAAATCTCTGGGTAATACGCAGTTTGTAGTTGGTAAAATTTTCGAGGAATACTTCCTGAAATAGGGATAAATGCGATTCAGGTATTTTTATGCCATTAATAACGCCTGGTGTCAATTTCATTTTCAGAAGGTCAATCAGCTTCTGTTTGTCTTGGTTTTCAGTTGCAAAGTAGTGGCGGGTGAAGCCAGGGTGAGTTTCCTCAAGGACCTCGAAACCTTTGCCTATTTTAATGAAAATTTGGTTAGGAAAGACATTGATTGGGACTTCCAGATGAGGAATTAAGTCAGCATTGTCCTGATCAGGGCTATGAGCAGTCGCAATTGATGAAAGTTCTTCGCTCGCAGTATCAGTAGGCTGGGGGTCTGCTACGTCACTAACCGTTTCTGTTTCGCCATCACTCTTCTCACCAGCTGCTTCACTGTGGGAATCGTTTTGATCAATATTTACACTTTGTGATGGTTCGGCGCGTTCCGAATCAGACAAGTGATTGACTTCGGACTTTAGGCGTGACAAAGCATCTGCAACAATATTTGATCTACCAGGTTTGTATACTAGCTCGTAATTATATTCCTCAATGCGAGACTTCCAGCGTTTAAATTACGCGTTGAAATGCCTGTTACTAAGGGCGAACGTTAGGTGTTGATGGTCGCTATGTATTTTATTTTTGTTGCCCCATACCTTATGACCTTATCCGAATTGGACTCACCTTGCCTCAGAACCGGAAACTTTTATGCTCTTTTAGATTTTCTGGAGGAAGGATATTTTCTATTGCCGTTACTTTTTTTTGGTCGGCTTTCATGCCGTCGCGAGTTATCACATACCCAAGGAATTCAACTTCCGACTTCATGAAATTTGTCTTTTCCAGTTTTACCTTCAGATTGGCTTGCTGCAATTTTGAGAAAATTGTGTCGACGTTTTTAAGGTGATCTTTATCGTCTTTTCCGAAGACTATGACATCGTCAATGCATACATAGCAAATTTTGCCAATATGTTCTTTCAATACATCATCAATCATCCTTTGGAAAATTGCAGGAGCGTTCTTTAATCCAAAAGGCAATCGTAAGAAATCGTATTTTCCATTCATCGTCGAAAATGCGGTTTTGTCGCATGGTTTCATTGAAATCTGATGGAAGCCGATGTTAGATCAAGCGTCGTGAAATATGCTGCCTTGCCCAAACTGGCAAGCGTGGAGTTTACGACGGTAATTGGATATGCTTCCGAAATAGTGAGCGCATTCAAACGCTTGTAATCGATCACCATTCGGTATTGCTTTTCCCCTGATGGTTTCGGTTTCTTCGGTACGACCCTAAATGTTGAGTTATAGGAGCTCTTTGAAGGTCTAGTTATTCCCTCTTGCAAGAGTTTTGTAATTTCCTTATCAACCTCCTTTCGAAGGGGCGCTGGATAAGGGTAACTTTTTATGTATATGGGCTCAGTGGTACTTGTCTTAATTTCCGCAAGCACTGTGGTCTTAACCTTTTCGTGGTTGGTGATGGGACCAAAGAGGGACCTATATTTTTTGATAATACAATCCAGCCTGGACTGAGTTTCATCCGAGAGATTCTTGTCAAGGACACTGTTGACCTCCCTTGAGAATTCTTCTATGAGAGGGATAACAATGTTAGGATGTAGTCTTAATACATTCACTTTTCTGTCGATTACCGCCTCTAATTCCTTTAAAGTAACATCCCCGATGATACTGTCAAAGGACACTAGACCCGGTAAGACATAGAACTTCAGAAGAGCTATTACCTGCTTGATCGAGGAATCTTCCGGTAACGTAGTCGTTAAAATTAATTTTCCCAGCTGCTCTATGTACAGATAACTGTTTTTATGAGGCGAGTGGTTTTTCTAGAGACGGATGGACTAATGAAATTCTTGTTCGCCCCCGTGTCGACAAGGAATTTCAGAGTGGTTCCATCCTTTATGCAGAACCCTATATATGGTACTCTGGATGTCCAATTTGTCTCGTCTTTTAGGTTTTCATTTACTTCTTCGACGTGTTCGTCGACTTCATTACAGTTTTGGAGGTTAAACATCCTCTGCTGTTTTCGCGGGTAGTTCTCGAACTATGCCCGCCTTTTGAATGAGTTGTTGCCCCGAGGCCTGTTCATATAATTCACGTTTCGTGACTGAGTCGATTGATCGACCTCCATCCTTTCGTGTGGCTTAGGGCCACTCGGCCTTGGAGGGACACCATTCTCGCAATAGGGAGTGGAATACTGTTGTTGATTAAACCTGTTGAAACTAGGCCGTTGCAAGGCAGGTCTTGCTTCCTGTTTGAAAGTTTGATTTATCGGGGCTGATATCGTATTTGATGCTGACGGGACATGTATCATATGCGATAAATCAGATTTTGAATCTCCAAGCATGCCGAGTAGGCTTCCGGGAGAGTTCTTGGTTTCTGAATAATCAGCATTTTCAAAATGTCACCGTTTAGGCCCCGAATAAATACATCCAATTACGGTAGGTTTCGACAAGAGCCGTAACCGTTTCCTGAGTAAATGTCTCCGTCTTAATTTTAATGATTATTAGCGACAGTTGATGGTTAACTGCCGCATAAAATTCATC
This sequence comes from Ferdinandea cuprea, assembly GCA_963576555.1. NCBI lineage: Eukaryota > Metazoa > Arthropoda > Insecta > Diptera > Syrphidae > Ferdinandea > Ferdinandea cuprea. Next base: position 95,673,639 of record OY754958.1, on the reverse strand, counting down.
AAGCTTTAGGTTTGTTTGGGTTAATTGATTGAGCTGATGCTCCCAAGTTCTCATGTCTCTCTTGTCCGCGTAGTGCAGCGAGAGACATTGTTTGATTGTGTGCCAATCGTCGTCAAAGATGTTATATGATATAAGGGCTGCGTCGGCAGAGCCCTGATCTTTTGCCTTATGTGTTGAATAATGGTACGATACAAGGGTTTCGACTTAATTATTTCGTAGTCCCTTAAAATGGTTTCGACCACATGGACCCAATATATATATTGGGTTGGGTCGCCTTCGAATATCTGTAACTCCTTGACGCAGTCAGGGAGTCGACTAATGTCTTTAAGGTCGGACTGGTTTTGGGGTCCGCAAAGTTCTACCTGATCACTGACAGGCACTACCTCTCTCACTTGCCCATCCTCAAGTGTTTTTAGGCGTGACTCAAAATTTTTGAGTTGCGTGAGGATGGAGTTTACTGCGCCTGTCAGCTCAGTTAGTGATCTGGTAACCGCGTCCATTTGGATATACCTAATATTGAAAATACAAATTTCTTACCTCAGAAATAGGAAACAGTGACTATATATATGTACATAAATTTGTATCCTTATACAACACGCACTAAGTTCGCACACTTTAAGGAGTATTTTTCCATTTTGTAATTTAAATTTTATTTATAGCAAAACTTTTCGAATTCAAAACGTTACACAAACTACTTATACTTAAACAATTTGTTTATTCTCTTTTTTTATATACTTTTTTTTATCGATTTCACTCTAGCACACTCAAGCCAGGATATTTAATATTTTCTCCGTTTTTACATGTATTAACTCTTTTTTTTATTGATTTTACTCGAGCACACTCTAGCACACTTTTTCGCTTTTATATGCGTTTTAATTTTTTCCTTACTTTTTTCTCAAATTATTCCGTACAGTAGGATGTTTTTCTTGTTCATTTCGCCACGGATTCCAACTGCTAATGTTTTTAATTCGGTACTGAAAGAGAAGAAGAAAACAAAATAAAAACGATTTAATTTAATTTAACGTTAGGTTCGGATATAGCTCGTTCTGAAGGATCGTTTTCTCCAGTTTATGTGCAAACGTTTAAAATTGTAAGCATCCTATTAAGGCACGATTTACTTCACACGAGTCCTCTTGAATTCCTTCGTAATCTGCAGTCGTGTTCTCATGGGAACGCTGGAAGGTTCATAAGAAACGATGTATAAACACTGTGTTCCCATGGTTACAGTAATTGGCGTTCAAAGGAACATATCGATCTTGTCCCTGCTCGGGCGCCAGTTAAATTCGCCCTTTCGGAGGGCATTTAAAAAAATGCGAGCGCGCCCCCGAAGGCACGCCCACGGCTCGACTTACACCAATGAAACTATTTATACTAATTTAATTTTATTCGCGTTTATTACAATACTTCAACCAATATAGTCCAACTTAAGACTAACATAAAACTAAATGTTTCCCGTTAGGAAACCGCTGGTCCCACGGTGCGAATTGCTGTTTTGTCAAATATGCCCTTTCACGCGTATCCGGTGGCAATGACGTGATTGTAACGCGGTCCCAATGCAACGGGACTGTGATAACAGGTAAGAGCATGAAACTGCTGACACAGCCAATCATATATGGCACCGTTCTCTGCTCTGCCTTGGATGATCGCGTTAACTCTTACTAGTAGTATTAGAAGTAAATTGTTTTGTATATTTTCATACAAAAAAAATTACAAAGCAATAGAATTTATGAGTTGTACTCGAATACCAAGCTTTTCGATAGGAAAATACACCCATAATATATTTATGCAGTGCATTTCACCTACCATAAATAAAGCATACTAACTTATTGTTAGATAAAAAAGTTCCAAAGCCGCCTACGAAAACCAACAGCTCAGAAAATTCAATGACTAAGGCCTGTTTGCTGATACTACACATAGCGATTTAAGTTCCAAATAAATTACTAAGTGCTACTTATTGGTTTTCACCACAATCAAAGCTTGTCATAAATGAGACTACGTGGAACTTAATTTATGGCGAAGAAATAGTAGGCCATAAAGCGTTTAAGCGTTTGCTGATACTGTTCTTCAATCTGTGTCATAACTAAGTTTACCTAAGTTCTACGTGCAACTTAATTTATTTTCAGTTGTCAGAAAATATTTAAGTTGTACTTTGCTAAGATAGACATAAATTAAAATGCAGCCAACTTAGCTGTCTTCTAAATATCAAATAAACTTTAAATGAGTTCCATTTCACTGCGCAAAGGTGAAATTGAAAGATTTTTTAATAAACATTTTTAGTCTTTCGATAATGGCAGATTAAAAAATAGTGAGAAATCCAAATGTTTCGTTAAATGAAACACACACGCTTCTTCAATGTGCCTTTGAAGGAAAATTAGTAATAGTAAACAAAACAAACAGACTGAATAACTTTGAGAGAAAGGGACGCGACTTGGGCACGAACCACCGCTAGCTTTAATTCACAATCGGCGTCTGCATGTTACAGGAGTATTGAAGCGCTAAAAAAATTCAAGCAATGCCAAGCATACAAAAAAGAACAAAGGTAGATGGCCACAGATAAAAAAAAATCTCAGTGAATCACTTGGGGTGGCAAAGCGCATCATGTAACCGATCCCAATTTTGACTTCGCATTGTCAATAATGAATCCCAAGACAATAAAAAGCTTTGACAATATTCCTGATGGTGACCGAGTGGATGAGTTATTCGAAGACCTTATTGTAGAAGACCAACCTTGTATCAGTACAAAAAACGTAAGATAAATGCGAACATCTTTGATTCATCTATCTCATTTATATAACCATTGTTATTGTGAGAATGAGAAACAAAGTGAAATAACGACATCAGATTGGAGAAAGTACTAAAAAGTACTAAAAGCTAGGAAAGCTATTGATGGTAGTTTATCAGAAGATGCTGATGATCTATATGCTGATCTCAATAATAATACCACCATAAATGTTCCAATGTCAAAAAGATTTAAAAAACAATTTACCACCTCAAGTTCGAACCTGGACCCAAAAAACCAAAGTAAATGGTCTGGTAGACGTAGATCATTTGCTTCAACGTTGCACAGCAGCAAAATATATGAGCAATACTCACAGCTGTCAGTAATAAAAATTTAACTTGCTAAGCTGCAATATGTCACAAAAAGAGAAAAAGCAATTCAAAAGCAGTATACAAATTCAACTGAACATAAATTGCGAAAAACGTCTTTGGAATTAGACATTGCAATAAGAACTGAATTGTTAAAACAAATTAAGACGAATTCCATTCAACCTGCGGAGGCATGCTGTGTTCTGATGATTTTGCAGAATATGGATCCTTTTTTTAAAGAGATACTGATGACTTCAAAGTAAAAGTTCCGGATAATAATTGCCTTATGGCTTAATATTGAAATTATGTTTGTTTTTATGAAATTTCGTACAAATTTATTTTCTTTATATAATTTATTTAGTTATTATTCAAAATAAAAATAGTTCGTACTATTGTTGTTGGGATTTTTTTTTCAAATCATACAACCTTCCGAAGTAGTTATTTGTTATGTCTTTTCGTTTTTGTATGCCTGGCTTTGATGTACTTCTAGTAACAGTACATTCAGAATTATTTGCAAAGGAGATTTGCCCTAATTTTATCGCGCTTGGAATGCCTTCTGGATTAAAATCAATGCATGCAGGAGGTTCTAACGGTACACCATTCATTCTTAATTTTAGACGACAACAATAAGCTAGTACGGAAAATCGTCTTTTAGATTTTTCGATGTTAAATCTTGTTCGTATTTGGGATTCATTATACAGTTGCTATGCCGCGCAACGGGGATTGAGTAATGGTGTCATCAAGTACGTTTTTTTTTTGAGTATGCGGAATCACCTATGATTGAATTTTTTTTACGTAATTGATAATGTAATGGAAACCTATTGTTTTACCCAAAAAACGGAGTCTGCGAAATCTGGACTCTCTAACTTGGCCCTCTGCTGTTGTGAAATATTGCGGAATCATGAGTGGAACCAGGCCACCTTGCAACCACATTAGTAAGCATCATGTTTGCAGTGCATATCTCCTGGACATTTACTGATTAGATTTCTAATCTACCTGCAAAGAACTTGGGTTTTATATGCAGTAAAATAAAGCAATACGATCTTACCAGGAGACTGAATTTTAACATTAGTTCCATCAATGGAACAGAGGGAAAAGATGCAATATAAAAAAAGCCCTTTTAAACCTCTACTGGTGTAGCTGTGAATTTTATATATTTTCTATAAACAGTGGAAACATGCATCCCCCCAAAATCAGCAATAATTAGAAGATGATTCTCAGTGGCAAAAAATCGTAGAGCTACCAAAAGTTGGTTAATGTGTGCGAATTTAGTAAAACATATTTAATACCTGTTATATGACCGTTGTAGAGCTTTCTCTATTTATTCTAGAATATAAACAGTCATGTCTTTAGTTAAACGGAAACGTTTGAAGAAGTCAAGTTCACCAAAGCTATAAAGATACTCATTTCTATCATTAATCTGACGGGGAACACCCACTTCAATGAGTTCTAAGACTTCTACATCGTCCTCAACAGATCTGTTAATTCCATCTTATTATTTAATCATGTGATCATCGGTGCTACCTGCTGATTTCAATTCTTTGGGACCATATTCTGTACTGGAACTCCACAAGAAATATCACGGGCTGGAGGCTTTCCATATCTTTAAAGATATGTGGTAGCTTTATTTCTGCGAAATCGAAAATACCACCACTTTTTACCGGGAAGACTTACCCTCATGGAGTCAAAACGGTCAACTCCACCCAAATATTTGTTATACATTTTGATAACAGCTGGACAATCGACTTGAATTTTCGACCGTTTTTTGTTTAACACTCCAATCCGAACAACTTTTGTATTAGTATTCAATCCATTTCAGTGTGATAAAACTGTAACGATACTGTTATCGTGCCATTTGACTGCAATCATTTCCTTTGAGCTTTGCCTTAAAGCTCACCTGCTGCTGCTTTTTTATATCTTTCGAATTCAGCAACTTGCAGTTTTCTAGGCGGTTTTCTCGAATAGTTCCAGTTCCTCCAATATTCTGTTCTGCCAAATATTTAGAAGTGGTAAGCCAGTGAGTTGTCAAAGTATAAATTGTATGGTCCTAATTCTTGTGGTAATCTGGAATGTTGCTCCAAGACAACTGCAGCTCCAAGGCCATATTCTGGCTGCATTCTAAGATAGGGCCGGACGCACCTTCATACAACTCGCAGTTTACTAAATATTCATGGCGAGTAGCTGCTGACCAGAGCTTGTAACCAAACCTAATGGGTTTTCCGTGAATATATTGCTTTGTACTGTGCCAGGACCTAAAGCCTAGCTTCTCCAGCCATTGTGTGTGCGAAGTTAAATTTTTTACATGAATGGAGGGACCTACAGTTTAATGCCGATTCCGAACGGCAATTTATTTTTGAGAAGCTTCTGATGTCATTTCTTACTCTTGGATGTTTGTCAGACGTTCGCAAGAGGTGGGGCAGTAAATAAAAACTCTCGCTTAGTGGTCCAACGCACTTAACCACTAAGCCACTGCACCCATAGTTGATAGTTGTTGTTGGTTTTTTTATTATTTATATTGAATGTACGTGTACATGTACTACCTGTAGGCATTTCTAATTGTAGGTGTACTTAGTTTTTTATCGTTTTTTCTTATTTATTACACATGAAGGGGTACTGATAGTTCTAATTCGATCTCATATGGCGCACAATATGATAAATGACGCATGAACAATTTATCATATTTAATGTATATTTACCACATGCAATTATAAAAAGGATAATACTTACGGTCTGGGCATAATTATTCCAGTTTATGTTTCACGAAAAAGAAAAAGATAAATATAACAGAAGCTGAATAAATTTGACATATAACGCAAAGCTACCTTTGCCAGAAAAATAAATAATATAAAGACACGTATTGGCTTTCAAATGATAATTGCAGAATTCAAAAATTGTATTACCGTATGATTACTGTTAAAACTCTGTCACTCACAGACTTGATGACCATACATATTCATAAATATACCTAGTATTCGTGCAAACCCTTACACTTATATAAATACTTATTGCTACAATTCGGCCATCCTGACCAAAAAGATCTGCTGATCTAGACACTATTTTTTTTGTCTATCATTTGACTCTTCACATCTTTTTCTATCGTTCGACACTTTACACCCTTTGTACCATGGACGAATGTTTCCTGCAGCCCATACACCTTGATACGGCATTCGCCACTGTTGGAAACCCTCTACGCCTCTATGTATATACCGGTCGTTACGCAACACTTTTGTTATCCTATAAGGCTTGGTATTAGTTTTTTTTTATGCACGAGGTTGTGAGTCGATGTTTTTAACTAAAACATAATCTCCCTCTTTGTACCTGATCGGTTTAAGGCATTTTCTGTTCTACAACTTTTCTTGTCTCGCAGCTGCGTCTACCCGAACCTGCCTTAGGTCTTTTCGTTTTTTGCCCTGTCCAATATCTAACAATTTTTCTTTAAGGATATCTACAACCTGTCCTCTTTGCCTAACGCAGAACATCAATATACTTGGGTGCTCTCCTACCGATCTTAGTAATGTATTGTGAAGGGTATACTCAACACGGTCCCAATAGATACCTTCTTTCGGTTCGACTAACTTTGCTATCATTGGTCCTAAATTTCTATTCCCCCTTTCTACCTGGCCATTATCTTGCAGACACCCCGTCGCGATTTTTATTTGCTGCACGTTATTTGCATTTAGAAATTCTTAAAAATCTCCATATGTGAAAGAGCTGCATATGTGAAAGACGCATTCTTGAAATAAACTAACACTAACATCACTCTTTACAAAAATTTTATAATATCTTATGTAATCACCCAGGCACCGTCTTCCACCAGCTGAACTATCTTCCTCCTGTCCAGACACGACGCGGCACGGATGTTGCAAGAAGCCGCACTCAAAACAGGCACCAAATGCCCGCTTTTGTTTTTTGCAGTCTGCGGTCATATGTCCCCTCTATTTACAGTTGTAACATCTCACCAGGCTTGACGTGCCACCTGCAACTTCCGGTTGTGACGACGGCTAAGCGTTTTCACTTTTCTGTGACACATTGGTAAAAGCTCGTCGACCTGTACAGCATATGCCGATATTATCTTATCGCTGTAATAATCGGCGAAGCACTCATTGAGCCTTCACTTTGGTGCTTAAAACTTTTGCCGCAACACTAACTTATTTTCTTTAGTACAAAACATTTCCCGCATCTGATCGAGTAAACTTTCTACACTCTAGTTGAGAAAACTTGGTTTGGAATGCAGCCACAACCGTGCTGTCCCCTGCAGATTGGACATCATCAGAGTACGCAACGTGGCTTCGTATATATCGTACAGTAGAACACATATTCCCCCAAAAGGCCAACTACTATGGTCACCATCACAAGGGAAATCAAAATCGAAGACATCCCGGCCATCACATCGGAAGAACTTTTTGTGGAATGCAAAAAAAAATTGGAGGCACAAAGGCACCTGGACCGGGCGGCATCCCGAATAGGGCACTAAAGATGGCTATTAAGAAGAGACCGGACATATTTTTAGCGACGATGCAAAGGTGCCCATGCCATGAAAACTACGGCACTTAGTTCTGCTTTCAAAGGGCAATAAGCCACCTGCAAAACCATCATCGTATCGACCGATATGTCTGCTCTACTATATACGACAGACTGCTTGCGGTGGCCGAGGATGGAGTTTTGTCAGATCGCCAGTACGGCTTCTGGAAATCTCGTTCTACCATCGATGCAATAAAGGCGGTAGTAGATATAGCAACTGATGCTATACAAGGAGAAAGATGGAGATGGGGATCTAAAAGATGTAAAAAATGCGTTAAACTTTGCGAGGTGGTCCTTTATTAGAAGATCCCTGTCCTGGATGGACACACCAGACTATCTTCTGAGGAAGTCACGGACTACCGCATTTTTAGAAGATTACCACATCCATTGGTGCATCCAAGAAAAAAAACCCTCCGTCGTAGTCGGACATTAATTCGCGTAATACATTAAACTAGCTGGTATCACAAACAGAACGTTTTGCCGTATTACCAGCTGGTACTGAAATTTGATTTTTTTTTTTCATTTCTCGTTCTAACAATGCATTTTCCCTTAATTATAGTTCCTTCACCAATTCTTATTCCCGTTTGTACCACTCTGTCATTTCACCAATTTCACCAACACATCTTTCACAAACTTTAAAAGAATATTACTTTGCTGTTGCTCTCCTTCTTCGCCCCCGCTTTCTTCGGCTTAATTTCTGGACAACTTACCACGCGTGGCTACCGGTAGTTAATGCGCTTGAGTAGCGTGTATGTGTGTGTTTTTTTACCGGTTTTCCCAGCTGTACTGCTGCATGTCGCCAATTGCACATGGAATTTTCCATCATAACCAACTCTGCAGTGTATAATGATTTCTTTTTGTTAACTTATGACCTCGTTTTAATTAGTCGCACTCGTTTTTTTTCTCCATCATTTCTTAGCTTTATTTTGTTTACTAGTTATTAATCGTTTTGTCTCTTGTGTTAAAAAATATCCCCATTCTGAAATACTGTAGACGCAATAAAACAGTTCTTCGCCACTGTTAATCACAGACTGACTTTTATTATTCTTTACGATGGTTACAATAGTTACCAAACAACTTAAGACTAAGAGTGTGATGATAAACCTATATGTATAGGGTTCGCCAAATAACTTTTTTTTTTTGAAAATGCTTTAAAAAAAAAACTACTGAATATTTTCTCAAATTTCTTTTTTTACTTGAAAGTACTATCCTTCCGGTTAATATTGGAAAATAATTTCATTCAAATGGCTGCCTCAGCTGGCCATGCAGTAGCCTACACGATCGGTCCAATTTTTAAGCAAATAATCGATTGTGTGCAGCTGTATTTCACCAATGGCTTCACGAATATTGTCCTTTAAGGCGTCAATTGTCTCTGGCATATCGGCGTAATATTTATCTTTTACGGCACCCCACAAATATATAATATAATAGTCCAACGGTGTTAAATCGCAGCTCCGCGGTGGCCAAACGACATCAGCTCTGCGGCTGATAATGCGATCTTCAAAAACAGGGCGCAAAACATCGAGTGTAGCTTCGGCTGTGTGGCACGTAGCGCCGGCATGTTGAAAACAAATGTTGCCAATATCCTCCTCTTCAATTTTTATGAACAAAAATTCGTTCAACATGGCCCGATAACGATCGCCATTGACTGTAACGGCCACTCCTTGCTCATTTTCTAAGAAAAATGGCCCAATTATGCCTCTGGACTAAAATCCGCACGAAAGAGTGACTCGTTTTGGCTATATCGGCTTTTCAATGTATGCGTGCGGGTTTTCTGTGCCCCAAATGTGACAATTTTGCTTGTTTGCATACCCGCCAAGATCAAATTGAGCTTCAGCTTCATTTTTTTTGGCAAAATCGGCATCTTCTCTAAGGCGATCGCAGGCCCACTTAGCGAAGCGAAAAAGCATTAGATGGTCAGTTGGCTTCAACTCCTGAACCAATTGGACTTTGTATGGCGTCATACCGAGGTCTTTATGCAAAATTCGTCTCAATGATGTCTCCGAAATGTTTAATTGCTGAGAACGACGGTGAATTGATGTTGACACTTTCTGCCACAGCAGCAATTTTCTCGGGTGTACGCACTGTTTTTAGCTTTTCACGCTTTGGTTTATCCATGAGGATGCCAGATTCTTTCACTTTTTTCACAAGATAACGAACATACGGAGCTGAAGCTCCGTCTCTTCTTCCAAAATCCGAACGCAATTTTCGCACACATTCTGCAACGTTACCTTGATTTTCAAACTAATGTCGCAATACTTCCCAGCGTTGTTCAAGCGTATACACAACCATATTCGTTCAGCGGAAGGATAAAACTAATTATTCATGAGCTAAGCAAATCAGATATGAGCTAAGTGTTACCATTCGCAAAATAAGCACTAGTTGAAAACAAAAAATGTTAGATGGCGGACCCTTTATTAGCAAACATATTCATAAATGTACCTATAGTGTTCATGTGAACACTTACACTAATATAAATACTTAATTGCTACAGTACAGACAAACAAAGACAATAACAAACACTGAGTTTTTCCCGCATCGATACAGTCGACCATCAGCAGCCAAGCCGATAAGATCACAGTCCACATTCTTTCTAATGCCGTTTTCCATTCACCCATTCGCCATGCTGGAACTGTGCCAATTACTGTCAAGTACTGTTCCAAGTGCTGCAGTGGCTTAGTGGTTAAGTGCGTTGGACCACTAAGCGAGAAGTCGCCGGTTCAAAACCCGACCTGTACCACCTAAAAGTTTTTATTCGCTGTGCCACCTATTGCGAACGGTTGGAGAAGCTGGCTTTATGTCCGGTATGGGCCGTTTACGCCTAATATTTATTTTATTTATTTTACTGTTCTAAGTGCTGTCAGTTGGGTTCGAACTGCTGTCAGTGCTGTTCTAGCTTTTTTGTGAGTACTGTTCCGGTTCTCTCTAATACCTACACGTTTGACATTTCTCGGGTGTCAGTGTCAGCTTTGTTTTTGTTTTTGATTTATATTTTTCAAACATTTGTGGTAAGTAGGTCATATTGCAATTTAATAATTTTCATTTATTAATTGCTTGCATTGTTTTATTCATAGATTTAGTGGATTAAATGTGCGGGAAGAGTTATTCCAAGAGCCTACAAGAAATAGATAAGTACATTGTTGTTCATAGTTATAAATTAAATTTCATTTCTATATTTTAAAGATTTCGTATCATCAACCACATAATTCCTCCAAGTGATAACAAGAAATAAGAGGTAAATTACATACATATCGAATGCAAGTATTATAATTTTTTTTAATAGATTCTTATAAGAAGTGGATCTTCATCATCATCTTCATCATCGTCGTCATCGTCCTCATCTTCGTCACTATCGTCGTCGTCATGGTCTTCGTCGTCTTCTTTATCATCATCTAGGCCATTATCGACCGGACAGTTCCGTTCAAGCGTATAAAAAAAAGTTTTAGCAAATTAATATTCATAGTATAAACTATAAATATATTTAGATTGACTTACCTTCTTTGTGCCGAATTAGTATGTCCTCATGTTCCAACAAAACTATTCCGCCTTCTTGCATCACAACAATGTAGTCACCCAGATCTATTTTCTCCATCTAAAATTAAGGAATGTTAGGGTATTCATTTGTTTTATAAGAAATGAAATTTAATTTATATTGATGAAGAATAAACAACAATGTGCCTACCTCAAACGTTTCTTGTATTCACTTGCAGGAACTATGTGGCTTTAGGTCGATGATACGAAATCTATAAAATACATAAATGAAAATTAATTTATTTTAGAAAACTATGAACAACAATGCGCTTACCTATTACATTTCTTGTAGGCACTTGCAAGAACTATTTCCAAACATTTAATTCCCGAAATCTATTAATTAAAAAATGCAATGTAATAGGAGAATTGAACAACAATATTTTTCTTGTGGTCTCTTCGAAGAATCTATCTTTTTTTAATTTATAATTCGATGCTAATTTTTAATTTGAAGTTAGAAAAATAAATGTCCACGCTGAAAAAAAAAACAAAATGACAGGCCGCGCGAGAAATGTCAAATCGGCTTTGTGTTAGTGCATATACATGTAAATGCATGTCCTTTGGTAACCAAAGTGCCATTTTGATTTAGAACTACTCCAAGTGGGTGAATGGAAATCGACATAGGAAACCATTTATCAATTATCTTTAAGATAAAATATAATAAATGAACTAGAAAGAAGTGTTTGAAAAAAAATGGTCGCCAAACCTAAGGTAAAATCATACATGTAGGTATATACATTAAACTTTCATATGTTGAATAAAAACAATCAAATAATTAATAAATAATAAGACAACCAACGAATTTAATACATATATAAAAAACCATTCCAAAACTATTTAGTATAAAAATTTTACACCCAAACATTTCTAATTTAATAATATTTTTGCATTAATATAATAAAATATACATTTTATCTTATTTTAGAAGCCAAAATGGAAAAAATATAACAACCCAAATATGTTTATTTTAAGGCAGATAAAATATAAAGAACTATTTCATATAACCGCAAAAAATATCCGAATTAAATTGTAACAACTTCGTATTTATTGTGTAACTAATTTTTTGTTTCATCATAGAGATTGATTAAAATAGCTATAAATGTTGAATTACGTAAACGCAACACTTCGCAGTACTTCCTATTTCCTATTACACATCCATGTATTCACAGATAGGAAAATTAAGAGAGGATTTTGCAGCCATTTCTAATTTTGTTTGCGGGTTGAAAGTGATATGGGAATGCAGTGTTGACTATCTGGTTACTTCCCCAGCTGTGAAAGGAACGCTGCGAAATGTCTAGGCTTCCTCAAGCGATGCAAGATATAAACGGCGTTTATTCGTCCAAAGCTTGAGTACAGCTCTCATATCTGGTCTGGTGCACCGATAACCTATTTGGAGCTACTGAATAGGATTCAAAAACGTGCGGTAAAACTTATTAGCGATCGAGACATTGCGAAATCGCTTGAATCTCTTAGTCATCGTCGCAATATCTCCGGCCTGTCGTTGTTTTATCCGTAACTTCTACCGTAAGTGCTCGAACGAAATAGCCAGCTACGTTCCACCCCCGCAGCAATTCAACCGCAATACTCACCATACTAGGAATGCACCTCAGTTCACCCTTAACCCATTTCCGGCGGCTCCCAATTCCAGTTGAGTTAGAAACGTGAAATTTGAAAAACTGTCTGTTTTTGGCCTAATTAGATGAAAAGTGAAAAAAAAATTAGTATAGCTTTTAGTTTCCCGGAAAATTCACGTTACATTCGCCGAAAGGGGTATCAAAATTATACGGCTTCGGCTAATATTTAACTTTCCCGTCCCAACTCACTCAAATTATGTAATCCAGTTTCCAACAAGCACTTAATTCAAATCTGAAAAAAATGTTGATGCTTTTTAACCGTTTAGGTGTGGCATGTCCCCAAAGTATCGAAAATGGCCTATGAAATGGTAGCAGCATTATTGGAATGTAAATTTTGCAACATTAATTTTATGTTAATCGTGAAACATGTAGTTAATTGATAAAAAAGTATCATCAAAATCGGTTAATTAAAATAGAAGTTATCCGATGAAGTAAAACAAATCGAAAAATTGAAGAATTTCTAAATCAACTTATTTGAAGAAATGTATTTCTTGCAGGAATAAACGAACTGGTCTGGTTCACGTCATCGAAATGAAGCACTTCGTTGGGGTTTCCTTTACTTTGAAGCATGTATTGAATAGTTGGCTCCAATCGCAACAAATAATCTACAACATACGTTCTATATTCTAATTACGACATTGAACTTTGTTTTGCAAATTGTTGGTAAATGTACGATGTATCTTCCATTCCATACATCCATGAACCATTCCTTTCGGGCAAGTTGCTTTTTATCATCGAAACTAAAATATAAACTAACTATAGTAGCGTCCCTTATCAGGTCCATGCCCATCAGAAAAATGGCAGGCTTTGAGGTTTCCTTTACTTTCGTGTACATTCTAATTATTTCCTTATTCAGGATCCTTATCAACGATGGCAAATTCAGTCGTATTTTTAAATTCATTTCTTTTAAGTAAAAAAAACAAATGTTCAATACACAGATGAGGAATTAACCAGATAGTCAACTCGAGAGCGAATCTCTCACCTTGCCTACAAGCTAAGTCGAACTGATAAGCCCCACATAATTTGCACTAATATGGGCTTTTAAGCGCAAATCGAATGGGAATCAGGCACACATGAATCGAATTAGATGGGGTTAATGGCCGCAGCCGTCATTTGTCATTTTTTATAGCAAGAAGTTGGGAACAGTTGATGAATTTCAGCAGATTACACCCCATAATTTGGATGTGTAAAATAAACATTCACAATATGCGGTGAATATGGATTTATAAAAACATACTTACCACACAACATAACATCAGCAATATATTTATGCAGTGCATTCCAGCTACCTTCTGTTCTATTTCTTCTATCTATCGCTAACTATAACTTTTAAAATAAAGCATATTAACTTATATAAAAAATTTCCAAAACCGCCTAAGAAAAGAAACAGCTAAGAAAATTGATTGACTAAACATACAAATTTTGTAACACAAAATAATTTAAAAAGAATTAAAAATACTTCTTTTCTAATTTTTTTATCTATGCACGGAACCCGTACATACTTCATTAAACTTTCATATGTTGAATAAAAACAATCAAATAATAAATAAATAATAAAACAATCAAAGAATTTAATATATATATAAAAAACAGTTGCAAACTATTTACTACACATATTTTATACCCAAACATTACTAATTTAGCAATATTTATGCAATAATACAAATATACATTTTATTTAATTTTATTAACCAAAATGGAAAAAGTATAACAACCCCAGAATGTTTTATTTAACGCAGATAAAAAATAGAGAACTATTTCTTATAACCGCAAAGTATTCCAATTAAATTGTAAAAACTTTATTGTGTAACAAATTTTTTGTTTCTTTATAAACATTTACATTAAAATAGCTATAAAAGTTGAATCACATAAACTCAACACTTTGCACATTTCCTATTTCCCTATGTACAACACAAGTAGGTTATTAATTAATAGGTAAATAAAATTATGTAATTGAATGAAATGACCCTAGCATTTTGCCCGCAAGAAGACAATGACAAGTAATTGTTTCACTTAAAGGCTTTTGTTCTAGTTGATTACTTGATCTGAATAATTCTTCCTCAAAGGATAGAAAGTACGATGTGATGTATGTCTCCGATTTTATTTGATTTTCTTTGTTATGAAAATTGCGAATCTTATTATTTAAAATATATTTTATATTATCTTTAGGCATTACCTGATATTACGGATTTATTGCCTACCTCTTACCGTTAATAAACAAAAAAAACTTAATATCCAAAAAATAGAACTAAAGTTGACACTGATGAGTGGGGAGGACTATCTGCTAGGCAAGTACACTTAACGCTAGCGCGCTAACCAGTTAGACGCTGAACAGATAGATTTATTGGTGACTGGTTTGATCTCTCGGTGGCTTAGGCTAGGTTGAGGATGACGTGGACTTGGAGCACAGGGAGTATACCAAGAATATAAATTAAGAAATTCTATGAAATATATTTTACACGCAAAACGCAACGAATGAACTGGTTAAAGTAACTATGAAGATCAATTGCAGTAATCAATGACCTGAATGACAAAACTACATATTTTCGAATATTTTTTTCCCACATTCAAAGACAGATAAGGTGGAATTGTACTTTATTGTACCTCATTTGTACATACAACAAAAAGCTCTCATATCAAAATTATCCCTTGAAACAATCTTCAGCTTTAAAATTTACTCATCCAAATTCCCTACAATCTAGTATAAGAATATATTACTAAATATACGAAAGCGTAAGCGCTAACGAATGCGATAAAATACGAGACATCCATCAGGTTGAATTAAAACTTGAAAGTAGAGGGTAAAAAATGAGGTACATTTTGTATAAGTTTTTTTTTGCGTTCTCTGTCTCTTTGTTGAAATACAAATAAGGTTTAGATAAGATTTTCTAAATTGAATGCTAACATCAGCCTGTATACATCGTTTATATTGTCGTATGCGACTTGGGATTAGAGATGGTATAGTTTATTTTGAACAATAGTTTTGCACGCAAGGGTTACGTCTTTGCATGAAATAAGATGACTTATGGTAAGTGTTTCGTTTTCGTTGCACAGGTGGCAGAGCGGGGACGTTTCTGTAGTAATAAGGTTTGTGTGTGATATTAGTATGACCCATCCGCAGTCTGATATATTTATGTAAATTTTTATATTTTTGTGTGAAATGTTCTTAGGGTAGTCAGTTTTTCAGCATAAGGGTTACATTTGGTGTATATGTGGTCAAGTTATACCAGTGCATTTTTCTCCTGTATTTCCAAGACTTATACCTTTTCCACACAGCATTGAAATCTGAGGTTTCGCAAAAACTCCTGAAACCTCCATCGAAATCAGGAGGTTTCCCATACATTTTTCAGATATCCAAACTTCGTTGTAGTATGAGTTGACAACGGTTGACAGATTTTCAACTGAGTTAGAAGTCAACTGCAAGTCACATAAGAGTCAGCTTAGCGATTTCTTGAACGACGATCACGCGAATTATATGAAGACATAGGCGTTGTAAGCTTATGGATTTGCAGTGCACTTGCAATTTGAACGCAATAATTGTTTATTCGCTTTTATTTTTCGATGACTGACTGAAACGTCAAAAAAAAACCCAGTTTTTGACGAGATTTCAAAATCTTTTTGTGGAAACCTTAAATTTAAGTGCGGTGTGAATAGGGTATTAAGTAGATGTTTTTGTATGTATTTTATAGCTGACTTGGCTACAGCATCCGCAACTTCATTGGCTTTAATTCCGATCTGCCCTGGGATCCAGATGATATTTAATCTTCCCTTTTTAAATATAAGTTTGTCGCGAGTGGATTCGATAATATCATTTCCGTTGTTAACGTTTTACAGATGAAATGTTCCGTCTTGCGTTTTTTAAGCATCAGTAAATATTAAGTAACATTCTTGGGCCTTGTGGTTTTCTGCTATTTCAAAAAACATAGTTTTAAAAATGTGATTGAGTATTGAGCTGAGGTATGGAATCTTTTTGGGGTAAATGGAGATTGACTTCAAATTCTGTATGACAATTGGTATGTCCTGGTATGTCCTAAATTCGTATGACATCCTTATGAATGTATGGCCTTTTGGAGGTGTGGTAGGTTGTGTTAGGTTAGCATCTGTCAGCAGGTTCCGAATTGGGGTCGTGCGAAAGGTAAGGTGTTGTTATTAGTTGAGTAGATGATTTCGAACATTTACCATATACAGTTAAACCATAGTCGATCTTAGTCAAAATGACAGAATTTACTAAATTAATTATCATATTTACGCTACAGTAGCTGTTTTTTGAGGATAGAAATTTTATTATGTTTATCCTAGTCATAAGACTCTTTTATAAATTTGTACAGTGGTTTTTAAATGTAAATATTGTTTTTTTTAGCGCACTCAAGGGATTTTGGATACTCTTATAATGAAGTAACACAGTGCGGGCATTAGAGAAGTGAAGGATTAGAAAAAAGGAAAGGAGATATCGATGCACATTGGTTTTAAATGTCTGTAAACTATAATGCGTAGGAAAAACCGAGCGGGGTAGAGTATTTCACATTCGTATTGTACGGTTAAGAAACAAATCCTTGTATTTCACGGTACGTCCGACTACAGGCTTGAGGCTAAATTGATGTGCATTCATAGCATGGGGAGTATTGCGGTTGAATTGCTGTAGGGGTGGAATGCAACTGGCTATTTCATTTGAGCACTTGTAGTGGAAGTACCGACGAAACAATGACAGTCGGTAGGAGGAGACAGAGGAAGATTCGCCTTTATTTGGGACGGGCCGGACATATGGTGTTTTTCACCTTCTCGGAAAGACCGCTGAAGAAAAGGACAGATAGAAAAGCTTACGAATTGATTTTTCCAGCGTGGAAGAATACCTCTTCAGAACGATAGGGGAAATATCATCTATACCAGCGGATTTATGTATGTTGAGATCTCGAAGAACCATTGCCACTGTACGAGTGCGAAAATGGATGGGTCCCATAGAAGATTCTACGCGCTCGAGTACAGGGGGAGATAAAGCACAATCTGGCAGCGCTGAGCTAGCTGCAAAATGAGCAGCGATCAGATTGGCTTCATCTGAAGAGCTGACAGCTGGGATGTCATTGCAAATGAGTGTCGGGATAGATGACGAGGCCGATTTTTAAATATTCTTAACAAACGACCAAAAGTTTTTACTACCGGTGGGACTTTGTGGTATTTTTTGCCCCAACTTTTGGTCGTAGGAGAATTTGACACGATTAATGTGAGCATTGCAGTCATTTCTGGCTCGTTTGAACTTTTTTCGTGTTTCCTCAGTTGGGTTGGCCTTAAATGAACGAAAACTTACCTCTTTAGTTTCTTAACAGCTCAAGTCACACCATGCGTTTCCCTTAGGTCTGATCCTGTTAGGGAGAAAGTGTTTCATACTCAGGTGAATTAAATTTGTAATCATATCGGCAGCGGCATCCACGTCGTTGTTGAGGAAGCACAACGAGCAGTTAAAACTCCTAAAGAAACCGTTAAAAGCTTCGCAATTGGCTTTCTCGTACTGGCATACGGTTCTTTTAGGAGCTTGTTCCTTAACTGTGTGGCTGGAGTACGAGAAATTCGCCGGTATGATACAATGGTCTGACGAACCTAGAGGCGATATTACATTTAAAGTTTATTTAACAGGATGGGAGGTAAGAAACAAGTCCAGAGTTTTGGCGTTTTGGCCGCAAATGTCCGGTATCCGTGTCGGCTCATTTACAATCTGGGTTAAATTATTAACCTCAGCAAAGATCTCGACATACCTTCCTTCGGGTGTTGTATGTCCAGAATCTCGAAGCCAACTTGAATTGTGTATATTGAAATCGCCCGCAATGACGATTTCAGTACGAGGATAATGGATTACAATTCTAGTGATAGAATCAGACAGTGCATCAAACTCATTATAAGTTGAATGCCTGTCCTGGTTAGGGCTTCTGTAAATAAAACAGTAGTGAATTAATTGCCTACGGACATAGAATTTTAGCCAAATAAAATTAAATTCCATATTGAGGTAGAAGTTGGTAGGCTATATCACTACGTATATAAACTGCGATACCACGATGGGAAAAGAATAATGGCACCAAGTTATATCCAGGTCGACTAGACTCCGTTAAATCGGAATCAATTTGGCACAAAGTGAAACACAGAGCCGATGCGTAAGACCACTAGACTCATCCCTCAATGCAAGCGTTGTCAAGGGTATAACAATACAAACGCATATTTTCGAAAAGAACCGCATTGCGTTAAATGCGCCGGGAAAAATTTGTCTATAGATTGCGGTCTTAAAAGACAGGCTTTTCCAACCTGTACAAACTGTAAAGGAAATCATCCGGCAAACTATCGCGGTCACGAAGTACCTAAAGAGCTTCAAAGCAGGCGCGATGCAGTAAAGAGAAAATTGCCCGTTGGCGTTAAAAAGAATAACAAACTCAAAAGAGGTACAAACAAATCAATTTAATTGAAATGTCTAAGCTGCCGAGAGAATGGCATTTAAAAGAAAAGTCGTCGACTCCCGACTAAGGAAATGTCTAAACCGCAGATAATTAATAGTAAAGTATTGTAAAAACCTCAGCCACAGACATACGCTGAAGCGGCGTTCAAGCTTATAAGCAAATCGATACAGCGGCTGACCCAGTCGAACAAGCAATTCTTGCTAGACTGAAAGAACAAAGTCGTATTAATAAACGCATATTTGAAAAGTTTGACGAGCTTGACCATAAACTGCGGGACTCACTTCATCGCATATAAATATTATAATTAATAGTAACGAAAAAACTAAAAGAAAAATATTATCGACATATGCTTGATTTCTGAAACGAATCTTACGAAGGAATCAAGTGTTAAAATTAAAGGATATTGTGCCTATCATGCATATCACCCTTCGGAAAGGGCTAGAGGGAGCGTCTTATGATATTGCGTCTATATATATCCCTCCAAGAGAAAAGATAGAAAAATTTTTCACGAGTATTTTTAATTCACTAACGCGGAACTCTGTTTCGGTGGTGATTTTAATGCAAAACACACCTTCTGGGGTGCACGATGCATTTCACCAAAAGGAAAAATTCTCTATGAATCCGGTATGCAATTTGGAGTAGACTTTTACTCGTCAGGAAAACCAACGTATTGGCCTACGGATACGGCAAAAACTCCAGACCTTATAGATTTTTACATTTTAGAAGGGATTTCCGAAAGCTTTGTAAAAATTGAAGAATGTTTCGATCTGTCTTCTAATCACTCGCTTATCATTCTGACAATTAGCGTCTGCTTATTGAAAAAGGAGGCCCCTCCTTACTAGCGTATCAACTAAGTGGGACTCCTTTAGAAAAGACTGCGAAAATAAAATCGATCTTAATGTGCCTCCTCAAACTGCATTTGAACTTGAACTCGAAGTCGATCAATTTATCGGGGTCAGACAAAGTTCAGCCTTGTATAATACTCCTTTAAACGGATAACAAAATTAAAAAGGGAAATAAAATATCTTCGGGAAATAACCGAATTGGTTAAGGAGAAAAGAAAAGCGTGTAAAAAATGGCAACAATCTCGCGTTCCGCAGCATAAAGCGATATCAAATAATCTATGCAGCACTTTAAAAAAAAAAATCAGGACTTTACAAATCGAAGATTCTTCTTACCTTGAAGGTCTCACCGCGGACAAGAGTTCGTACTACTCGTTGTGGAAAGCTATAAAAAGCATCAAAAAGCCAAAATGGCGAATATGCGAAAAGAGACAAAGAAAAAGCCGACATTTTTGCCGATCACTTAGAAGAAACGTTTAAGCCTTTGACGGTCAAGAGCTAATCAAAGATATGGCCTTAGAGGGGATACCTGACAATTTTAAAATTAAAAGTGTATCACTGGCAGAACTGCGCTTTGAAATACAAAAATTGAAACTAAACAAAGCTCCTGGATGCGATTTAAATACGGACAGGTCCTAAAAGAGTTGCCTAGGAAAGCACTTATTATGTTTGCTTATCTCTTAAATGCTTCGTTTAGGTTACTGTACATTCCACACCAATGGAAAGTAGCTGAGGTCATAATGGTCCCAAAGCCGGGAAAATTCCCATATGACAAGAAATCGTAAAGACTAGTATCTCTTTTACCAATTATGTCAAAAGTATTTTAATTTTTTTTACTAAAACAGTTACATCTGAATATCGAAGAGCGCCGATTAATTCCCGATCACCAACTCGTGTTCAGAATTAAACACTCTACAATCAACCAGGTTTATCCAATAACCAATGAAATTGAAAAAGCCCTTGAGGAGAAAAAATATATTCTAAAATATATAAACATAAGCTAAAATTAGTCTTTCCCAAACAAATATATGAGATATTAAGTTCTTATTTAGCGGACAGACGGAAACGAATATTCCGAATTCAAATAAATCGCGGCAGGAGTTCCACAAGGAAGCGTCCTGGGTCCGATTTTATTTCTAATATTTACTCGAGATATTCCGCAGGAGGAAAGTACAACTGTAGCGACGTTTGCGGGTGATACCGCTATATTGGCCGTGAGTAATACAGTTAAATCAGCAATAATTAAGCTTCAACGGGCTATCAACATGGTTTTTGAGTGGACAAAGACTTGGCGTATTGTCCTTAATGAAACAAAATCAACGGATGTTAATTGAACATACAGAAATGTAACTACGCTACCCATTTTCATAGACTCCGTACAAATTCCGTACGCAAATGAAGCTAAATATTTGGGAATGACACTTGATGCGAAACTAAAATGGAAATCACG
The DNA here is from genome assembly GCA_963576555.1 of Ferdinandea cuprea. Classification (NCBI taxonomy): domain Eukaryota; kingdom Metazoa; phylum Arthropoda; class Insecta; order Diptera; family Syrphidae; genus Ferdinandea; species Ferdinandea cuprea. Next base: position 95,652,140 of record OY754958.1, on the reverse strand, counting down.
CTTAAAAAAGAAACGGGAAGAGCTCGTTATTATATATAATCAAATGCATTGGCTGCTTGGTCTGTTTTCCAAACTCAGCATGCAAAACAAGCTGCTTTTATACAGCAATTTCTGAAACCGGTTTGGACGTATGGTATACAACTTTGGGGTTGTGCCAAAGCAAATAAAATCAAAATTTTACAAACTTTTCAAAACAAAGTGCTAAGAAGAATTGTAAACGCCCCGTGGTATATCAGAAATAGTGATATCCACAGAGATTTGGATCTGGCAATCGTCGAAGATGAAATAAAATCATTTGCCCGTAAGCAACAGACTCGCCTTCGTGGTCATTGCAATAACGAAATGATATTTTGAACGATACAAATTTAGTGCGCCGGCTTCAACGGGAAAAAAAATTGAATTAGCGCAATAATATTTAACCGCGTGTTTTTGGCGGTACAAGCAGGTGCCTCCGATGGGAAACTGCCTGGTAAACGAGAATATAAATTATTAAAAATCTAAACTACTAGATAGGAAATAATATAGTTGTAGAATAAAGTAATTTGATGGGAGGAATTTTTAGTGAGTAAGAGTCTCAACAAAAATTAGCACGTGCGGTCGGCCCTCATAGTGTCTTATGGAAGATTTTCCACCTACCCTCGGAAAACAAATCAAATTGTCATGTCGAAAGGAGGAATCCTACGAACCCCGTCAAAAAGGCAATGGCAATCAACGTTCTCTCACAATCGCATAAAAGAGGCAGGTCTAAGAACTCCTGGATCACACAAATGCAGAAACACCACCATTTGGTTGGCCTCAATGATGAAGTGATCCGGAGGCCTGTAGATCTTTTTTGAGGCCGAACCGGCGAACCCTACAGGTGGACCAGTAGGAATGCTGTGAATTGTTAGAGTTATGATCCCTATAATTCTGAATCTCGTCGTTAAATGAAGAGTAGAAGATTTTTATTGCAACTATATTTTTAACATATGTGGAGAAGTTCGCATTTGTTTATCGAAAGTTTTGAACGTGAGTATTGCCCCCATTCTGAAAAGATTTGCAGTATATTGCTGAAAGTGGAAGTGGGTGTTGTTAAGTTCTTGCACTTATAGAACACAATCAAGTCGTCGGCATACAGTATGCCCTATTGTGCTGTGGCGATCGACAAGTGAGCCGATTGCATTAAACGCAACTATAAAAATGACGACAGATAGAGGATTCCTTGTGGGATGCCGTTTTTTAGATTGTGAATAGAAAAACTTTATATTATTTAACATTTTGGGCCCAATTTTCCGGTTAATTAGTTGTATCGTAATAACATGGATCCCAAATTGGTCAAAGGCCTTTTCAAAATCAATTAGAAGAACTGATACGTGTTGTTTAGCTGAAAGGGCTGAGGTGATGATTTCGCCCAGGCGAACTAGTGCGTCGATTGCACCGCGCTGTGTTTTTTGAGAGCCTGGATATTATTTTTTCCAAGACTTTGCCTATACAGGGAAGGAGCGATATAGGTCGGTATCCCGAAAAAACGACTGGATCTTTATTTAGCCACTTTCCGTGCATGTGGGATTATACCATTGTTAAATATTTGGTTGAATAAACACAATAACCTTTTTCTAAAGGTTACGCAACCGTTTTGGAATGGGATATGCTATCAAACCCAGGGGTTGTTCCTTTTATGTCATATTTATTTATTTATTTATTTTATTTGTAATGCTTATACACATTAAGATATAATATCTTATAAGATAGTGATTAGCTAATAAAGAACATTGAATGCTAGTAGAGTAATTATACCAAAAGAAAACATTCAAAATTTAACTAAACAAAAAAACAAGAAATTTAATTCCATCTAAAATTTATTACTGAGTTGGGGAGGAAAAATTACGCAATTCCTTTTTCCGCAACCGGACCGAGTTTACCAAAAATTTAAGTTGTGATGTAAGGGATGAGTATTGGGGGTGAATTAACTGACCAGATCTGTACGAAGAGGAAATCGAATCTTTTCATAAAAGTATAGTGTTACAAGAATATCTGATAGTAGGGCTAGAGTGCGAAACTTGATATAGCTTTCAAATGGCATGTCAAGCAGACGAGAAGAGTAGCTACTCAATCTTTCATATTTGGGTAGACCAAAAATATAACGTAATGTGCTATTAAATGCAATATTAAGCTTTCTTTTCTGACCGAGTCACTGCTACAAAAGATTTCACATCTATACAGCAAAATAGGAATTACCAACGAAATTACGTAACACTCCATATACCTTTCCAACTGCAACACTAATATAATTATCCCAAGTCATTTGCGATTAAAAGTGATCCTAAGATTCCTTGCAGTCTCAACATACTCTATTGTAGAACTCTTCAACGAAATAGGAGGAAAATAGGAAAGATTCAATAGTTTCTTTGATATGCCTGTAGACTTCGATTTCTTGGCATTTAAGGAGAATTTGTATAGTAATTTTCTCAAGGTACTCATTGATAGAACAAACACCGTTTTCAATAAAACCAAGAGGACAGCTCATACATAATTGAACATCATCTGCATACATATTTGACGAACATTTCTTTTTAATAGATGGGAGTTCACTTACATATAATGAGAACAATAAGGGGGGGAACAATATATTGACGAATGAGCTTGTTACATAAAGCGTTGTGATCAACCATGTTAAATGCCTTGGAAAAGTCAAGGAGCACCAAAAATGCTACTTTTTCTTCACGTAATGCCTGTCGTATGACTTCAATAACATTCAACAGGGCAGTTATACAGCTGTGTTTCGCACGAAAGCCAGATTGCTTTGTGGTAAACATGTTATTATTTTTATGATATGTGCTCATCTGTTTTTGCACAAAATGTTCAAAAGCCTTTGACAGAAAGGGCAAAATTGAAATAGGCCTAAGGTCATCAGCTTTAGGACTTTCGGGAATGGGTATAATTTTCGCCAACTTCCACAGAGTAGCGTCGAAAGTATACTTTCCACCACATCAGCACTATCTACCGGTACAAAACCAAAACTATTTCCTCTCATTTCAACAGATTGACTAGATGAAAACTCATTTACCCCAATGAGGATAAAAAGGGTCGTGACAAGAAATATCGGTTAAGGGAATTGCAAGAGTTTGAGTAGAAAGATTGATTTTAAAATTTAAAATTACAAAAATTAGATCATGTTTTGAAAATGCAGGGGCAGAAAGTTGGTTATATAAGCACACTTTCCTTAAATCACTAACAAGAAAAGATCTAAAATTGTTGGTGTGCCGCCGGAAAAGTGAGTACTAACATTTATCGGTATTAAGTTGAACATTCTCATACTGGCCAATGCATTTGAGGTTAGGAGGTTACTGTTAAAATCTTCGCAAAGGATTATGTTAGAGCACGTCAACGATATTTCCTCCAAAAGAGATAGGAGGGGAGACACGTTAATATATTGATAAGGCCTATAAATTGCACCTATTAACATTTTAACTTGATCCTCTACAAGGTCAATGAATAAATAATCCATTTCGCTGTCTGGTGGGGAAGGCACTTCAGCTTACACTTGATTGAATTTCGGACATATATTGCAACACCACCATCACTACGGAATTTTCTATCCGAACGATAGACTCGATAACCCATTAAGCAGCAGGATGTACTCAAATCAAATCACTAGCAAACCATTTTTCAGAGACGCAGACAACGTCTACACTCGAACCCTTAAATAAATCACGAAACTCGTCGATTTTTGGTAACAAACTTTGAGCGTTAATAACACAAACCCGAAGGCCATTTCGCTGGCTACTTAAAACTCGAATCATAGAACGCAATATTAGATCGCAATTTTGCTGACTATTAACTACTGTAGTACGAGAAAGACAGCAACAAATGATTTGGTACACAACAAGACTTAGGAGGATTACATCTAATAAAAATGAGAAAAAGTAAACAATAGATAGATAAATAAATTTACAAATGAGATAGATTTAATACAGTTTATTCCCAAAAAATCAAAACTAATTAAATTTTCTGAATTCTGAATTATTAATTATGTTTCATCCGTGGTCTGGCAACTTCTTCTAAGCTTGCGATGCAGTCAACTAATACAGCTGATTGATTTGAGTGACGCTTCACAAATACAGCTCCTCGTTTAGTAAACACAGACGAAAGTTGTTTACATTTTTTTAAAGTGTAATGCACGTAATGGTAATAATGATAAATTCTTCCGTATGTAAATATGAGTCGGTGACGCGCTATCAAAGCCAATGGGCCTTACTAATAATCAGACACATATGTCGACTACTAGCTAATTGCAAGGTTAAAATATAGTAGTGAGCTTTAACAGAATCGTACTAATAAACGATATCACCTATTCATTAAGTAACCTTCGCACTTTCTTTCAGTACATTTGTGTAGTAAAATACCTACTTTGGGTACCATTATATTGTACAACAGCAACACCTGCTTCGAAATGTCAGTTTATACTTGTATAGTTACGACTTAAAAATGGCTTTCCATACATTAAGTTTTATCCTCTCGGTTGTAACTAAGCTGGACATTAAATTCTTTATTGGTACATGATATGTGTAAAGTGTGAAGATTTGTATTTAAGCATTCACTAAATGTGATTATTCGTAAGGCCCAATATCTATATAGATCTGCTAATATCTAATATAGATCTGCTAACTCGGTTTTAATAGAAACAATATCGGCATTACAATTGAGTGTGAAGATTCTAAAAAAATGATTCATAGTCATAGAGAATAGACGTGTTTTTTAGTCGCTCCAGCTTAAATACAATATCTAAAGTTATTTCTTTTCTTCCTTTCTTTGCTTTTAATAAAATCGTATCCTCCAATTCAATTTATACACACAACTAACTTCAGTGCTTAGTATATTTGATTATTGCTGGCATAATTGTTTATTTCACTACCTGAAAAAGTGTTTTTACATGCCAATAATGTCATCGACAGCAGGCCCATCTACGCGCAACAAAACACAAAAAGACGCACTCTCTTTGCATATGGTCTCTCATTCTCCTTCAACCAAACTGCAAGTCAACGACAAAGGAACTGTAACTGTCAAAATCTTGGAAGAGCAATTCAACAAGCATTCAGCATCCAATCAACAAAAGTTTATTGAAGAGATGGATAAGATGCGTATTGAATTTTTCAACAAAATTGAAGAAGTCAAGGAAAGCTGGGCTCAACGTTTTGATAGTCTTAACAATGCGATTTCCAACATAATCGCACGCGTCGATAAAATTGAAGAAAGCACATCTGCTACTGCTCAAATGCATAGTTCTGAGATTCACTCTCTTCGTCAGCAAATAAATGTGCTCGAGAGAAAAGAAGTCGCCTGTGATGTTGTGTTATTTGGTGTACCTGTAATTCCCAACGAAAATTTGCCGCAATTAGTTCATAAACTTTGTGAAACTATAAACTGCAATCAGCCACAGTTGGTTCATGCATTTCGTGCAAAAAGGCGTAATGCCACCAACAACAACTCTGCACAGACTGCCCCACCATCAATTGTGCTCAGATTCAACTCTTCGTATGCGAGAAATGCTGTTCTTATAGCTGCTGCGAATTACCGCAAACAAAACAAAACAGTGCTGAAATTGACCGACTTTGGTGTTGCATCTAATGGCAGCTGCTATTTGAATGAGAGCTTAACTAAGCACTCACGCTTTCTTCTACAGAGTGCACTTGGGCTGAAGAGAAAAAAACAATTGTTCTCTGTTTACACGAAATCTGGAATAGTTTATGCTAAGAAGACGGAAAACGGAAAAAGCTTTGCTATTGAAAGCTCTGAAGATCTTCACTCTATTGCTGCTGGTGTTGCTGCGACTCTTTAAACAAAAATCACTGTATTGTATTCCTATTTTCTTTTTAATTAGTTAATATTATAAAAATTGTTATTGATCTGTTCTTTATTTCCCTCTTCTATTACTTAATCTTTCTTTTTGTTTTTCTTCAGTCTGTGGCATTATTATTTTGTTTGTTGGTTTGTTTTGTTTTTCCATTTTTGGTTATTCTTATTATGAATAGAGTACGCTCTTATTACAGTGTGGATAAAAAATTAACGCACACTATGGTAAATGTTCTTTCTAATTGTCGTGATGGTTTTAAGGTTTGTCATTTAAATGCACGTAGTCTCAATCAATACAAGCTAGATTATCTAAAGTATGTATTTTCAAATTCTAACGTTGATGTTGTTTGTGTTGGTGAAACATGGTTTAAAAGTGATATTTCAGATACGCATTATAATATACCTAATTTTGAACTTTATAGGAATGATAGGGTAACTTATACTTGGGGAGGTGGGATAGCGATTTATTGTAAATCTTCATTAAAATGTAAAATCATAAGTAAATCAGTTAACTTATTTTCAGAGTTCTTAATTGTTGAGATTCATGATGGTACGTCTAAATGCTTGGTTGCGTGTGCTTATATACCCGATCGCAGTTGTTCGCCTCAGCCATTCTTTGCGACTCTCTCTGAGTTTTCTTCGCAATATGAACACGTTATTGTCTGTGGTGACTTCAATTCTGATTTGATAAAAAATGATTCCCGTGCATTTCAAATAAAGGATTTCGTATCTTCTTTAGGACTTCAAATACTTAATACAAATTACCCAACACGTTTCGCTAAGGATTGCATACCTAGCCTCCTCGATCTGACAATAGTATCTGACCCGTCGTATATTCTTCTTTTTGAACAGCTTTCGCTCGATTGTATTTCTGATCACGATCTTCTATTTTGTACATATAATATTATCTTTAACCATTCTGCTGTCCCCTTGACTTTTTCGTATAGGGATTTTCGATCAATAAATACTGATGCCCTTCAACTTGCCGCTTTATCTGCCCCTTGGAGTAGTTGCCGCCTTTATGCTGATCCTGAAGTGAAACTGAAATATTTTCAAGAACTGATTCTTGATTTATATAATCAATTTGTGCCAACTAAAACAGTGAACATCAGAAATAGAAACTGTCCTTGGTTTACAACTGAAGTAATCAATACCATCAAGGCCCGTAACAGGCTTTACAGTAAATGGAAACATAGTCCGTCTAATGTCAATTGGCTTGCATACAAAAATATGCGAAACCATTCGACTGCTGTCATACGTAATGCCAAAAAGAACTACTATGCCTCCAAGCTGAATACATCGCTTTCCCCCAAAAAGCTTTGGACTAATCTGCGTCAAATAGGTGTTTCCAGTTGTAAATATAGTTCCAAATGTCAAATTGATCCTGATGAATTGAATAATTTTTTTCTTGAAAATAGTTCTGAGAATCTAAATTTTGATTTATCTGAGAACTCTAGTCAATCTTTGGTAAGTGGCTTTGAAATTGAAACGGTTACTGAAAACGAGGTCATCGACTATATTTCATCCATAAAATCAAGTGCTGTTGGGGAAGATGAGTTACCCATGCGATTCATTAGGCAAATCCTGCCTTTTATTATAAGCCATTTAACTCATATCCTAAACCACTGTATTACAACGTCCAATTTTCCCAAATCCTGGAAAATTGCTCGAATCGTACCTGTTGCCAAAAAATCCACTCCGGTATCTGCTGCTGATTTTAGACCAATAAGTATTTTGCCGTGCTTGTCAAAAGTTTTTGAGAAAGTGATAGCGAAACAGCTTCTACAACACCTATCGCTCAATAGTCTTATCTATGAGGGACAATCTGGTTTCAGATCTAAACACAGTTGCTCTACGGCTATGGTAAATATATTAGAAGATATAAGGCAGGGTTTTGATAAAGGACACGTTACGCTTCTTTGCCTACTTGATTTTTCAAAGGCTTTTGACAAAGTAAACCATAAAATCCTTTGCTGGAAACTGAAAAATTTGTTTCGTTTTGGCAACAGCGCAGTAAATCTAATAAAAAGTTATTTGTGTGATCGATTTCAGAGAGTTGTAACTTGCAACTCTTCTTCAGCTCTTCTGCCAGTAAAACTAGGTGTACCACAAGGGTCAATCCTTGGTCCAATTCTCTTCTGTCTGTTCATAAATGACTTACCTTCTGCTTGCAAACATTCCACGATCCACCTCTATGCAGATGACGTCCAACTGTACTCATCAAAACCAGTTAATGATAGGGATGAATTAGTAAATGACATAAATGAGGATCTTGCCAGTATTAACTTATGGTCTGTTACTAATGGATTACATCTAAATCCGAAAAAGTCTCAGGTTATTCCCATATCCAGCAAAATGATAGCCCTTAACTGCTTCCCGGATGTCATGCTCTCTTCCAATAAACTTTCAATTGTTGAAACTGCAATAAACCTCGGATTCGTTATTAACCAAAAGTTGTCAGGGTACGACCATATTAACACTGTTATAAGACGAATATATGGTTGTCTTCGCAAGCTTTGGATAACAGCAAGTTTTACTCCAACTAATGTTAGACGAAAACTTGTTACAACCCTAATTTTGCCACTTATTACTTATGCTGAAGCTGTTTACAGTAATATTGATTCTCTCTCCTTTCGTAAGCTACAAGTGGCATTTAATGACTCAGTTAGATATATTTAGGGCCTGCGGAGATATGACCATGTATCACAGTATTCAAAAACATTACTCGGATGTTCGCTCAAACACTACATCGACGCAAGAAATTGTATTTTCCTGCATAAGATTATGATATATAAGACTCCATCGTATTTGTATGAAAAACTTAATTTTGCTCGTTCCCCTAGAACATGTGCCCTTATACCATCACGCTGTCGGTATCTTAATTCATCCCGTTTATTTTTTATTCACGCAATTAAATTGTGGAACTCTCTGCCACTAAGTATAAGAACAATTTCTAATGCCACACGCTTTAAAAATGCTGTCCTCCTTCATTTCTCCTCCCTACCTTAAATTTCCATACGTGTTTTACTAACTTTGTTATATTTATCACCCTTTTTTGCATTATTATTAATTAAATTTAACTGCTCAATATTATAACTAAGTACTATAAAAGATGTATATCTTAATGTACCATATTATTTTTATATGAATAAATTGAAATTCCAGGTGCGTTACTCGGTTGTTTATGTTGCAAGTACTAGTTTTAATTTCGTTGACTTCGAAATCAATTTTGGCGGTGAATTTGTTTTCGGATTCTGTTAGTTTTTTAGATAACAATGAAATGATAAACTCACTTTGTTTACTTAGTAAGTGTCATCCATAAATTTTTTTGCAGATTTTCGCAGAGGAGAACAATGAGAGCTTTCTGGCGAATCCGCCGTGTCAATCTTCTTTGTGCATAAATATGAAATGTTGGTGTATTGGCTCGGGCTTATGAGTGGGATGGTGATTTAACAACTTTTGGAATTGGATAGATATTTAACCCTACAAAGATAATCATGTAATAAATAGCGTAAAAGATAGTCATACGTCTGAGAGACATATTGCACTTAATTGGTGTGTTAAATGTATCCCGTTTAATATTGATTTGATCATATATTAGTATTTTATTTGATTATGTAAGTAATATCCAAAGAAATAAATTAATGAGTATCTCAAATAAACTTTAATTTGAACAATTCAAACTAAAAACGTAAACTTCTTTATAAATCAACAGAAAACCTTAGCTTATTATTTAAGGAACCTTCAATTTAACAATCAGTCTTCATATTTAATTTAAATGGCACCTCTTGGCTTCAATTAAATATAGAAATACGTCTTAGTAATCAAGTTAGTTTAAACAGCCAACACGTTGCGGTTTACAATTAAAAAGTTATTACACAATGTCTCCGCGCCATACGTCTCGTGGACGTACATTATCTGTCTGGGGTTAAAGGACATTCAATTAGAGTTGCGGAGGAATTGATGGTGTAAGATGGGATTACTAAGTTAAATATCACGTGTTTTTCTGTAATAAGGGTGGAGTTTTTCAAAACATGCTATTTTTCCGATTTTCAGCTTAACGAAACATGGCGTTGGCCTTACGGTAAGCGGCAAGGTTATTGTCGGTAGGATGTGTCTTAAGAAATTCCACGTGTTTTGTTTTCTATCGCGCAAGCCACCTAACTCTTTATTTCACCAGGGAACAGCTTTTTCGTAGGTTCGGTTCATTGATTCGGTAATTGCTACGTTTGCAGTTGATCTTATACGTTTTATAAATTAAAAGATTTTGTTGATTAAAAGAGTTCCCAATTGGCCCTTCCAATAACAATTCTGTTTTTAGTTTGTTAGGAAAATAGTTGTGGTGATCGGAAAGTGACCAATTACATTTTTTTCAATTTTAAATCCATTTTTTATTTTTTTTCAATAAAGCTTACAAACTAGACAGATATGATTAAATCGAACTTAGAATTAACAGGATACTAATTCTAGATTACTGGTCCTTATGCGGACGCTCTAAACTTAACTACGTCACTTAATACTATTACCTTTCGGCCTTAATTAATAATACAATTTTTCTTAGTTAAATATCTTTATTTTTACAAACAAATTTATTTTAAAAACTTGACTCCTTTATTAGTTTATTTTAATTTAAAACTAAAACACTAAAACTACTTACGACTATACATTAAAAACTTAAAATCTAACTAATGCTACTTAAAATTAGCAAACTAATACTAAGTATAATCGGGGTGATGTGCCCCCAACTCCATTAGCAGCACCCAGCAGCCACCAACATTGCGCACATGCGCCTCCGAAAGTCCACTGACACCGAAATGCGTCAGTCGACTCTCAGAAACACCACACCTTGCAGCCGACCTGCAGCACCAACTAATCAACCTACCACTTAAAACTACTTAAGACTATGTCGGAAAGTGATCACTTCAGTGTAAGTGGTCGGAGATAGACTATGCTGAATTTGGAATGAGCAATGATGTGACGAGGGTTTGGTCGACATTTGTAAATGTTTCGTGTGTTGAAAAATGGATCGGCCCACCATCATTTAAAATTGCAAGACCAGAGTTTTTTCGACTGTTTTTCCGCGACTAATATATGAGGTTGAACCCCAGGAGGGACTCCAAGAATTAAAATCACCGGTAAGGATGATAGGGGTAGTGAAACCGCTTAAATTGCAATCAAGGTCATTGCAAGAGAATCGTTGCTCTGGTGGAATATAACTAGATATTATTACCCTGAATTAAATTTTTAATTTATTTGTACCGCTATTGCTGCTTTATTTGAATAAAATTATGTGTGCACAAGAAGAGATAGGTACTCGCTGCTTGGAAGTAGTGTTGGTTGCTAAATTATAAAAGAAATATGAATATTGCTTGAAAGAAATGTTGAGAATTGTGTTGGATATGGGTCTCTTGTAAGGATATGACACTGGGTTTTAAATCATTGATAATAAATTGTTATTATTAAAAAACCCGTTACGGTTCCATTAAGAATGTTAGGGTTAACCTATGACATAGAGCTTTGATTATTGTTAATTGAAGGTTGCAGGTTGGACAAGGAATTGGTTTGACTGTGCTTCCGCCGATCGAAAATCGAACAATCAGAGTTCCTGGCGAAACTCGCAGTGTTCAGGTTTCGATTCAGGGTTCGAATAAAGACGTCTTGTCTTTCCAATTATCAGCCCCTTTTTCAAGCATTTGGGGCTGTATGTCGGCAATAACGCCACGAATGTTGGCTTCCAAGTCCCCTAACGTTTCTGGTTTATTGGCGTAAGCGAGCGACTTAACATATCCCCAAAGAAAATAATCCAATGGTGCCAAATCACACGATTTTGGTGGCCAATAGGCAGGTCCATTCCGCGAAATTATGCGCTCATCGAATGTTTCCTTCAATCAATCGATTGTCACGTGCGCTGTGTGCCATGTTCTCATTCACATTCATGCCATCCAATTCGGGAACAAAATAGTCGGTTATCGTGGCTCTATACCGGTCTCCATTAACGGTAACTGACCCTCCAGCATAATTTCGGAAGAAGTATGGCCCAATGACTACACTAGCGCAAAGAGCACACCAAACAGTCAGTTTTTGTGGATTTAATGGCGTTTCAAGGGTCTCATGTGGACCCTTGGCAATTGCGGCAATTTTGCTTGTTGACATAGCCATTCAACCCAAAATGAGCATCATTACTGAATAAAATTTTGCGAAGAAACTTCGCGAACTGAACCATTATATTCGAAATAAATTTGTACGATTTGCAAGCGTTGGTCGTTTGTCAACCTGTTTATGGTAAAATGGCAAACCAAACTGAACATAAATGACATTAGAGGTGCCAGATTTTACCACAAAATGTCAGTTTTATCTCTATTGGAAAAACCAACCTCTAAAAAAAGCACCCTTTATTTCTACCTTTGCGTTAATTATAAAGAGCCAACCATAATAAACTTTCATGAGCTTAAGCTAGCTTAATGAATAATATAAATACTCAAATACTCGTAAACAGTACAGCATGACCATAATGGGATTATGCTCAGTTTCGTCAAGTTTTCGTTGACTTAAGAGTGGGCTTAAGAGAGTGTAAATTAAATGGGACGTTCAGTAAGGAAATTTGACAACTGACACCACCGAAAAAAAAACAAGAACTTATGAATATATTTTTACATTTCATTACTTTATATTATCACTTTATTTTTTAAATGCATTGTAAGAACGAATTATGGCAGTTTAAAAGTAAATTTTTCATATTTTGCGTAATTTTGTTTAAGTTCATTATGGGTAACTACAACTTTTGAGAGAAATTGAGTGGACTTTTCGTTCGGTTTCGACATAAGGTTAATCCCACTTAATTCTATTATGGTTGGCCCTTAAGACTGTGGGTTAATATATTTGTGGTACTTTAGAATACGAGATTTAAGTATGCAGATATCAGGAGAGATTGCGTCCTTTCAAAACATGATATGTGTCGATTTACCGAACAACAGCAAATTCGGTAACTATCCCAAAAAAAAAATCTGAAGAATTAATAAAAAATCTAATTGAAAACTACCCGAAAGTATGGATTCACATATGTTTTGAATTAAATTAATTGATAAGTTTTTATAAAAGCAGCCGACAGGTACAACATCAGCGGAAACTTCTAAAACGACAACATAGTTCGATGTCTTGTTCTGGATAGAAATAAGTATCGCCGATAGTTTTGAGCAGGTGTACAAGCTTTCAAAACTCATATGTATGTACAGTACCAGACCAGCTTCAACGGCGTCTGTAAAGTACTTAAGATCGGGAGAGATTGAGCAATTTAGCTCTCATGTCAATCGAGATACAATTTTTGAAAGAGCTACAAGAAAGAGACGAATTTTTTAATCGAGTCATCGAACATTTTGTGACCGACGAACTGAACATATGTTTCAATAAATAAGATGTAATATTGAGTATAGACACAATATTGTCTATGAATGGTGGTCTGTGAATTTATGTAAGAAAAAAATTTAAGTCAGTGTTATTCAGAACATCCCTATACCTAGACATATACATATATCTGCTTATGGTAATAATAACTGACCGGAGTATATCGATCATCTAAATCAGGGGATATAAATATTTATTGGTTTGATGAATCGAACACATACCAAAGAAATTAAAAATTCAATAGAAATCGATAATCTATGTAGATAAGTTGTTGAAGAGCCTACAGGAATAACGAGCACATCCCAAACTCAAACAGCCGTACTTATTACAATTCACTTAAATGTCTCTAAATAGTTGCACAGTTGTACATAGACGAAGTATTTAAGTGGCTTCTATACAATGTTGCATAAATCCTTATTTATAAAACATTTTTCTACCGATTTTAGTTATACAGTGCTTGTGTCAGATAAAGTACCCAAAAAGGCGAAATCTATTACAATTAGTTGTCTGAATCGGTAAACACAACTCAGTTGTTTGTATAAAAATAAATTGAATGTGTCAACTAAGACCCAGAACTTTCGAATTTAGCACGACATGCAAACGAAGTAAACGTTTTTTTAATATAATTTAAGTGGTTGTGCACTTTTCGTAACAACACATAATTCAATCCGCCACCAAATCCCTACCGCAACTTTAACTTCGAACTGTACGTGAATGATTCCTACACTGTCGGTTGCATATACACTTTAATATTCTCATTGATAATTGAATAGAAAAAAGAATAATTTTAACATTAGATGAAATTTCTTCGAACACACAATAAAATTACATTTCCATCCAAAACCACAAATGGGTTTCACAGCTTAAAAAAATCTATTTATATTATTAATTTCTAAAACATCTCGAGAATGTTATCTAAATTTTGAAGTCATTCCAAATAAAAGTTTCGGAGATACAGCCTTGGAAAGGTGCGCACTTAATTGAATCACGATGTTTATTTGAGGTTATTCAAATCAATTCAAATTCAAATTTTCTTTTTTCAGGCTTTTGAAACAGAACTTTTACATAACAATTTCATACATTTTTTTTAAGAAGCCGACTTCTAATCAAATCAACATCTATCAGAACTGTAATAATGAATTTAGTGGATACTTTTTTTTTTACCATTCAGACACCTTACATTAATGTACTTAGTGTTCCCGTCTTTCGAAGAAAAACGAGAAGGAGCTTCAGTGATAAAGAGCTTAGATGTTCGGCACTCACCACGTCAGCCCCGAAGATCCGCCACCTGATGCGAGCATAGGCCGGACAACTGCAGAGAAAGTGTTCAGCTGTGTCATCCTCCTCACCGCAAGCAGGACAGGTAGTGGTGTCGCTTAAGCCCAACACATTTAAGTGTTTAGCAAAAGCTTGGTGGCCCGAAAGAACGCCTACAAGCAGCCTACAGTCGATTCTCCTCAGAGATAGAAGAAAAGATGCTGACCTATTGCAAATGCTGACCTTTTGCAAACCCATGAATCGATAGACGACATGAATAAAGACGCAGGCAGACCCACACAGGTTCGGGTCCTGAGAAAACTTCTTCTGAACCTTGCCTAGCAAGCTCATCCGAGATCTCATTTCCCTGGATGCCAGTGTGACCTGGTACCCAGACAAGATTCACTGTGTTCAGTCTTCCGACCAAATTCAGAGAAAGCTTGAGTTCTAGCACTAACTTGGACGAGGTAAGAGGGTTTAGAAGCGCTTTTAATGCAGCTTGGCTATCACTGCAGATGCAAATGCCTCTGGCCCTCCACCTGTTGTTCACAATATAGCGCATTGCCATTAGGATGGCAAAAATCTCCGCTTGGAAAACAGATGCATGTTTACCCAAGGGGTAGTAAAGTCGTATATCATCGCATTCCACAAAGACACCAGCACCAGATCCCTGCCCGGTTTTGGAGCCATCCGTGAAAATACGATGACATTCAATCCACGGTTCAGAGTCTGACCGAAGCCATTCCGTTACCTGTGGAAAGTTGACGTGGTAGTTTTTTCGCAAAAGGATTTCTGGTGTCATTGCATCAGACGGCATATCCATGAGACAGGGGTCAAAGGATAATTCTCGAGCAAGTTCTTCAAAATTCCATTGCGCATGGTACCAAAAACCACCCCTCTTTAAGCGAAAGATGGTTTTTAGCGTACATCCCATGATATATAAGTCAAGGGGAGGAAGATTCATCAAAGCATCTAGAGCAGAGCCCGGGGTTCTAGGGAAGGCCCCTGTGCAGCCGAGACAAGCCGTTCTTTGGAGTTTGGCAAAAGAAGCAGTAACACGTTTCCGCGAAAGCCTGTTCCACCAAACAACTGATGCGTATGAGAGTAGCGGTCTAATCATGGCCGTATAGATCCAAAGGACCCGTTTTGGAGACAAGCCCCATGTCTTACCAAAAGCGCCTTTGCACTGCCAGAAGGTCGATAGCGCTTTATCGGTTTTCGATTCGACATGTTTGGACCACAGAAGTTTTTTATCAAGGATTACACCCAGATATTTGACTTCTTCGGATATAGGGATGGTGACACCTTTAAGCACGAGATGGGACAGGCCAGTGATGATTCTCCTTCTCGTAAAGAGAACAACCGTGGTTTTAAGAGGATTCACTGAAAGCCCATTACTAGTGCACCAGACATCGATCATATCCAGGGATCTCTGCGCTTGAGGGCAGACAGCCCCTAGATTTGAACCGACAGAAAGAACGGCGACATCATTCGCATAAGCTTGAGTGTAGTTTCCAGGAAAGTTGAGAGCCGTAAGCAGAGAGTCTACCACCATACACCATAGAAGGGGAGACAGAACACCACCTTGAGGGCAGCCCCTATTTACCCCTGTTATGACGCACTTGCCACAATCTGCATCCGCTACCAACGTCCTGTACATTAGCATTGCTTTAATCCACAACACCAAAGTTTCATCTACACCATGCTGCCTGGCTGAGTTACACATACTGTCAAAGGTCGCATTATCAAAAGCACCCTCAATATCGACGAAAATGCCCAACGCGTACTCCTTCCGGTCAAGGGCACTATCTATCCTACCAACAAGGTTTTGAAGCGCAGTCTCGCAGGATTTTCCGCGCTGATAGGCATGTTGCATCTCAGAGAGAGGGTGTGATCGAAGAGAAACTTTGCGCACATGCAGCTCAACCAGTCTTTCCAAACTTTTCAGTAAGAAGGAAGACAGACTTATGAGTCTAAAGCTTTTGGCTAGAGTGTAGTCAGACTTACCAATTTTTGGTATGAAAACCACTTTAACCATTCGCCATGGGGAAGGTATATAGGCCAAGGCCAAGCTCGCGGTGAAAATTCTTTTCAACATTGGCAAAACCTGACTTAAACCTTGTTTCAGCAAAATTGGATAAATTCCGTCCGGACCAGGTGACTTGAAACTCTCAAAAGATGCAATGGCATATTTGATAGCATCATCAGTCACCACTCCCGATGCAAAATACCAGCTGTGCCGCGTGGTATTAGTCGGTTCAAATGTAGCCACAGTCGTTTGAAGGGCTGAAGAACACGTAGTAACCTGATTACCCGGAAAGTGAGTCTCAAGTAGAAGACTGAAAGTCTCCGCCTTTTTCTCAGTGTACGTGCCATCAGGTTTAAGGATTGCATCCAGTTTACTTAGTCTGTTCCTTTGGAGGACTTTAACAAGCCTACTAGTTGCACTTAGAGATTCGACCTCTTCACAAAACTTTTTATATGAGTCATTTTTCAACTTGCGAATAAGTCTCTTAAAAACTTTTTGCTTCGATCGATAAAGATTCCAGTCTTTCACTAAGTTGGTTTTTAAAGACCGATTTAGCAGCTTCCTAGTTTCTTTACGAAGACACTGCAGTTCGGAGTTCCACTGCACCTTCTCCTCTCTAGCGAAGGTGAAAGTTCGCAGTAGATTTGAAATTCGATGTATCTGTGATCCGATAAGGTGCTATCTGGCGATACCTTCCAATTTATGATAGACTTCAAATGCCTGTTAGACAGGGTAGCATCAATTACTTGCTGTCTTCTGGCTGTAACAAACAAGTGTTCTGAGCATTAGCATCACAGCACAAGACAAGACCTAACCTTTTGGATTAGTGGATACTTAATTATATGAATAGCAAATTTACTAAGTGCTTGCTCCCAGCACACATTTGTTTGAGGTTATCCAAACTTTAAATGCGTTTTTCTCGAAACTGTGTTTGCAAAGTCGGTTGTCAAAAGTTCTCTAAAACTACTCAACCGATTTGATGAAATTTTATACAGGTCTTCGAGATGCAATTCACGAGGACATGGACGAGGAATATTTTTTTTTTTTCAATCACAACTATTTCAAAAAAAAATATTGAGCAAATTTTACCAAATTTGCATTTGATTGTAAAAGGTCTGACAACAATCCAATTTTCACTTTTGTTTTCCTTCGTCCAAATTCTAGTTTATAGTCTTAACTAAAAAACAATTTTTTTTCACGTCATTTGATCCTGTCGGGAGTTTTACTGTACACGCGGACGCACCTTTTTTACGAGGGGTCACCGGAATTGACGTCACAATGTCGGAGTTTTGAATATATTCCTTTGAAAATTTCTGAAATTATTTTTCAAAAGTATATCACAGTAAAAAGTTTGAATATAATATGTTACTTTTTATACAAGAGTTTTTGCCCTCGAATAAGGCCATGCAGCCCCTTAAGAGGGCAGGCACTAAATAACCACCAAACCCGTTGAAATTAGACAACCTCTATGCATTATAAATAAGGTTTTTGCACTTAGAGGCATTTTAAGGCGTGCATAACTTTGTACACTCTTTAAAATACGTTTATAAATAATAATAATAATATTTAACATATACGTTTATTAACATGTATTCGTTTATATAATAACAAATTCCAGACAACCCTATAAATAAGTTTTTTTAGCAGCGTGTTACCACAATACTTGGAACGTACTGCCAGCCTACGACAAATTACTTGAACAAATTGTACAGATGCAACTTGTGCAATACATCGAAATTAATACTGTTCCTCGAAAACCAATCGGGGTTTCGCATGAAACACTCATGCGAGTCTGCATTGGACGACATATTGGTTTTTTGGAAAGAGGAGATCGCTGACGGAATCTGTGTGATTGCAGTATTTTTGGATTTTAAAAGAGCATTCGAGATAAGGATACCAAAAGGGGCATTTTGGCCCGGAGACTCCGGGAATTTGCTTCTATCTCCGGGCTACGGGCCTTGAAGAAATTTCTCCGGGCCGCAGTTTAACAATTCAATTCTTAGGGATTTGGTATAGATATCAAAAATATTTACATAGGAAATAACATATTTTCAAAGTAAACTACATGCAATACAATTCTTCCGATTAAGTTTTTGCAAAAAAAATATGCTGCGGCATAGATTCAACAAAATCCAGAAATAAGGGACTTGCTTCGGATACCTTAACATGAATTGCAAAGGAAACACGAAAGCTTAGCCCAAGGAATAATGTTATTTCTTCATAGAATGTATAAAAGAGTATGTTTTGTAAACCTATCGAAACGAATTCAGAAATCGATTTCGATTAAGTCAGTCGTGATAAGAAATATTTAGTCTTGGTTCGAGTAATTTCAGCTCTATATTTCAACAAGATCGGGAACAGTCCGAAAAATTAATCATAACTTTGAGGCGGGTATATCGAAAAAATAAAACAAAAACAATATTATTTTGTAAAAGCGTCTTTCCACAACAGGTTACTATTTTGTGCGAGCTGAAAGTAATGCATCACAGCGACTTATTTCATCAATATTAAATCTGGTTTGATTGCTACAATAGATGGTTTGTGCTATCAGAATAAAATACAAATGAATATTAGGCGATAACGGCCCATACTGGACCTAAAGCCCTAGCTTCTACAACCATTGTGTATTCGAAGATATATTTTTGACGCGAATGAAGGGACTTACAGTTTAATGCCGATTCCGAGTCGCAATTTAATTTTTGATAAGCTTCAATGTCGCTCTAGTGCGCCATTTTTCCTTGACGTCACAGTGTCATTTAAATGACTCGCAAGAATGGCCGTGTAATCGCACCTTTTAGTAAGCGCACTGCTACTGACATATATAAAAAAAACTTGTTTTAATTTTGACGGGAAAGGGTTAAGATATTCCCAAAATCTGAACTCCTTAAACGTTCGTTACGTTTAATTTTTGTGGGTGTTTTTTAATAATATATCGTTAACTTTGAAAAATCCGCATTAACTAAGAACGCAGCTTTGTGGTGTTGTTGTTTTTGGGGTAAGGACAAAATCAATTTTTAAAATCTCCGAGCCTAGTCTTTACTGCAGTTGGTACCCCTAATTCGAGACCATTGACAGTGACATTCTGATGCAAAAATGATGGGGGTATGGTGTTAGAGGACAGAAATTAACTGTTGTCAATCTTTTATTCATAGTCGATCCAAAAAGACGAAGGTGAATGGATGGAAGATTAACGCTATCGGAGCTGAACTAAATTATTCCCCGATTGTTTTATTCGCCGATTGCTATTTCTGGAAAAAATACTGATGAGTGTAAACGAATTATTCAGGAGGACTTATCCAAAGTGATCATACGGTTGAGATCTAAACAGCTGAAGCGAAAAGTTATAATATGTTATGGTATGTCTCTTAAACACCGAATACAGCTGAATCTAGTTCAATAAATTAAATATCTAGGTGCGGTTATAGATGAAAAATGATCATTGCATTTAGAATATATGATTAAAAAAGTAGCTGACAATTTTTTTTTATAGAATATAGAACATAGGAATCGGAGGAATGTGCGCAATAAACATAATCATAAATTAATTAAACCCCATTTTGAGTATTGTTCGTCTATATCATGATACTTCGTTACTAAAGTTATAGCATTTACATAATAGAGCTATGAGGATAATTATTTACTGCAATCGTTATAGTGCAATACGGTTTATGTTAGATATGCATTTGTGGTAAAATGTAAAACAAAGAATTCTCGAAAATATATTATATAAACTTGATTAAACTAAATATAAATATATAATAACAATGTCTCTTGATAAAAATAAATCAATAGAAATACTAGCTTCATTGAAAGATTTGACTGGTCTAGATATATGTTTATTGCAACTTTATCAAGTTCTATGGGCGTATTGAAAGAGAAAATCTGTAGCTCTTTATGATTTAGCAGATTTAGCAAACAGGAATAATTGATAGAAGCAGAGGGCATTTAATATGGTACCAAAGTATATCCCTAACAAACATTACACCATAAATAGTTCGTCTCGTTTTAAAGATTTGATTATGAGCAAAAACTCTGGACTATAATTCCATCGCATTTCAAAAAAAAAAAATATATGTATTTGGTAAAACGCCTTTGTATTCTTTCTATACGGTCGGAGTGAATTTCAAAAACAGGGTTTCAAATGGTTTCTCCATATTCAAGAAGAGATCTTACTAAGGCAGTATATAAAGATAAAAGAGCAAAAGGGTCCTTAAAGTCTTTACAATTAGGAGTAATAAATCCAAATGCTGAATTTGCCTTAAGAGCAATATAGTCAATATGACATTTTAGAGAAAAAGTGAAATCGACAAAAACACCAAGATTTCGCTTACACGACAAAGAGAATTAGAATCAATATGGTAGCAAATTGCATAGTTGACGTACATTTTGAGAAAGTAATCACTTGAAACTTGTTTCGATTAAGTTTTAAATTGTTAAAATCACACGAATCGGAAATATACGTTAGGTCTGATTGAACAAGTTGGTAGTCCTCTAAACTTTTGAAGTTCAGAAATAATTTTAAATCATCGGCATATAAAAGACACTGACAGTGTTTTACTACAGAAGTTATGTCAATAATAAAAAGAATTAATTACAACGGGCCTAAGTGGCTCCCTTGAGGAACCCCAGATGTACATTAGATTATTGGTTTTGAAAAAATATTACCGATGCGAACTTTTTGAGTCTTATTAACAAGATAAGACCAACCAATCAACTCCAGTTTTTTAGTAAACAAATATGATTCACTGAATCAAAGGCCTTACTAAAGTCGGTTACTAGGATCAACCTGGGACTTGTTCTCCATAGATGATGAAAAAATTCATAAGCTGATACAAGTAGACCTACTGGACACATTACCGTGTTGAATTTCTGTTAAAATGTCTTTAGTAAAAAACTCAAGTTTATTTTTAATTAATTTTTTCTTCTTCTCTCCATTTAACGACGAGATTACGATCAGGATTACAGGGATCATAACCCCCAAAATATATCTGCACGCATTCCGATTTCGGATCACTTCATCATTGAGGCCAATCAAATGCTGGTGTTTCTGCTTTTGTGGCCGGGAATTTTTAGGCCTGCCTCTCTTAAGCGATTGTAAGGGAATGTTGATTTTCATTGCCTTTTTGACGGGGTTCGTAGGATCCCATCTTTGAACATGACATGACATTTCCAACTGAGTCGGTCGTGCTCCATTTTTTTAAGATGGGTTCTTAGACATGAAGGCTTGATCGAATTAGAAGTTCTAGAATCCGAGGAAGCCTTCACGTCAAAGAACCCATCTCGTAAAAATTGGAGCACAACCGACTCAGTTCGTGTTTGTTAGTCCTGCTGTAATCTCAGCTGCTGTCAACTTGCCCGCATACTTTTTGTACATTGTCCAGCATTGTGAACCGTATGTGACGGCAGAGCTTTCCTGCCACTTCATCCACCCTACGCTTACACGATGATTGATGTCGTCATGAACGGTTGCTTCGCTGTTGATCCCAGATATTTGATCTTTTTACACTTGGGAACCACCACCGTATTCAAATAAATGTCTGGATTGGGTTGAATTGGGTCAGAGAATGGGCAGTACAGATACTCTGTCTTTTTCTGGCTAATAAGAAACCCATTCCCTTTTAAAACATCTACATAAACATCAAGTACTCGTTGCAGGGAAGTCTGATCATCACTTCTGATGCTTCCACTGTCAGCAAAAAATAACTGATGCACTTTAGGGTCCGTCACTTTTCCCTCAAGCAGCTAATCTAGGACTGTAATAAAGAGCAAAGGACTTAAGACACTTCTCTCGTGAACTCCGACTTTAATTGGGAATTCATCGGTAACCCCTGCGGGACATATGACTTTTGTCTTCCCTCTCGCGTACATATCCATGATCATATGTACGTAGGTTTCAGGAACTCCTCGTTATCTTAGCGGTACCCATATCAGATCTCTTGGTTGTCGATGCTTTTCCATTATGATCTTTATACTTGGATTGCATCTGTGGTTGATTTACCCGCGACAAACCAGCACTGGTCGTCAGACAGCCGTATTATTTGTCTTAGGCGGCCGTCTAATACCCACTCTACAATCTTCATAGTGTGTGACATCAACTTTATTGAACGGTTATTATCACAGTTTCGCGTATGTCCCTTTCCTTTGCGCAAAGGAAGAATATAACTTTCCCTCCACTGAATGGGCATTGGATCACCTCTCATCTCAGAACTTACTGGGTATCTCATCCGGCCCAACCGCTTTTCTCTTCTTGGAGTTCTTGACCGCTTTCCCAACTTCTTCGACTGTTATGTCGGTCACCTTTTCATTTTTGAAGGCGGCTCCTGGAAAATATAGCCAGGGAAACTGTTCGTTTAAAAGTTGTTCGCAATACTCTCGCTACCAGTGTTAAATTTTTTCGTCGTCCACAAGTAGTTAGCCTTGAGCATTGTTAATGAACTTCGGCGAACGAATTTCCTGAGTATTTCTTCTCCTCTGTGCGGCAATCTTGAAAATTGTTATGCCCTTGTTCGTGTTTTGTTGAAGCTCGTGGGTTGCCTGGTTCCTATAAGCAGGCGAAGACGATACCTCCTCCAGCTCCTGATACAGACTCTCCATACAATGAGCATGAATTGGTACACATTTTTTTTCGGGATACTTTTGCAACGTCTGTACTCCACTTCAAGGCGAGCTTTTCTCGCTTGAACTTCCTCTGTCCGCCACCAAGTTTCCTTTCCGTGCTGGTACTGACCCTTCGAGGCTCCAAGCAGTACTTTAGCTTTTTGCAAGCAGGCTCGCTGTAGGGAATCCCACATATCTTGTGCGCTGCACTCTTCATCCTCAACTTCGTTAAAGTTATTTCGGAAGAAATTTTTATGTTGATAATAATTGACGCGCCTTATTCCTTGTCCAGGTTGTACCAACCAACATGACCCCACCCCAACATGACTTTACAATCTTTAACTCTAGGCTTCATGAAATTTGCCACCAAATGGTAGTCAATTTGGGTTTCATTTCCACCACTGCTCTAAGTGACCAAGTGCCGGCTTTGTTTATGAACATTTTAAAACAGTCAGACCGTATGACTTGCACATGCTTAGGATGTCTTCACCAGAAGAATTCCTGGGGCCATATCCTAGTCCAGAATGCATCTTTTTCCCTCTGATCGCACCCGCTTTGGGGAGCATATGCATTCCACACCTCGCCTTGAATCACCAGTTTGTGAGACATCAAACGGTCACTTGACTTGGAAATGGTCAATACGTTGCTAAGTAACTCTGGTGCAAGGATGATACCGATACCATTCTTACCCTGTTCTTTAACGTAGTAGAACATCTTTAATCCTTTGTCTTAACGTCCAAGAAACGCACCCGATTTCCGGTGTTTCTTGGATACATAAGATGTCCAATCGCCTTCTTACCATAATCTCTTCCAGCTCGTAGCTGCGACCACATATACTTCCAACGTTCCAACTCGCGGCCCTTAGGTTTCGCAGTCTTGGCATTATTTTGCTATCCCCCGGAAACCGAATAGCTCTGACCCGTGCATTTCTGTTCATCCCTGGATGACAACCAATCGTTGCATTAGAGGTGCCTGGCGGGATATTGTTTCTTTAAACGTAGATTTCCATAAATGCTAGGTAAAGCGAGTTTTGTTTGTTCAACATTCACTGTATAAATTCTTGATTGATCTTACCTTTAAGACACCGGGGATCTCCAGCCATGTCAACCCACGGATTTGCATGTACACTTGTGGGCCAGTAAGGGTGTTTAATATGTTATTTTTAACTACAGTTTCAAAAAGCTTCGGAGTGGCTGACAACTTACAAATTCCGCGGTAGTTTTCGATTTTATTTTATGGAGCCTGATTTATGGATGGTAATAAGAAATGAAGTCTTCTATTCATTAAGGAAAACACCTTCAGAAAGGGACTGATGAAAATTTTTAGCAAAGGAAAACAAAATGAATCACAACAATAACAGGCAGGAATTCCGTCCACTCCACCAAAAGAATTTGGCTTTAGCGACTTCGTGCTTCTTCAATGTCTAATTGCAATGAGCCAATATCAACCTTACTTATTATATTAAATATCGAACTACGATTAAACCCCGAGTTTGGAAAACCGATACAAAAAAACTTAGAAAACAAATCAAGTGTTGAATCCAGCTTAAGTGATTCAGAGTTCTTGAGAAATATCGCGTTTGGAATCCCCACCGACTTCCTTTTCGATTTAATATAGGACCAGAATGAAAAAAATAGCGTAATCAGATTGAGTCTTTGTTTTTTTAAATTTATTAAATGCTTTTATTTTTTAATTGTTTAAGTTTAACTGCTGTGGATTATACCACGGAGGATTAGAATTATTTTTTTTCGGAAAAAGAGGGACAAATTTAGCAAAACTAACTTCTAAAATTTCAATGAAGCGTTTATACTTACCACTAAGATTAAGATGAAGGAATTCATTATTCCAGTCAACACTATTGAACAGATTATTAAGATCTAAAAAATTAGCTTTCGAAAAGTTATAACTTTTTGCATTTGAGTTTTCGTTAATATTAGAGTAGGTGTACAAACCAATTTCAAAATAGAGTTCTTTATGGTGAACACAATCTTTTATTTTATTTCATTTTTCATCATTAAATGACATCCGGATGATCCGGATCCGGATTTAAAAATAGGTGTTAACAATTAAACTATGTTTCAAAACTGACCAGTCTGCAGTGACAAATTAAACACTAAAGAGGCGCACAAAAGACATAGGAACACTTTTGTAGTAAAATTGGTGGGATGCCCTTATAGTCAGGATTTTTATCTAAATTCAATAATGAAAGAGCAATTCTTTTCCAACTTCCTGTATGGAGCACTTTAGGCTACCAACATTTAAGGAACAGTTTGGTACTAAATTACCAATTGCTTTTAAGGGTGGGAGAGAACCGCTTGAATAAACAGACTGGAAGTGGTAAGCAAATATATTACAAATGGTTAAAAGGTCGGAAGACGATACGTTATTATGACGCATACAACTAGGAATACCATTAGATTGGTTTTTTCTATTGATAAAGCTCCAAAAAGGCTTACTGTTGGTTTTTAAATTTGATTCAATGGAAAGAACATACTGTTTATACAGAAATTTGCTTAATACAGCAAAATCTTTTTGTAGCCTTTTATAAACTAACAAAAGTTCAGGATCGTTTCTTTTTCGGAACAGCTTATACATCCTATCTATTGTTTAAATTAACGATCCTATTGTTAAACCAAACAGCTTTAACAAAATCATACCTAAAATTAAAATTAGTTACACAAAGCCCCGGTCTACAAAAACTCAAATTCCATAGATAAAGCTACATCGAAAATGGAATTAGGAAAAAGTGGAATCATAGAGTTGCCGATAATAATATTAAGCTCAGAATCTACAAAAACCAAATCAAGAACATGATTAATCCCATTAGCAAAATGATTTATCTGCCTCAGATCTAGCTGGGTAAGCATATCAACAACTTCCCGCTCATAGTCTGGATTAACATTAAAAGGGAAAAGCCTGGCTTCTTCATAATCAAAAGACCAAATCAAATTAGGCAAGTTAAAGTCACCTAGTCTACTAATACCTAATCCTACTAGGTGACTTCAAATTATTTAAAATTAAGGAACAATTGTGGATATGCACTTTATACAATAGATTGGAACTTCTAGGTTGTATATAACTTACAATAACAATAATTGCATTACCTAGAATACATTTGATTTTTACTGCTACTTGGTCCACATCAATAGTTATAGGAGGTATAACTACTTCGTCACTGTGCAAAGATTTCCGCACTGAAACCAAAACACCTCAACCCTTTCACAGTTGGTAAGAACAATAATTTCTTTACCTTGAATACATTTGATTTTTACTACTACTTGGTACATCAAGAGTTATTGGAGGTATAACTACTTCGTCACTGTGCAAAGATTTCCGCGCTGAAACCAAAACACATCCACCCCTTTCACAGTTGGTTAGAACGGGGACTTCGTACTGGTCCTTGATGAACATTTCTGCATTAGTGAGCGAAGTTTCAGTAAATACAGCGACAACATATTGACAAGACAAGGAGAATAGAATATAACATCTCGCAATTTTTTTACGGGGACCACCAGTATTTTGATAATACAGGTTGAATGTAAAAGGTGTTATCTCTGAGGCTCTCAGTTTTTTGGTGCCTTCTTGCTGCTAGGCCTGTTCACAAATTCCTTCACAAGCATACGGGATTAAAATATAAATTAAACAAAGCTCTCCCAAAGCAATTATATGAGATCCTAACCTCTTATTTAAATGACAGACTCTTTCGTGTTAAACATGGGAACGAGTACTCCTAATTCAATTAAATCGTGGCGGGAGTTCCACAAGGAAGTGTTCTGGGCTCGATTTTGTTCCTATTATAAACTTGCGATATCCCGCAATTAGAGGATACTACCGTAGAAACTTTCGCGGATAATACGGCTATTCTAGCTGCAGACAATTCGATTCAGTCCGCGACAAATAAGATTCAACGATCTAGCCACAGAATATTCGTATGGACAAAAACTTGGAATATTGTCCTCAACGAGACAAAATCCACGCACATTAATTTTACCTATAGAAACGTAAATAATCTACCCATTTACATTGACTCGGTACAAATTCCGTCTGCAAACGAGGCTAAATACTTGGGAATGAAGTAAGATCCAAAATTGAAATGGAAATCGCATGTTAAGAAGAAACGCGAGGAGCTCGTTATCAGATTTAATCAAATGCATTTGCAGATTGGTAGATTTTCTAAACTCAGCATGCAAAACAAGCTGCTTCTATACAAGCAAGTTCTAAAACCGGTTTGGACGTTCGGTATAAAACTTTGGGGTTGTACTAAAAAAAGTAATGTTAACATTTTGCAGACTTTCCAAAATAAAGTCCCAAGACAAATCGTATATCCGAAACGCCGATATCCACAGAAATCTAAGTATAACTACAGTTGAAGACGAAAGTCTAAGTCTAATTGGCCAATGCAATGACGCTGTACTACAGATTTTAGATCAGAGAAATCTTGTGCGGCTATTACAAAGGATAATACCATTTAAATTAGCGCAATAAAATGTAACCCCATCTTATTGTCGGTATAAGCAGGTGCTTCCGCTGGGATGTTTCCTACCAAATATAATTAAATATTTAAATTAAAACTACTTGATAGGCATGAGCCGAGTTATAGTATAAAAGTATTTTGTAGGGAGGTGTTTTTAGTGAGTAAGGATCTCACATGGGCACCCGCGGCCGGTCCTCATAATGTCGCATGGAAGATTTTCCACCTACCCTCGGAAAAAAAAGTAAAAGGAAAGTCCAGGAGTTAAAATGATTTTGTCAACTTCTTTTCCTTTAATGCCAATGTATTTCCAATGCACAGTTTCTAGACAAATTACGCAGGAAAGCTTAACCTCATTAGATGTTGTTTTTACAAAAAAAAAGATGTTAAATATAGCATTCTGATACATTCATGATCAATGATAGCGATGATAGATGCAAACGGATAACAATCTCTGATTAAATTTTTTGCTGTATTAACTCAACTAATGAGTATCAGATATGATTTCGCTAGCAGAAAAGAGATGGCAGAAATGACAAAACTTTTGTGGCGACACACCTCATCTACTTCCGTCAAGATGTGCATGCAGTCATCTGAAAAAAGATACGATAACAATCGCTTTTTACATGCAAATCAAATTGAGCCAGCTCACGCACACAATAGCAGTACTGCGCCTAAGAATCCATTTTGGAAAAGATCTCAAGTTGACATATTAAAAATAAAACTGGGCTGTGTCCAATAACATCGTAATAACATGCGACGATTTATAATGAATTTGCAAAAGAATAAAATTTTGGTGAATGTTTTCAATTATTATGTAGACTAAAATAATAGTTTTACCGAGCAAGCATATTTTATGGGTAAACATTTTTAAGCAGTTGCGCAAGTTAAACATAAAATAAGGGTTATCATAATTTGTTTGCCAGTAGTTAAACTAATTTAGCAGTTTTAAATTGTCAGTAATAATAAAATCATTTTGGTGGTTGACTTATCGAATGTCGAGTAAAATAATTAAAATCAATTAATTTTTAAACGGAAGGTTTAATAAATATTTCAGCAGTGAATTAATGAAATATTCTGTAAAATTACTAAAATTGTAGGTAAAATAAATAAAAGCTCAATGAATAAAATTAATGAGTAACGCGTGATAAGTAAACTGACCATTTCAATAATTTAACATAGTATTTCATAAATTCACTGCTATTTTATTCACCGCTACTACTACTCAAATTCAAAGATAATAACGTTATTAAATTTGTTAGACATGATGAAATAAATTTAATAACGTTGTTATCTTGGAACTGAAATAGTCAAGTCTACATTTTGTGTTTAAAAATGCATTTAAAGTTATTTTGTCGCAGTTTGTCAATTCGTTCGCTCGCTCTTATATTTATGAACGTTCCGAATATGTAGGTATGTAAATATATTAAACTTTTATATGTTCAATAAAAACATAATAAAACAACCAAAGAAGTTAATATACATGAAAAACTAATCCAAAACTATTAACTATAAACATTTTACACCCAATCATTACTAATTTAGTAATATTCATGACATATTTTTGTATTTTTGACACATCAACCCCTCCATACTTTATTTGTCTCGCTCACACGTACTCACAGATAGAACATTTGAGAGAGCATTTGTTCTCCATTTTTAAAATTTTTTGCGGGTCCAAAGGGACAGAATAAAATTTGAATGGTGAAAATCAACCTGTACTAAGCTGTATTCACACGAAGGAGGAAGTAGTAACACCAGATTAGTCACTCCAAATGATGAAATAAGATGGCAACAGAGTTTAGTGATGATAGAGAGGGTAGCTGGCACAGTCTTTCAAGTGCACTCGAACGGTCTCTTGATACAGTTGCATAAAGTTTAGAAAGAGAATGGGAAGGATTTGTGAATATCAAATTTGCATTAGAGACATAATATGCACTTAAAGTTGTACTCACATGGAATTGACAGGGTAAGAAGATACGATGGTCATCAGATGATGAAAGAGCACCGAACAATACTCTCATATAGATATATAAAATTCAAATAAGAATTATTTTATTAACAATTTCAGAGAAAGAGAACAAATGAATAACGCAAAAACTCGCGATAGGGATGCGAAGAGAGAAAAACTCTAACTAACATAAGGAAAGGCTACAGTCCGCTTGGGGCGAACAGTATGATACCCTATCTTTATCCCTATGTACCCGAAAGAAAAAAAGCATTAGGAAGATGATGGATAGAATTTTATTTTATTCTATGAAATTTAAAGAAAAATTTTTTTTTTTGAAAAAACGCCCCCAAAAAGTGGGCGTGGCCAAAACTTTGTATGGGCAATATATTGGAAAAAATATTGGCTAAATATATTGTTAAACATTTTTTTTCGATTTCTATGAAAATTTTCAAAGAAAACAGCATTTTAGTGAAAAACGCCCACAAAAAGTAGGCGTGGCAAAAAACTTTATATGACAAATTTATAAAGGTAGGCAGTACCTACATATCTTGTGAAGGTTTTACAACTTTATCTCTCTAACTTAAGCCTTAAAACGGTTTTTTCTAAATTGTGAGCGTGGCAGTGGGCGGATTTAAAAACTTTTAACACTTCACCATTTCGGGACCCTAGGGAGTATATGCTCCAAATTTCAGCCTCCTAGCATAACTTTAAAGGCCTCAAAAGTTGATACGGACGGACGGACGGACGGACGGACGGACATTGCTAAGTAGTCTTAGGATTTTGTCCTGATCATAAATATATATACTTTTATGGGTCTACGACGAATATTACGGGGTGTTACAAACTATAAAAAACACAAGTTAGATTTTTTAGGCAAATAAAATACGTGTTAAACTAAGGAGCACGTTTAACGCAGGTAATCAATGGGGACAGAGATACCGAAAAATTTAAAAGAAAACAAGGAACAACAAATAAGTTTACTTAATTAAGATTTAGCGAGTAAAAGGAGCCCATAAAGAAAATCTTTTTTTTTTTAAATTATAAGGAGTCAACATTTTCTCACTTAGAAACTAATTCCAAACTACATCGGGCAGATTAAAATCTCCTAAAACGCATATATTCTCATTAGACGAGCATTCGAGACAAAGTTAATATTGCTGATGTGTTTTTCATAGATATCAAATTTAACCATTGGAGGCATATAACTTACTATAATATACACAGAATAATGATTTACGGAGCTAGTTCTAACCGATAACCCAAATGGGCAGGACTGTTTCTTTGCACCATAATGTAGACCGGACGGCAATAATCATTACACCCCCACGTTCGTGACCAGAATTGCAACGATCACGACGATAGGCATTGTAAAAGCGACAGCCGAATAATTCGGTTGATAATATTCCGCTTTACAGCCATGTCTCAATTATAACGATAACATAGTCAGTCAAGATGACAGGAGTTGTTGAATAATTCCAATACTTTTGTACGAATTCCGCTGGCATTATGGAAATAGAGAAGAATAGAGAGAGAGAGAAAATCACGAACTGTGTGAATACACGACAGTACAAGTCAGTTACTGGGTTCTCACCTCCAGGGAGTTTTTTGACTTATTAACGAAAGGTCGAATTTTAATACCATTTGTCTCTATTATATATTTTATTCGAAGCAGCAGCGATAGGAACAGTATTAGCAACAACACGACCACCCGTAGGAGAACACTTGCTATTCTTTACAGAGAGACGTGTGTTATGTCGATACACTTCCGTGCTCCCCTCTATCAGAGGAGAACAGCAGTATTCCAGAGAGTAAATAAATAAAAAAAAAAGATTTTTTGGGTTGTATTAAATTTATTATTGGGCCCTGTCCAGAGAGTGGTCTGAATTACTCTGACTCTTCTAACAGTTCTTCAACCAGAAGAAACCTCAAATCCAAGCCAATCCTCATCCCCACCACGCATACACCATTTACTGAACTCACAGTGCCGTCCAGCACATTTCCCTGTCAATATTTCGTCACATCATTGCACATTAATTGCTTCGACCCAGATAAGGCACACCGCACCGACATCTTTCGACGATTCATATATTTGTTACTCGCTCCAAATATCGTACAGTGCACCTCCGCTATGTCACAACCATAAATTTAGTTCTTTATGACACTTTATTCTTAATAGCTTGTGCTGACCTTCTTAAGAGACAGCGCTGCTTACCCTTGGCATTGAATATCCAATTACAGCGCCAGAATGAGTGTATATTCAATTATTTATGTTGTGCTGTAAGACGAAACCGCGGGTATACGAGTACATTGTGTATACCGGGTATACACTAACAGCCGTATTTATTAGATTTCCTTAAAACACCTCTCAGGGGTTCTTTAGTTAATGTTTAACGTTTCGGTGTAAAATATTTGTAGTAAATAGTTTGCAATGGTTTTTTATATATATATTAAATTCTTTGATTGTTTAATTGCTTATTTATTATTTGATTGTTTTTGTTCAACATATGAAAGTTTAATGAATATATGTACATATTCGGGTTCCGTGCATGGATAAAAAAAAATGAGAAAGAAGTATTTGTAATCCGTTTTAAATTATGTTGTGTTACAAAATTTGTACCTTTAGTCAATCAATTTTCTCAGCTGTTTCTTTTCTAAGGCGGTTTTGAAATTTTTTATATAAGTTAATATGCTTTATTTTAAAATTTAAAGTAAGCGATAGACGGAAGGACGAGAAAAAACGGTAGCTGGAATGCACCGCATAAATATATTGGGGGTGCATTTTTTTATTAAAAATGCTTGGTAGTTGAGTACATATCATAAATAAGCATGCACATTGTGTTACATATATATTGAATTAATTAGCCACTTTTTTTAACAGCCGACTTTATTTGTCAAGTTATAATGTTTTGTAATTTTATTTTATATGAAAATAAACAAAACAATTTACTACTACTACTACTACTAGGAAGTAATTGCAAATTTTGTTAAAAAAGTGTTTTGATGTACCAAAAATAATATTTGTAAGAATTTGGATTACGTTTTATTAAAAAGGGTTTTAAACCAGTGTTCAATTGTGTAGAGCAACTTAACTGCTTCAATATAACCATCCATAATCTACGAAATCCTTGCTAGTATAGTTATACTTAAATTTATTGTCAACCGAAAATGTATGATGAACTTACTTATTATATATTAGTCACGTTAATCAATATTATTTTGATTATTTTTCATTAAAAATTAGAATAAATTAGTTAAAACACAGCTTTATTCTTAATATTATAATATTTTATTATGTTATTAGTTGTGTGGTAAGTATGTTTTTATCAATCCATATTCACCGCATATTGACCATGTTTATTTTACACACCCAAATTGTGAGATGTAATCTGCTGAAATTCATCAACTGTTCCCAACTTCTTGCTATAAAAAATGACATTTCATGGGCGCGGCCATCAGCCCCATATAATTCCATTTATGAGTGGGTGATTCCCATTTGATTTGCACGTAAAAGCCCATATAAGTTCAAATTATGTGGGGCTTATCAGTTCGACTTAGCTTGTCGGCAAGGTGAGAGATTCGCTCTCGAGTTGACTATCTGGTTAATTCCTCATCTGTGAGTTAAACAACGCGTAAGTATTTACGCAACCCTTACGCATCTTTACTGAAATTCTGATTTATGAACGATTTTCTTCTGTGTTTTAACTAAACGAGGCTTGTGTCTAAATAAGTAAGAAAACTTAAAAAACTAGTACAAAAAACATAAGATTCTACTATATTTTGCTTGGTAAACTCAGCTGCTTTTGGCAGATTTTTGTTTATTTACATTGAAATATTTTGCGTAGTATCATGGACTCCAACAAATAAAGGAAAAAGGTCGGAAAATTGGCATTCCACTGACAATTCCACTACAATTTTCTTATGAAATATGTTACAAAGGCACACATATATATAATCAATTATAGATTTGCATTGTCTTGGGTTAATTTGTTGGCTAAAGAAGTTAATTAAATCGATATCCTTCACAAAAGCCGCATTTGAAATGACATTTTTATATTTCTTTATGCCTTTTTACAACTTTTTTGTTTTGAAAATATAAAATGACATTTGGAATCAAAAACAAATTTTATACACACCTTACGCAACCTCTAAACGCAAATCTTGGCGTTTATATTACGCATTGCTTAAGCAACGTTGCTTAAGTTTTATAAATAATGTTTTGCTGAGTAAGGGCAGTTTAAGTATTGCGTAAAGTTACGCTGGCTTTAAAATATGTTTACAAATAAGGCTGTAAATGTATGCGTCATGTGGTGCTGCACTTGTGGCGTTATCGGAATGGAGATTGTGTAGGAGAGGAAATAGAGATGCATGTAGTGCGATCACTATATCCCGCCCTCTTAGAAGAAGGAAATTCCTAGGCTGGAATTTTCTGATCAAGCAATGAAGAAATGGTTGAGAAGTCAGGTTTTATCAATGAATATACATTCTTTTTGTTTTTTCTTACGTATTTGTATAAATTGAAAATAAAACTTATTTAGTTTTAAATAATTTTCTCTTGTAGATATAAGATGGCTTAATATTTAGCGACAAATTAATGAAATATTTTCATGTATACATTTGTTAGTTATGTTACCTTAATTCACTTTAATGCATGGTTATACTTAAAAATGTTATAAAATGTATATAATGTGTTTTTTTTTATTTATTTCTCAATGCTTTTAGTAATGTAGGACATACAAATTTCAAGTAAAGAGAGCGATGTTCTATTTATATAATTTGTGGTAATGAAACAATTACTAATTGTGATTACATTCAAGAATTTTTGATTAATCCTTTATATTTGTTTTTATACCCTATCCTAAGGGTATATTAATTTTGACACATAGTTTGTAACACCCCATAATATTCGTCACAGACCCCTAAAAGTATATATATTTATGATCAGGACCAAAATCTAAGACTATTTAGCAATGTCCGTCCGTTCGTCCGTCCGTCCGTCCGTATCAACTTTTGAGGCCTTTAGAGTTATGCTAGGAAGCTAAAATTTGGAACATATACTCCCTAGGGTTCCGAAATGGTAAAGTGGTAAAATTCTCAAAATACGCCCACAATTTGGAAAAACCCGTTTTAAGGCTTAAGTTAGAGATATAAAGTTGTACAACCTTCACAAGATATGTAGGTACTACCCATCTTTATTAATTTGTCATATAAAGTTTTTGCCACGCCTACTTTTTGTGGGCGTTTTTCACTAAAATGCTGTTTTCTTCGAAAATTTTCATAGAAATCGAAAAAAAATGTTTAACAATATATTAAGCCAATATTTTTCTCAATATATCGCCCATACAAAGTTTTTGCCCAAGCACACTTTTTGGGGGCGTTTTTTTTTAAAAAAAATATTATTTTTTCTATAAATTTCATAGAATGAAATAAAATGCTATCCATCATCTTCCTAATGCTTTTTTTCTTTGAGGTGCATAGGGATAAGGATAGGGTATCATACTGTTCGCCCCAAGCGGACTGTAGCCTTTCCTTATGTTTTTACCTAAGGGTATATTAATTTTGACACATAGTTTGTAACACCCCTTAATATTCGTCGTAGACCCATAAAAGTATATATATTTGATTTGCACGTAAAAGCCCATATAAGTTCAAATTATGTGGGGCTTATCAGTTCGACTTAGCTTGTCGGCAAGGTGAGAGATTCGCTCTCGAGTTGACTATCTGGTTAATTCCTCATCTGTGAGTTAAACAACGCGTAAGTATTTACGCAACCCTTACGCATCTTTACTGAAATTCTGATTTATGAACGATTTTCTTCTGTGTTTTAACTAAACGAGGCTTGTGTCTAAATAAGTAAGAAAACTTAAAAAACTAGTACAAAAAACATAAGATTCTACTATATTTTGCTTGGTAAACTCAGCTGCTTTTGGCAGATTTTTGTTTATTTACATTGAAATATTTTGCGTAGTATCATGGACTCCAACAAATAAAGGAAAAAGGTCGGAAAATTGGCATTCCACTGACAATTCCACTACAATTTTCTTATGAAATATGTTACAAAGGCACACATATATATAATCAATTATAGATTTGCATTGTCTTGGGTTAATTTGTTGGCTAAAGAAGTTAATTAAATCGATATCCTTCACAAAAGCCGCATTTGAAATGACATTTTTATATTTCTTTATGCCTTTTTACAACTTTTTTGTTTTGAAAATATAAAATGACATTTGGAATCAAAAACAAATTTTATACACACCTTACGCAACCTCTAAACGCAAATCTTGGCGTTTATATTACGCATTGCTTAAGCAACGTTGCTTAAGTTTTATAAATAATGTTTTGCTGAGTAAGGGCAGTTTAAGTATTGCGTAAAGTTACGCTGGCTTTAAAATATGTTTACAAATAAGGCTGTAAATGTATGCGTCATGTGGTGCTGCACTTGTGGCGTTATCGGAATGGAGATTGTGTAGGAGAGGAAATAGAGATGCATGTAGTGCGATCACTATATCCCGCCCTCTTAGAAGAAGGAAATTCCTAGGCTGGAATTTTCTGATCAAGCAATGAAGAAATGGTTGAGAAGTCAGGTTTTATCAATGAATATACATTCTTTTTGTTTTTTCTTACGTATTTGTATAAATTGAAAATAAAACTTATTTAGTTTTAAATAATTTTCTCTTGTAGATATAAGATGGCTTAATATTTAGCGACAAATTAATGAAATATTTTCATGTATACATTTGTTAGTTATGTTACCTTAATTCACTTTAATGCATGGTTATACTTAAAAATGTTATAAAATGTATATAATGTGTTTTTTTTTATTTATTTCTCAATGCTTTTAGTAATGTAGGACATACAAATTTCAAGTAAAGAGAGCGATGTTCTATTTATATAATTTGTGGTAATGAAACAATTACTAATTGTGATTACATTCAAGAATTTTTGATTAATCCTTTATATTTGTTTTTATACCCTATCCTAAGGGTATATTAATTTTGACACATAGTTTGTAACACCCCATAATATTCGTTGAGGTGCATAGGGATAAGGATAGGGTATCATACTGTTCGCCCCAAGCGGACTGTAGCCTTTCCTTATGTTTTTACCTAAGGGTATATTAATTTTGACACATAGTTTGTAACACCCCTTAATATTCGTCGTAGACCCATAAAAGTATATATATTTATGATCAGGACCGAATCCTAAGACTATTTAGCAATGTCCGTCCGTATCAACTTTTGAGACCTTTAAAGTTATGCTAGGAAGCTGAAATTTGGAACATATACTCCCTAGGGTTCCGAAATGGTAAACTGTTAAAATTTTCAAAATACGCCCACTGCCACGCGCACAATTTGGAAAAAAACATTTTAAGGCTTAAGTTAGAGAGATAAAGTTGTACAACCTTCACAAGATATGTATTATTTTTGTCATATAAAGTTTTTTGCCACGCCTACTTTTTGTGGGCGTTTTTCGCTAAATGCTGTTTTCTTCGAAAAATTTCATAGAAATCGAAAAAAAATGTTTAACAATATATTAAGCCAATATTTTTGTCAATATATCGCCCATATAAAGTTTTTGGCCACGCCCACTTTTTGGTGGCGTTTTTAAAAAAAATATTTTTTTTCGATAATTTCATAGAATGAAATAAAATGCTATACATAATCTTCCTAAGGCTTTTTTCGTTGGGGTACATAGGGATAAGGATAGGGTATCATACTGTTCGCCCCAAGCGGACTGTAGCCTTTCCTTATGTTTTTCTTTGGGGTACATAGGGATAAGGATAGGGTATCATACTGTTCGCCCCAAGCGGACTGTAGCTTCCTTATGTTTTTTTCTGGTCTTGAAGTATTTGTGTATGATGTAAATAATGAATATGAGGAACGCTAGAGTACTGTATGCCAAGAATAGTGATGTATGTCATGTTTATTTAAAGTCTGTAGGCCTGAACTTTCATCCTTTTCTAGTGATTTTATGTCTGATGTTAATTTCAGGAGCATATTATCGTCATTGTACTTTAATAATTTGACAGAGCATTCATATAACGGGTGATCCAAATAGAGATACTTTTTTCAATAACCTTTTTTAAAAGATCACGTGTGAGTCGTGTCATGCTGTCATGTTATTTTTGTTTAGAATTGTTTGGCATTTCATAATGGAAAGACTTACGCGTGAACAACGTTTACAAATTGTTCAACTTTATTATGAAAATTCACGTTCTGTGAGGAATGTGTTTCGTGCACTTCGCTCAAATTATGGTCAACATAATCGGCCTACTGAGCGTACTATTCACAACGCCATCGCCCATTTTGAGACCCAGCATTCATTATTGGATAATATTCGACCGAATAGACCACGTCCAGCACGCTGTGAAGAAAATATAGCGGCCGTAGCTAAGAGTGTACACGAAGACCGTAGAGAGTCGATTCGACGCCGTTCGCAGCAACTCGGACTGACGTATGGAACGACTTGGCGCATTTTACGTCGTACGCAACGGCCAACATTTGATAGACATAATGTTCAAAAAATAAATGCCAAAGAATGTTCTTTCAAATGATAATAAACATTCTCCATTAAATTTGCATTTTCTGTGTTTTTTTCTTTAAAAAAGTAGGGAACCTCGAAATGGATCACCCTTTATTTGCTCTGATTTTTCGGTTGCCGGATTTAATAGGGATATATCTATTGCGGGAATATATGCACTTTTTAAGGTTGTTTTATCCTCGCTATGGCTGAAAATATTAGATATTTGCTACGAAGGTAACATTGGTGTTTGGGGTGGTTCTTGTATTACGCAGGACAGGGGTTTTGTTTTCCTGCGTAAAACTTCCTGATTGAAAAAATATAGTGGATGTGTCATTTGACATAATAGTAATAAAAGTGTTTTTTATCATAGTCTATAGTAAGATAATCTATGAGGGGTTGAATATGTAGGAATTTTCCTTGAATATAAGAGGGAAAGGGCATTACCTTAAATAATTGGTAATTTTCTTCGAAGGGTATGAGTAGTCATATTTCGTGTATTATTTTACCAGATTGTATCGTTGGTGTTATTGAGCAGATGTTGTAGAGAAGAAGCGTATCGTAATGTTTTATAGGGATTGGTAACTGGTATTACTGTAGATTTCTTTGAGTATCGTGGTTAGGATAGTTTCTAGCTGGTAAGGTCTTATGATAGCTGGGTGAGGTTTTCAATATTTGACACCAGAGACCTACTATGTCGTTCAAAAGATTTTCGTATCGTAAAAGAATAAAGGTTGTGAATGAGACTAAAGCTTCTAGTTCATTTACGACTTTTTCGTTTTGACTCTAGTTTAGATAATTGGCTATAATTTCTGTTGTTGATGTTTATTTTGAATTAAGTAGGGTTATTTGATGATTTAGGTCTGTTTGTGACTTGTTAAAAATGTTTACTGTGGTATCCAGAATATAGATTTGATTTTTGATTAATTTTAGTAAGTGAATTTCATTATTTTGAGTCTTCTTTATTTGTCTATCATAATTTTGTCGACACATAATAGTATCGTCCTCGGATAGAGTTCCAAATAGCGTTTTGCTTATTGAACCTATGGCGTTGAAAAGAGCACGTTTCTTTCGGGGGTTAAGATTTAATAACCTGTATTTTTGATATATGTCGCTCATTGCGTGGTTGAACTCATTTACGGTACTGTTGCAGACATTGTTGATCTTTTCGTCG
This sequence comes from Ferdinandea cuprea, assembly GCA_963576555.1. Taxonomy (NCBI): domain Eukaryota; kingdom Metazoa; phylum Arthropoda; class Insecta; order Diptera; family Syrphidae; genus Ferdinandea; species Ferdinandea cuprea. Next base: position 95,612,908 of record OY754958.1, on the reverse strand, counting down.
GTACACAAGAATCTGCATATTTTGCTGGATTCGGCCACGTACCGTGTGATTGTTCTGGTAGTTGTAAAAATTCCGTCTAGGTTGTAGTAAGTTATTATTTTGCATTAACTGTTGTATAGGTTAATATTTCCAAGTTCCTCGAAATATATTCCTGAGGTTTGATTGATCGGGGCGTATACATTAGCTCCATAGATCAAGGTTATTGTGTACAGTATTACGAAGAGTTGTGTACCCATGATCTGGAAAGATGTGTATATTTTGTATACCCTATCCTAAGGGTATATTAATTTTGACACATATATTGTAACACCTTTTAGTATTCTTCGTAGACCCATAAAAGTATATATATTTGTGATCAGGACCAAATCCTAAGACTATTTAGCAATGTCCGTCCGTCCGTCCGTATCAACTTTTGAGGCCTTTAAAGTTATGCTAGGAGGCTGAAATTTGGAGCATATACTCCCTAGGGCCCCGAAATGGTAAAGTGTTAAAATTTTCAAAATGCGCCTACTGCCACGCCCACAATTTGGAAAAGACCGTTTTAAGGCTTAAGTTAGAGAGATAAAGTTGTACAACCTTCACAAAATATGTAGGTACTGCCCATCTTTATTCATTTGTCATATAAAGTTTTTTGCCACGCCTACTTTTTGTGGGAGTTTTTCACTAAAATGCTGTTTTCTTCGAAAATTTACAAAACGTTTACAATATATTGAGATAGTATCCTTTCGCAAAAATATCCACAGGCAAAAATCAAAAATCCAGCAAAACTTAAGACTGAGGACAAACGTGCCTCTGCAAAAAGTAAGCCTGTGATACCAAACGGAAGAAAAGTAGAAATAGGCGAAGCGAAGACTGAGCCAAAAGAAACGAAATTAACGAAGAGATTAGACTAGCACATCAAGGTGAATCTAGAATTGATGAATTTCTTGCGAAGACTTCTATGAATGTTTTATCCGGGGAAGAGATACGTCCACATCCGTTTAACAAAGAACAAGACAAGGAAACTCCCGAGCAACGGGTAGTCCAAATACCTTCTCGAAGTAGTTTACTCACCCAAGTCGCTTTCAGATGTGCTAATGACGTTGTAATTCAAAAGAAACAGGTTTTCCCTGGGGTATTTTTGGGCTCTTCGATAGCAAAGTCAGGATCGTACTAGCATTTTACTTCTAAATATAAATGAAAAGCCGGTACATCACAATATAAATGCATCAATTTAGAATAGGATAATTTAGAAGACTTTGATTTTATCATGGCAAACCCTGAAAATGATTCGGTACATAAAAGATTAGAAACTTTAGAGAAACTTGTCGACATAGAACACTGTAACCAAGAAGGAAAAAGATTCTATAGTTCAGATTTGTCGGGAATTTAATGAATTATTCTTCTTGCCTGGAGATAAGCTTACTTGTACGGATGCAGCTGCACACCAAATAATAACGGAGGTACGAAAACCTCCCATATATGTAAAACAATACAGGCTAATTGAAACAAGTAGAGCTGAAATAAACAGACAAGTAAAAGAGATGTTAGACAGTGATATTATCAGACCCAGTTACAGCCCATGGAAATATAGTGGAAAAAGTGGAAAGTCGTGGTGGATTTCAGGCGTCTCAACGATGCAACTGTATGAGATGCTTATCCACTCCAGAATATTACAGAATAATATTCTGGATGACCCTGAGCTTCGAAAAAAGGTCCTTTTTGATTTTCATGATTCGGCGGCCATCAAGGAATCTCCCGAACCATTAAACGACTCTGAACAAAGTACTTCTGGCCAACTCTTGTAAAAGATACAAAGGAATTTAATCGCAAATGTGAATCTTGTCAAAGGAACAAATTAAGACAGAATCCACGAATTCCTATGAAAATTACTAGGACAAGCACCAGTCCCTTCGAGCGAATACCTTTGGACATGGTCGAAAACAATAAGTGTATCTTAACATTTCAAGATGATTTAAGCAAGTTCACAGAGGCAATACCACTTTCTAATGCACGGTCGGAGATGCTCCGTAAACGACAATATCATCAACAATAATAAAACACTCCAAACCATCAGAACGTTGTTCATTGTACGTTGGAAAGTTGCAGGTGCATTCTTCATCCCCATTGGCAGCCTGTGGATGTGCTGAGCGCGTTTTTTTCCCTATCTTCATCGTGAACCAGAATTTGATGAAAACCATTCGCAAGATCCAGTGTGCTAAAATACTTGAATTTTCCTAATTGGTCTAGAATATCTATAATATTCTGGAGTGGATAAGCATCTCATACAGTTGCATCGTTGAGAGAATCCACCACGACTTTCCACTTTTTCCACTATAATTCCATGGGCTGTAACGGGGTCTGATAATATCACTGTCTAACATCTCTTTTACTTGTCTGTTTATTTCAGCTCTACTTGTTTCAATTAGCCTGTATTGTTTTACATATATGGGAGGTTTTCGTACCTCCGTTATTATTTGGTGTGCAGCTGCATCCGTACAAGTAAGCTTATCTCCAGGCAAGAAGAATAATTCATTAAATTCCCGACAAATCTGAACTATAGAATCTTTTTCCTTCTTGGTTACAGTGTTCTATGTCGACAAGTTTCTCTAAAGTTTCTAATCTTTTATGTACCGGATCATTTTCAGGGTTTGCCATGATAAAATCAAAGTCTTCTAAATTATCCTATTCTAAATTGATGCATTTATATTGTGATGTACCGGCTTTTCATTTATATTTAGAAGTAAAATGCTAGTACGATCCTGACTTTGCTATCGAAGAGCCCAAAAATACCCCAGGGAAAACCTGTTTCTTTTGAATTACAACGTCATTAGCACATCTGAAAGCGACTTGGGTGAGTAAACTACTTCGAGAAGGTATTTGGACTACCCGTTGCTCGGGAGTTTCCTTGTCTTGTTCTTTGTTAAACGGATGTGGACGTATCTCTTCCCCGGATAAAACATTCATAGAAGTCTTCGCAAGAAATTCATCAATTCTAGATTTACCTTGATGTGCTAGTCTAATCTCTTCGTTAATTTCGTTTCTTTTTGGCTCAGTCTTCGCTTCGCATATTTCTACTTTTCTTCCGTTTGGTATCACAGGCTTACTTTTTGCAGAGGCACGTTTGTCCTCAGTCTTAAGTTTTGCTGGATTTTTGATTTTTGCCTGTGGATATTTTTGCGAAAGGATACAATCTCAATATATTGTGAACGTAGTTGATCTCACAAGAATAGTTTTTGAGGAAGTCATTTCCGATGATTCCGTCAAAGTTAAAAGAGGTGTTTCCGTGAAGGATGTTGAACGGGTGTTCTATTTTGAAAATGTCACCTCCGGATCTGAAATAAAAACTTTCAGTAGTGAGACTACCGCTCATGGTTTTGTCTCCATTCATGGTAGAAACAGTTATGTCATTTGCACTATTAGGAACTACCAGTTAATGGTATATTACTAGTATTTTTTATTATGCTGATTTCGGAACCCGTATCAGTCACGGATGGGACTACTTGTAGTCGGGAGGGGAAGCGGTTCTCGTCCTCCCGGCCGTGGTCGTTTCCCGATATGTTCAATGGGTGATTAGGCGAATGTTGATAATTCACCTGCCGCCTTTGGTTATTGTAAAGGTTTCTGTCACTAACCCGAGGTGGGTAATGCTGTGGCGCAAGATTGGGATTTATCGGAACCTGAAGTAACCTGTAGAGTGTCAGATTTTAGTGAAGCTAACAATTTGCACACCCTGCCGTCGAACTCTTTAATCGACTCCTTTTGTTTTCGCTTTGCAGCTAGGAGGTCGTTCTGAGTGGAGGATCGAGATGTCGCTTCTTGAACTCAGTTTCCAAAACAGCTTTCAAGCCTTCCCATGTGGTGACAGAATTATTATATTATTATTATATTGAATTCCGGGACTATACTAAAAATATCCGTTATGCTAACCTTCAAGTCCATATTTTTGGATATTGGTTCAGATACGCGAAACAAGTAAAAGGGCAGATGTTCGAAAAGACCTACCGTCTGCCTATTTTGCCTCGTAAGTTCAATGTTTGAATAAATATGCACTTGTGATAAAAAGAATATGCAAAAACGGGGAGGTTTTTAAGTGGATAGAGGGATTTGTTCACAGTAAAATACGTCAGGAAGGCTTCACGTCGTACAGCTGTTAAATGCTTTTATCACTGTTCAACCTTTGCCTCCGCGTCCGTGTTTTAGGAGTTCGCTAGGTTTTTTTTTTATTTTTATGAGTTGGGATCTCTATGGGTATCCCACCGCTGCCACCAATGTTATTCGATACACGCCCGTGTTTATGTTGTGCTGTAAGACGAAACTGCGGGTACGCGAGTATATTGTGTATACCGCGTATATACTAAATGTATGCTTTATGTGACTGGATGTACACTAAATGTACGCGTCATGTGGTGCTGCACTTGTGGCGTTGTGGGAATGGAGATTATTTAGGAGAGGAAATGGAGATGCATTCAGTGCGATCACTACACGTGTAAAAGCTGGCGATGATGTTGTCCGTTTTTCTGTGGACAGTTGTTTGGGTTCAAGGATCTTTACTTTTCTCTGATGACGAGTAAAATAAATTATTTATTAATCTTTTGCACGAAAATCGAAAGAGTCCTGTTTACATATATATTACTTTTGTAAGATATATTCAGGTTTGAATTAATGATTTTAATGTCATTGCTAGATATATTAGAGCAATCAACGTGAGTACTAAGGCCACAAAAACCGCATGATATAAAGTTCATATCAGTAATTCAATTGAAACACTTCGTACACATAGGGTTCATTGCTGCAGGGATTGTAATATTTACGTGTGACTCAGACAAATAAGCGGACACGTGTGTCTTAGACAATAAGCAAAACTAAACTGAAATAAGCAAAACTAAGCTTTGCAAAAAACTAAACCAGTTTCCTAATATTATCATTCCTTAATAGAAGAATTTCCTTGTAGGATTAGGGGTTAATTAATCTTTTGGGTTGCCTTAAGCCCGGGACACTTTCCCGGTGGTTCAGATGAAGTTGTTGTTTTCGTTCTTTAATTAGACTTAAAGCAGTAGCCCAGTTGGCTCTGCAGTAGGGTTCTGGTCCTAAGAACGCAGAGTCTGATCCAGCTCTAGCCAACTCGTCTGCAGATCACCTTTGTGACCAGAAACCCACCGAAGTTTGACCTTGTTATGCTTGGGTAGGTTTTACAAGGCAATGTAGCACAACTTCACTGTCACGGAATTTACAGGGTTAGATGAATTCTGAATTCTGATGTTGGGTCCTAAGCCCATTTTTAATCCGTCGGTCTACCACGTCAGTATCTAGGCTAACTAACTAGTGTTGTGTATAACACGACCAACTTTTTGAGTGGTATATAATGAACTGATCTTTATCGACATGATAAAGGGTAATTTTTTAAGCGTAGTTTTTTTAAAAAACGAACAAAACACTCAAATTTGCATCAAATACTCAAAATATTTATTGTAATCGATAAATAGGTCTTTCTAATTACGTTTTAAAGACAACTTCATGTAAATGCTGTCCGTCCGGCTCCGTTTCAAATGGTCCATTCGGAAGGTCCAATTTTGTGTCACTATTTCGAGCATTTCGGCATGTATTCCGCGAATTACGTATGTCATGTTATCCTGTAAGGCTTCAATCGTGTTCGGATTGTCCACATATACTAACGACTTTTCATTACCCCACAAGAAATAATCAAGAGGCGTTAAATGGCATTATCTTGGCGGCCAACTCACAGGGCCATTTTGAGAGATAACCTGCTCATCAAATTCATCCTTCAACATTTCCATTGTTTCACGAGATGTGTGGCATGTGGCACCGTCTTGATGAAACCACATGTCAACCAAGTTCAACTCAGGCAACTGGGGCAAAAAAGTCGCGTATCATGGCTCGATATCGTACGCCGTTTAAGGTAACGTTTCTTCCACGGTCGTCTTTGAAGAAAAATGGACAGATGATGGCATCCCAAGTAACAATTTAGTTTCCATAAGGGTTTTCTTATTTTCATAACAACTGTAAGAGATCTTATGGAAAACCATTTGGCGCACTTTAGCGAAGTTATTTACTTATCATCTACAGCATTTGTACAGCATTACTTATAAAAGTAATAATTTCCTCTTAGATGTTACTTTAAGGACTTACAGAAGTTATTACGGAAATCTTAACGAAATTAAAAAAATCGCACATATTACTAGTTTATATTATATTTTTCGTTTTGATTATATTTGTTCGTATTAATATTTTCCATCATTTGAAATCGTCAAGTTGCTTGAAAGTTTATCTGAAGAGGAAATATATAATGAATTAAATTGAAAACTTACTTAGACTTGTCCAGAATTCGAACTCGAAACCATCCGCGTGCCAACCGAACACGTATCCAATGGGTCAAACTGATTAATACAGAGTTTAGATTAAAAATTTATAAGTTAATACTATTTCATCATCTTGAACATCGTAGATGTACCTAGTTAAATAGGATGTTACGACCTTGATGCCGACATTAGCTTCATTCTATGTAAAAAAAAGTAGATCTGCATGTTAGTAAAAATTGAGAAACTAAACGGATAGAAATTGAATTAAGTGGATATAGGTATTGTTTATAATAACTACCACTGAAGCTTTAAAAATATTATTTGGCTATACAATTATTATCATTCACAAACTTTGGGTTATATTTTTGGGTTCTTATTTATAGTCCTTATTTATCTTAGTCTATGAGAGCTTTCCCTGATCCACAAAATACATACCTAAATAATTAATAATGATTAATTATTTCCTTTCCTTCTCTTCGACTTAAATAAATTTTTATATGATCTAAGCCAAGGTTCAAATCTCCACTATATTGATTGTATGTTATGCTTCTTTTCACAAGACTTGCAGAGAATCTTGTTATTGACTTGGAATAGGAAGCTTTAAAGAAGCTATTACATTTTGGACCTCAACCAACTAACTTCGAAAAGCCTTATAGCCACCTCGTTACAAAAGAATATCTCTCCCTTCTGTACAGCTTATGAAAGTGTTTCCCAAAAGCTTTAAAGAAACATTATCTGAAAGCATATGTTGAAAAGTAAGTAATCTATAAATAAGCCTTATGACAATATAATAGAAGCAATAGCTTAACAAATATTAAAAAAAATTGGACCTTATAGGAGGTAAATTGTTATTTGGGCCACCCGCCCATTAACCACACCAAAATGCCGTTTTTTTGGGATGCACCGGTAATTTTTGTATGGCATGTGACTATTCATCACTCCAGATGTGACAGTTTTGCTTATTTACGTATCCGTAGGCAGAAATGAAATTTTCACATTTTTCACGCAGCACGAAGTTTGATAGTAAATTTCAATAATTTGCGATCGTTGATCGTTTGTTAGTTAGTCTTTCCATGATTGATGATGATCCATCCACTTTGATAGATGACTCTTCAAAAATCACCCTTTATTTACGTATATAAAACAGTATACTAATGCTAATATGTAACCTTACTCTCTAACGTTGATATCCAATGTAGGTACATGCATTATGTATTTATGTTTACTTCATGACATCTCCCGTTTTCATAATTCATATTTTTAACTTAGACTATACTGCTCTCTTTATAATTATTTAGTAAATGATTATGTTTTTAATTTTATTAAATTCAAGTAGAAATCATCTAAAGTATAAAGACATAGAAACAAAAAAAATCATTCAAATTCAAATCATGGAAAAAAATCAACCAAAAATTATTGAATCATCATGGAACATATCTGTTCAGAGGTTCTACTATTCTCGCATATCGAGTTCTTACGAGTTCGACAAAGTAACTGCTCCTGGCTTGGAACATATTTGGTTGGGTTGCGTTTTATCATCTACAGCATCCTTTGAAGACGGTAGCACCACTACATCCTTCTTGATTGGTATTACTGCACAAAATGGATGTAGATGAATAGAGTTTCGACCAAAAATTTTATCATCACCCGTACGTACGTAGTATGACCTTGGTCAATCTGATAATTTTTCGATCTTTCCTGATACCCATTCCCTTGGCTTGATCTGCATACGTACTTTGTCGCCGGTTGACAATTCGGTTGTCGATCGTGTTCCTCTATCAGCAATTTTCTTAATCTCATTCCTCACTTTGTTACAACACTCATGTACTTTTTTACCACTCTTCGTACAATTGTAATTTAAGAGTTGGAATATGAGTTCTTGTTTGGCGGCTGATTAAAAGCTGCATGGTTGGGTGACATTAATTCTGACTTTCATGAAGTGTTGCGATAGTTAATCAGGGCTAAATAAATATCGGAATCATCTTTGCTACATTTTTTCAACATTCCATATGCGATACATACAATCGTTTAGCTAAACCATTACATTTTGGATACCTTGGACTCGATGTTTGGTGGAATTTCGAAACTCTAGAGAGGAGAAATGTAGCTCGTTATTACTTTCTAAAACAGCAGGTATGACAGGTACTGAAAACCACTTCCTCAGATTCAATATGACTTCATTCGACGACATGTCTTTAAAAGTTGCAATATCAAAAAATTCCGGAATTACTGTCAATGATAAACAAATAATCGTTACTATTGAAATAAAAATTGTCTACAGCTACCTCCTCCCATGGTAACGTCGGTACATTCATTAAAATAAGAGCTTTTTTAGTTTTTGACGGTTCACAGCTCTCAGAAATACCACAGGATTTTACAGATCTTACTACACCATCAGTCATTTCAACCCAATAAAGCAAACTACGTGCTCGATTTAGACACCTTTGAATTCCAAAATGACTATCATGTGCTCTTTCCATCATCTTTATTTGTAGTGACCTTGGAACAATAATTTTCCTTGCTTTGAATACAATTTTATTGTTATATTCGACTTATTCATGAAATGTCCAGTATGGTTTTAGTGCAGCAGGTACTTTGTTTAGAGAATCAGGGCATCCAGATTGACACACTGCTATGAGACGTTGCAGTAGCAGGCTCTTTAGCAACAAGTTTCAGTGATTCTTGCGACATTTCATGAACGGAATGTATCTCTATCCGGTCATTGATTTCGTCGTCGCTCGGTGGATTTAAACAGTCTGCAACACTGCCACACTAGTAAAATTAAATGTATTAATATTCAGTAGTTCAGAGGTCTAACTCTGATATCAAGGAAAGAGGCAATTAAAAAAAAATTACAAATAAAACAAATTTACAGTCGAAGGATTGCACAAACAAAAATAATAAAGTGATAAGTGCAGTGAGTTCAGTGGAAAATTACCGGACAACTAACAAAAAAAATGAAAAACCATTGCCAGGAAACATTAAATCAGTGTATTCAAAAAAATGTGAACGAACTGGAGTTTACAAGGAGAATATTAGACATACGGAAAACATGCGTGAGCATACAGGAAAAACATCTTGCTGAAAAAAAGTGTTGTCTCTCTCAACAACACACAGGTATAATTTGTATTTGTTGTAATTTAATTTCCCCTGAATTTCACGTAGCATCTGAAATTGTTAAACGTCTGTAAGTAAGAGATAGGCTTTCTGATCTTAAAAAATTACTGATAACATTTAGCAGTATGACACTAATTAACAAATTTCAAATGTGTTTAAGTTCCATATTTATACCCTATCCTAAGGGTATATTAATTTTGACACATAGTTTGTAACACCCCTTAATATTCGTCGCAGACCCCTAAAATTATATATATTTATGATCAGGACCAAAATCTAAGACTATATAGCAATGTCCGTCCGTCCGTCCGTCCGTCCGTATCAACTTTTGAGGCCTTTAAAATTATGCTAGGAAGAATGAAATTTGGAACATATACTCCTTAGGGTTCCGAAATGGTAAAGTGTTAAAATTTTTAAAATACGCCCACTGCCACGCCCACAATTTAGAAAAAACCGTTTTAAGGCTTAAGTTAGAGAGATAAAGTTGTACAACCTTTACAAGATATGTAGGTACTGCCCACCTTTATTAATTTGTGATATAAAGTTTTTTGCCACGCCTACTTTTTGTGGGCGTTTTTCACTAATATGCTGTTTTCTTCGAAAATTTTCATAGAAATCGAAAAAAAATGTTTAACAATATATTTTGCCAATATTTTTCTCAATATATCGCCCATACAAAGTTTTTGGCCACGCCCACTTTTTGGGGGCGTTTTTTGAAAAAACATAATTTTTTTTCTATAAATTTCATAGAATGAAATAAAATGCTATACATCATCTTCCTAATGCTTTTTTTCTTTGGAGTACATAGGGATAAGGATAGGGTATCATACTGTTCGCCCCAAGCGGACTGCAGCCTTTCCTTATGTTAAATATATGTTTTATAGATGCAAAGCGACAAAGACTTCGCGGTGATGAAGGACAATTACATTTTTATACCCTATCCTAAGGGTATACTAATTTTGACACATAGCTTGTAACACCCCTTAATATTCGTCGTAGACCCATAAAAGTATATATATTTATGATCAGGACCAAATCCTAAGACTATTTAGCAATGTCCGTCCGTCCGTCCGTATCAACTTTTGAGGCCTTTAAATTTATGCTAAGTATCTGAAATTTAAAGCATATACTCCTTAGGGTCCCGAAATGGTAAAGTGTTAAAAGTTTTTAAATCCGCCCACTGCCACGCCCACAATTTATAAAAAACCGTTTTAAGGCTTAAGTTAGAGAGATAGAGTATTGGAACATTTACAAGATATGTAGGCACTGCCATAAGTCTGTCATATAAAATTTTTTGCCACGCCTACTTTTTGTGGGAAAAACTCAAACTCAAAAAAAAAATGTTTAACAAGATATTTAGCAAATATTTTTTTTCCAATATATCGCCCATACAAAGTTTTTGGCCACGCCCACTTTTTGGGGGCGTTTTTTATCCATATATATCCATAGATATCCATCACCTTCTTAATGCGTTTTACTTTGGGGCATATAGGGATATGGATAGGGTATCGTACTGTTCGCCCCAAGCAGACTGTAGCCTTTGCTTATGTTTTTTTTAATGTTTGCTGTCTCTTTGGAATGTGTCAAGATTAAACAAGGAAATAAATACATTCAACACATTTTTGAGGAAAATATTTAGGGACTTGACATCGTATCTCATTTTGCGCTTTATAAATATCGCAAAAAATCGCGAACAATATTCAATATCGCAAAATCAAATTAAAAAAAATATCGTACGTTTTGCGATGTATCGTAAAATATGGCAAGCCTGCTCTTAGGGGAAAGGCGAAATTTGCCTTTCCTGTATGAACAAGGGAAACACATGGAAGGATTAACGTGTCACACACGACGGTACATAAATATGTGTATTGAAATCTAATTGGAATTAAAAGAGTAGGATAGTGTTTTCGCGTGAGCACAAAGATACGTTGACCGCAAGCACAATATTTTATAAATTTACGAATTTAATAATACAGGAATTTTATGACCAAGATTATTTTATGGTTATAGGAATGTCCAATAATTACAGGATTATTTCATGAATATAGGAATATTCAATAATTTATTATTATGTATAGAGCAATGTTAAATAATTATATGAATATGGGAATATTCAATATCACATAAATATATAATAAATATAGGAAATATATTGTGACGACACAATATTTGTTTACAAATATTATTAAGTTATTGAAATATATTTTTTGGATAATTTTTTTAAATATTTTACTTTTTATAAATTAAAAATGGATATACAACAAGGATTGTTGCGGGTAAAGAATTTCATGTGGGTAGGAAGCAATAATGTGAATTTTCTTAAGGAAAATCGTTTTTAGGTATATTTAACCCTCCAGTGTGCGTATGGGTCTGCCAGACTAAACCGGTTTTGAAGTGTGCTTAAGTTTTTTTTTGTTTGGTATTTGTGAGTAGCAGCAATCCATGACTTCTTCAAATATGCTAAGGTGAACACGAAATAACGGTAAACTATACGTTTTCCTTATATTTATAGTGGAAAAATTTAATTTTAGAGGGTTTTCGTGAATCATACACACATGGGTCTAAGAAGCCCCACGGTTGATGCTTACGATTCATAGTGCAAATATCGAAAGTAAATTCGCTGGTGATTTGATATTAGATTATTTTCAAGTGTGATCTAGATTTCCGTTGAAAAAATTGCAGGTTAGCAGTACTGGTTCATTGAATTTTTTATTTAGTTCACGTGTTTTATGATTATTTTAGGAGATATATTGCTGCCGATTGTGTAGAGTGTTTGGCTCGTGTGTCAATTTGTTCGTGTTTTCCGTGTAAAACGGAGCAAGATGGCAATGATGATATAATGACAAATTTGGTACGTAAACTAAATGCACCAATTTTGAATCCGGAAGAACGAGAGCGAGTTGAAACGCAAATTGTGGGGTCGGAATTGGACCAATTAGAATCAGGTGACGACTTGGACAATGAGAACTACGTGCCAGAAGAAGATGAAAATGTGGATGTGGTGTCCGATATTGAACAAGGGATTGGGTTAGAGGCCGTTATGGATGATAACGGTGATGATTATGGGGAGGAATCACACACAGAAACACAAACGACAATTCCCTTATCCATTGCTGTTGCACCAGACTACATGACTGCTCCTGTTCAGGAAGAGGCTTACCGTTCGAGAGATGGCAAGATATGGAATGCGAATCCACCACCTACTGGAAGGCCACGTTCGCATAATGTGCCAACGTTTAAACATAAAGGGCCATTACGAGGAACATTGCCGCACCACCGAGACATTTCCAAATCGTTGTTGTCACCCGAATTCGTGAACATTATCGTGCTGGAAACTAATCGAAAAGCCTTGGAATCCTTTCGACTATGAAACGAAGTGGGATGCTGCTATTTGCTGGTATGTTCCACGTCAATTCGCAGCCAGCAAAAGAATTGGGGCGAGTTACAATATGCCCATCTTAAAGCCACCATGTCCTTCAACCGCTTCAAGCACCTGACCACATACATCCGCTTCGATAACGGCAACACTCGTGCGGAGAGGCTTCACCAAAGCAAATCTGCGGCAATAGACAATGTATGGCTCATGCTGATGGTTAATTTAGAGAGAGCATACACCTCGGACTGCCAAGTGACCGTCGATGAGGAGGTATTTCCATATCGCGGACGAACTACTTTTACTCAATATATTACGAGTAAGCCCGCGAAATACGAAATTAGGGTTTGGTGGGTCTGCGATTCCGTGTCAAATGATCCCCTGAAAGGAATAATTTATACGGGAAAACCACCAGGTGGCCAACGAGTGACGAATCAGGTCTAGCGGGTTGTCATGAAACTAATGGAAAAATATATGGCCAGCGGCAGAACAGTTTACGCTGACAACTTCTTCTCTTGTGGGCAGCGTAAGAAAAAACAAGACCTTCATCCCTCCTCAATTGCTGAACCCAAAACGTGCACAGCAAAGTACCATCTTTTGCTTTCGCAAAAATAATATTGCTTTGTGTTCCTATATGGCAAAGCCAAAGAAGACAGTAGTTATGTTGTTCACCGTTCACTACCGTTGTGACACCGATCTATCGAAAGCATCAAAGCCGGATCAAATATTGGAATACAATTAATTCAAAGCAGGCGTAGAAACAATGGATCAGATGTTGACTGGATATTCTTTTAAGCGTTCGAAGAATCGGTGGCCGTTGGCAATGTTTTACAACATGCTTGATGTTGCTGGCTTAGCCTCATTCATCATCTATGACGATTTGAATCCAGCAAAACAAAGCGACAGACGCCGTTCATTTGTCATTGAATTGGCTCGGCAGCTGGTAATGCCACACATGATTAACCGGCGACCAACCCGTTCATTCGTAGGTTTGTTGACATCAAACAAGCAATGAAACTTTTCAATGTCGTTGTAAGATTAATCGAAATGTACATGAAATTTAACAAACCATATATCATATATATCATTATTTTCAGTTACCAGACTCTCACCCATAGACATCCGCAGCTCAACCAAAGCCATATGCTGAGGTAGTCTCCACACGCTCATCGTGCTATCTTTGGGCTTCATATTCGAAACCGCGACATAAAACTCGATACCATTGCTGCATATGCAAACGTTCAATATGCCTGCAACGTCTGCAAATGCCATTCAAAGGATGTCTAATGTCACGCACGAGACATTTTATTTTATTTTATATCTGTAAATAAACGCATGTATTTATCCACTAGTCTTTGCTGAAGTCATTGTGTGCGGAAGGAATAAAAATAATCGAAAATAAATAACGGATACAAACACAAATAAGTCTAAGCGTGACTGTTGGAATGAAATTATGGGTTCGTAAGTACAAATGGTAATGGTAATGGTAAATTTTACTTTACTGCCCCACCTCCAAAATCGCTCAAATTTTGTATTCCACTTGCTTTTCATGCTCTTAACTAAACTCTCTTACCGTGTACCAACATTTCTGGAACGGAGTGTCCAAATATTATATAATTAATTAAAGTGTAGTTAATTAACTGATTCGAAAGTATTTTTTCCGGGACCAAGATCATCAGGAAATTAAGTATGAGGATTATGAGATAGTGGAATATGATAACGAAGGTAAATAATAATTTTGGCTAGATTTATATTTATTCACTTTACATTTCGATAAGTTACTTACTCACTTAACGGGCTCCCGACCCGTGAAGAGTCCCTGCCTGAGATACGGCAGCCTTCCACCCTCTGCGATCACGAGCACGCTGCTTCCAGTTGTCCAGACCAAGCACTCTGGCATCCGCGATGGCTTGGTCTTTAAAACGCAGGTTCGGTCTTCCTTGTCGTCTCGAACCTGGGGGCTGGGATTCGAAGATCCTCTTGGCTGGAGCGTTGTTGTCCATTCGCTCGATGTGGTCGAGCTAATGTAGTCGACGAGTTTTGGCTTTTCGGACTACATCCACATCTTGGTACAGCTCATAGAGTTCGGGGTTGTATCTTCTCCTCCATTCGCCCACCTCGCACACAGGACCAAATATCCGTCGAAGGATTTTTCTTTCAAAGGATCCCAGTATTAACTTTCCTTTCCTGCTTATCGTCCAGCACTCAGCGCCGTACAGCAGAACTATCAGGATAAGGGTTCTGTAGAGCATGCACTTTGTCCTTCGAGTTAGGAGTTTTGAACCCATTTGTTTTGCCAAACCGAAGTAGCAGCTGTTTCCTAGGGTAATTCTTCGACGGATCTCCACTAACAAGGGGAGTATCAAACATGGGAATCACGGATTTAGATAATTTTCATATATGTTGTAGGGCAGCATCCCCTGACTAACAGGGTAAAAGGATAAGACGCACTTCTCCCCCCTTTTCGAGAAAAATCGCTTTAAAGTTTTGGTAGTAAGTAAATATAAATAATTTTTACGACTTGTAACATAAGCGGCGTAGATCAGTGGAAGTGTGCCCAATTAGCAGTCGTTCACAGACCGTGGTGGAGTACAGACTTCTTTTATTTCGGCGCAGCTAAATATACGCAGTGTGTTAAGTGAACTTCTAAAGTCTCAAATTCCATAAGCAGTGTGGTGCAGTGGAAGTGGTGGCAGACCGGTACGTGGGAGACCCAGGTTCGAGTCCTGGCCGGGAACAGAATAAATCGCATAGCACAACAGAACACGTGATGAGTGGAAATTAACGGTCCGCGCTTTCAGTAGCGGGAGTAGCGATCGAAAAAGAATCGGGTGATATGGCTGGACAATCAGCCCACCCGGTACATGTACCACCACCAACAGTGGTATCAACAAAGAGGAGGAGGTGAAGTGTCCAACTTGGTGAAGCGTCCCTCCCTAGCCGTTAAGCTGCCTGTTGAGGTGGGGGAAGGGGCGCTGGAAACAACGACAGCAGCAGGAAAAGAAGAATTCCCATACGTCTCCGACGGTGGGGAAGGAAGATACACGGGGGCAAGCAACAGCTTCGTTTCCCTCGCTCCATCATCTGATTCCGATGACGAAGACGACGAAATCGAGAATATAAACAGTAGCATCAAACAGCTACAAGAAAAAGTGCTTGCCATTAAGGCCAAACAGATGGCAAGACGAGAATGAGCCAGGATGACGTCAATCGCCAACGGCCTCAACCACTACTACAGCCGCAACTGCCCAAGCAACAGAAGCCTCAACAACAACAACACCAGCTTAAGCAGCAACAGCAACCTGTTCAAAAAAACCAGCCGAAGAAGCAAATACAGCTGCAAGAGAAACAGCTACAACAACAGCCGAAGCAACAACAACAGCAGCAGCAACTAAACTAGCAGCAGAACCAACAGCAGACACAACAGCAGCAGAATAAGCCAGCCAAGGTGCGAGTGCCGCCCATCAACACTTATAAGATGGAGCTCAAGGACACTATTGAATTATGTAAGTCGGCCATAGGCAATAATTTTTCTATTTAGCGTTATAATAATAATAGGCACTCCATACAATGCAATACAGTGGAGCATTATAAAACTATTAAAAATTTGCTTAGGGACTCGACGACGGAGTTCTTTTCGTTTACCCCGAAGGGGGAAAAAATTCAAACCATGCTTTTGAAAGGCGTGGGACCGACCATCGAGCCGAAAGAGCTCCTTAAGACGCTCCATGAAATTAAGTGTGATGGTCTCACATTTGTAGGGGTTAAGCCATTCACCACAGCAAGAGCTAAAAGGGAGAAGCGGAAACTACCGTTCTTCCTGGTTCAGCTGTCGCCCGAGAGTACACTGGATGGTCTAAGGAGTATTAAAGTCATAGACTACCAGGTCGTAACATGGGAGAAAGTAAAGCGCAGCGAAAGCATTATTCAATGCGTTCGCTGCCAACGGTTCGGACATGCCGCGTCGAACTGCGATATGCAGCCTCGATGCGTGAAGTGTGGAAAATACCACAAGACAGAGGAGTGCCCTTTGGGTCAGGAGAGAGCAGCAGACGAGAGCCAGCTCTCATGTGTACTTTGCAAGAACACAGGACACACCGCAAACTATCGGGGTTGTCCTGAGTTTCAAAGCATTAAAACAGCAAATCTGGCCCGAAAGCAGAAAAGCGTTATGAAAGTCCGACAAGGTCCCGCTCAAAAACTAACCGTGACTTCCCAAATCACTTACGCCCAAATGACGTCAGGTAGGGGATCTACGGTACAGCAACAACCTAAGGTTGCGAGACAGGCTTCAGCGCCTAAGGCACCTGAGGCACAAGGCGAACTGCTGACCATCTTGCTTCAAATCCAGGGGCAGATGGGACAGTTACAGCGCCAGTTAAATGAGCAGGCGACTCGTGTGGACAGGATCTACGCGCTTCTGCCGAGCCTAACGCACTTTCAATCGTAATGGGTACGACCGCGACTGAAAATTCCTTGAAGATCCTTGCGGTGAATGTGAACTCATTGATTAGGATCGAACGCAGGGAATCGCTCTTCAAGTTGCTCGAAGACCAAAGTCCTGATGTGTGTCTGATTAGCGAAACAAAGCTAACACAGAAACACAAGATAAGGCATACAAAATACAACATCGAAAGAAGAGACCGACCCAACTCCATTCAAGGAGGAGGTGTTGCGATCTTTATCCGTAAAGAACTTAAATATAAGGCCGTGTACAGTGGTGAAGTGCGAAGGTTTCAAGAGCTGGAGGCGTGTATCGTGTGCATCCCGCTCCACAGTGGAAAGAGGATGTACGTGGTCGCACTCTATGCCGCCGAAGCCACTTAATCGACTTCATTTATATCGGAGCTCGAGACTTTGTTTCGATACCTACGGCTGCAGTCGGGAGAGAACTTTTTCCTCATGGCCGGAGACCTCAATGCCAAACATAGAGATTGGGGAAATCAAACTCCCAATACTAGAGGGAACTCACTATTCAATTGGTGGGGTCATCACAATGCCGAGTTTCGGCTCGATTTGAAGGCTACAGATAGTCCTTCATTTCCCAGAATCTATCTGTCTGGATCTTATGCTATTCGACGAACGGTTACAACTGACTGACGTGGACCGACAAACAATAAACTGTCTGCGCACATTTTTGTATGATAGTGACCATTGCGGACTTAGTGCCGAAATAACGATTCCCAACGAAATTGCGGAATTGGAAGAGTTTGTGCAGGTGTACTCCATAATTACAGTAGGACACGTTGGACACGCTTTTCCCGAGACGTGACAAGAGCAATCTCCTCGAACTCGCTCTACCCACCGTCCAATAGGAACCTGTCAAACGAGGAGATTGACAGGTATTTGCACTGGGGCAACAAGATTCGAGCTATCAAGTCCGATAACCCGAGTATGTTCCCCCAGATTAATAAAATATTTAGGAGGAACGATTGTAACGAACTTCCGTGTCTAAAAATCCCCCGAACAACGAACAATGAGCGACTACTTACAGCAGCAAGAATAGACCCAGATAACGCTGTGGATGATGACGACTTTTTTGTGATTGAAGATCCGCAAGAGAAAGTGGAGGCTATA
This sequence comes from Ferdinandea cuprea, assembly GCA_963576555.1. NCBI lineage: Eukaryota > Metazoa > Arthropoda > Insecta > Diptera > Syrphidae > Ferdinandea > Ferdinandea cuprea. Next base: position 95,594,542 of record OY754958.1, on the reverse strand, counting down.
GGAACTATTTTTGAGGAAGTGTACAAGGTAAATGCTAGCATTCGCCCAAACCACGACCTAGAAAATAGAGTCCTTGTGCACAACTTCTACCTTCGAAACAATATCGAGCACTGGCGATCACAGAATACCGGTTTCACTGGGTTAAATGACGATAACTTGGCAAATCATGTCATCGCCAATGAACGGGTTCACCCCCCGTTCGTATCGAAGATAGAACTTCAAGCAATCTTCGAATCATTGAGAAAGAAGAAATCAGTGGGAGGCGATGGAATATCGAACATTGTGCTTCGACATCTTCCTCTAGAAGCGGTGGAAATATACGCCATCCTGTTCAACAATGCACTGAATAATGCACATTATCCAGAGCACTGGAAGACAGCTGTGGTACACCCGATTCCCAAAAGGGGAAAGGACAATTTCAATCCGGCAAATCTCCGGTCGATAAGTCTCCTTCCAAACATCAGCAAGGTATTCGAAAAAGTCATTAACAGAGCCTTGATAAAGTGGGTTGAGGACAATAAAATAGTTCCGGATAACCAATTCGGCTTCAAGGCGGGGCATGATACAATACATGCCGCGTCTAAACTGGTGTCCGACATTCAGTGGTACAAAAGTAAAAAACAATGCACGGGTGCCTGCCTGATTGACTTGGAGAAGGCCTTTGATACCATATGGTTGGAAGGGCTCTTTTACAAGTTAAGCAGGTTGGGCATAAGTAAACCACTACTGTACATGTTACTTAATATGCTTACCGGTAGAAAGTTCCTTGTAAAACATGGCAATGTGACGTCTACTGGAGTGTTCGAAATCAAAAATGGTCTGCAACAGGGAGCGGTTAATTCGCCGATCCTTTTCAATATTTTCACAGCTGATCTGATAGGTTCTCTTCAGCACGCGATTGCGTACGTGGACGATTTGATCGCGTACAGATCAGGTCCAAAGATCGACGTCATTGCAACTCTACTGCAGCGTGACTTCGATAAGATTCAGCGATATTGCGACGACTGGAAGTTGAAAATCAACTTTCAGAAGTCGGAAACAATTCTATTCAGAACCCCGTTGTCTATGGCCACTAGGGATACTAAAAAGAATTGGCGAAAGCTTTCTATCCTATCCTGAGGTCCTATACGGCAGGGCTAATCTGATTAGAGTGGACAATTTCCTGATCAAGATGACTCGAAGGCACATTGCGAGGGCAATGACCTCGATGAATAACCTGATCTTCGGGGCTTATTACCCCATTTATATGTACCATGAGAGGGTGCGTCTTAGCGGCTTTGTCCCCACAGAAGCATTCCTCTACTTTGATCAGGCAGGTCTGTCCAGGATAGATCGGCGGTACCGTTAATCTTCCACTGTGCTCGGACAACTGTGGACAGGCGACTCAACTACAACAGAGACGTCACACAGAGCGCGGAGGAGCGTCTCCGGTTTAGTCAGTCGGTATCGGGGCGCGATAAAGATGTAGAAAAACAGCACCAGCAATTTTGGTGGTTTTCAGAGAGAGCTCCCTCGTCGATCCCTTTTGATCCGGGGTAGATCCGACAAAGTTGGCTTGGCATATATATTATATTAAATTGCCTTGGCCGGCTTACATAGTTTAAGTAGGCGTTAAGTAGGTGTAAGCTTTAGGTGTAAGTTAGGAAGACACACAGCACGTGGTTCTTAGGGGTATAAAAAAAAAAACACGCACAGCACGCGGATTTAAAAAAAAAATATAAAAAAAAAAAAAAGTGCATATATAATTATGCAGCATAGCTAAGTTAGCTTAAGATTTATTTTTAAGATAGCATGTAAGTTTTACTTATAAGATAAGACAAAAACAAAAAAAAAATAAGTCCGGTTACTCAGTTTTTTAATAAAACTTTCTTAGTTTAGTTATAAGTGTTATTTGTATTTATTTTTAATATCTAAAATGTAAGTTAGGTTAAGTCGAAAGACAATATTAATAATTTTTGTTTAACTTAGAGCGCCCGTATAGGGCCAGTAAGTTAAAATTTAAGCAACATAGTTAAGTTAGTTAAGCTAGTTTTAAGCATTTTTGTCTAGCATTAGAATCAATGAATTACTAAACAAAAAGCATTAAAAACTGAAAACTGAACTGGTTTGTGCGTCCTTTACGTGAAATATCCATTGATTTATGTAGGTTCGATTCCTGGCTCCGGCTTGTTAATATAATATTTATATATATATATATTTTTTTCTTTTTTTTTAATTTTCTTTTTTCCCCCCTTTTTTAATTTATTTCCTTCTTTAGAATGGATTGCTGTGCAACATAATGTTTGGAATCTAAAAATTCTACTAATTCCTTATTTGCCTGCTATGGCCCATGTGGTATGTTGTTTCATGCTAAATGTGTTGGTTCTTCCTCTTCTTCTTCTTCTTTTTCTTCTTCTTCTTCTTCTTCTTCTTCTTCTTCCTCTATTTCCTCTGGCAAAAGAAAAAGAGATTTGCCCACGTTTGCGCCTAACCCTAAATCTAAGAAGATCAATCTTAGGAGTCAGCGTAAAAATAATAATAATAACGTTCCTGAAGTGAACTGTTGAAACTGTATGTAATGAGCTACCTTCAATTACAGTTGATCTTATTACTTTAGAATCTCTTCCGAAACCTAGATCTATCTTTGTTTCTCGTTTAAAACCAAATACATCCTGTAATGGTGTAGTGTTTCAAATAATGTGGTACCGAATAAGGATTCCATTAAATGTTCTAAAATCAGCAAGGATGATAGTTTTGTTGCGTCTTTTAAGATTGTTGCTCCTTCTTCTTTTTACGGATTATTATCCGATCGCAACGTTTGACCTGTAAATACCCTCGTTAAGGAATTTAAACCTCGTGCCGCTAAAAAACCTAATCTGAATTGTCCATATGCACTAAAAAACTAGGCAGGCTGTCCCTCTATTACCAGAATGTACGGGGACTCCGCTCAAAAACCTCGGATTTCTACATTAATTCACAAGCTCTTTCACATGACATCTTCGCCTTGACCGAAACTTGGCGTAATTTCAATATTTTGGACACGGAACTCTTTTCTCGCGAGTTCTCAGTTTATAGAAACGATCGTCATAAAAATGACGTTAAAGCTCTTGGCGGGGGTGTCCTGATAGCTGTTCGTACTCACATTGAGTCCCGAAAGATCGACTTCCCATTTCACCTCAATATTGAACTTATTTGTGTGAAAATAACATTTGGGAATAAATATTTGTTTATTGTTAACGCATACATACCCTCATACCGTATTCTGAACTATCCACGGCACTCGACCACGTATTTGACATATCTTGTTGTGACAGTACAATTCTACTTCTTGGCGATTTCAACTTGCCTCATATTAAATGGGAGCCTTCTGAGGATGAATCTCACTTTATCCCCACCATCGCTCTGCACAACAAGAGCTATCGCTACTTGACAACATTTTATCTCTTGACTTACAGCAAACAAGCTGTATAAAAAACTATAAAAATCGAACTCTCGATTTAGTATTTTCTTCTGACGCTGTTAGTACTGTTGTTGACGAATCTCACAGAAGTATTACTAACATAGACAAAAATCAGCCACCATTGGACATTTTTATTGACTTAGGCGGACATCTTTACGAAAACAGTAATTCGTATGACCGTTCGCATTCCTATGACTTTCGGAAAGCAAATTTTCAGAGGCTTTCTGAAGAAATTAATAATTTACCATTAAATATGAACATCTTCTCTGATATTGATGTTGCAGGATGACGATGGAGAACTCTCGCTGCTCCATTAAGGTCGGAAACAATCTCACCGAGACCTTTGATGTCAAAAAAGGATTTAGAAAAGGCGATGCGCTGTCATGTAACTTCTTCAACATCGTACTTGAGAGAATTGTGCGAAACTCGCAAGCCAACACCAGGGGCACAATTTTCCAAAAGTCTGTGCAACTACTTGCTTACGCCGACGACATCGACATCATTGGCAGAACACAGCGAGCTGTCACTGGTGCGTTTGCAAGTATCAGTACAGAGGCGGCAAAAATGGGTTTAGAAGTGAAATATATGCTGTCAACAAGAAGGGACGCACAACATCGACGAATCGGACAGAACGTCACGATAGAGAGCTATAACTTCGAGGTAGTTCGGGACTTCATCTACCTCGGCTCCGCTATTAACTCTGACAATGACATATCCTCAGAAATCAAGCGAAGAATTACACTTGCCAACCGCTGTTACTTTGGCCTAAAGAGGCAATTGATTTGTAAGGCCTTGTCGAGAAACACCAAGGAGACTCTATATAAGACCCTCATCCTCCCAGTCCTGCTGTATGGCGCAGAAGCATGAACGTTATCAAAGGCGGATGAAGATCTCCTTGGTCGTTTCGAACGCAAAATTCTTCGAGTGATTTTCGGTCCCGTTTGCGTTGACGGGCTTTGGAGGAGGAGATTCAACAGCGAACTCTACGAGCTGTACAGCGACATCGACCTGGTCAGAAAAATACGGATTAGTCGTCTAAGATGGCTGGGACATGTAGAGCGAATGGACACCAACGCTCCGGCCCGAAGAGTCTTCGAATCCAACCCGGAGGGACCACGCAGTAGAGGAAGACCTCGCCTAAGGTGGCGCGCGCAAGTGGAAGGGGACCTCAACCAACTTGGAGTGCGCAACTGGAGGCAGTTAGCCAAAGATCGTGCTAACTGGAGAGGTGTATTGGTTGAGGCCCAGGTCCACCCCGGACTGTAGCGCCACCTAAGTAAGTAAGTAAGTTGAATCATTCAATGTTTTTATCAATGACTGCATGGATAGAGTTATACCTGTTAAGTCATCTAAAAATGGCCACTTGTCCCACCCTTGGTATACGAGAGAGCTTAAGTCGATACGAAATCGACGAAACAGAGCTTGGAAAATTGATTTAAAAAGCCTTCTTCAATCAGATTTCGATCATTATTTAATTCTATTTAATGAGTTTAAAATGTTATCCTTTAACCTCTATAGGGATTTTGTAAAAAAAATGGAATTTACTCTAAAAAGTGATCCTAAACGTTTTTGGAAGTTTGTTAACTCGAAGAAAAAAGCGGATGGGTATCCAGCAAATTTTAGTTACTGTAATAGTAACACTTCTGATTCCTTTGCTGTTAGCAATATGTTTGCTGACTATTTTAGTAGGTCATTCAGTGACTCTCCTCTTTTTATCGATGGTAATAATTTTAGCTATTTAAATAGCTGTTCCCAGATTACTTTCAGTAATTTTTCTTTCGATTTGGAAACTATTTCGAAATTTATTTCCCTATTGAAAAATGACAACCCATCTGGACCTGATGGTATTGCACCGATTGTTCTTAAAAAATGCAGCCAAGCCCTTAGTCCTTATCTTAAGTATTTGTTCGATTTATCCATTAGCACTGGGAAATTCCCTAAACTATGGAAAAGTGCCTTTATCACGCCTGTATTTAAAAAGGGTGAACGTGGTGATGTCACGAATTACAGACCAATTTCTAAGCTTTCGTGTATTCCTAAGCTTTTTGAGCAAATAGTCTGCGAAAAATTAATATTTCTGTGTCGTTGTGTCATTTGTAACGAACAATATGGATTTGTAAGAAACAGGTCCACTGTTACAAATTTGTTATGTTTTTTGCGTGCATGCTCTAGTTCCTAAGAAAATAATAATGAAGTCGATTGCATATACACCGACTTCTCTAAGGCTTTCGATCAGCTGTCCCATGAGATAAGCAGATTTAAACTCAAGGCGTATGGTTTCCCACCTGTTTTTATAAAATGGATTAATTCATACCTTATGGGTAGGGATTATCGTGTCAAATTTAGAGGTTCGTTTTCTGAATCTTTTTCTGCTCGGTCTGGAGTTCCTCAGGGAAGTCACTTAGGCCCTATTTTATTCATTCTTGCTATAAATGATGTTAAAGCCTGCATAAAATCCAGCAATATTTTAATTTACGCAGATGATATGAAAATTTTTAAATCTGTTAACAATCAGTATGACAGAAATCTTCTCCAAGCGGACATAGATAGTTTTGCCACTTGGTGTGTTAAAAATGGGTTAACTTTGAACCCATCTAAACGTCAGCATGTGACATTTTCAAGAAAACGTATTCCTTCTATTCTTTATCCGATCATATGCTTTGTCATGTTGATAGTTTTAAAGATCTCGGAGTTTTATTTGACCCCAAACTTAACTTTATTGGTCACATTAATTTTATTGTTAATAAATCAAACTCCATGCTGGGCTTTATTTAAAAGGTGGTGGTCTAAAGAATTTGACGACCCCTATGTTACTCAATCTTTGTACAATTGTTTCGTCCGTCCGCATCTAGAATATGCTTCACAAGTTTGGACTCCGTACTACAATATTCACTCAATTCGAATTGAAGGTATTCAACGTAACTTTATTCGTTTTGCCCTTAGAGGTCTTCCATGGGATGATCCATACAACCTTCCCCCCTACGGTCAACGTATCAAACTTCTTCAAATGTTACCCCTATCTCAACGTAGACTGAATAATGATATAGTTTTCCTACAGCAACTTATAGCTGGTAATATAGATACTCCTGATCTGTTGTCCTCCATTGCATTCAACTTCCGTGGTGGTGCTCACAATTTACGTAGTGTTGATCTTTTAATAAGTGGTTATCATAGGGCCAATTATGGCAGGAATGAGCCAATTACTCGCATGAGTAGAATTTATAACTTAAACAATTATGTGATTGATTTGCATGTCAGTAAATTTAAACTGAAAATGTGTTTGCGTAATCATATTCTAGTGTCTTAGTGTTAGATAATTTTTATATCTTTTGTGTTTGTGTTATTAATATATGTTTGCTTTGTGTACGTATTTACTAACACCAGCACTAAATGTTTGCTGTGTGTACGTATTTACTAACACCCGCACTAAATGATGAGCCTGTGGTGCACTTTTGTGCTGGCAAATTTCTGCTTGTAATAAGCACTCCACGACACAGATCTGATAGTGTTAAAAAAAAAAAAAAAATACCGAGTGTATAACATCACCTTTTTTGTAATGGTTCGGCATGCTTCTTTTGGCATTCCTATATTTATTAATTTACTCATTGTTGACTTTATTCCGAAAGTCAACCAAGTTCTTATAGTTGAGTCTTTGTGATCTGTCGAAAAACACATCGGTCGGTTTTCTTTTCGTGACCGAGTGAATTGTATTGTTGAAAATATCGTCAGCGATATTAATGAGTTCTTTTACTCGCAACTCTTTATGCTCGGTCTTTAGACATCGGTAGACTTCAAATATTGTTGAGTGCATTCTCTCAACTTGACCGTTTACCTTAGACCGATGTACATGTGTGTGATAAACCTTGATATTTAACATCTTGATGAAGTTCAAGTTTATTGGGCTCAAGAAACTTCGTTCGTTGTCAGTAACAATAATTTTTGGAACCGTAATATACCGAACCAAAAATAATGCAGAATTTAAATTATTTTATTTCTTAGGTGTAGTACCGATCTATTTTTTATGTGAAATTACTTGCCGAATTTGGAAGATTTGTCAATACAGCTGACAAATTTCTCATTTTGCAGTTCCAAAATTTCTAGATGAAGTACTTCGCAAGGATGCGAAGGAGTAGGAGTGGGTTGGAATTCGGGGTTTATAGGGTGCCTGTCATACTTGTTAGAGTTGCAAATATCACACGTCTTGGTATATCTTTTTACCAAGCTGTTCATTCGAGGGAAATAGTAGTTCTCTAACAACTGCTCTTTGTTTCCGCGAGAGTTTCTCTGAGCTCGTTTGTGCTCTTTCATCACACGTTCCCAAATCCAATCTTCATTTCATTTTGTATTTTGTAAAGTGCTTGAGATATGTTTCTTGCAACAAGCTTAGGTATGGCTCTGGGATTTTGATGCCATTGATTACGCTGGGATTCGGTTTTTTTCTAAGTATCTCAGATATTGCAACCGTCGGGTTCCTTATTGCAATATAGTCTCGGAAGTAACCTGAATGAGGTTCTTCGTGTACTTCGAAACCTTTTCCAATTTTAATCGCGATTTGATTTCGAAAAACGTTCAACGGAGCCTCGACATGTGGGATTAAGTCGGAACTGCCTTGGTCGGCACTGTGCGCTGTTTCGATTGAGGACCGTTCTTCGCTAGCCGTCTCGGTCCCCTACTCCAAGCGTCAAACTTGCTGAGTTGTAGGGAGGAGAAAGCGATAAATCGCGACAAACTAGGCAAGGTCAATAGGTCAGCATGTTAAAGCAGGTTACGTATCCCATAGAGCAATCGCGCTCAATTTTCTCCTTCTAAATTACAGTATAATATTTCATATATTTTTCACCCACTTTCAAAGTGACAAGTGACAAGTGCGCGTGTGACTTGTAAATGCGCTGATGTGCAGTAGAAGTTATCCGATCATTCCCACGGGAATTTTGAATGAAATGGCCGCTGCTGAGCTTGCAGTATAGAGGAAAAGTAGAATAGAATTAAGATATAATTATAAAGATATTTCCAGTTAGTTAAGTTAAGTTATTAAAAGTTAAGTTAAATATTAAAAGTAAGTTCTATTAACGATTAAAACTTTAAGATTAAAAAATAAATACAAGAAATCAATACATTTGCAACCTACAAATAAAATAATCAAGAAACTAAGCAATTATTTTATATTCTCTTAGTTAATCGCACAAAGCAATTAGTATCAGGAAATCTGTCTAGGGTCCTCAAAATTAAAGAAATATTATATTCATATGTAAGACATGCTAGTAATAATTTAGAGAAAGTGTCACATCCCAATTATAATTACCAAAATAATAGAAATTCCGGGAATAATAATCAATATTATCACAAAACATACAACCAATACCCACATACGTCAGGACAATTTAGGCAAAATAATAAATTTCAACAGACACAATATCGACCTTATAATCACTACCAATAAAGACAGCACATGTAAAAGAAATGGAGGAACAGGGAAAAATCGGAAAATCGAACAGTAGATATGCCTCACCTATTGTGATGGTAGCTAAAAAAATTAATAATTCAGGACAGCAGAAATTCCGTCTATGCGTAGATTTTTCCAAATTAAATTAAATTACAATCGGTGACAAGTACCCGTTGCCAAAAATTGACGGTATATCAGACAAATTGGGACGTGCCCAGTATTTTTCTTCAATTGACCTCGCAAAAGGTTTTCAGGTTCATCCCGCTGACATCGAGAAAACGGCGTTCGTAACACCCAATGGATTTTATGAGTACCTTACAATGCCTTTCGGGTTAAAGAATGCGGTGGAAACTTTTCAAAGGTTGATGAACGAGGTGCTTAGAGACTACTTGAACAAAATTTGTGTTGTCTATCTAGACGACATTTTAATTATTTCAACTAGCTTGAAGGAACATTTGCTTTCATAAACTTGCTGAAAATAATTTAAAAATCCAGTTCGATAAGTGTTCTTTTATGAAAAAGAATACTGAATTTCTAGGGCACGTATTAACGGCAGATGAAATGAAACCCAACCCTAGTAAAATTTAATGTATTCAGGAATATCAATTACCTAAAACAGAAAGACAGTTAAAAGGGTTCTTATGTGCTACAGGATACTATAGAAAGTTTGTCAAGGATAGCTCACAAAATGATTAAATACCTAAAAAAAGATAAGAAGAGAAGTATAAATGCCCCGGAGTATATTCAAGCTTTTGAAACCCTTAAATTAAACATTATGAGACACCCACTATTAAAATTTCCGGACTTTCAAAAATCATTTACCCTATTTACCGATGCAAGCAACTATGCCTGAGGAGCAGTGTTGATTCAAGAAGGCCAACCGGTTTTCTATGCGTCCAGATCACTAAACGGTCAAGAAAAGAACTATTCCGATCATTTACGTATCAAATATTTAAATAAAAAATATACAGGAAAAGAATTTAGCCAGGGAATTCAGCAATGGCTTCTAAACAAGAGTACCAGTACGACATTGAATATTTAAACGGAAAGAAAACAAAATAGCAGATTTTTTAAGCAGAATCCCTGAAGAAAGTAATAAAAACGCCTCAAACCAAACAGTAAATAACCTATCAGAAAATACAACAGTAGACTCAGAAGATGAGCAGCAACTCGATCATATACTCATTAAAAAAATCAGAGTTAATAAATATAAAATTCAATTAATTTTATCGAACACAGCAGATAAAGAAATAGAAATCCTACACGGAAGAAGAGTCATTTCCATTGATATGAACAGGGGAAAAGAATACTGGACGGATGTATTACGAAGATATATCAAGCCAGGTACTACAGGAATATTTACAGAATAATCGTACCATGAATTTTTATAAGATACAGCAGTTGTTAATAGAATTATTCAGTCATGATAAACAAGTTAAATTTTTTAAAGCAACCCTAATAGCTCAAGAAATAATTTATTTAGAAGAAGCACAGAAGCAAATATCATTATACCACACACAGGAAAGCCTTCACAGCAGAATCATCGAAATATACCACAGCCTTAAAAACAAAATTTACTACCCTAACTTAATAAGAGAAATCACAAGGATTATAAATAATTGTAAGGCCTGTGTTGAAACAAAATAAATACGAACGCAGTCCAATAAAATTAAAATATAAGATTAGCGAAACGCCAACTAGACCTAATCAAATATTTCATCTTGATATATATTACTTTATGAAACAACTGAACGATCTAGAACTATAGACCGTCAACCGGGGGATCTCTATTAGTTCCTGTTACGAAGGATAGGAAGATCCTGGTTGATGCGTTGACCCAATGTCAACGGTTGCGAAAAATTAGCGAATTACGCGCACGTGAGCAATATACTTTGGGAACTTCTTTAAACACGATTTCTAGATGGACGACAAAGGAACGACCATATAGCCAGCGAAAACGACGACGATAATTGAAAACGCAGAGTTTCCCCTAAGGGTTATAATATACAAATGACAATTTCTTTATTTATTTAAGGGTATTTATACATTTTACAATTCAATAGAGAAAGAGAGAGATTACGTTAACTTTAAGTATGTTGTATATGTAGTATAACAGACAAAGCATGGCTGGTGAACACTCTCTCCTGAGAGTATTTAGTATTAAGTATATAGAACATGAACTATGTATTAGGTTAAGCTTGCTATGAAATTGAATAAAAGGTCACTTTTGCCTAAAACGTGCTGACACAACACCACATGGCGCAGCCGGTCAATCGGAATAAAGTGAACAGTTGAATAAAAAATTCAATGAGATACAGGCTTTAGTTCTTTATAAAGTTTATAAAAGAAATAAAATTAACTGAGACGACTTAACAATAAACTGAAAATAAACATGGATTTTACAAGACCAGAACCATTAAATTTGGACGGAAACTTAAAAGAAAACTGGAAGAGGTTTAAAACACAATTCGACATATACTCAACAGCAACGAAAACGAATAATTAAGCAGAAGAAATTCAAGTAGCGAGATTACTCAGCTGTGCTGGACGAGAAGCAATTGAATTATTTCAAACATTTAATCTAAGTGGTGATGAAAAAACAGTGCTAGCAAAGGTGGTAGAACAATTTGAAAAGTACTGTAACCCACGTACCAATGTCGTATATGAACGGTACTTGTTCTATAAAAGGTCACAAAAGGAAGGTGAACCATTTGATCACTTCCTAAAAGACATCGCAACATTGGTAGAAAATTGTGACTTTGGACAACAGAAATATAACATGCTGCGCGATAGAATCGTTATTGGAATCAATAGCCAGAATACACAGACTCAGCTACTTCGAATTGATAATCTTACACTGGAGAAGTCGATTGAAACATGCCGAATCGCGGAGACAACTATGGAGCAAAGCAAGGTTATGCAAACAGCGGTGGGGGAATCGAAGTCGGAGGTCTACGCAATCAACAATTCAAACGGAAGTTTTATAAAACAAAATAAATTTAAACATGTTAATGAGAATAATTTTAAGCATTTTCAGAGTTCGCATTCAAATCAATTTGTACAGAGACGTGTGCAGCAGCCAGGAAATAGTCGAGTTAGCGTTGGACCAGTTGGAGGCATATGCAAGTTTTGTAACTTTAGTCACGTGAGAGGTAAATGTCCGGCCTATGGAAAAAAATGTAATTGCTGCGGGAAACATAACCACTTTGCATCGGCATGTAAAAATAAGAATCGCCAGGTAAATGATATTGCTTGCGAGATTGTTGAAGAGAGTGATGACTCATTATACATAGAGCACGTGGTAAAATCAATCGATACAAATAAATTAGAGAGTTGAACAGAAGTGTTGAAAATAGAAAATGAGCCTATTGAATTTAAATTAGATAGTGGCTCACAAGTTAACATTCTTCCCAAGAATATTTTTACAAAATTTCAAAATTTAGTTGACTTGAAAGCATATAATCAGAAATTGGAGGCATATGGTGGGTTTAAATTGTGTGCTCTAGGACTGGCAACTTTTAAAACGGTTTTTAGAAAAAAACATTTTGATCTTGAATTTGTTATTGTTGATTGCAGGTCAAAACCATTGTTGGGTCTTGCATCTTGCATAAAGTTAGGGTTAATAGATCGCGTAAATGCAATTGGGGTAAAAAGTTCAGAGTTGGGAAATTTTATTGAGAAAAATAAAGACGTTTTCGTTGGTCAGGGAAGGTTTCCCGATAAGTGTTCTTTGGAACTAGATAGTTCATCATGTCCAGTTAGTAAACCACCTCGTAGGATTCCACTTAGCATTAGAGGAAAAGTTTATAATACTCTTTTAAATATGGAAGAAAAAAATATTATTACGAAAGTAGATACTCCTTCAGATTGGTCGCATAATATGGTTATAGTGGAAAAGCGTGATAAATCGATTCGTATCTGCTTAGATCCGAGAGATTTGAATGTAGGACTAAAGCAAGAACATCATTTGATACCTAAATTAGAGGATTTCATATTTAAAATGCATGGCATGAAGTTCTTTACTATATTAGATTTTAAAGAGGGGTTTTGGCAATTGGAACTAAACGAAGAATCCAAGAAACTTACTGTTTTTAGTACACCCTTCGGAACTTACCGATATGAAGTTCTACCCTTTGGTATAAAAACAGCCCCCGAAAAATTCCAAAAAATGAATGATAAGTATTTTGGAAACTTGCCAGGTGTGTTTGGATACATTGATGACTTGATAATTGGTGGGAAGACTTTAGTAGAGCATGATGAGAATGTTGAAAGAGTGCTGCAAAGGGCAAGAGAAATCAATATAAAATTTAATGAGAAGAAAGTGCAATATAGAGTTGAGAAAGTTAGATACTTAGGGCATATATTTTCTTCAGATGGGCTTTCCCCAGATCCAAATTGAGTTGAGACTATAAAGCATATCCAAACACCTACAAATAGAAATGAGCTTCAAAAAATATTAGGAACTATAAACTATTTACGGTCTTTTATCGCGAATTTAGCTGAGTTATCAGCTCCGATGAGAGAATTATTGAAGAAAGAAAGTGTTTTCTGCTGGTCACCAGTACATGAGAAGGCACTCACAGAAATTAAAAATTCAATCGTTAACGCTAGCACTCTACGTTGTTTTGAGCCCAATTTACCCATAACGATTCAAACGGACGCTTCAAAGAATGGCTTAGGTTGTTGCTTGCTACAAGAAAGAAAACCAGTCTGTTTTGGTTCCAAAAGTTTGACTGCAACTGAAACTAACTATGCACAAATCGAAAAGGAACTTTTAGCGATTGTGTATGCATGTCATAAGTTTCATGACTACATTTATGGTCGACACGTTATAGTTCACACGGATCAAAAGCCGCTTGTGTCCATAATAACGCGACCTTTAGAAAAAACGTATTCAGTCAGAATGCAACGCATGAAAGTAAAACTTTTCAAGTATGATCTTGAAATAAAATATGTTCCGGGTAAGGACCTACACATTGCTGATTTACTTTCTCGAAATTCATACCCTGATTCGGAAATTAATTTAGAACATATTGTAACAGATGTTGTTCATAGCGTTAGCATGAGTGACCTTAAGAAAAAAAGGTATCAAGAACATACAACCCAGGATGAAATTTTAACGAATTTAGTAGCTCTGTTTAGAGAGGGGTGGCCGAATTCTAAACACAAATTACCTGATCATATGAAATTTTTTTGGAATGTGAAAGACAAATTATTTTGTGAGGATGGACTAGTTTTTTACGAAAATCGAATATTTGTTCCTAAGACCTTGAAAAGTGAAACATTAAAAGCTTTGCATGAAAATCATTTTGGTATCACCAAAACAATTTCAAGAGCCAAGACTCTATTTTATTGGCCAACGATGACTCAAGATGTAGAAAATATGATTTACAGGTGTTCAATTTGTGAAAAATTCCGCAGTTCAAATATTAAACAAAGTTTACGTCCACATGAAATCCCAGAATATCCTTATCAAAAAGTTGGGTGCGACATTTTGGAATTTGAAGGAAAATCCTTTTTAGTCGTAATAGACTATTTTTCGCGTTGGTTTGATTTGAAAAAACTACCGAACAAATCAGCTAAAAGTGTTGTTGGAACATTAAAAGGAATTTTTGCAGATCATGGCATACCGGAAATAGTGGTATGTGATAATCAGCCATTTAATTCGTTTGAGTGTCACTGTTTTGAAAAAGATTGGGGCCTAAAATTCGTTTATTCGAGTCCATACTATCCTCGATCCAATGGACTCGCAGAAAAGGCTGTTCATATAGCTAAGACTATGATGAGGAAATCGAAAGAGAGTAAAACAGACATTAACATATTTTTACTTGAATATCGAACAACAGCTATCTCAAGTCTAGGTTACACTCCATCTCAGTTACTAAATAGTAAATTGCTTAGAACAAAACATCCTGTTCAGAAAGCTCTGCTAATATCTAGGGCTGTGCCCTCTGACGTAAGGGATAAGATGAGTAAGATTAAAGAAAAACAACAAAACTGGTATGACAAAAACTGTCGGCAATATGAATTAAAGCTTGAGAGAGGCAACAATGTTGTTTATCGAAGAGAGGGTAGATGGGAGCCAGCAAAGATTGAAGGAGCAGCGGAAACACCTAGGTCTTATTTTATCCGCAACGAAAATAATCAAGTTCTACGCAGAAATAGTTTTCACCTTCGCAAATCGTTTAATGAGCCACATTTTAAGCCTACTGAAGATCCAATTTCTGAAAATCAGAATGCAATTCCAATAGAGCCTACACCACCAAAACCAACTGAATTATTAATGAGCTCTTCAACAATTAAGCACAAGCAAGATCATTACGTAACCAGGTACGGACGTCAAAGTGTAAAACCCAATTTTTATCAAGCGTCAAAGTAAAATAAATTTGCATATGTCTCATCTGTATCCAATTGTTGAGGGAGATGTTGTATATGTAGTATAACAGACAAAGCATGGCTGGTGAACACTCTCTCCTGAGAGTATTTAGTATTAAGTATATAGAACATGAACTATGTATTAGGTTAAGCTTGCTATGAAATTGAATAAAAGGTCACTTTTGCCTAAAACGTGCTGGCACAACACCACAAAGTATTTAAGTTATAAGGCGAATTCAAAATTATATTAAATATGGCGAATGGTATAAAAGAAGCGCCAGATTTGAAATTTTAACATATAAATGTGTGATGACGGTGATATGTGGGCGGAGGATGACGATGATGATGATGACGATGCTGAAGTGAGGACGAGTGATGATGATTCGGCCTCAACCCTTAGGGGAAACTCTGCGTTTTCAATTATCGTCGTCGTTTTCGCTCGCTATATGGTCGTTCCTTTGTCGTCCATCTAGAAATCGTGTTTAAAGAAGTTCCCAAAGTATATTGCTCACGTGCGCGTAATTCGCTAATTTTTCGCAACCGTTGACATTGGGTCAACGCATCAACCAGGATCTTCCTATCCTTCGTAACAGGAATTAATAGAGATCCCCCGGTTGACGGTCTATAGTTCTAGATCGTTCATTTTGAGGACGAGTGATGATGATTCGGCCTCAACAACAACCATTTTTGACCATGATAGACAAACTTACTAAGAAATCTTACGCGTATCACTTGCCTAGTAGAAACTGGACTAAGAAAACAGAAACACTTGAAGAACTTTTTTTCAAATTTGGAAAGCCAACCAAACTAATATCTGACAATGAATTTAAATCTGAAAATTTCAAGGAATACCTACATGAGCAACATGTAGAATTACATCTAACCCAACACACATACTGGGAATAGCGATGTAGAAAGATTCCATTCCACCGTTCAAGAAAAATTAGTTACTTTGAGAAACACAAACTTAACGTTAATCCAAAAATTACAAACGGCAGTGAACAATTACGATAACAGATTTCACTCCACTCTTAAAATGACTCCAGAGGAGGCAATGTTTGCAGATCTTGCAACGTTAATAGAAAATATAAAAAATACAGAAAGAAAAGAAAATTAAGAAATTAAATCAGAATAGGGAAAGTTACCAGGAAAAAAGAAGAGTTATACCAGTTAAAAACTACAAAAGAAATTATTACAAGAATGAACCTAGATATAGATTAAAAGTAATGGATGTAATATTAAAAGACCTCGTATATTTGCAGGGGATGACATCAGCGTTTCTCATACTGACAGGACAGACAATGGCAACATTAACGATTGATAGAATTACAACGGATAATGGATATGTCGAAATTAGTGTGACCAACGGAGATAATACAGGAGACAAAAACAATATTACACATTATAAATACTATGGAATTAAGACGACTCTATAAAAGACAATATACAAATACCCATTAACAAGAAAGGAATTAGAAATTATCTATGCAAAAATAACAGCTATAGAACCGGGAAAGACCGACAAAAAAGAGGACTTATTAACGCAATAGGAACAGCACAAAAATGGCTATTCGGGACAATGGACGACAACGACAGACAGGAAATAACAGAACACCTAAAACAATAGAACAAAACGAGGGTAACGCAATTTACAACCTGAACAAACAAATTGAAATCAGTTCTTATATCAACAACACAATTACCGACCTTAAGAATATTATAGAGACAGACAGGAAACTATCCGACAGCAATTAATAACTGATCAAATACTGAAATTAAGAATCCTAGAAGAGAAACTCAATCAAATATTATATAGTATAGCAGTAGTTAAATAGGGACTTGTTCATCCAAGTATGATAACAGCATCCGAAATTAGAGAAACAGGGTTAGACCTTTACAAATTAAAACACATTAGAATTGTATTGTTGATATACGATACAGATAGATTAATAATAGCTAATAAAGTACCACATACCTATAAACTTGTTGATTTAAAACTCTTGGCAGCCCTACCCTCAAAAAACAATGAAGAAATAATAATGGAAGATCAATATGTCATAGAAATAAACAAGACTAAATTTAAATATAATAATAATACTTTGTATAAAAATGAATTAGTACCAGTTAAAAATTGTATTACAAACAATAGTTGTAAATTAAGATATTAGATGATGTCACTATAATTTGCAAAAAATACGAAAAATGAAGAACTAATAAATAATTGTGATGACACGAAAATAAAGTTAAATGGAAATTACTTAATTATAATCAAAAATTGTTTAATCCAAATACTAAATCAAACTTTTACTAATACAAATATAGAATTTATTCACAGATTCGTGAAGATAGTAACACAAAATATAACTTCACTAAGCATTTAAGTTTCAAAGAAATTGTACTTAAGAACTTTGAAAATTTAGAAAGCATTAAAATACTTCAATTCCATAAAAATACGAACTATACTACAAGCTCAGCTACCATATTAATCCTAATTACGATTACAGTAGTAATTTTTAAATGGACACATAAAAGTAATAAACTTAAAATAGCAATCAAAGCAGCAAGTCAAGAAACCCATAAAACTCAGGAGAATTTTAATTTAAAGCGGGGATAGGTTAAATATCCCATAGAGCATTCACGCTCAATTTTCTCCTTCTAAATTAAAGTATAATATTTCATATATTTTTCACCAACTTTCAAGATGACAAGCATCCGCGCACTTATAAATGCGCTGATGTGCAGTAAAAGTAATCCGATCATTCCCACGGGAATTTCGGACGAAATGCCCGCTGCTGAGCTTGCAGTATAGAGGAAAAGTGGAATAGAATTGAGATATTAAAAATGTTATGTTAAGTTAGTCTGTAAGTGGTTATCGAATAAAGAGCACAAGCTCCTTAGAAATAAAAAAATAATTTTTTATTTTTTTAAATTAGACAAAATAAAAAATTAAATTTGCGCAAGTGGGGCACTTCGCACCACTCCCTCAGCTGCACTGGACATTCTGTTCCATTTAATACCCCTTGACATTTTTAGCAGACAGACAGCGGCTACCACAACCACTCGCCTCAAAACAACTTATCAATGGACCGATAGTGAAATCGGCCACACTGCAATTCTGAACATACTCAGAATCATTCCTAGGAATATAGACTACACCACACCCCAACTGCTGTTCGACAAAAAATACCAGCTATCCATCCCCCCTAGATCCTTTTGGGAGGATGGTGCCTTGCCGGAGGAAGAATCTATCCATTTATACACGGACGGTTCAAAAACAAATGATGGGGTGGGTGGACAGACAGACTTAATCTTAGTCTCTTCTTCCATCTCCTAATCATTGTAGTGTTTTCCAGGCGGAAATTATGGCGATCTAGGAAGTCTTGGCCTTGCTAAAAAAAAGTGGTATCCGTAAAGGATATTCAAATCTTTTCGGGCATTTAGGCCGCCATCAAGTGTCTGGACTCTATCTCTATTCACTCTTTAGTAGCCCTAAAATGCCGATCATCTCTAAAGAAGATGGCTGAGCAGTTCAACATTCACCTTTGCTGGGTGCCAGGGCATAGATACATTCTGGGTAATTGCAAGGCTGATAAACTTGCCGAACTCGGAACTACCCTCCTAATCTTGCCTGAAAAGGGCTCCTTAAGCATACCAGTTTCCACATGCAAACTCTTGTTTAAACTGGATGCAATAGAGAAAACTAACCACAGATTGACAATTGGTACTACTTGTCTGACGACGAAGAAGATCTGGCCTAGGCTTTATCTAAGACGCTCAAAGAGCTTGATTAACCTTAATCGATCTCGCATTAGTGCTACAACTGGTTTCATAAGTGGACACTGTCTGTTAGGCAGGCATGCAACAAGGCTTGGCGCCTATTCAAACGACTACTGTAGGAGCTGTATGGTTGAGGACGAGGGAGAGACTACTCTACATCTTCTTTGCGTATGCCCTGCTCTCTGCCGATAGCGAAATCTCCTTCTTCTAAAATGATCTTAATGATATGAACACAACCGACCCAAAATGTCTCTCACGCTTTATAAGCACCTCAAAATGGTTCAACGTGTAGGCAGGAACTTCAGATCCACGTTGTATTACAATGGACCTTATATAGGTCTAAGTGAGTTGGACTTCTATCCGACTACCACTTCAACCGAACCTAACCTAGCCGTCTCGGTGGATTCGTTTAAATTGACTTTGCAAGGTTCAGAAGCGGTTTCGGTTGAACCATTTCGATCGACCTCGCAACCTTCACTTGCGGTGTCTGTCGAACCATCCTCGACTGCCTGCGAATCTTATCTTCTTCCGTCTTAGTGTGTTATAAGATAGAAAAGTGATTAACCTCTGTTTTCAGTCGAAAAAGAGCGTCTGCAACCACGTTACATTTATCTGGTTTGTATTAGTTCCGAGTTATATTCTTCTATTTGCGCTTACCAACAGGAAATGCCAATATCTCCGAGGAGGTCGGAAGAATTTGGAGGTCATTGAACGAGCGTAAAGCTTCGTCGTCGAGGTTAATCGGTACCCGTTTAGACTGATTAGCTTTGACTTGAGCGTGTCAGATTGGTTAGAGGCTTAGTGACTTTATCATAATCACGTATGAATTTACGATAATATGAAGTAAGCCCCAGCAAGGTTTTTAGGTCCTTCAGATTGTTCGGAGGGGAAATTTGTTTTATGGCTGCGACCTTCTTTGGATCGGCTCGAAGGCCGTCGCCTGATATACTAAAGATTGTGTCTATATTTTTACGATGAGTATCAGGGTTGTTGCCAAAAACGATAATGTGATCTATATAGACATAGCAGATTTTTCCGATATATTTTTTGTAAACGTCGTCAATCATTCTCCGAAATATTGCGGGGGCATTCTTTAGACCAATTGGCAGCTGTAGGAATTCATATTTCCCATTCATAGTAGAGAACGCCGTCTTTGGAATATCGGATTCCTTCATTGGAATCTGATGGAAACCAGAAGTCAGATCCAGAGTAGTAAAGAATTTTGCTTTGCCGAGACTAGCGAGGGTGCTTTTAATGTCAGGTATTGGGTTTGCATCTGAAATGGTTACAGAATTTAGACGTTTATAGTGTATTACCATTCTGTATTGTTTTTCTTCCGAAGGTTTGGTTTTTTTGCGTACAACGCAAATGGGAGAATTGTAAGGGCTTTTCAATGGACGAATTATACCCACCGAAAGCAGTTTGCTGATTTCTTTTTCCACCTCTTGAATCATGCAAGCGGGTTAAGCATAGCTTTTCGTATAGATATGCTTGCTAGTGGTTGTATTGATTTCTGCTTTGGAACTTATAGGCAAAAAGATAGCTTGGTTTTTGCGGATTAATTCAGAAAGTTTTTGGTTGATGTCTTCAGGAAGGCTCTCGTCATGTAAGGAACAATATATTTTTCTTTCGATCGATGACGGCTTCCAACTTCTTTAGCGTGTCATCGCCAATAATGCCGAAAAATGTTATTAAAGAATGATTCCCGATTTTTTGGAAGAATTTGTCAGTGATTTTATGGGTGACTTTGATTTCACTGGCTGCTGAGTGTACTGGGAAACGGTTGGTGAAAGGAGACGCTCCATATGCTACACGTGGGCTGATGAAATTTGTATTCGCCCTATTAAAATTTTTAAATGCGTCCCCTCTCGTGTAACATAATCCTTGCATGGTACGCTGGAGTGGCGTCCGTCATACAATTTACCATGTCGACGGCATCCTCTTCGCATGTTTCGTTTTCGTCCGAGCCTTCTTCATATAACACTTCCGTGTAATAGAGTTTTTGTTGCTTTCCAAACCTTGATCTGAATCCATCAGATCGGGCACCTCTCTTAAATGGATTGTTTCCATTAGAGCCATTGGGACGGTTCACATAGTCTACCTGACGACTTTGTATTGAACCGAGCTCCATTTTTTCCGGCAGGCTTGGATCCGAGGGGCCTTGGGGGAATGCCATTGTCGCGATGGTAACCCTGTTGCCGTTGCTTGATTTTTTCAAACCTTCCCTGTGGCAATATTGGCTCCACGTCCTGCCCGAAGGTAGGATTATTGTATTTGGCGTATTTTGAGCATGAATAGTATGGCTACGATTATTCAAATTCTGAATTTCGAGACACGGCGAATATGTTTTCTGAATGATAAGCATTCTCGATATATCGCCGTTAAGGCCGCGAATGAATACATCCAAGCTCTGTTTCAGTAGGTTTCTACCACAGCTGTCACTGTCTCTTGACTAAACGTTTCAGTCTTAATTCTTCAGGGCATCATCAGCGAACGTGTTGCAGAATTGCCCGGTAAATGGGCTTCGCCTTGACTATCTCGTAGTCCCTTAGTATTGCCTCTACTGTATGTATCCAAGATACATACAGTAGAGGGTTGCCGTCGAAGACCTGGAATTCTTTGACGCAATCCGGTAGACGACTTATGTCGCTTAGTTCCGCTTCGTTAACCAGACCACGAGAAAATACAGTTGTAATGGGTTCGCTGGCAGGAGCCAAGCCCACTTGTTGCTTATACTCGATAAGCTTAAGGCGCCTGTCGGTTGCCTTCATTTGGGCCAGGATAGTTTTGACCGTCCTAACCGAGTTCGGTCATCGTTTGTGTGAGCGATTCCATTTTATTTATATAAAATTGTTTATATATTTTAAATTTATTCAAAGTTCAATTTTACAGGGGAAAATGTAATTATGTTGAAAATATGTACTTATCTTTGGCTAAGTATGCCGTTTATTCTTGGATTATCAGGCAAAATATTAATGCAAAGAATTTAGTACGTTTAGTTTACTTATTGCTTGTTCATTAATGCAATTTAATACAAGTGTCTATTATCCACAATCTTCAATTTCTTTCCGATCTTTTTTTTTTATTAAATTTGTCACAGGATATAATTTTGTGTTAATTATTTAACACAACTCACATTGATTCAGCACTTTCAGTTTCATTTCCCTAAGAATTTTTCCTTTTATTTTACTGTAGGAAAGAGAAGAGGATTTTCGATTAATAGTCGTGAGTAGCCACGGTTCTATGTTAGGAACCAGCATTCGTGGGAGGTGTCGTATTTGTCCCGTTTAGTTGCACGCAACCTCCTAATAACACGATCAACCATCACCGCTGTATCCTTTAGCCTACTAGCATATCCGCATGTTCCCATGGGTATGCGAAAGGTTTGTACTTAGAAGTCCAAAATGGATAACTGTGTTCCCAGGGGTGCAGTGACGTGCACTCGATAGAGCGTTTTGGATTCGTACATATTCACAGGCAAAAAGGACACAGTTTTTAATGCTGGTCGCTGCTCGGGCGCAAGTTAAAGATATCCTTTAAGAGATACCAAAAGAAAAAACGCGAACGCGCGCCCTTAGGCACGCCCACTGTTCGACTTACATGTTTAATTCTACGATTTGATTCGCGATTATAACTATATTTTTACGTTTGTGAATATTGCTGTCAAAATCAGAACTGTTTGTTCATTCATTTGGTTTGCGTGTGCATAACACGATCCTAATGCAACGGGACTGTGTGAAAATGTCTGAGCATGAAACTGCTGACACAGCCAGATTTTTTAGATATGTAACCAATATTGTAATATAAACGATTATGTAAACACTTTTTAATTAGCATTGTAATAAATTGAAATTAAAATTAAAAATTAGAAGAGGGGCAAGCAATAATGTATTCAGCGACTGCGGTACAAATTTGAAGGGATACCAATGAATTATGTAAGGTAAGATTAAAGCAGGGGTCTAATGTAAGTCACTAGGCACCAGAGCGGGCCCATCGCAATCCTTTTGGAACCGGTTAAATTTGTACTCAAACGGAAGACAAAAAATGAAAACCATTCCACTTTAAAGGCATCAAATTTCACTACAAATGCCAAGAAGGCTCTTGAAGTTTGTACCGTCTATTTTCTGCAAAACTTTGGAGAAGTATCTCCCTAAAAATTCCGTACGACTATGCGAGATTTCCCCGCATTCACACAATATGTGCGGATAATCCTCAACAGTCTGCAGATCACTACACAATCTGCAGATGTTTGTATCTGACATTTCGACTCTCTTTGCATGTTTTCGAAATAAGCAATGACATTTAAAAATTCCCTCTAATAGTCTAAGCTTCTCCCTGCTAAGTTTTATAAACTTCCTGGAACTCTTACAGTCGAGAAGTGGCCATAGAGCTTTCGACACCGTGTGTCTCCCAAGACTTGACCACCTTAGGTTGGCAGTCCTTAAGTAGAACCATTTATTATGCAGAGGGGAGGTTTTATGTCAGCAACCTTCACCTCCTATTGCAAGCCCATTGCCTGCTCATTAAGTACAATACCGTAGTGTCCTTGTACCTAGGAGAGTCTCACTCAGTTATGATTAGATAATGCATTGAGCATTGTGCGACAGTTCCTGACGATATCAGAATGGATGTTTGTTGGTTCTATTGCCTTGAGTAGGGCCTGGCTATCGATGAAGATTGCAATATCTCTTCCGGATATTGATCTCATCTGTATTTCCTCAACCGCATTGATGGCCAGAACCTCTGATGGAATGACGCTGCTTGTGCCTGGTAGTCTTATGGACAATCTTAGTTCTGGAACTTTTGAGAAGATCCCAGCCACTGTTCCCTCTGTCGTCTTCGAGCCATCTTTAAAAACTGCAATTACATTTGATTTGATAATTGCAGTTCTTTGCCAATCCTCCCTCTCCGGATATATAACATCATACCGAATGTCGAAGTCAATGAAGGGTGGGATTTCATCCATTATGAATGAATTGCCTAGCAGTAGCTTCGGAAGCACCGTACCATGTCCGAAGCTACTACTCTTAAAGTGACCCAAATGTTTTGTGTGTACATCGGGAAATATTCGGTCAATGAGAGCATCTTGCGAATTAATAGCTCTTGCGATTTAATTAATCGAATGAATCGCTCTGTAATTTTATGCATCCAGTCTCATCTACAGTAACTTTTCCATCAACAGTTCTATCGGGAATGTTTCAGCGGATGAATCTTGCAGCATTTGAACGCGGATATTTACTTTTAGTTGTAATATTTCAATTTCACATTGGCGATGATTTTAAGCGGGCGTTGATTTCATCAGCTTACATTAAACGTATAAAAAAGTTAACAATAAATTGTTTTTGTAGTGGTCAACCCCTATGCCATAGGGATATAAAAAATTTATAAAAACCTATTCTCAGACCTACCGAATATGTACATGTAAAATGTCCTCAAAATCGGCTTAGTCGTTTTGGAGGAGTATGGCGACTAACACTGTGGCGCGAGAATTTTGTACATTTAATTAATTAAATGTAAATAAATAATAATAGAACTGAGAAATAATGGTAAATTCACTAAGAGAATAATATTAACTTGAGAGCTGCACTGAAAATATAAAATGATACGTAAAACAATCATGGATACCAAAGAGAAACAAATAAAACAGAAAAAAAATTGCCGCAAACTGTATAGAGAGTGAGAAAGGAAGCCGGCTTCGTTCTCATCCCTACTCCGTGATGTTTGCTGGTTGAGAAGTGACAACGGGCGACTGGCACTGGCACTACATGAAAATTATAGTAATCTAGAATTATTATATTCGATTGCCATTTTGTTTATCTGTGGATTAAACAGAATAATATAAAATTCGCGATTAAAAATCAGGGGTTGATCGTATTAAAGTGAAAATTGAGAATTGTATGTATTTTTCAATGCTAAATCATTAAAAAAAATGCAATGAACAAAACAAATAGGTATAATACCCCAGGTGGCAGTCCATTTCTACTGGAAAATCCACACTCTTCTAAGGCAGGCTCTACGGATTCTGATAAAGAAAACCCTAAAGGAAACCTAACGACGCCAATGTATTAGCGTGCGTTACTCGGGATTCAGTGCAACCTAAAAGCCTTGAGGACGAAAATATTGTAGCTTAATGAAGAATTAAAGAAAGAGCTAGATCTAATTAAAACAGAAAATAAATCTCTTAGGGAGTCTCAACTCCAAAAACAGTCGAAGAGAAATCGTGCCATCCAGTCATCCGCGATTATTGTACTGACGAGGAGGAGCTCGCGCGTGAAATTGATTGGGTCACGAAGAGGCGACCGAGCAAAAAACGAAAAGCCGGCTCTTCACCAGAAACTGAGGTTCCAAAAAAAGGAAATTCTAAAACGGTGCTTTCGGCTAACGATGAAAATGAACAGAGGTCAAAAAAAGTCAAAACAAGACACACCTTCTGCTTCCAATAACGCTTGTTGGAATTTCAGATTATACAAACATTTATGATATTCTAAAGGCTATCATAAAAACAACGTTTAAAGTAACATCTCTAAATAACAATATTTTGAAAATTATTGTTAGCGATCCGGACAGCTATCGCGCAGTTTCAGAAAGACTAAATTCAGAAGGAATCCAATGGTACACCTATGAAAATAAGTCTGAAAGGCCACACCGAGTTGTGGCCAGGGGACTTCATTCTTCGTGCTGCAAAGACGACGTCGTGCAAGACCTTAAAACTAAAGGTTTCAAGATAATCGATGCCGTCAATATAATAAAGAAAGAAAAGCGACAAACTGAAGGAGAAGACGAAGTTATATGTAAGCGCGGACTTCCGTTATTCATGCTAAGCTTCGAGAAATCCGAAAACTAAAATAAAATATACATCATTAAATCTATATTTAATATAGTCGTAAGAATTGAACCTACGCGCAGAAGAAGAAGGCTTGTCTCTCAGCGTAAACGTTGCCAAGGCTATACCCATACGCACGCATACTGCCAAAAAAACCCGTTGCATTCAATGCGCGGGCAAAGACTTATCGGAAGAGTGTGCTCTAAAAAACAAGACTCGACTACTTGCATTAATTGCAAGGGACAACACCAGGCAAACTATCGCGGCTGTGAAGTAGCGAAAGAGCTCCAGAAAAGGCGCGACTTAGTAAAGAAAAAGCCTTTACCGATCCAACGATAAATTTCAAAAAGAAAACGGAAACCCTTCTAAAGAAAGAAAAACAAGGACTAAGGAAATTGATGTGCAAAGTCGACGACTCGAGGCCTGCAAACGTACGCCGAAGCCGCGATACATGCAAGCAATCGAGTTGTTAATAAGCCGCCTGATCCTTATAATTACCAGCGGAGGTTTACGCGAAAACGACGGTCTACCAAAACTTACCAGCAAAAGAACTAACTGGGACTCCTTTAGAAAAGGCTGCATAAATAAAATCGATCTGAAAGCATCCCTTCGAACACCATATGAACTCGAAGACGAAGTGAATCGATGCGTTGCAAAGTTTAGCGTAGAACAATACTCCTCATAAACATAAGGAAAGGCTACAGTCCGCTTGGGGCGAACAGTATGATACCCTATCCTTATCCCTATGTATCCCAAAGAAAAAAAGCATTAGGAAGATGATGGATAGCATTTTATTTCATTCTATGAAATTTATAGAAAAAAAATTTTTTTTTTCAAAAAACACCCCCAAAAAGTGGGCGTGGCCAAAAAAATTGTATGGGCGATATTGTTAAACATTTTTTTTTCGATTTCTGTGAAAATTTTCGAAGAAAACAGCATTTTAGTGAAAAACGCCCACAAAAAGTAGGCGTGGCAAAAAACTTTATATGACAAATTAATAAAGGTGGGCAGTACCTACATATCTTGTGAAGGTTGTACAACTTTATCTCTCTAACTTAAGCCGTAAAACGGTTTTTTCTAGATTGCGGGCGTGGCAGTGGGCGTATTTTGAAAATTTTAACACTTTACCATTTCGGAACCCTAGGGAGTATATTTTCCAAATTTCAGCTTCCTAGCATAATTTTAAAGGCCTCAAAAGTTGATACGGACGGACGGACGGACGGACGGACATTGCTAAATAGTCTTAGATTTTGCTCCTGATCATAAATATATATACTTTTAGGGGTCTGCGACGAATATTAAGGGGTGTTACAAACTATGTGTCAAAATTAATATACCCTTAGGATAGGATATAAAAACATAAGGAGAGGCTACAGTCCGCTTGAGGCGAACAGTATGATACCCTATCCTTATCCCTATGTACCCGAAAGAAAAAAAGCATTAGGAAGATGATGGATAGAATTTTATTTTATTCTATGAAATTTAAAGAAAAATTTTTTTTTTTAAAAAACGCCCCCAAAAAGTGGGCGTGGCCAAAAACTTTGTATGGGCAATATATTGGAAAAAATATTGGCTAAATATATAGTTAAACATTTTTTTTCGATTTCTATGAAAATTTTCAAAGAAAACAGCATTTTAGTGAAAAACGTCCACAAAAAGTAGGCGTGGCAAAAAACTTTATATGACAAATTTATAAAGGTAGGCAGTACCTACATATCTTGTGAAGGTTTTACAACTTTATCTCTCTAACTTAAGCCTTAAAACGGTTTTTTCTAAATTGTGGGCGTGGCAGTTGGCGGATTTAAAAACTTTTAACGCTTTACCATTTCGGGACCCTAGGGAGTATATGCTACAAATTTCAGCTTCCCAGCATAACTTTAAAGGCCTCAAAAGTTGATACGGAGTCTTAGTCTTAGATATTACTTTTAGGGGTCTGCGACGAATATTAAGGGGTGTTACAAACTATGTGTCAATATTAATATACCCTTAGGATAGGGTATAAAAAGAGAGTAACTACAAGTAACGAAATAAAACATTCCCGCGAAATTACTGATTAAGTAAAGGAAAATCGAAGAGCGCGTAAAAGATGGCAGCAATATCGCGCTCCGCAGGATAAAACAATTTTAAATAATCTTTCCAGCAAACTCAAAAGAAAAATGACGGGGATCGTGCGAAAGGAGGCAAAGAAAAGGCCGAAATATTTGCCGAACACCTTGAAGAGACGTTTAAACCATCTGACGGTGAAACGTTGGTAGAAGATACCGTTCCTACCACGGTATCTGACCATTTTCAAATTAGACGAGTATAGCTGGTCGAACTCTGTTTTCAAATAAAAAAATTAAATTAAACAAAGCTCCTGCTGCTCAGAGAAGCACTACTTAAATTTGTTTATCTCATAAACGCTTCTATTAGACTTTTGTATGTTCCCCGGCAATGGAAGATAGCTGAGGTGATAATGATTCCTAAGCCAGGTAAACCTTCAAGTGACAAAAAATCCTATAGACCAATATCGCCTCTACCAATAATGTCGAAAATATTTGAAGCGATTACGTCCGATCATCGAAGAACGCCGATTAATAGCAGATCACCAATCCCGATTCAGAACTAAGCACTCTACAATTGACAAGGTTTACAGAATTACCAACGAAATTGAAAAAGCACTAGAGGAGAAAAAAGATGTTCTAGCGTTTTCCTTGACGGCTCTCAGGCCTTCGACAAAGTATGGCATACGGGATTAAAACATAAACTAAACAAAACTCTCCCAAAGCAATTATATGAGATCCTAAACTTATTTATTTCGTGTTAAACACGGTAAAGAGTCTGCCGAGTTCAAAGGAATCGCGGCGGCAGTTCCACAAGGAAGTGTTTTGGGTCCGATTTTATTCCTATTATACACTCGCGATATCCCGGAAGAAGAGGATACTATCGTAGCAACTTTCGCGGATGATACGGCTATTTTAGCAGTAGATAATTCGATTCAGTTCGCGACAAATAAGCTTAAACGATCTATCGACAGAATATGCTTGTGGACAAATTCCGTACGCAAACGAGGCTAAATACTTGGGAATGATGTTGGATGCTAAATTAAAATGGAAATTTTATGTTAAGAAGAAACGCGAGGAGCTCATTATCAGATTAAATCAAATACATTGGCTGATTGGAAGATTTTCTAAACTCAGCATGCAGAACAAGCTGCTTTTATACAAGCAAGTTCTAAAACCGGTTTGGACGTACGGTATACAACTTTGGGCGTGTACCAAACCAAGTAATGTTAACATTTTGCAAACTTTCAAAATAAAGTCCTAAGACAAATCGTAAATGCTCCGTGGTATATCAGAAACGCCGATATCCACAGAGATCTAAGTATAACTACCGTTGAAGACGAAATATGAAATTTCGCGCGTAATTGGCCTCTGCAATATTGCTGTGCTACAGATTCTAGATCAGAGAAATCTTATGCGCCGATTACAAAGAATAAAGCCTTTTGAATTAGCGCAATAAAATGTAACCGCATCTTATTGTCGGTATAAGCAGGTGCTTCCGCTGGGAGGTTTCCTGCCAAACGTAATTAAATATTTAAATTAAAACTGCTTGATAGGCAGTAGTCTAGTTGTAGTATAAAAGTATTTTGTAGGGAGGTGTTTTTAGTGAGTAAGAATCTCACACTATTATGAGCACGCGCAGCCGGTCCACATAATGTCTCATGGAAGATTTTTCACCTACCCTCGGGGAAAAAAATAAAATAGTCCTGAAAAAATAAAAACACAAAATTTTCCCAAAAATTAAAAAAAAAAATTTTTTTTGGAGTCTATCACCCCTAACATTTAGGAATCTAAAAAATAAATGTTGGCTGATTCTCAGCCCACACAAAATTTTATCAAAATCGGTCCACCTGTTTCGAAAGAATTTTATATATTAGATAATAAAAAAAAACATAAAAAAAGTACTTGTTCTACCCAGCAAATTCTTTAAACAATCAAATTTCAACATGAATTTTTCTTCGGTATCTATGAAAATTTTCGAGGAAAACCGCATTTTAATGAAAAAAGCCCACAAAAGTAGGCGTGTTGAAATTGTATATATAATAATTAATTTCAGGAAATTTCCAAAGTTAATGAATTCACTAAATATAAAAGACTACGGCTTACTTTTACTTAACCTTCTTTTACATATGTAATAAAATTGAATTGAAATTGAAGGGGGCAGGTAAACATAAGTTGTCAAAGTTGTAGCACTCTATCTCTTTAACTTTAGCTTTAAAACGGTTTTTATAAATTGTGGGCGTGGAAGTGGGCGTATTTTGACAATTTTAATACTTTACCATTTCGGAACCCTAGGGAGTATATGATACAAATTTCAGCTTCCCAGCATAACTTTAAAGGCCTCAAAAGTTGATACGGAGTCTTAGTCTTAGATATTGGTCCTGATCATAAACATATATACTTTTAGGGGTGTGCGACGAATATTAAGGGGTGCTACACACTATGTGTCAAAATTAATACACCCTTAGGATAGGGTATAAGCAACGGTCGCGTATGAACAAAGTGCAAGAAAAACAATAAAGTGCACAGTGCGTGGTGTACCCTCTAACTCCTTTCCGTATCGTTTGCAGCTGCTCCTGTTTGATCATAGCAAGTATATTGGGATTGCATTTATCACTTGTATGCTTGCTATGGTTGGTTAGGCACAGTACCGGCGAATAGCGGGTCGCGTGGTGTGAGTTTTTGTTGGTGGACCAAAGCAAGTCATTATATGGGCATAACACCTGCGGTGATTTGTTTTAGAAATCTAACGAAGAATTCGCATTCCACGGCTCAGCTTAAGTAGCGTCTGAGTTGAGTTTTTTGCGTTTGTTTTCTGTGATGTTAAGGAAATTTAGAGTGAATATGAGCAAAACTTAAGGACTAATCTCTTTTCGCTCTACGCCCATGTTTCCCAAAATAAACAAGCCGTTATGGCACTAAGTGAAACACAGGTTAGTGTTGAATCTGATCCATCGGAATTTAGTCTGCCTGGTTACAACTTAGTGCCATTATTCTTTCTCCATCGCGGACTCGCCGTTTATATACGTAGTGATGTAGCCTACCAACTTCAACCACAATACGGGCAATGTTCTTTTCTTTTCTTTTTATATTTGGTTTAAATTTTACATCCGCAGGCAATTAAAACATTTCTGTTTCATTTATAGAAGCCCAAACTTGGACCGCAATCTTACTTTTAACGTGTTTGATGAGTTGTCCGATTCCATCACGTGAATTCCACCATGCCGAATTCGCGAATTGTAGCCCCACATCATCACAGTGAAATCGTTGTTGCGGGCGATTTCAATGTACATAATTCGAGTTGGCTTCGATATTCTGGACAGACAACACCCGAAGATGCTCAGATCTTTGCTGAGCTAAACAACTTGACCCAGCTCGTAAATGAGCCGACACAAATTCCGGATATTAGCAGTCAAACCGCCAACACACTGGACTTGTTTCTCACCTCTCACCCAGATAAGTAGACTATAAACGTATTATCGCCTCTGGGTTCGTCAGGCCATTGTGTTATATCGGTGAATTTCTCGTACTTCAACCACAAAGTTAAAGAACAAACTCCTAAAAGAACCGTATGGCAATACGAGAAAGCCAAATGGGCAGACTTAAACGGCTTTTTTTAAGAGATTTTAACGCTATGCTTCCTCGATGGTGATGTGGATGCTGCCGCCGATATGATAACAAATATAATTCACCTGGGTGTGAATGCCTTATCCCTACCACGATTAAGAGTATCAAACTTTTGAACCACTAGGGCAAGGGCACTATTATGTATGTATGTATTTCCGTTTATTAACCTGGGTTAATAAGGTACTGATTAAGTTGCAAGAATTGTCGCCCATGTGAGGGTTATAATAATTTAAAGGGCGCAAAAATGTCTGTCTCCAGTTTGAATTTATACAAATCAAAAAAGATTAAATAATACAGAATGCTTTGTGGGACTATCACGTCTAACCCTCTGCATTAATATAAAGTGTTATCCAATTGCGTAAAAACTAATAATGTAATCACACATACAGACCTCATTATGGAATTATGTAAATGTTAAACAGGTAAACTAGAATTTTCAAGTTCAGGTTAAGAGTTCATTGAACACCTACAGCCTTATTTATAAACATATTTTAACCAGCGTTACTTTATGCATTACTTAAACTGCCCTTACGCACCAAAATATTTTTAATAAAACTTATGTTGCTTAAGCGATGCGTAACCTAAACGCCAAAATTTGTTTTTAGAAGCTGCGTAAGGTATGTGCAAAATTTGTTTTTGATTGCAAATGTGATTTTCATATTTTCAATAAAACAAAAAAGTTTTTAATAAAAAGTTGTTATAAAAAGATATAAAAATGTCATTTGATTTCGCGGCTTTTGTGAGAATATCGATTAAATTACCTTCTTCCGCCAAAAAAGCAACCCAAAACAATGCAAACATAACGATGTTAATGAATTTAATGATGGAAAAGCATGTGTTGGTGGTGATGCTGTTACTGATGATACTGCTGCTGATGATTAGATATACCCTATCCTAAGGGTATATTAATTTTGACACATAGCTTGTAACACCCCTTAATATTCGTCGTAGACCCATAAAAGTATATATATTTATGATCAGGACCAAATCCTAAGACCATTAAACAATATCAGTCCGTCCGTAAGCAATTTTGAGGCTTTTACAATTAAGCAAGGAAGCTGAAATAGGGCTCCGAAATGGTTAAGTGTAAACATATTTTGAATACGCCCACTCCCACGCCCACAATTTAGAAAAAGAACGTTATAAAGCTAAAGTTAGAGAATTAGAGTGTTACAAACTCCTTCATAAGTTTGTCATTTAAAGTTTTTTGCCGCGCCTACTTCTTGTGGGCGTTTTTCTCTAAAATGCTGTTTTCTTCGAAAATTTTCATAGAAAGCGAAAAAAAACATGTTTAATAAGATATTTAGCCAATATTTTTTCCAACTTATCGCCCAAGCAAAGTTGGTTTATACCTACATATCATAGAAATACACTGAACCAAAAAAGTACTTAAATATAAAGAAAAAGTTTTTTGTATTAAAGTATTTTTCATTCAAATTCGCCCGATGAACATGTTCTTTGATCCAAAGAATGGTCGTTCATCAATCAATGAACCCGTTCATTAAATAATGAAATATTTTTTATATTAAAGAAAATCAGTTCATTGATTTATGTATTTTATTCATTAATCAACGTACTTCGCTCATTGAATCAACAAATTTTGTTCTTTGTGTCAACGAATTTGGTTCATTAAATCAATGAACTATTTTCATCAATGTATGATTATAGTCATTAATCCACGAATTATGTTCGGTGACTCAATGTATTCTGTTCATTAATTCAACGTAAATGGTTCATTCTTTTATTCGAGAGAGTTAAAATGCGCGTTTCCATACTATTCTGAAATGTTAAATAAATAAAATAAATAAAAAACTTCGAAATCGCTTAATAATATTTATTTTTTCGTTTATTGGTTTAATAATAATCGCTATATAACATGAAATCAACATAAGAATAAAATATATTTATCTACTATAATAAATGAAATAAAACTGTGAATATAATAACTAAATAATAAAAAAAAAGACAAGAAAATATACACATGTATTTTATAAATATGTTATTTTACAAACAGAAGTACACACCATTGTCTGGTGGCGGGAGGAAAATTTTGTTCGTCACTAATCTTGATTTCTTCTTTTTTGAGCTAGGAAAAAATTAGACTGCTCTCGAGGCTTAAACAGCTTCATAAACAGTTTACAGACCGCAACGAACCGGAGGTAAGGTCACTGAACTCAGAGATCTGAAACCTGAAACAATTGATTAAACAAAATTACAGGAATTCTGTAAGTCTGTATTGGGGCAATCGAATTCGGGCTATAAAAACCAGTAGTCCGGATATGTTCCCACAGATAAAAAGACTGTTCGGAAAGAAAGATCACAATGATGTTTCAACTGTCCGAATCTTCCAGACAACTGAAAACAGACAGACATTACTGACTGCAGGCATAAGTCCGGAAGCGCTTTTTTCGAGGCCGTGTATACGGTGAACAATCCTAAGAACAAAAAATCGGCGGGAGTTGATGGTAACCCAAATCTCGTATTGAGATATCTGCCCCTGGAGGCTTTGGAGATTTTCACAACGCTGTTTAACAATGCGCTGAATAATGCATATTATCCGTCGCATTGGAAAATGGCAGTGGTACATCCAATCCCGAAAAATTGAAAGGATAATACTGACCCCGCTAATCTTCGGTCAATTAGTTTGCTTCCGAATATTAGCAAGGTGTTTGAGAAGGTTGTTAATAGAGCTCTGCTGAAATGGGTCGAGGACAATAAAATAATCCCGGACAGCCAATTTGGTTTCAGGGCGAGGCATGACACTATTCATGCCGCGTCTAAACTGGTTGCCGACATTCAATGGAATAAATGCAAGAATATTAGAGGGGCTTTTCTACAAGTTGATCAGACTGGGAATGCACAAACCCTTGCTATATGTAATTTATAACATGCTTATGGAAAAGAAGTTCGTGGTCAAATGTGGCAACGTAACTTTGAGCAGAGCTTATTACATCAAAAACGGTTTACAACAGGGTGCGGTGAATTCTCCGATTCTGTTTAATATTTACACGAGTGATCTGGTACGTTCACTCAGTCATGCTATAGCGTGTGTCTACGATTTGGTCGCATAAAGATCAGGTCCAAAGATCGAGGTCATCAACATCCTTCTGCAGCACGACTTCGAGCAAATAAAGGGATATTGCGACGACTGGAAGTTGAAAGTCAATTTCCAGAAGACGGAATCAATCCTGTTTAGAACCCCATTAGCTAATGTCACTAGGAATACCAGAAAAAACTAGAAAAAATTGGACATTATTGGACAGAATGGGCAGGCATTGGCGATGAAAAACGTGGTCAGGTATCTTGAAATCTGGCTCAACCAGTATCTGTATTTTAATAAACATATAGATGCTTGTCTTGCTGGAGCTAAGAAGGCTTTTTCTCTGACAAGAAGACTGTTTCATAGCAGTCAACTTGCTTCTATGGTTAAGGCCATATGCTACGTGGCCCTAATAAGGCCCATCATCGCTTATGGCTGGCCATTGTGGTTCAATATAGCGCCGTCGTATATGGAAAGGATTCGGGTTTTCGAGAGACAATGTCTTAGGACATGTCTCGGGATGTTTCGAACGCCTGAATCTGAGTACATAAAATATTATCCCAACACGGCATTATATGATGGGGCTCACTTGAATAGGATTGACAATTTCCTCATGAAGGTGACTCGAAGGCACGTTGCGAGGGCGATGGCCAACGATAATAGCCTGATCTTCGGGGCTTACTAACCCAATGAAGCGCACATGGAGAGAACGCTCCGACCTGGCTTTGTTCCGCCAGAGGCTTTTCTCCATATTGATAAAAATGGGCTGGTACAGACGAGGGATGGTATCCCGGTACTATACCACCGCTACCGCAGAGCGACTGATAAGCGGCTCAAGTACGACGGGGATGTCGCTAATGCTCCCGAGCTCCTTCCTTTTAGTACCGCGATAGGGAGGAAGGATCAAATTGATACGGAAGCGCAAAAATTAAGAAATAAAGATCAGTGACCAAAAAAAGGGATGGTATCCCGGTACTATACCATCGCGGTAGCGGTAGTAAGTCCCGAATATCAGGCTAGTATCGTTGGCCATCGCCCTCGCAACGTACTGTTGCATACCCGTGAACGCAGCCAAGAACTCGTTGTCTGTCTGACAGCTCCCTGCTGTCAATATTCTTTTCCTTTTTTTTGATTATGAGATTGGCGAATAAAGAGAAACGTGGTCTACCATGAGTTTAAGTGGTGTCTTTTATTTCTTGGGAATTTCCTAATTCTTTTGGCATTTTATTTCATCGGGAAACACCCCAAATTTAGCGAGTTGTGCAGTGTTCAACCCCCAACCAGAACTCTCCTACAGAAAAAGCCCACGACGATACGGCCATACCCGTTGTCAATAAAAATCAAATTGATAACCCACCGCCTCGCCAATCTGGCCAACCTCTACCGGGTAATCCACATCCTACAGCAGGTGCACTTCTTCCCCCACCGTTTGACGGCCATACTACACATTGGCGCGACTATCAAGTGCAATTTGACATTGTGGCCGAAGCCACATAGTAATAAACAAAAGGCTCAAACATTAGCCTCTTTACTTCGAGGAGAAAGCGTCGCGGTACTAACTAATCTAGATTCAGCTGATCGTGCTGATTACGACAAGTTAGCTGCAGCCTTACAGCTAAGGTTTCTCAGTCAAGAAAAACATATTTATCACTCTACTTTTCGTTCTAGGCGACAACGGCTAAAAGAAGATCTTGGTGCATTTGCCAGTGACATACGGCGACTCACGCGCATTGTGTTTGAAGACTGTCCATCCGAAGCTCAGGAGCGCATTGCAATTATGCAGTTTGTGGGTGGAATCTATGACAATTCTATCCAAGAAAGTGTCAGACTCGCCGAACCCAAAAGCTGTGCGGAGGCTGTGTCTAAGGCAATAACAGTGGCGGCCGCTCGGGTCGCTACCCAAATCATACACCAATATAGGTCCTTTGAAATTTCCAACGAAGAGGTACCCTCGACATCCAACCACACTCGTTATCATAATCAACCACGCGGGAACCGTTCGCTTTATAATGAAGTGGAGGCAGTCGCCCAGTCGGGAAACGATCGGCAGTCAGCGACCAGGGGTCAACGCTGATGTTACATACTCGACCCCAAATTTACAACGTACACACCAGCCGTCACAGTGGGATCATTATTCCCGTCCTGTTCGGCAACGAGTAAATTCATGTAAATTATTAGTGGATACCGGTTCGTCATTGACACTGGTTAGTCGAGCTATAGTTCCATCCTATGCGCGACTCAAATCAGTAAATATAAGCGTTCAGACGTTAAGCGGCAACACATTCCAGACCACAAAAATTTGGCCTACAGTAATTCAACTCGGTAGATTTAAACGTCGTGTAAAAGTGATGGTGGTTGATTTTCCCCTGCCCACTAGTTGTCACGGCATCCTAGGTATTGATGTGCTACAAGCCATGAAAAGTGTTTTGAATTTTTCATCTCATTAGCTACGAATTGGTGGAGAACGCATTTCTCTGATTTCTGAAGGCTGCCACTCATCTTCTAGTGAGGACTCGGCTGATGAAGCTATGCGAGTCGTGTTTCTCCGAACCGTAAATGAACTAATAATTTCTCCTCGTGGCGAAACTTTTATTCCGACAACTGCATCTTGTTCATCTACACTCTTGGAAGATGTTGTATCACCGATCGAAAGTAGTTTGCCGAAGGGCATTATAGTTGGCAAATCCATGAATAAAATACTGGACGGTAATGTATTCGTGCGAGTGGCTAATATCTCCGACCACTCAGTGGTATTACCAGGTAATACGCATTTAGCACTTTTTGAGGAGGCCGAGTGCATGGAAATGGAATGCTCGCAAAACAGTGTTTTCCCAGATTTTCTGGTTGATTTACTTCAACGTTTACAAGAGCACTTGCACCCGGAGCAACAGGAAGCCGCGGAAGTGCTTCTACGGGAGTTCAGGGATATCTTTAGCAGTGGGCCTGATGACTTGGGAAGGACAAACGCTTTTCAGCATAAAATAAATGTTGGAGGGGCCATTCCGGTTAAGCAGCCGCCACATCGTTTGCCATTGGCGAAACAGGAGGAGTCACGACAGATCATTGACGATATGCTGCGCCGAGACCTCATTGAGCCTTGTTCGAGCCCCTGGGCATCGCCAATCGTGCTGGTTAAAAAAAAAAGGATGGCTCAACGAGATTTTGCATCGACTACCGCCGGCTGAACTCCATCACCATCAAAGACTCGTTTCCTTTGCCCCGAATTGACGACACCATAGACTCAGTGGCTGCTTCGAAGTGGTTTAGCACGGTCGATTGCCAATCAGGATACTGGCAAGTAGAAGTAGGTCCAACTGACCGAGAGAGGACCGCTTTTGTGACGAGAGATTAACTCTGGCAATTTAAAGTAATGAGCTTTGGGCTGACTAATGCCCCAGCTACGTTTGAGCGCCTCATGTCTAACGTTTTACGAGGCCTCCTTATGGAAACCTGTTTGGTTTATTTAGACGACATTATGATTCACGGTAAGACATTTGAGTCGACTAAGATCTTCTGGTCTTAAAGTAAGTCCATCGAAATGCGTGTTATTCCAACGGAAAGTTAAATTCCGTGAGTGCTGAGGGTGTGTCACCTAACCCGGAAAAAATCGAGGTTGTCCGCGACTGGCCTACCCCAACGAATTTATCTGAATTACGTAGCTTCGTTGCACTTTGCACGTACTATCGGCAATTTGTGCCGCATTTCGCTGCAATTGCACGCCCATTACACCAGCTGACAGAAAAGAAAACTCGTTTCGTGTGGACTGACCAGTGTGCCAGAGCTTTTTCCGATATAAAAGGACATTTAACGTCCTTTCCCATTTTGGGCCATCCACAATCAGAGGGTGCATTTATTTTGGATACAGACGCATGTGATTATGGTATAGGTGCAGTGCTATCTCGACTACAGAATGGGGTGGAGAGGGTCATCGCCTATTTTAGCAGAGCATTAAACAAATCGGAACGCAATTACTGCGCCACCCATAAGGAGCTGTTGGCTATGATAAAAGCAATCGAGCATTTCCATGTGTACCTATTTGGACGCCAATTTCTGATTCGGACAGATCATGCGGCATTAAACTGGTTGCTTTCGTTCAAGAACTT
This sequence comes from Ferdinandea cuprea, assembly GCA_963576555.1. Taxonomy (NCBI): domain Eukaryota; kingdom Metazoa; phylum Arthropoda; class Insecta; order Diptera; family Syrphidae; genus Ferdinandea; species Ferdinandea cuprea. The sequence continues at coordinate 95,555,873 of OY754958.1, read as the reverse complement.
AGAAGGTCAATTAGCGCGCTGGATGGAGCGCCTCCAACAGTATGACTATCGCATACAATATCGAACTGGAAAAACCCACCGAAACGCTGACACATTATCCGCCGAACCTGTGCTAGTGATAATTGCAATCACTGTTCTTTGAAGGAGGATCGTTTCGGCTTAAATGAGAATCACTTCGTAAATGCGGTCATATTGGTGAGCACCGATCTTGACCTCGATCAGTTAAAAATTTTGCAGGAAACGGATGAAATGCTCTCGAAGGTGATTCAGTGGGTTGTACATGGCACTCGCCCAAATTGGCAAATCATTGCGGGAGAGAACAGTACTCTTTAAGCGTATTGGGCTAAATTTGCTGCTCTTTGCCGGCAAAATAATCTCTTGTACAAGAAATGGACGCCAACTAAACGTCGACAGCCGGAGCGTCTACTTCCCATCATTCCTCCGCCAATGAACACCGAAGTAATTAAAATATACCACAACACACTGTCCAGTGGGCACTTCGGATCAAACAAGACATTTGAAAAATTGAGATCCCGCGAGGAAAGACGTAGAGCGCTTTTGTTCTGCGTGCGATGTCTGTGCAGCAAAGCGCAGTTCTCAGAGTAGAACGCAGGGTGAGCTTCAAGTTTACTTGGTGGTTGAGCCTTTTCAACGCATGGCGGTAGATGTTTTAGGACCACTTCCACCTACCAAACGAGGAAAAAAATATGTGCTGGTACTGATGGACTATTTTTCGAAATGGGTGGAGGTCTTCGCCCTTCCTGATCAGACCACGAATACTGTGGCAAGAACTTTAGTCCATAAAGTCTTCTGCCGCTTTGGAGTACCACTGGAACTTCATTCGGATCAAGGACGTAACATTGAGTCGGAGGTTTTTCAAAATGTAATGCAGATAATGGGAATACGGAAAACTCGCACCACGCCTTTGCATCCCCAATTGGATAGTCTTGTGGAGCGCATGAATCGGACCATACTGCATTATCTGGCCAAATTTGTCGATGACAAACGGGACGACTGGGATGAACTTCTCCTTCTCTTTGCAATGGCCTACCGCTCATCGCAACAGGACTCGATCAAGGAGACCCCTTTTATGATGGTGTTGTATGGTAGAGATATGAGACTTCCTCAAGATCCAGCGTTCGGGCCGGTACCAGAACCGGTACCTTACCAGAGGTTTGCTCAGCGTTTGCAAGCCCAACTGAAAGATATCCACACCCAGGCCACAGAGGAAATGCGTCGTGCAGCCCGACGAATGAAAACCAGGTATGACGTCAACTTAAACGTTCCGAAGTTCCAAGCAGGGAGTTTTGTTTGGTTTTACAACCCCAGAAGAAAGGTACGGGTTTGTCCTAAACTTCAATCAGATTGGGACGGACCCTATCGGGTTATGGTGATTACTACCGATGTTTCCATTAGAATTCAAAAGACACCGCGAACGAAATCCAAAATTGTCCACGTGAATTTAGCGAGAGCGCAACAGTACCTTCGAGTCACCTTAATGAGGAAATTGTCAATCCTATTCAAGTGAGCCCCATCATATAATGCCGTGTTGGGATAATATTTTATGTACTCAGATTCAGGCGTTCGAAACAACCCGAGACATATCCTAAGACATTGTCTCTCGAAAACCCGAATCCTTTCCATATACGACGGCGCTATATTGAACCACAATGGCCAGCCATAAGCGATGATGGGCCTTATTAAGGCCACGTTGCATATGGCCTTAACCGTTTTTGATGAAATAAGCTCTGCTCAAAGTTACGTTGCCAACGAACTTCTTTTCCATAAGCATGTTATAAATAACATATAGCAAGGGTTTGTGCATTCCCAGTCTGATCAACTTGTAGAAAAGCCCCTCTAACATTCTTGCATTTATTCCATTGAATGTCGGAAACCAGTTTAGACGCGGCATGAATAGTGTCATGCCTCGCCCTGAAACCAAATTGGCTGTCCGGGATTATTTTATTGTCCTCGACCCATTTCAGCAGAGCTCTATTAACAACCTTCTCAAACACCTTGCTAATATTCGGAAGCAAAATAATTGACCGAAGATTAGCAGGGTCAGTATTATCCCTTCCCTTTTTCGGGATTGGATGTACCAATGGCATTTTCCCATTCGCCGGATAATATGCATTATTCAGCGCATTGTTAAACAGCGTTGTGAAAATCTCCACAGCCTCCAGGGGCAGATGTCTCAATACGACATTTGAGATACCATCAACTCCCGTTGATTTTTTGTTCATAAGAGAATCAAAGATCCCCAAGAGATCATCTGTCGATACGAACAATTGAGGTGGTTCTCGCAGATTCGCGAGGATTGTTCACCGTATACACGGCCTCGAAACAAGCGCTTCCGGACTTATGCCAGCAGTCATTAATGTCTGTCGATTTTCTGTTGTCTGGGAGATTCGAACAGTTGAAATATTATTATGATCTTTCTTTCTGAATAGTCTATTTATCTGTGGGAACATATTTGGACTACTGGTTTTTATAGCCCGAATTTTATTGCCCCAATACAGACTTACAGAATTTCTGTAATTTTGTTAAATCAATTGTTTCAGGTTTCGGATCTCTGAGTTCAGTGACCTTATCTCCGGTTCGTTGCGGTCTGTAAACTGTCTATGAAGCTGTTTAAGCCTAGAGAGCAATCTAGTTTTTTATTTGTAAAGTGCGTCAATTGTAGTTTTCCTGTACTTTTCTGTCTAGTCGTCGTCGGACCGTACTATCTGAGGGATAGCCCGCCCCATTGTTCGTTTAATGACATCGTTCATCTGTACTAGATGAAGGTGACACCACATACAATCTCCTCCGGCTATGGAGAGGAATGCATATGATGCATGCTTCCAGCAACTGGAACCTACGCACGTCCCCGCTATATATAACCCTATGGCGCAGGCCTTTTCGAATTCAGATTCCGACCTCTCCCGCATAATCATATGCAGAGTTGGGCCGGTCTCTCCTAACTACATGTTAGTTTCTATATCCCAATTTGTGCCTCTGATTTAGCACAAATGAAGTTTCGCTAAACAAAAGCACATCTGGGTTTTGCGGTTTGCAGCAGCATAGACAATGACATTCTTTTCTGGATCCTGACTGGTGAATTAACATTCACCGCAAGGATCTTTAATATTCCCTCGTCAAGCGTAGCCATTGGAATTATCGCACGGCGGACCTGTCAAACAGCTCCGAATAGATAAAGTCTATTCGACCCGCTTGTTCGTTAAGTTGTGCTTGGAACTTATCGATCTCTCCATGCAAAGAGGGAAGGATCGCTTTATAGTCCAAGTCCACTTCAGGCGCCTTTTGAGCAACCCTCGGTGGATTTACTGTCATTGTGGCTCTAGCCGGTCCAGCTGCCAATTGGGCAAAGGACACGTTTAGTTCCACAAAATTAGAGAACGCGAGAGCCTTTTGACGCTTCTCTTCTTCAAAAAACTGCTTGCGGGCCTGGACTCGCTTTTTCTGCTCCTGGCACCGTGGACAACCCCTGAAATTGGCGGGATGGCCAGAGTTCGCACAGAGCACACACAAAAGAATGCTCCGGTCTTCAACTCCACCCAAACATTACAAATTTAGTAATATTCATGCAATTATAAAATAATATATACATTTTATCTCATTTAACCAAAATGGAAAAAATATAACAACCCAAGTATGTTTATTTTAAAGCAGATAACAAATTGGGAACTATTTCTTATAAACACAAGAAATATTCGCATTTAATTGCAACAACTTCATTATTTATTATATACCTAACTATTTTTTTTTAAACATTTCAAATAAAATATCTATTAAACTTGAACTACGTTAACTCAATACTTGGCAGCACTTCCCCAACACATCCGCTATAATCAGATGTTTTTTGTTGCCATTTGGAATTCTTGCAAAACTGCCCGCGCTAATGACATATTTTTGACACATCAACACCTCCATACTTTATTTGGCTGACTCACACGTCATCACAGATAGAACATTTGAGAGAGGAATTTTTCTCCATTTTTAAAAATTGTTTCCGGGTTCAAAGGGACAGAGGTATGCTGAGTCGACTATCTGTATAATTACTCATCTGTGATGAAAACCGTTCCTTGGTTCAATGTATCATACATTAAGTTATGAACGGCGGCCATTGCTTGTTTTGTGACCTTACAATAAAATGAAAAACCCAAATATGATTATAATATCTTTACTTCGTTTAAATATTTTATGATGAACAATTTGACAAGTTTTTCCTGGTTTAAAACCATACAAAAGGACGTTTCTCTAGCTCATATAAATTTCTATAATTATAAAAACAGAGCTCTTAAGAAACCAAATATATATATATATATATTATACAATTAAAAATAATTAGTAATGCTTGAACAATGTAAAAATATTAAAGAACATACATTCATTGAATTAATGAACATTTCATTAAACACACATTTTTTGTAATAAATTTGTACATTGAGCCAAAGACTTCGCACATTGAAACAATTAATTTTACTTAATGAACGAAAATTTATAAAATAATATTCATTGAAACGTATGTATGTCCACAGTTCGCACACAAAAGGATTGGCTTGCACTGTTGACAACTTAAAAGGGCTGAAGGGGTCAATATCAAAAGGACGACGCCTTGCGTTGCAGGTGGAACGGATGGTTTGTTAATAATGCTCTACTGATCTTAAAGTCAGGACTAAAAACACACAGTCCAACAATGCTGAATTTGAGTTATTATTATTATTACCCGGACGTAAATCCAACGGAAAATATATGGGGATTTGTTAAGAGTAGAGTAGCTGCAATGAATAAGGCGCAATACACACGAAGCAATTGAAAACAAACTGATCAGCGATGCGAATTGGCAACTAGTTTGCTTTGAGTCGTACCCTAATCAAATGGGACGGCACACACGACGCTACTGGTTGGAAACTCGTTTGCGATTCACAAAAACCAGTTTGTAACCAGTCGTCTGTTGATTTTCATGTCGGGTTGCTTATTGATTTCAGTTTGCAGTTTGTCGAAGATGATTGAACAACAGAGCAACCAGTTGCTGGTAGGGGAGGTGGAAAAACACCAGATTTTGTACAATTACCATCTTCCCGGCTATTCCAAATATTACTACACTGAACGAACTAAAGATTTTGATTGGTGATGAGTTTCCTCGTGTGTGGAGTCAAGTCACCGTTGAGTCCGTAACTGGTCTGTAACCCCAGTTGTCAACTGGTTTAGTTTTTATTCAGTTGCTTCGTGTGTATTGCGCCTAACACTTTTCGATTGGGCGACGCGACGTAAAAATTAGTTCAAGAAGTATTCGACATATCACAGTGGAATTGGACATCACAATGCAATGAATACAACTTTTCGATTCGGCGACGCGACGTAAAAACATTAGTTGAAGAATTCGAAAATATCACAATGGAATTGGACATCAGAATAAATTGCATATCAGTGGTTGAGCGATAAGAATATCCCACACAGTTCAACAATGCTGAGTTATTATTATTATCACCCGGACGTAAACCCAATCGAAAACGTATTTGGATTTTTTAAGAGTAGAGTAGCTGCAATGAATACAACTTTTCGATTGCGCGATTTTATTACAGGTATAATTCAACTCTTTTTTAGAAACTAAAGCAGACGTCTTTAAAGCTAATGGGTATAATCAGTTTGTAAGCGATCAATTACAATTATTGCAATAGGGTAATAAATTCTATTGCTTTTATTCACTCTTAAATTTATCATACTGATTATTATTGTTCTAATAATTCCCACACCAACTTTCTGGGGATAATTTATTTGTAAGCAGAACAATAATACAATTTTGTTTCTTTATACCCACTCTTAAGGGTATATTAATTTTGACACATAGTTTGTAAAACCCTTAATATTCGTCGAAGACTCCTAAAAGTATAAATATTTATGATCAGCATCAAAATCTAAGACTGTTTGGATACGTCCGTACGTCCGTCCGTCACCAATTTTTAGGTCTTTAAATTATAATAATTTATTTGTAAGCAGAACAATAATACAATTTTGTTTCTTTATACCCACTCTTAAGGGTATATTAATTTTGACACATAGTTTGTAAAACCCTTAATATTCGTCGAAGACTCCTAAAAGTATAAATATTTATGATCAGCATCAAAATCTAAGACTGTTTGGATACGTCCGTACGTCCGTCCGTCACCAATTTTTAGGTCTTTAAATTAAAGCTAGGAAACTGAAATTTGGAACGTATAGTCCTTAATGGTAGCATGATAACATTTTTTTGATACGCCTACTGCCACGCCCACAACCAACAAAAAACTATTTTAAAGCTAAATTCCGAGAAGCCATGCGATAGCGGTGGTATAGTACCGGGATACCATCCCTCATCTGTACCAGCCCTTTTTTATCAATATGGAGAAAAGCCTCTGGCGGAACAAAGCCAGATCGGAGCGTTCTCTCCATGTGTGCTTCATTGGGGTAGTATTCCCCGAAGATCAGGCTATTATCGTTGGTCATCGCCCTCGCAACGTGCCTTCAAGTCACCTTAATGAGGAAATTGTCGATCCTATTCAAGTGAGCCCCATCATATAATGCCGTGTTGGGATAATATTTTATGTACTCAAATTCAGGTGTTCGAAACAACCCGAGACATGTCCTAAGACATTGTCTCTCGAAAACCCGAATCATGACGTACCAGATCACTCGTGTAAATGTTAAACAGGATCGGAAAATTCACCGCACCCTGTTGCAAACCGATTTTGATATTATAGACTCTGCTCGAAGTTACGTTGCCACATTTGACCACGAACTTCTTTTCCATAAGCATATTATAAATTATATATAGCAAGGGATTGTGCATTCCCAGTCTGCTCAACTTGTAGAAAAGCCCCTCTAACCATACGGTGTCGAAGGCCTTTTCAAAGTCAACCAGACAAGCACCCGTGCATTGGTTCTTGCATTTATTCCATTGTACGTTGGAAACCAGTTTTGACGCGGCATGAATAGTGTTGTGCCTCGCCCTGAAACCGAATTTGTTGTCCGGGATTATCTTGTTGTCCTCGACCCATTTCAGCGGAGCTCTATTAACAACCTTCTCAAACACCTTGCTAATATTCGGAAGCAAATTAATTGACCGAAGATTTGCAGGGTTAGTATTATCCTTTCCCTTTTTCGGGATTGGATGTACCACTGCCATTTTCCAATGCGCCGGATAATATGCATTATTCAGCGCATTGTTGAACAGCGTTGTGAAAATCTCCACAGCCTCTAGGGGCAGGTGCCTCAATACTACATTTGGGATACCTTCAACTCCCGCCGATTTTTTGTTCTTAAGAGAATCAAGGATCCCCAAGAGATCATCTGTCGTAACGAACAAATGAGGTGGTTCTCGCATATTGGCGACAACGGCATTCGCATGGTTTTCATCACTGAAAACAGTAAAACTGTTATTCTCAGATCGCCAATTCTCAAGTTCATTGCGCAGATAAAAGTGACTCACCAGGGCCCTATTCTCAATGTCGTGATTTCGGCGAACAGGATTGTTCACCGTAAACACGGCCTCGAAACAAGCGCTTACTGGGCGTCTACTTTCTCCTGGGGATCCTCGACCACAAAAAAACCATCGGTCGAAGCCACATTTTTCGGACTTATGCCCGCAGTCAGTAGTGTCTGTATGTTTTCAGTTATCTGGGAGATTCGGACAGTTGAAACATCATTGCGATCTTTCTTCCTGAACAGTCTATTTATCTGTGGGAACATATTCGGACTACTGGTTTTTATAGCCCGAATTCGATTGCCCCAATACAGACTTACAGAATTTCTGTAGTTTTGTTTAATCAACTGTTTCAGGTTTCGGATCTCTGAGTTCAATGACCTTACCTCCGGTTCGTTGCGGTCTGCAAACTGTCTATGAAGCTGTTTAAGCCTAGAGAGCAGCCTGATTTTTTGTCTGTAAAGTGCGTCAGTTGTAGCGTTCCTGTACTTTTCTGTCTGGTCGTCGTCGGACCGTACTATCTGAGGGATAGTCCGCTCCATTGTTCGTTTAATGACATCGTTCATCTGTACTAGATGACGATCGATGTCAATGTTCGTCATGTTTTCATTAGTTGTTGGATCAATCCCACTCAAACGAATTTCACGTTTTAACAACCCGGAGAAGTGCGGCCAGCGTGCCCTTCCATAATCGAAAGAACACATCGATTCGCACTCCTCCAGCATCGTTTGCTCGTACGGGATCCGAAATGCGGCGGCGAGTCCGTAGTGGTCACTATCGTACTCGACCGCACGCAAACAGTTCCGCGTGAGTCGATCCGCGTTTGTCAGTTCAAGTCTTGCGTCCGTTAAGGCCAAGTCCAAGAATGCACCGCTTCTCGGGAAAGAAGCGATATCCGTCGCGTATAAATCAAGTTTGTACTCAATCGTATTGAGGAGCCACCAGTCATAAAAATGGTTGCCCCTAGTGTTGGGAGTCACATTTGCCCATGCCGCATGTTTTGCGTTTACATCTCCAGCCAAGAAGAAATAATTCTCCTCCGAATGAAGCTGAAGGCTTCGAAAAAGTGTCTCGAGTTCTGCTAAAAATAGATTTGATGGAGGTGCTTCAGGCGCGTGAAGCGACACCACATACAATCTCCTCCGGCTATGGAGAGGAATGCATATGATGCATGCTTCCAGCAATTGAAACCTACGCACGTCCCCGCTATATATAACCCTATGGCGCAGGCCTTTTCGAATTAAGATTCCGACCCCTCCCGCATAATCATATGCAGAGTTGGGCCGGTCTCTCCTAACTACATGGTAGTTTCTGTATCCCAATTTGTGCCTCTGATTTAGCTTAGTTTCGCTAACCAAAAGCACATCTGGGTTTTCGGTTTGCAACAGGTTGGACAATGACATTCTTTTCTCGATCCTGACTAGTGAATTAACATTCACCGCAAGGATCTTTAATATTCCCTCGTCTAGCGTAGCCATTGGAATTATCGCACGCCAGAGCTGCCAAACAGCTCCGAATAGATAACGTCTATTCGACCCGTTTGTTCGTTTAACTGTGCTTGGAACTTATCGATCTTTCCGTGCAGGGACAGAAGGATCGCTTTTAAGTCCAAGTCCACCTCGGGCGCCTTTTGAGCAGCCTTTGGTGGATTTTCTGTCAGTTGGGCTCTAGCCGGTCTAGCTGCCATTTGGGCAAAGGACACGTTGGGCGCCACAAAATTAGTGAACGAGCGGGTCTTTTGACGCTTCTCATCCTCGGAAAACTGTTTGCGGGCCTGGACTCGCTTTTTCTGCTCATGGAACCGTGGACAACCCCTGAAATTGGCGGGATGCCCAGAGTTCCCGCAGAGCACACACGAAAGAACACTACGGTCCTCAACTCTGTCCCTACCAAGAGGACATTCTCCATGTCTGTGGTCCTTATCGCACTTGACGCACCTGAACTGCATGTTGCAGTTAGGCGCGGCGTGCCCGAACCTCTGACAGCTCATACATTGAAGTATGCGGTCAGATCTTTTTAATGTTTCCCATTTGACAGAGTGATTCGAACGCACTTAACCACTAAGCCACTGCACCCACTTAAATACTATTTTAACAAAATATCATATTTGCAAATAACATATTTCTATTCCCAAAATATACCAATAAACATTATACAAATAACATATTATATATGTCCAGTTCAACTTCAAAACGTTATATCAAAATCTTATTTACCATACGTTCATATTCCTTTCCTAATCATCTCTGCAGTATTTAAAACAAAAAATACAAAACATATAGAAAGGCTATAGTCCGCTTGGGGCGAACGGTATGATACCCTAAGCCTCCTGATGAAAAATGGATAGAAAACTCGTTGGATTACATTTTATGTTGGTTTTTATAATAAAATAATATAAAACAGGTTTATTGAAAAAACGCCCTCAAAACGTGGGCATGGCCAAAAATGTTATAAAGGTTAAATATTGAAGAGAATATTATCTAAATATTATGTTGAACAAATTTTTTCATTTAAAAAAATTCATTTTTGGTCAGGATTCCTAACTAGTTTAAGAATTCTTGCGAAGACCGTGATAATATCGTACTCTCATATTATTTCAAAGCTGTTATATTTTTAACAGTCCCGAAAATTAAGATTTGGACTGAAATGAAGATGAATTCAATACTCTAGGTCTGAGTATTAGTTAGAAAAGTGTTGCTCGTAACATTCGTTACTTTTATTGAACCCATAACTCGAATGTAAAAAATTATTCTTCTGTGTATTTGTACTCTTACAAATTTAATGAGAAAATACGAAAAAAAAGGGGAAACCAAAACCATATTCAAAAATAAATAAAACCGCTATTAGATTAGGTAAAAAAAGGAATGATTTGATTTCTGAAGTTTCATGCGCTAAGAGAGAAGGAATCAAGGGAGAAAAGATCTACATTTACCTCTTTTAACCAATTCAATTCGTATCCCTATGCCCACAATCCATCCGCATTTCGCATACACATAAAAAACCAGGTACGATACAAGAACCCTTTTGTTTTTCTTTAATTGCAGACCCTCCATTCTGTGTTTGGGTACAGATTTATTTTGTTAAGATGATATCTCAGGCCACAATGACCTGACTTTTTTGAGTTTGGCCAGAGATTGCAGAGCATAGTAGCAGCGTTTCACTGTCATCGAGTCCTTTCTATTGGACGACAGTGATTGGAGAGCCGCTTGACTATCGGGAAAGATATTAAGCGCTTTTGATTGCAATGAGCATGGCTGTTTTCGGAAGATAATTGAGTATTTTCAGATGTCCCACAAGGTCATCTTGCTCAAACTTGAATTCCAGTTTCAGTTTAAGTGCAGCTCTAGCAGCTTTCTTTCTAATAAAGATGTGTAGGCAATTCCTTGAAGCTTCTGTAGCTTATTTCTTGTCAAAGTCTGACAAGTCATTTCCCTGTGAAAGGTACTAGAATGATTTTGGAGGGGTTAATGGATAGTCCTTTAGTGTTGCACCTTTCTATACCATGAAATAGAGCACTTTGTATGGTATTAGTAATGCTCAAGCCATCTTTACCTCTGATAATAATTGCCAGGTCATAGGCGTATCCAATGGCAATGTAGCCTTATCTGTGTAGATTGACTTAGAGACTGTCGATTACCAGCGACCACAAAAAGGAGGATAGAACCTTTCCTAGGGGGCAGCCTTTTACTGCCGCTCCAGATGGCATGTTGAACGTTATCGAAAAGTGCTAGGATGTTTTTTCAACCAAGCGAGCACAATGGAAGAATCTGTCCAAAGAAATGTTTGAAATGAACTACTATGGCAATTCGGAAGATATGTTTTGATTAGTCGTGAAAGAAGTACTGCTCCGCATAGTTCCAATCGAGGCAATAAAACTAGTTTGATGGGTGAAACCCGTGATTTAGCAGAAACCAATGAACAACTCACAGTTTTATCCTTTTTTCCACACGCACATATAAGGCTGCGGCTCACAAAACCCGTGGTACTGGACTTGTGCCGATGGGGAATATTCCACCCAACGAGGTATTATTTAATTCGTTCAATCTCACCAAATGATTCGACAAAAGATTTCCATTTGCAAAGGCTCACGCCTTAAATGCTTTCGTCCCATTTGGTCTTTTTAATTCAAATACTCTGCATCAGCGTTTTCGCAGTAATTATTACTGGGACAAGCCGTATCGAAAAGCTGAGCAATTTGGGTAAAGACATCTCTTTTGCTTGGCGCTATCGAAAACCGAATCTTAGGGGTGTTGAAATAAAAATAATCCCCCTGGGCATTTCAACGGACCCCTAGCGTTTTTGTCGTACTGTCTTTGCGTAGTGTCATTCCTTTCTTCCGCGATTTCCGGGCTATTCTTTTTCTTTTCGTTTTTCAACCCTTCATGTCTGAGCAGTCGCCAACCGACAGTAGCATCGGAAAACATTGAATTGAATTGCACCTTGGAACAAGCAGCAATACGAGATATAATTATACAATTGTAAGCAGGTAACCTTCAGCCACAGTAGTTAATTGTAGTAGCAATACCTTTTATTTTTAAAATTTAAAATTATATCAGACAATGAGGAAAGAGGTGAAACTTCGCATTTTGTTAGATCCGACGTCGTCACAAATCCCGCGATTTCACTTCAGTCACCGAACGACAATGCACCGTTGCAGTCGGCTACATCAGAGCGGGCTCAATCCGAAGAAAGCAGCATCAATTCCATCCGCGTAAGGCTACCATCCTTTTGGGCAGCCAATCCTAAGACCTGATTCATACAAGCCGAGGTACAATATACAATATACAAAATACTGCCTCAGCGTCTCGGCTTTGCTAATCGACACTTGTAATGTCATAGTCATAATTGTTCTATCGGAGCCATCAGTAAGGGATAAATATAACTTGTTAAAAAGAATTTCCCGAACTCACGAAAACAGCAAATTACTTTACCTAAGTTAATCACCCAATCGTTCACCACATTTTAATTAAGGGTCCGCTACCATTTTATCTCCCAAGACGTCTTGATGCTTTGAGACATAACGCAGCCCGTATCAAGAGCTAGGTATTTGCCAATCATCCTCTTCACCCGCTTGATCACCGCTCCACATGGTACAGAAGAAAGGCAACCAGGATTGGAGACCGTGCGGGAATTATCGCAGAATAAACGCGATTACGGTCCCAGATCGTTATCCCATCCCACACATCCAGAATTTCGCCATGAACATTTACGGGTGCAAGATTTTCTCAAAAATCTACCTTGTTAGGGCATATCATTAAATCCGCGTCGGGCGGAAGACATCTGCCTTTCAGCTTAAGAAACGCCACGCAAACCTTTCAACGTTTCATAAACTCTGTTTGTCGAGATCTTGATTTCGTTTTCATTTACGTGGACGATATTCTGGTATTGAGGGGAGGAGCAGAAGCAGCATCTCAAAGTATTATTCAAACGTTTGTCAGAATACCACATAACTATAAACACTTCTAAGTGCCTCTTTGGTGCATCAGAGCTACATGTTCTAGGTCATAAAATCAATGCTGATGTCATTTTTCCATCAAATGATCGCATTGAGGCTATCCTGTAGTTCCCAAAGCCCGCCTCCATTAAGCGGATGCAACGCTACCATCGGTTCTTCCCCAAAAACGATCTCCCTGCCACACTCCCAATTGGCTATCACAGGTGCACCTCGAAAATCCGCAAAAACTCTTTAGTGGACAGATGAGCTTCACGAGGCTTTCGAAGACGCCAAACTCAAGTTGTCGTATTGGCTCACCCAAGAGTGAACGCTGAGTTTTCGATAGCTACAGCCGCTTCGAACATTAACGAGATACAATACAAAAGAGGGCCAGACAATATTGTCGCCGACACATTATCACGAAGGGACGAAACAGAAATCAACTCCACGATGATTTCCCGCTCGACTGTAAGGCAATGGCTTAACTCCAAGCATCCGATGAGGAGTTAAGAAACACGCTAGAAGTGAAACACAAAGATCAAACATAAGGAAAGGCTACAGTCCGCTTCGGGCGAACAATACGATAGCCTATCCGTTTGGCCTTATAATGATTTTTCTAAATTGTGGGCGTGGAAGTGGGCGGATTTAAAAACTTTTAACACTTTACTATTTCGGTACCCTAGGGAGTATATGCTCCAAATACATTTTAAGGCCTCAAAAGTTGATACGAATGGACGGACGGACGGACATTGCTAAATAGTCTTAGGATTTGGTCCCGATCATAAATATATAAACTTTTATGAGTCTGCGACGAATATTAAGGGGTGTTACAAACTATGTGTCAAAATTAATATACCCTTAGGATAGGGTGTAAACAACAAAATATAACACTGAAACATACAAGTTCCCTTAGTTCGAGATTATGTGCGAAATTTCAACGGGAAGAAACAGACCTTTCGTACCTCACATCGCGCGTAGAAAAATTTTCGATTCCTTACATAACCTCTCTCATCCAAGCATTCGAACTTCAAGAAAACTTATTTGTCTGAGTTATTTTTGGCCAACAATGAATAAAGACGTCACTAATTGGGCAAGGTCGTGCCTGGCGTACCAGAAAACCAAAGTGCACAGGCACACAAACTCCGCTATCGGTCAGTTTGATCTCCCCTCAAAACGTTTCTGCTAAAATGTCCAGTTCCAGGTATGGAAAGTGGGATCAGCTTGGAAGTTCAATGAAAGAGGCGGAAGCGGTTGTTAAATCGTTTGTCACTTCTTCAATACAATTGCTTGTGCCGTAATAGGTATTCCCGGATACGCACAAAGTTTTATCGAGGTACCCGCATTAGCGGAGTTAATGCTAGAAATCGAAATATTGATAGTTAGATTCAAACGCTTTTGGACCCCTTCCGAAATAAATGAAACTTCAGACCCTTGGTCTATAAGCGCGCGGACACAATGATAACTAGGGCTGTTGCGACCCATAGAAGCAAAATGGGTTTGACTAGTTGTCGGTGAAACAAAGGCTGGTGAAGTGGACTGTAGAGTTGAAGTGTTACCTTGCTTGTTGAGTGACTCATGAAGTTCGGGAAGCGCTTGGAAGCGAAGTGATTTGTAACTTGCGGAGAAGCCAAGCCATTGCTCATTGCGTTGGACTGGTGCAGTAATGAATGATGGCGTTGCTTGCATGCGTTACAAGTGAATTTGAATACATGCTTGCAGTGAATAATTAATTGAAAGACAATTTTTACAGATATTTCTTTGATGCACCAACTCAATCCTGAAACGAATGCTCATATTTAGAAACAGAGAGCAGCTTCGAATAGAGTGATTGTCTTTGCATAGTGAGCAAGTGAATAATTTTGATTTAGAATGGAATGACTTCACTTGTTTGTTCTGAAAAGAACATTTTGGTTTGGTTTTCAAGTGCTTGTTATGGTAGTGCTATGTATGGTTTTTAGGGAGAAATTGATATAATTGATATCGAATGCCACATCCGAAAATTGTTTCTAGTTCTTGGAATCGAAGGCCCATTTGAATCCACGTAGGAAATTCAGTTGGATAATTTAAAGACTGCGCCCACAGTGAAAGAGTGGTCGCTGGTAACCAGTTTGAGCAGGAATAAACCATAATAGGATCCCAGCTCTGCACAGAGATACAATGAGACGTAAGTGCTGTGATATCATTGATCTGGCTTTGCAACGTTTTTATCCCAAGAGTTTAAGATTTAGTAAGCTTTTGACCTGATTGTCAACCAATATGCCTTTGTTTTCATATGTAGATCTTAAAGACGCCCGTGCCAGCTCAAAGCTATTGTTGGTCGATGGGAATTTACTAACTATGCTGAAAGCTTCCCCCTTAGTTTTGGATCGAAGATGAAAAAGTTTCTCTACGGCTCCCTAGGATGCCTTACGTTTATCGCTTCAAACATATCTCTGAACGCCGGCCATGATAAGTAATCGCCGTGGAAGATTTCTGTGTCATATGCTGGTAATTTTATGCAGTGCGGTGATAAGTCAGGTATATGCACGGCACTGACACGATTGGTTAATTCTGGAGTCAGACACTGAAATTGGGTGTGAAAGCGGTTCTGTAGACCTTTCCAGATTGGATTCATACTCTAAGAGTGTGCTAAGACACCAAATATACGTTTCGTTCGCCATCTTATACTTGGATTCGAAAGTCTCGAAATCAAAGGCATCTTCGTCGGTTTCCAAACGTACACACTCTGCATATTTTGCTTTACTTGCACCCACAGATCCTTCAACTCTATTTTACACCCTGTAAGAGTGTTAATTGTATGTTTAGCCTCTGGAATTTCTCGTATAGCTGCCGAATATTTGACCAATTACTCAGCCGCGTGAATAAAATCTCCTAAAGCTGTTGTAGCCATGTTCGTTAAACCTGTAAACATTAGGCCCAACCTTGAATGTTTATGTATTGTAGGAAAAAACGCTTGAAGTTTTCTCTTAAAGTTCAATCTTAAAGAAAAAAGAAGTTAATCAACTGCTCGGCTTGCTTAACTCGGAAGTATTTATAGCATGTGACGTACTAGAAAGTTTCTTTGAACGGTTAAATATGAAAACCTTCAGCAAATTATACTTTACTAATTGTTAAAGCGCGATGAGAAAGTAAGTAAGTATTACCACGGTATCTCATTAAATTTAAAATATGACACTTATAAATATTTCTTCTACCTTTAAAATGACCACCGCAACAAAACAAAACGTAAACAAAACGTAGTAGTTGCCGATATATGCGTATGTGCTCCAACGGCGGCTGCGTAATAGCCTGCACTATGTTGGTGTTCCGGTGAAGACTGCGCAATTACGTGCTTTTTCGCAGTAAAGGTAGCGGATTAGTCTATATGTGCACAAGGCTCACATTCCGGAGGAGGCTGCGCAATTACGTGCTTGTGCGCAGTAGAGGCAGCGGACTTGTCTATATAAGCATAAGGCTGGCATTCCGTAGGAGGCTGCGCAATTATGTCTTTTCCTGCACAGTAGAGGCAGCAGACTTGTCTATATGTGCACAAGGCTCGCGATCCGGAGGAGGCTGCGCAATTATGTGCAGTTAAGGCGTCGGAGTGGTGTGACTTACTGCAATTTTACGTCGATCCGGCTCGAAAGACCAATGTTTGGGGTTGGAATCTTCTTCTTCTGGTCGATGGAGTGAATCCTAAACTCAACGGAGTCTAACCAACAAAATTGTATCACGCTCCGAGGAGAAAATAAAATTCAAGTGATCGCCACAACGTTTTGATTGATTGGTCGAATCCTCGATACCTCTATTACCGAAATTAAAACATCTAACCTGAAATAAAAACTATAAGAAAAGGCTACAGTCCGCTTGGGCGAACAGTATGATACCCTATCCTTATATAATATGGATATACATACCTACTCTATTTTTTTATTTTTAACAAAAGAGCATATCTAATAGAATAGAAAGGCGTCCAAGAAAATAAATTTTACATATTGTAAAGAATTTAAAAAAAATAAAATTAATGTGATTGTTGCACTAATTTTTCACGAATCACACATTTCGTCTCTGATTTTTGAATACTGGCTTGAGACAGACATTGGCATCATTAAAAATTTTCTGTGTTCTATTGATATAGTACGG
Organism: Ferdinandea cuprea; assembly: GCA_963576555.1. Lineage (NCBI taxonomy): Eukaryota > Metazoa > Arthropoda > Insecta > Diptera > Syrphidae > Ferdinandea > Ferdinandea cuprea. The sequence continues at coordinate 95,538,852 of OY754958.1, read as the reverse complement.
TATAGGAGCCTTTTACTCATAGATGGATTGCAGTGGTTTTCGTCTAAACTAAATCACGTCGATTACATTGACTCAGCAAAATCTTGCGAATAGACAATTGCGGCACAAGAGTGATTGGTCTTTACAAGTGGAAGCAGGATTACAAGGACCGTCGAGAATGTAATGCTGTTGTATTTCAGCCGAAGACTCTCTATAGATCGTGAGCTCTATAGTAAATAAATTACAACTGTACAGAGGTAACTATAGCATCGTGGTAGCTGAAAACTGTTGCGTAGGGTTTTGCAAATATAGCATGCTGCGAGCTGCTGAAAGCCCAATCGATCGGAGGTAACCCTGTTGTTGTGACACATCTAGAAGGAAGTAGTCACTGTAGGTTTTTACTACGAAGAAAAGCGCTTATGAGGTCATTAGTTGCAATTTCTTTTAAGTCAATGTTAAAATCCCCTAAAAAAACTAAATTACCCATTTGAAACTCATCAAATAGTTTCTTTATTTCGGATTTGAGACTATGTTTTCCAAAATTATTATTCTTGTATATAACTAAATAGTGGACGTCTTTATATTTAAATAATATATACTGAAATATTTTTGCAACTGGAAGGTTAAAGCTGCGGAACTTAAGAACGCTTATTTCACTACTAAGACCAGATTTAGCGTAACATATTATTCCATTTTTTCCTCTCTGCATAGAACCGGCACTATCGATTCTAGCAAATATTTCAAAACCTTCAATATCCTATGATTCTGATTGAATTGTCCAAGTTTCTACAAAGCAAAGAATTTGTGACATTAAAAATAATTTGTCAGATTTTATATCTTCGAAATGAGGGTTAAGACTTTGTACATTTTGATACGTTATGATTAACCGAATTATGGAATTATATATGAATTCATAAGTGGTCTGTAAGGCCTTTTCATTGCAAAGAGAATTCATCTCGATTTGAACTGGGTCTACTGCAGAAAATGGCTTAGGAGGTTTGAAATTCCCAATTATATACAGCCCGTTGGCAGTTGTTGCTCGGCTACATGCTACATACATAGATGCTCGGTTCATTCCCGGACGTAAAGGAACTGCAACTGAGGTTAAGGTACCGCCTTGGCTCTTATGAATAGTAATACCTTCCGCGGGTTCTACTGGAAATTGAACCCGCTCAATGGAAATGTGTTGATTTCTACGATATTGAAATTTATTAGGAATCCTTTCAACACAAGTCCATAGAGGTTCCCGAGAATGCCGGTGCTGCAATCTTCCAAGCAAACACTTTTGCTCCAACCATAGAAATTTCGTCTATAATAATCAATTTTAAAGCGATTAACTTTGAAAAAAGAGAGTTGACAATATTGCTACTCAACGGCACCAACTCCCCAGAAGATTGATTAACTGGCAGCGCAAACACTGAGTGAAGAGTAAGCCCTTTAATCCCAAATGTTGCTTTACCAGTCGGGGCACAAAGTAGAACTTTTACTAGATTCGGGTCTGCCCCAGGAACGTCATTTTGTCGCTTCGTTATGGCTTGAAAAATGGTGGATATTAGCCTACTTTTGCCAACGCCGGCACCACCCCCCACAAATTCACAGATTTGAACACTATCGTTTGTGCTGTAAATATATCCTTTGCTTTAAATTGAGCTTTTGTATGGTGCTCAGTAGTTCTTCTTGGGAAATCAGATTAGGTGTTTTAATAACTCGCACTTCATCTTGTGGATCACCAGCAATTATATTTTCGTTCGGATTAACATCGGGGACTGCAAATATCGCAAATTCTTCATCCAAATTCTGCTCTACTTGGGGTGGATGTTGATCATCACGAAACTGAGCCAAAACATTGTCTAACATATTTTGGTCACGAAATGCTTCATATTTATTTTTGTTAAAATTAATAAGCTCGAAGTTTGTTTCGAAAACATTTTCAAAATCTACACATAAAATGTCTTGTTCCTCATTTCTCCAGGACACGAAAAGCATTATATGCTCTCTAATAAACTCAGTTGTATCCTTATCGATGCAAAACCGCCTATATCGAATGACGTGGAATTGGGTGCGTTTACGAATATACCCACTTCCATCTTTTAAACGTAGTGGCTGATTTGGATTAATTGCAAAATTGTCCTCTTAATGATTTTACGAAATTATACATAGCAGCAAAATCTGCAAGGCACAAGCTTTCAAGGGAATCTGGCCGCTGGGTGTAGTGATCAATTAAATTTGGAATGAAAACGTCTGTAGAGCCCGCTTCAAGTTGCTGCAGTTCCCGTCATGGTTTGACCATTCGCACGCGTTGTTCCGGTCTGGATGTATTAATATATACATCTGCGTTACTGCACTTTGACAAGTGTATACCTAAAACACTAGACGCTGCCTCTTGGGCCGATATTTCCGAGCCTGAAATAAATCGATTAGATAATGAGCATTCGGTCAATAAACTTCCTTTTGAGAAATAGGGATGGCTTCTTAAGACTATATCTGATATTTAAAATGTAATGTTCTTCCGTTACTCACACCTTATTAAGGAATTCAGAAAAACTTAAGTCTTCTGTCGATGGAGAATTGGTCAGTAGTTCGATTGCATCTAATGTCGTTTTTAACCCATTTATATCCACATTTCGCTGCTCTTCTTCGGCGAGAGGTTTCAAAATAAGTGTTTTTCCCATTGGGAAATAAGGCGCCCATATCGGCATACCGAGCCATTTCTGAAATCTCTTCTGCATGATCGAGCATGTGAGTGGCGCTGGTAAACGATGAAATCTTAAAGGTCCTGGTTTCCGCCGTCAGTAACACAAAACTTGTCAATTAAGTCCTGTGTTGCTTTCATACTCTCGTTATTCTCGAGATCCAGCTTTGGTGCACCTTTTAGCCAATATATCCCATGAACATGTGGGTAACCTCTTTGCTGAAACTCAATTCTATAATAAAAACGGTCAAAGTTATTATCTCCTAAAATTCCTCCAGGTGCTTTAAAAAGTTAAAAAAGTGTTCGAAAACGATGGTCGAAGTATCGAGCACATGTCACTGGGTCCGCTCTAATAAGTCGGGACTTTCGTGCAAACTCCATTGATTTTGCTTCATCCGGGGTAATATCGATATTATCCACAACCTTACAAAGAATTACGAGTAATTCTTGCCATTTGGTTTCTGCAGCCGAAAGCGTTATGAAAAAAGTAGGCAATCCAAATTGGCGTATCATTGCCATTACTTTCTTTTTCTCAGCCTCCCAGTGAGCTAGCGATGATCTAATGCCTTTAAGTACATGGTAGCCATCATCATGTTGCACCAAATTGTTAACATGTGATTCGGTTAACATGTTCTCTGCAGTATTAGTGTTTTCTTGCCTAGATTTCTTCCGAATGCAAATAGAAATTGCATTTCGAATACTCATTAATTCGAATTTTTTATAAGTGTACAGTGACTTATCCACAGTTGCACACCGTCTGACATACAGCCTCAGCTCTGATCGAGCGATTTTGCTATACGATAAATCCGATCATGTGCGAGCTTGATCACAATAAATACTAGGAAAGGAAAGCTCTTCGGAATGACTATCAAAAATCACATGCAGGGGTCGTAATATTGTTTAATAAAGTCACTTGACCTCCAGGATTCAAATTCTCTGGTGCCAAGAGATCTTCATACGCTATTTCTTCCTCAACTCTTTGCCCTAAGAGGTCTTCTACTACTGACTGATCTGCTTCCGCAGCAATAAAGGGAATCTCATCCACGTTTTGCATTTCGCTCGTCCAGTTTTGTGCCAGTGTCACGTTTTCCTCTAAGTATAAAGGTGTTGTTAGCAGATATTGAACTGCACTATAAACTTTGGCAGGACGAATAGTTTCGCTCATGAAGCTATGCGAGTTTGCTATTCTACGTTTTAAATGCAATTGAATGACGTGAGTTTGATCAAAGGTACGCGAAAGTGCAGAAATATTATCATCAACAACGAGTGGTATATTTACTACAGCACCTTTTAATCCACACTGTCTATCACAACCAATTGACCTAATTTGCATAAAAGGTATGCGAGGAGCAACAGGACGTTGCTACAAACTTGTCAAATCTCTGAAACATTCAGGTATTACCGGAAATTCGAGACCGTTCGGTAGACAGATATTTGGAACTTTACCCTTAATAATTTGGATCTTATAATAAGAGCAAAATGAAATTATTCCAGAATCGGAAGCGAATTGAGTGGACAAGCAAAATACTTTACTCGCGAAATCTGTGGAAAATTTTCTTTCAATTAGGGATATATTTAAGGTCTTAATTTGCGCCTTAAACCAAGATCCCCCACAGCAGTTACATACTTCTGTGGGTCCTTGTCGGACAGTGTTGTAATAATCGCGAAGGGACCGCTGTCTTTGAGCTCTTCCAGATTGAAGAAGGTATGCATTATATTCATCTGTAGACATGTTACTCCTAGCCTCCTGATTTCTCTGTGATTGTCGGATATTAGCGTTATTCCTGTTGTTTTCGTCGATTCTATGGAGGCGAACTCTAACTGAAGAATTTAGTCGAAATTCTTCTTGATTTCGGAGTGAAATTCTACGTGATTCCCTTCTTAACTGTGACTCCTGTACTCTTCATTCTCCCGTCGGGTTTCATGTTCCTGGGTGTTTCGTTCTCGTTCGGATGCCCTGTATTGAGGATTGTCTCGACGTGTCTCATGCTCCCGAGTATTTCGTTCTTGTTCCGCTTCCCTGTATTCTACATTGTCCCGCCGGGTTTCATGTTGCTGGGTGTTTCGGTCTTGTTCGAATGCCCTGTATTGAGGATTGTCGCGACGTGTCTCATGTTCCCGAGTATTTCGTTCTTGTTCGAGTGCCCTGTATTGAGGATTGACCCGCCGGGTTTCATGTTCCCGGTTGTTTCGTTCTTGTTGGAATGCCCTGTGTTGAGGATCCTCCCGTCGCGTCTCATGTTCCTGATTGTTTCGTTGTTGTTCGGCTTCCCTGTACTCTGCATTCTGCCGTCGGGTTTCATGTTCCTGTGTGTTTCGTTCTCTTTCAACGTTCCTGTATTGAAGATTTTGTCGTCGCATCCTATGTTGCTGAGTGATTCGTTGTTGTTCCATTTCCCTATCATCTGGGAGTTCACGTTGAGTCAAATGTGCTTGGTAATTCCTTTCTTGTTCGGTAATCCTAAACTCAATATTTCGGCGTCTCAATCTCCGTTGTTCGATATTTTGAAGCTGTTCTACCTCTCGGTACTGCGAGTCAATACGCCGAGAAGCATGCTGAAGATTATTACTTTGATTATCCGTTTGGCGATAGTTAGCGTCAAATCGCAAATTCCTTGATCGATTTCGACTACTCAAGCGTCTTTGAGCTGCAGATACTCTTTTTAACGTAGGCATTTTGGAGCTAAATACGTAAATACTTTTATGAAGTAAAAGTACAATAATATATAATATTTTTTTGTATATAAGTACTTTAATCAATATAGTTATATATATATATAAAAATATATAATTTTCAAATGTTCGTGATAATATATTAGAATGGTATATTTAATATTATATTGGTGTAAAATATTGAAAAATTTATATAAAGGATATGAAAAAAATGTTAATATAGATTGTACTTATCTTACAATAAATCCTTGAAGCTTCCTTTAATTTTGCGCGAGGTTGGTACTCATTAAACACACGAAACGAAAAATTAAGTAGAAGTAGAATTAAAACAAAACTAAATTACTAATTACACTTTTTTCGGATCAGATATTATTACATGAGGTTGAATTCGGTTCGACTTATATTAAGTATTTTATATATATATATCTATGTGTGTATAATTTGTTTAAACAAATAATACATTTTTCCCAGAATACATTCACGGTCACTTTAAAACTAACTTGGTCGATCAATATTACTTGGAATGGAAAAACAAATTCACTTAATCTTTAAATCAACATAAACTTGTTACTAAATACATGTAGTACAAGACACAAACGAAATTTTTAAGAAACTATTGATCAATTATAACTGCACACACTTCACAATTTTCAAAAGATTGTATTTTTTTTTGTTATGAAAAAAGAAGAAGAATGTTTTTGTCGTTTCTTATATTTTTTCAAATCAACTTTTTTAATTAAAATTCTTTTTTTTTAATATTTAAGCACCACAACACAAACTTTTTATTACAACAATGTGATGCTAATTCGTTAATAATTAATTTGTCTGCTGAACTTTTCAGTAAAACTGTTGTCTCCTTAAGAAAAGAAATGTTTCTGAATAAATTTAATAATACATCTACCTACTCGTATCCGCGGTTTTTTATCAAAAAGTGCAGTTAATTAGTTTTAATATTCTTGGTCAAAATGCCTTTTTCATTCTCATAATAAGTTGTAAAAGCCTCAAAAGTGTATGTTAATGTATGTGGGTATTTCCGGGTATTTCATTGAAGACACAGGTACAGAGAAGGTAAAAATTTTATTAAGATGAAAATTTATGGTTACATAAAATAATGTCCATTAAAGGACTTCAATAATTGATAGATAATCTTTTCGCATAAAATAAAACAAAATAGGAGGCGTCAAAATGTACATACCTTTAAGGTGATTTATAAATATGTATTACCCAAAAGAAAAGATCACTTCTCTACCTATTTTGAACTCATTCATATTGCTTAGCATGGTTGCAAGGGTTCAAAACACCAATTATTTTTACGTCATAAATTTTAACAACCTCTGTATACCAATCAAAAAAAAAAGCATTGTTGATTTTCTTGTGTCTACCTGTAGGCAGCTATAATGCACATACCAACGAACTGCGACCATTCCTTTACTTTTTTATCAACGCACGCTTTTGTTTTCTCCGAAACTAAAACAACTTCCGCACAACCGATATTTTGGAAAAATTGTATAGATACATATTTTTTAGTAACAACGGACATTGATATCAACAGATAATCCCTTCGAAAAACCTAATTTTAAGTAGGGGTTCTAACTTTTTATCTCTTCAACTTAAGCTTCAAAACAATTTTTTCTTAATTGTGGGCGTGGCAGTGGACGTAATAAATTTTTTTACATCTAACAACTCTGGGACCCTAGAAAATATATTTTAAAATAAAATGGGGGATGACATTTAATTTAATTTTATATGAAATTTATAAAAAAAACCTTCAGTATTCGAAAAAACGCCAAATAATAGGCGTGGCCAAAAACTTTGTATGGGTAATATATATTGGAAAAAATATGTTTCTATGAAACTTATAAAGGAGGGCAGTGCCTACATATCTTCTGAAGGTTGTAATACTCTATCTCTTGAACTTTAGCTTTAAATCGGTTTTTTGTAAATTGTGGGCGTATCAGTGGAAAGAGGTCAGTGTCTACATATTTTGGTGAGGTTCTAACTCTTTATCTCTTCAACTTAAGCTTCAAAAATATGTTTCCTTCATTGCGGGCGTGGCAGTGGGCGTAATAAATTTGTTTACACTTAACAACTCTGGGACCCTAGAAAGTATATTTTAAAATGAAATGGTGGATGACATTTAATTTCATTTTAAATGAAATTTATAAAAAAAAAACTTCAATATTGGAAAAAACGCCTCCAAATAATAGGCGTGGCCAAAAACTTTGTGTTGGTGATATATTGGAAAAAATATTGGCTAAATATCTTGTTAAACATTTTTTTTCGGTTTCTATGAAAATTTTCAAAGGAAACAACATTTTAGTGAAAAACGCCCACAAAAAGTAGGCGTGGTAAAAAACTTTATATGACAAACTGAGGGCAGTGCCTACATATCTTGTGAAGGTTGTAACACTCTATCTCTCTAACTTTAACTTTAAAACGGTTTTTTGTAAATTATGGGCGTGGCAATGGGCGTATTCAAAAAATCTTACACTTAACCATTTTGGAGCCCTAGGGAATATGTGGTCCAAATTTCAGCTTCCTAGCTTAATTTTAAAGGCCTAAAAATTGCGTACGGACGGAGGGACACTGCTAAATAGTCTTAGAATTCGGTCCTGATCATAAATATATCTACTTTTAGGTGTCTACGACGAATATTAAGAGGTGTTACAAACGATGTGTCAAAATTAATTTACCCTTAGGATAGGGTATAATAAAAAGAAAACAATCAAAAATGACTGTATATATATATGTACCTCAAAATATAAAACCCGACGTTGCATATGCACGGGCATATAGAGACAATCGGGACTTCTTAGTTCACTGCTTATATCTTTCTATATATTTAGTAATAAGAACGACTGTTTCAAGTGATAGTTTATTAAGAACTGAAAAACTAACAATTTTCTTCTAACGTTGGGGACCAAACAGCAGTAGTGCACTTTCAACGTAACGGAATGTGCCTAGCATGCAAAATGATGAGCGAGTGCATATGTGTTTGAATCCGGTTATTAAGCCCCCACACTTTAATACAACCATCTCGGGTTTTTGCTTTGCGGTTTGTTTGAAATTAATTAAATTTTTGTAGTTATATGTTGTTTGGTTACTTTCGTTTTACAAATAAAAATATAATACGACTCACGTTATTGTCATATAATTATATCTGTGTGACTTCTACTCTAACAGCGTTATTCATAAAACATAATCAACGACCAATTAACTCTGATTTGCCTTTAATTACCCTTTAGTACACTATTTCTTATTCATAAGATTTTTTCTCACTAATCAACGTTTATTAACCCTTCATTAACTTAAGTGCGGAATACGGCATTCAAAGCATAATCAGAGTGTGATAAAATATTATTTGCCGGCAAAATATCAATTTTTTTTCGTTTTTTACAAAAAATTTAAATATTAAATAACCAGAGCAGTTAATATTGAATATTTCTATTGAGAAATACGTGATTGATTCCATCTTTCTTATTTAAATACTAACCATGTCTGAATCAGAAGGCAATTAAGAAAATCTAATGAATACGGCTGTAAATAATCTATTTTATGTTTGTTTTTAATGTTATATAAGTGTATTTGAGCTAAAGAAATATTTAAGTTTTTTTTTTGTCATATTAACAATTGGTATTAAGAGTATAGAATTTTTCTAGTTTATTGGTAAATCTAGAGTTTTCAATTTGGATTTTACAATCGGAATACATAATTGAATTATGGCCTCTAATAGTAATTTCTTGATTAACACAATTTTGACTAATTGTTGGAACTTCTAGATTTTTTACTTTGATCTAACTATATTTTTCTGAATCAAATTTCGGATGCAATTGCTACTGTGTAACCGTAAATTTTTTTTATTTACAACATCACTTGTAGAGTAAGTTCGGGTAATGTGGATCCCTGTATTTCTCTTTTTCCTGTGAGAATAAGAGACCTTATCCCGTTATTTTGCCTCTCTTCATAGGAGTGAAGAATCTGTTATCTTTGCTTGATCATGAGCTATAGATTTTGGCAGCTCGAAGATTTTTGTTTCGGGATGAGGTTGTTGTTTATTTTGGTTCTTATTAAAAAAAATTAAAATTTTAAAATTAAGGGCTACATTACTATAAATTTTTCAGTTATGCGTTTATTATTTTGTGTTTCTTATATTTATAAGGTGAGTTTTGCAGTCTCGCTTCAATTTAATATGAATAAAGTAGAATTTCAAAAGATATACACATGGCGGATTACGTGGAGTACGGTCAAGCAGTTATAGTGCAGCAGAAGTCTTATTTTATACAAACATTTATAGTTCCACCACAAAATGCCGAAGAAATGAGTACAAATGAGGAAATGGGAATCAGATTTAATAGGAAAGGCACTTTCTACCTTGATTAATATATTTGTGGAAATGTAAATTCCTACTCCACAGTAACCGTACTATAGACCAACATTACCCGACACTTTTGTAAAAGATCAGCTTTGAACTATTATGCAACTATTGCAAATATTTAATTCATTTGAGAAAAACTAAGCACAAGGGTAAGTAAATCTTCTCTCCATTTAACGACGAGGTTATGATCAGGATTACAGGGTTCATAACCCCCCCCCCCCCACTTCACTACATTCCTACTGGTCCGCCTGTGGGGTCCGCCGGTTCGACCTCAAAAGATATCTGCCGGCATCCCGATTTTGGATCACTGCATCATTGAGGCCAATTAAATGATGGTGTTTCTGCATTTGTGTGACTCAGGAGTTTTTAGGCCTGCCTCTCTTACGCGTTTGTAAGGGAACGTTGATTGCCATTGCCTTTTTGACGGGGTTCGTAGGATCCCTCCTTTGAACATGACAATACCAACTGAGTCGGTCGTGTTCCATTTTTTTCGAAATGGGTTCATTGACGTGAAGGTTTCCTCGGATTCTAGAACTCCTTATTCTACAAAGCTTGTTACTCCCGCTGTCAATTGTTGCCAAACTTTAAAGATTGCTTTCGCTTAGAAGCATTTCCTCTTGATTTTGATTGGGAATGGAGATAATAAATTGTTTTTTTCCGAGGGTAGGTGGAAAATCTTCCATGAGACATTATGAGGACCGGCTGCGCGTGCTCATAATAGTTTGAGATTCTTACTCCCTAAAAACACCTCCCTAAAAAATACATTTATACTACAACTATGCTCATGCCTATCAAGCAGTTTTAATTTAAATATTTAATTACATTTGGCAGAAAACCTCCCAGCGGAAGCACCTGTTTATACCGACAACAATATAGTTTTTATCCTTTGTAATCGGCGGACAAGATTTCTTTGATGTAGAATCTTTAGTACATCGTCATTGAAATGGCCAATTAGGCGAGTGTATTATGTATTTCGTATTTCGTCTTCAACGGTAGTTATACTTAGATCTCTATGGATATTGGCGTTTCTGATATACCACGGAGCATTTACGATTTGAAAAATGTTAACATTACTTGGTTTGGTACAACTTTGGAATTTGTACCGAGTCCGTATAAATGGGTAGATTGCTTACATTTCTGTAAGTAAAATTAACGTGGGTGGATTTTGTCTCGTTGAGGACAATACGCCAAGTTTTTTTCTGTCGATAGATCGTTGAAGCTTTTTTGCCGCGAACTGAATCGAATTATCTACAGCCGCATCATCCGCGAAAGTTGCTACGATAGTTTTCTCTTCTTGCGGGATATCACGAGTGTATAGTAGGAATAAAATCGGACACAGAACACTTCCTTGTGGAACTGCCGCCGCGATTCTTTTGAACTCGGCAGACTTTTTCCCGTGTTTAATATGAAAGAGTCTGCCATCTAAATAAGAGTTTAGGATCTCATATAATTGCTTTGGGAGAGCTTTATTTAGTTTATGTTTTAATCCCGTATGCCATACTTTGTCGAAGGCCTGAACGAACGTCAAGGAAAACCATAGAATATTTTTTTTCTCCACTAGTGCTTTTTCAATTTCGTTGGTAATTCTGTAAACCTTGTCAATTGTAGAGTGCTTAGTTCTGAATCCGAATTGGTGATCTGGTATTAATCGGCGTTCTTCGATGATCGGATATAATCGCTTCAATATGAGTTCATCAAATATCATCGACATTATTGGTAGAAGCGATATTGGTCTATAGGATAGTTTGTCATTTGGAGGTTTACCTGGCTTAGGAACCATTATCACCTCAGCTATCTTCCATTGCCGGGGAACGTACAAAAATCGAATAGAAGCGGGTATGAGATAAACAAATTTAAGTAGTGCTTTTCTGGGCAGCTCTTTGAGGTCATAAAGGAGCGCGGTTTAGTTTAAATTTTTGTATTTCAAAACGGATTTCGACCAGCGATACTCGTCTACACAGATACCGTGGTAGGAGCAGTATCTTCAACCAACACTTCACCTTCAATTGGTTTAACCGTCTCTTCAAGGTGTTCGGGAAATATTTCTGCCTTTTCCTTGTCTCCTTTCGCCCATTCCCAGAATGGGTGGCGCTTGCATCTTTGGCTTTTTCATGCCTTTCATAGCTTTCCAAAGCGAATAGTTAGAAGTTTTATCCGCCGTTAGACTTTGAGATACATAGAGATTTCACGATTTTTTAAGTCACGAATGTCTCTTTTGAGTTTGCTGGAAAGATTATTCAAAAGTGTTTTATCCTGCGGAGCACGAGATTGCTGCCATCTTTCACGCACTCTTCGTTTTTCCTTCGCTAAATCAATAATTTCGCGGGGATATTTTAATTCGTTACTTGTAGTTACTCTCTTTTTATGAGGAGTATTAAACCACGCTGAACTCTGCAAGACATCGATGAATTGATTCATTTCGTCTTCGAGTTCATATGTATGAAGGGATACTTTCAGATCGATTTTATTTATTCAGTCTTTTCTAAAGGAGTCCCAATTAGTTATTTTGTTAATAAATTTTGGTGGACCCTCCTTTTCGCGTAAACCTCCTCTGGTAATTATCAGAATGACCGGCGAATGGTCAGAAGAGAGATCAAAACTTTCTTCAACTTTGACAGAGTTTTCAGATACTCCTTTTGCGATAAAAAAAAGTCTATTAGGTCTGGTGGTTTTGCCACATACGAAGGCCAATGCGTGGGTTTGCCAGACGAGTAAAATTCTACCCCAGACTCCATACCGACTTCGAATATAATTCGAACTTTTCGTGAGATACATCTGGAGTCCCAGAAGATGGGTTTTGCGTTAAAATCTCCGCTAATTACAGAGTTCTGTCCAAGTGAGTCAAATGTGCCTCTAAAATAATGTTTTCCTAACTTCGCTCGTGGACGACAATAAATAGACGCAATGGTATATGTAATGCGTTTAATGCTTACGCTAACCGATCTTGTTTGCATTTCATCAAGCTCAATTATTTCACCAGGGGAGTGATCAGTGGTGTATTTTATAAAACAGGACGGTCCGCCTCTAGCCCTTTCTGATGGGTGATATGAGTGATAACCGCTGTAACCTCTAATTCTTATATCCGATTCTTTCCTCAAATGCGTTTCCGATACCAGGCATATATCAATATCGTTTTTGTGAAGGAATGCTTCTAACTCGTCGATTTTATGCAGAAGGGCATTCACGTTCCATGTTACTACTTTTATAAAGCTTTTCCTAATTTAAACGGGAGTTAGTGTACCTTGAAGTTTATTTTAGAGCTTGTCCAGTTTCGTGAACATACGTTTGTTAATTTGGCTTTGCTCTTCAAGTCTCGCAAGTATTTCGGAAAAAACTTGATGGACTGGATCAGGCGCCGTATTAGCAACTCGATTATTCGCTTGTATCGCTGCATCAGCGTACGTTTGCGGGCCGGGCCGCGATTCGTCGACTTTTGTACCTCAATTTTCTGTACTGTCGTCTGCGCTGATTTGGACATTTCCTTAGTCCTTGTTTTTCTTTCTTAAGAAGGTTTTCCGTTTTCATTTTTAAATTTATCTTTGGATCGTCTTATGATCGGTAAAGGCTTTTTCTTTGCTAAGTCACGCCTTTTCTGCAGCTCTTTAGCTACTTCACAGCCGCGATAGTTTGCCGGGTGTTTTCCCTTGCAATTAATGCAAGTGGGCGAATCTTGTTTTTTTAGAGCACACTCTTCCGATAAGTGTTTACCCGCGCATTTAACGCAAGGCGAATCATCGTTACCCAAAAGCAACATTTTATAATTTCCTTTTTTTTGGAACCTCAATTGCTCAGTACAATAATTGCGGATGAATGGGTGGCACGATTTTTCTTCGACTGTTTTTTGGAGTTGAGACTCCCTAAGAAATGTATTATCTGTTTAAATGAGATCTAGCTCTTTCTTTAATTCTTCATAGAGTTGAGTATTTTACTAAGCTTTGTACGAAGTACAATATTTTCGTCCTGAAAGCTTTTAAGTTGCGCTGAATCGCGAGTAACGCGCGTCGTTGGGCTTCTTTTAGAGTTTTCTTTAATTACAGATCCGGATGGTGGTGATCTGGAGACCTTTTTGCTATTTCCAAATGGGTCGATTATATATAATACCTGGGGTATTATATCTATTTGATTTGTTCATTGCATTTTTTTTGTATACGGTTTACACTCGGTATACGGAGAGTGGATTTTAGTCGACAGGCATGCCTACCTCGGGTATATTCGAACTCCTACACAAAGGGGCCCTAATAATGGCCAAAAAATATGCTTTCTTTAGTAAATATAGGAACAGAAATTGTAAAAAGTATTATCTGTTTATTAATGAGTACGCTGCTTCTAATGTACGGCAATATCTCAGTTAAAATATTATACTTCTGTATTTCTTCGTTGGTCGAGATATCATGAGCGAGTATTTCCAATCCGCTAAGTTGAATATTATCCTTAATTTTCTCTACTTGTTTGTTTATAGCAGAGATATCCATCAATATTGTTAAGGCGTATTTCATTTGGTTTGCTATGGTTTTGATGTTCATCGATTCTATTGTTATGATTGTTACGAACTAGTTTAGTTTGTCCTGCTGTTCATTTATGTGGTTCTTTATTTTATCCTCCAAAGTTATAAGATCATTATTCAATCTGTCATTAATCGTTTGTCATTTGCTTTGAATTTTTGTCCAGGTTATTTAAGTGTGCATGTCTTTGCCCATATCACCGGTTAAGCGTTTCCTTGAATCCTTGAATTTCCCCAAAGGTTAATAAGTCCTCTCTTCTCTCGTATGTATATAATTGTGTTTATATTTTTCCGTAGTTTTTTCTGTAGCAATTCTGAATTAATATTGTAAAGTTTATATATTGGATTCGATTTTATTAGTTATTCTAACGCATTCTTCCAAGTTAATTACGTGAACGAATCTAACGTAGCTGTCGACGATGAGTTTTTCCTCTAGTTTCTGTATTATGTAGCCATTATTGGCGAATATTGGGGTTTTTTCGAGTTTTGGGCCACGGACTGGGCAATTAGGACCATTATTATGCCTACCATTTCTTCTGGAACGACTGCGAGGTAAAAATATAACATTAATTGATACTTGTATTTCCGTTTTAATTGTTTTTTTATTATAACTTGTATTTCTCTTAGTTTAGTTATCTATAGTATAGTTGTGGTGTGAACAAACGTTATTAAGTTTTCTGTACTTTGGGGTAGTCTTAACTGCAGTTCTATTTGTAACTATGTTTTCACATTGCCTAAAAGTAGAATTTCTGTTCCCCTTCTTTTTTACCATGAAATGTATCTGACAGTGCTGTAATATCTTCTGCAGTTAAATTTTTGTTTATAAAATCTATTGGCTTCAATTTTGTTGTTGAGTGTATTGTCCTATTGTATTGTTAGCGCTTTAAGAATTTTGTCACCTAAATTCGAGGTATCATTTGCTGCGATTATTATTCTTAAGTGTTCATTTAAAGTTCCATGAAGCCTTTCTATTCTGCATTACCTGTTTTTAAGGAAGCTGTGGTTTTATGGAATTCAATTATATTTTAGATACTGACGGACCACCGAATGTAAATACTATGCATGTTTCTCCGTCTGAAATTAGTTGTTTCGGTTTTCCTAAGAATTGAATTCTCTGTTTAATGCATTTCGACTTGATGACCAATTTCTAACTTCAATTCAGTATATTTTGAGAGTCTGTCGATTGCAATTAGATAAATAACATTACATTGTGGGAACCAAATATCTAAGTGCATCATGTCGCTAAAATGCTTTGCAGTTTCAGTAACTTGGAATGAAATTTGTATTGGGTTGCGGTCATGCTTAGCCAACTAGCAGGCATCACACATTTTGTAATCGCTCCGCGGTCAGTTTTCGCACAAAATAAACTTAAAAAGTGGGCAAAAAAAAGAAAACGCTAAAGCGCGCGCGCAGTTAAAAAAGCAAAAAAAAAAATTGACAGTGCAGTGGTAGTGAAAAAAAACAACAACAAAAAAGTGTATTGTGTTGCGGCATTCCTTCTGGTCCCACTCCCCATCGTTTGCTGCTGCTTTGCTTGGCTATAGCGAGTGTCGTATATTTATGCGTGCACTGGCTATGGCTGGGTAAAGCATAATTTGGCGAATAGCGGGTCGCGTTGTGTAGATTTTGTTGGCAGACCAAAGCAATTCTTTGTATGGGCATAACACCTGCAGTGATTTGTTTTGGAAAGCTGACGCCAGAATCTACACGGTACGGCCTAGCTTAGTCAGCGTCGGAGTTGAGTCTTTTGTGTTTGTTTCTTGCTATGTGTAGGACTTTCAGGGTAGCAGTGAGCAATTTTCGTGGGTTAAGGACGAATTTTTTTTCATTGTACGCCCACACGAATCTCAATAAACCAGCTGTTTTGGCACTAGGTGAAGCACAGGTCAGCATTGATTCTGATCTTAAGGAGTTTAGCCTGCCTGGATATAACTTAGTGCCAGTTTTCTTTTCTCATCGCGGTCTCGCCGTCTATATAAGTAGTGATGTAGCCTACCAACTTCTACCTCAATACGGCCAATGTTCCAATCCGGAATTTAATTTTATTTGGCTAAAATTCCATGTCCGTAGGCAATTAATTCACTACTGTTTTATTTATAGAAGCCCTAACCAAGACAGGCATTCAACTTATAATGAGTTTGATGCACTGCCTGATTCCATAATCAGAATTGTTATCCTTTTTCCTTATACTGAACGGGCGATTTCAATATAAACAATTCAAGTTGGCTTCGTCATTCTGGACAGACAACAACCGAAGGAAGGTATGTAGAGATCTTTGCTGAGGTTAATAATTTAGCTGTGAAAACGACAACACTCTGGATTTGTTTCTTACCTCTCACCTTGATAAATACAGTTTAAATGTATTATCGGCTCTAGGTTCGTCAGACCATTGTATCATATCAGTGAATTTCTCGTACTCCAGCCACACAGTTAAAGAAAAAGCTCCTACAAGAACCGTATGGCAATACGAGAAAGCCCATTGGGAAGCTTTAAACGGTTTCTTTAGGAGTTTTAACTGGTCGTTGGGCTTCCTCAACAAAGACGTGGGTGCCAATGCAGATACGATTACAAATTTAATTCACCTGGGTATGAAACGCTTTATCCCTAACAGGATAAAGTGTATCAGACCTATGGAAAACGCATGGTGTGACTTAAAGAAATTATCAGGGCTAATGAGGTAAGCTTTCGGTCATTTAAGGCCAATCCAACTGAGGAAAACCGAAAAAAGTTCAAACGAGCCAGAAATGACTACAATGACTACAATGCCCACATTAATCGTTTCAAATTCTCCTACGACCAAAAGTTGAGGCAAAAAATACTACAAAGTCCCTCCGGTAGTAAAAACTTTTGGTCATTTGTCAAGAATATTAAAAATTTGGCCTCGTCATCTACCCCGACATTCATTTGCAATGATATCCCAGCTGTCAGATCTTCGGATACAGCCAATCTGCTTGCTGCTCATTTTGCAGCTAGCTCAACGCTGCGAGATTTTGCTTTATCTCCCCCTGTACTCGAGCGCATAGAATATTCTATGGGACCCATTAATTTTCGCATTCGTACAGTGGCAAGAGTTCTTCAAGATCTCAACATACATAAGTCCGCTGGTCTAGATGGTATTTCCCCTATCGTTCTGAAGAGGTGTTCTTCCACGCTGGAAAAACCATTGCGTAAACTTTCCTATCTGTCCTATTCTTCAGGACTCTTTCCGAGAAGGTGGAAAACAGCATTTGTCCAGCCCGTCCCAAAAAAAGGCGAATCTTCCTCTCCCTCCTCCTACCGACCAATTGCACTTACGTCCCTTCTTCCCAAGGTCATGGAAACGCTGATAAATTGTCAGCCTATGAAATATCTTGAATCACGAAAACTTCTTAATGACCGGCAGTACGGTTTTTGTAGCAACAGATTCACTGGTCATTTGATGACATATCAAACCGAAAAGTGGAACCAATCTATTAACCGTGGTGCTGAAAGCAAGGTCGTTGCGCTTGATATTTCAAAGGCATTTGACAGAGTTTGGCATCAAGCTCTCTTGTCGAAAATGCGAGCATTTGGGACCGATGATACCTTTCTTCAATAGATTAGAAATTACCTTTCGGACCGTTCAATTCAAGTCGTTTTGGACGGTTTCAAGTCTGCAACTTACCACATAAATGCTGGTGTTCCCCAAGGCTCCGTTTTGTCTCCGACTCTCTTTCTCATTTTTATAAATGATCTCCTCTCTGTTTTATTTCTAATCCTATTCATTCCTTCGCCGATAACAGTACCCTCAGCTTTGCATATTCGTTTCTTGGGCAACGTCCCTCATCTTCGGGCGTTGCACTGGAACTGCAACGTATGTTAAACTCATTGAATTCCAATCTCGACAGCATACTTAAATGGGGTAAAACCAATAGAGTGGAATTTAATGCTTCCAAAACGCAATGCTGTCTGCTGTCATTGAAGCGACACCCCTACAGCAATTTAACCGCAATACTGGCCATGCTAGCAGTGAACATCAGTTTACCTTAAGCCTGTATTCGGACGTACAGTGAAATACAAGGATTCGTTTCTTAATCGTACAACGCGAATGTGGAATGCTCTACCATGCTCTGTTTTCCCCTCACATTGCAGTTTTCAGACATTTAAAATCAATGTGCATCGGTATCTCCCTTTTCCTAATCCTTCACTTTCCTACTGTGTTACTTCATTATAAGGGTATCCAAGATCCCTTTAGTGTGCGTATTTTATAAAAAAAAATAAATAAAAATCACAATTGATTACAATTTTCTGTATGTCAATTTGCAATTTTGGCAAATTTTGGTTGTTTTTCTATTCATTGTAACGGGTGATCCAAGTAGAGATACTTTTTTCAATAGCCTTTTTTGACAGATCATGTGTGAGTCGTGTCATGCTGTCATCTTATTTTTGTTTAGTATTGTTTGGCATTTCATAATGGAAAGACTTACGCGTGAACAACGTTTACAAATTGTTCAACTTTATAATGAAAATTAACGTTCTGTGAGGAATGTGTTTCGTGCACTTCGCCCAACTTATGGTCAACATAATCGGCCTACTGAGCGTACTATTCGGAACACCATCACCCATTTTGAGACCCAGCATTCATTATTGGATAATATTCGACCGAATAGACCACGTCCAGCACGCTGTGAAGAAAATATAGCGGCCGTAGCTGAGATTGTACACGAAGACCGTAGAGAGTCGATTCGGCGCCGTTCGCAGCAACTCGAACTGACGTATGGAACGACTTGGCGCATTTTACGTCAAGATCTTAAATTGAAAGCGTACAAAATACAGCTTGTGCAACAACTGAAGCCGCTCGACCTTCCCAAGCGACATCGCTTCGCTCTATGGGCTCTTGAAAAGTTCCAAGAAGATCTGACGTTTTCGAGGCAAATTTTGTTTAGCGATGAGGCCCATTTCTGGCTCAGTGGGTATGTAAACAAACCAAGCCGCATTTGGGACGAAGAGCAACCTGAAGAGATTGAAGAACTGCCACTTCATCCAGAAAAAATAACGGTTTGGTGTGGTTTGTGGGTCGGTGGAATCATCGGTACATATTACTTTCAAAATTATGCCGATGGGAACGTAACCGTCAATGGCGACCGTTATCGTGCCATGATAACCGACTATTTGATGCCTGAAATTGAAGCTCGTGATCTCGGCGACATTTGGTTTCAGCAAGACGGCGCCACTACCACACATCGCATCAATCAATGGACTTATTGAGAGAACATTTCGGTGAGCACATAATTTCACTTTTTGGGCCGGTCGATTGGCCACCATATGTGGGGATATGTAAAGTCAAAAGCTTATGCCGACAAACCCGCTTCGATTCAGGCCTTGGAGGAAAACATCACGCGTGTCATTCGCCAGTTACCAGTCGAAATGCTCGAACGAGTGATCGAAAATTGGACTCAACGGATGGACCATCTGCGACGTAGCAACGGCCAACATTTGATAGACATAATCTTCAAAAAATAAATTCCAAAGAATGTTCTTTCAAATGATAATAAACATTCTCCATTAAATTTGAATTTTCTGTGTTTTTTTCTTTAAAAAAGTAGGGAACCTCGAAATGGATCACCCTTTACATCTCGCTTATACCCCTATGATTATTTTCAAGGTAATTACTAGTAGTGATTTCGAGAGCTTCATTTAAGTCGTTTATGTTAATTATCTTCACTGATGTCTTCAAGAGTCTTCAATTTTTGTTCTCGGAGAAGTATTGACCATATAAGTTTTGGAATTGTACATAAAGATTGTTGTCTTCACAGTAGACTACTATGGTACCATTATCGAATAATACTCTTTTAATTATGTCTAAAAGGTTACTGTTGTTAGATACGTAGACATTATTTTTGACTTTTTTGTGCATAATTTTTTAAGTTATTTTTTCCCTCGATCCATAACAAATGTATAATTGGTTTTTCATTAATAGGAATATGATTGTAACTGTCATCTACTACTGACTGAATTGTCGCCGCTGTTGAGAATTGATCCAAGTTATCAGCGGTATGTCCTACCAATTGACCTACATAATGTTTGTTGATGAATTTGTCGAGTTCTCGACTTCTGTCGTTGATATTATCACGTACTTTGCTGTTATACACTCTAATCTAATTCGTTTATCTTTTTTTTCCACCTTTGCAACGTCGAGTTCGGTTCTTTTAGTGAGTCTAGCCAAACTAGTGGTCTATGATCGGTTTTTATCACAAATTTTCGCCCGAAGAGATAGGACCGAAAATACTTTGTGGTTTCAACTATAGATAGTTATGCCTTTTCAATCGTTGAATACTGTTTCTCATGGTCATTTAATGTTTTACTATAATATGATTTAACATGATCACTTTTCATATAAAACGCCTGTAGTAACCGGTTATTACAAGAAAGATTTTTATTTTCTTCTGCGTTTTTGGTAACTTCATTGCTTGGATTGCTGACACCTTGTTGGGGATTGGACGTATACGTTTTTCAGAAATGTTATGGCCTTAAAACTCGGTGTCTTTCTTCATAAGTTCACATTTTTGAAGTTGAATCTTTAGGTTTGCATCATAAAGCCTTTGAGTATTAATTTTAACGAATCTTCGAGTCTTGTAGAAAAGACCAATACGTGATCCAAATATACTACGAATGTTTTGTTTATAAAATTGGTCATGACAAAGTCGCCGGAGCATTTATAAGCCGAACGGCATCCTGTTGAATTTATAGTGACCAGTAGCGTAGAAAAGGCTTTTTTGTGTGAATCTTTTTTATGCATTTCAATCTGGTAAGAACCTTTGGCCAGATCTAGCTTTGAAAAATAAACGCAGTTCCCCAGCTTGTCAAATGTATCTTCAATATTGAGGAGAGGAAACCTGTCATCTATTGTGCTTAAATTAAGTTTGCTGCAGTTGATAACAATACGACATTTGCGTTTTTCTGATGCATCGACTTTTTTGGGTTCTATCCATATTGGATAACAGTCCGCTATAGTATTCTTTTATTACTCCTTGGCGTAAAATCTCGTTTATTTGTGAGTCCACCTCTTCTGTGTGAATTTCGGGATACCTATAGAGCTTGCTATAGATGGGCATATCATCTTTCGTTATAATTGTATCTCACTTGTATATATTTTTTATGGGGGTAGTTGTAAAGTTGTAGTAGTTGGAAAGTCTTCCATAAGACACTACGAGAACCGGCACGTGCTCATAGTAGTGTGAGATTCTTACTCACTAAAAACACCTCCCTTCTAAATCCTTTATACTGCAACTAGGTTATATCATATCTAGTAGTTTTAATACCTGCTTTTATACACGTTTGGCAGGCAACTTACCGGCGAAAGCACCTGCTAAAGCCGCCAATTGCTTGCGGTTATATCTTATTGTGCTAGTTCAAATGGTTTTATCCGGTGAAGTCGGCATACTAAATTTGTCTTGCACAAAATTTGTAGCAATTCGTTATCGCAGTGGCCATAAAGGTGAGTCCGTTGCTTACGGCAAATGTTTTTATCTCGTCTTTAACGGTAGTTATAAAGGGTGTTTTTTTTCTGGTTGGTTGGCGTAGGCGAGCGACTTTACATATTCCCAAAGAAAATAATCCAAAGGTGTCAAATCAAACGATCTTGACAGGTCCATTCCACGAAATTCTGCGCTCATCGAATGTTTCCTTCAATAAATCGATGGTGACGTGCGCTGTGTGACATGTAGCGCCGTCGTGTTGGAACCACATCTCATCCACATTCACGCCATCCAATTCGGGAACAAAATAGTCGGTTATCATGGTCTCCATTAATGGTAACTGACTCTCCAGCATCATTTCGGAAGAAGTATGCCCCAATGACTCCACCAGCCCATAGAACACACCAAACAGTCAGTTTTGTGGATGTTTTTGCTTGTTGACGTAGCTATTCAACCCAAAATGAACCTCATCACTGAACAAAATTTAATTTGTAAACTTCGCGAACTGAACCATTATTTTCGAAATAAGCGAGCGTTGTTTATTTGTCAACCTGTTCATGATGAAATGGCAAACCAAACTGAACATAAATGACACAAGAGTTGCAAGATTTGACCACAAAATGTCAGTTTTATCTCTATTCGCCAACCCCTAAAAAAAATCCTTTACCTACATAAGTTTCGCTGGATATCACTGGTTCTGACATACCACGGAGCGTTTACAATTGTTCTTAGCACTTTATTTTAAAGAGTTTGTAAAATTTGTATGTTACTTGTATTGGTACAACCCCAAAGATGTATACCTTACGTCCAAACTGGTTTTAGAACTTTCTTGTATAAAAGCAGCTTGTTTTGCATGCTGAGTTTAGCAAATCGACGAAGCAGCCAGTGCATTTGATTATGTTTAATAACGAGCTCTTTCCGTTGTCTCTTTTCATGCGATTTTCATTTTATTTTCGGATCTAATGTCATTCCCAAATACTAAGCTTCACTTGCGTATGGAATTTTTTCGGAATCTATAAATATTGGTTCTATTTCTGTAAGTAAAATTAACATGCGTGGATTTGGTTTCATTAAGTGCAATACGCCAAGTTTTTGTCCTTCAATGTGATTCAACCGTATTACTCACGGCTAATTCAGCTATGTCATCCGCAAACGTAGCTACAGTTGTGTCTGCTCTTGCGAAATATCTCGAGTCAGGATTAGAAATCAATCAAAAGGTGGTCAAAAGGATGGCGATTGCGATTATATGAGAACACAAGCGTTCTCACTTAAGCATAACACCATCAACTCCTGCCTCTCACCTCCCCGTGGTGACTGCTGGGTGCCTAGTACCTCGACTGGAGATGGGGTAACCAACCCCTGTTGAAGGTCGTTGGTAGCAGCTGACGAGAGAGGGGGGAGGAGCGCAAGCTCACTAAGGCACTTCTCCTGTTTCCGGACGGCGGCGGACGAATTCTACGGATGGATCAACGGCGGCGTCCACAGTTGCGGTTATGTGGAACAAGTGATCTCCCTATATGAGCTGCTTCGACTTATTTGAAGCCCAGGTCTGTAGGGATATCCAGGGCGTTGGTGTTGGAAAAGAGTTGGTGGCGGATGAGCCCTTGCACCGGAATTACCGGCCTACTGTCCTAGGGTCAAGAACAGGGCCTGGCGCTCCAGGTTGGAGGTTGTGCCGTCGGAGTAACTTCCCTACCACGTCAAAAACATTAGTTATGGGAGAGACTATGGCAGCCTCGGATATAAATGAACCTCAAAGGCAAAATACACCCGGAACGTTAAGGGACATGCGGAAATGTGCGGACACTCTACACTCCAGGTGCTACTCGAAAACTTGAGTCTGTCCTCTCGCGGTACATGGCCGACATTACCGCGATCCAGGAGATACGATGGACAGGATCAGGTAATATGTAAAGACAAAATTGCGACATATATTACAGTTGTAACAAAGGATTGCACATGTGAGGATGCGGATTCGTCGTAGGAAATCAGCTTAGATCCAAAGTAATAGACTTCAAGCCGAAAAGTGATAGCCTGGCGCATCAGAGCTACATTCCAAATTAGCCTAATACGTTCACACGCCCCTACCGACGAGGCTGAGGACCCTATCAAGGAGGAATTCTATGACCTCTTGGACGGAGCCTACGGAGCCTGTCCGGAGTACGATGTCAAAATTGTACTCGGGGACTTCGATGCTAAAGTCGGCAAGGAAAACATCTTCGGCGGATTAGTCGGCAAGCACAGCCTCCACGAAACGACAACAGATAACGGCCACCGACTAATTGACTTTGCAGCAGCTTGTAATACGGTGATAAGTAGCACTAGGTTTCCGCGACTAATCAACACAGCAACCTGACGCTCTCCAGACGGTCGAACCGCCAACCAAATCGACCATGTGCTAATCGATGCGAGGCACGCATCCAACATCTTGAACGTGCGCACATACCGAGGGGCAAACGTCGACTCTGACCATTTTCTCGTTGCAGCTAGATTCAGAGCTCGACTGTCCAACGAGAAGAAGCTTGCGAACTGCCCAAAAGAAGAAATTCGACATTGGACGCCTTAGCACATCTGGAGTCGCCAGAGCCTACAAAGAGCGCCTGAGTGAGAAATTCCCCACCGTGCACTCACCTACCACAGACGCCAACAACCAGTGGTCTCAGTATCGCGACATCATCAAGGAGGTAGCCGAAACCACCCTAGGATACCAACCACCCCAGAGAAAAGGCCTGTGGTATAATGATGTATGGATGTACCTGAAAAAGGTGACAGAAGATGCACACATTAGAACGCTGCGAGGAAAACAAGGGTAGCAAAGGATGTGTACCGAGCCAGGAGACGGGAGGTGAAGAAGATCCTGCGTAGAAAGAAAAGAGAGCACGCAGTCTCCCAGCTCAAGGAGATCGAAGAGTCCCGCGACCGAAACAATATCCGGATGTTCTATAAAAAAGCCAAGCAACTGGCTGCTGGCTTTAAGATCGGAACAGAGGCTCTTCGTAACAGCGATGGAAACCTAGTCACCGACGCGCAGGGAATAGTAGATGTATTTAAGTAGCATTTCCAGCAGCTGCTAAACGGACAAAATGTAGAGAGAGTGATGATGGGCAAGAAGAGAACCCGCGTCCAGTCAATGAAGAACCAGTCCCTCCGCCCAGTATAGAAGAGGTTGGCTTAGCTATTAAAAAGCTAACGAACAACAAGGCCGCCGGCTCTGATGGTCTACCGGCAGAGCTTTTCAAATATGGAGGTGATGTTATGGTATTCGTGGAAGAAAGCATGCCCGATGACTGGCCCATCAGCTCCATATGTCCCATTTACAAGAAAGGCGATGCTATGTCTTGCAAGAACTATCGAGTAATATCCCTGCTTAATGTCGCATATAAGAGCCCATCCAACGTACTGTGTGAACGTCTCAAACCTTTCTGCAATACACTAATCGGCACGCACTAGTGTGGCTTCCGGCCCGGCAGATCAACTGTAGACCAAATCTTCACACTAAGTAAAATCCTGGAAAAGACCAACGAGTTTCAAGTCGAGACACACCACCTCTTCATCGACTTTAAAGTCGCATATGTCAGCATTCATCGTCAGGAGCTTTTTGAGGCGATGGCCGAATTCAAGATCCCATCAAAACTGATCCAGATGTGTCGCATGACAGCAGCTCATCTAACTTTTCAAACATGTGTTTATTTAATCGACTCTGTTCTTCCAGTCTGGCAAGAATCGCGGAGAAAATTTGAAACACTGGATCTGTGGTTTTTTCATTTTGTTGATTCGCTTGCAACGAGGCGTCGGCATATATCTGTGGTCGAGTATTTCACGACTTTTTAATATTAAATTTCTTTTCTCGCGCGGCTGTTTCGACAATTCCTTAGCCTTTGGTCCAAAACTCGACGACTTTTGTTTTAAGAGGTCTTTTTTCGGTTGTTTGGACAGTGCATTAACATTTTTCCTACGTTCAGTTATTTTAGCGACGGGTAAAGATCTTTTCTTTAATACATCACGACTGTTTTGTAGCTCTTTAGGTACTTCGCAGCTGCGATAGTCCTTTTTGGCTATATGCAGTAGTGTGATTGTAACCTTGGCAACGCTCACACTGAGGGAAAAGTTGAGTCCTTGTCGCACCGTTTCAATTTTGACCACTTTTTAATTTTTTGAATATTTTAAGGATATTCTAATCAAGAAAAGTGGAAGTTTTACTACGATTTTCTCATTTCGATTGTTTTTTTGCTTTTCATTTTTATGAAGATTTACTGCGTCGATATTTTCAAGTCCTTCGCTTTAAGATCTTGCAAAATTTCTTCCTTGCAGCACGAAGAATGCAGACCTTGGGCTATTACTCGATGCGGCCGGACTTGTCTTCATAAGTTTACCACTGAATATTCTCGGTATAAAGCTTTTGAGAAACTGCGCGGTAGCTTTCGGGATCGATAACGTTAATTTTCCACGCATTATTATTCGCGGATGTTACTTTTAATTCGGATTTTAAAATATCTTTGAGAAAAGTACATAATTTTATATAGGCCGCAATTCCGACACCGTTTATTGCAGGCGGAAGGTATTCCTTGTCACGAGGCTTTTTCTCGTGCAATTTATTTTCCTTGCTTTTTGTTTTCTTTTATGTTTTATTTCTTCATTGATCTCGGTAACTGGGGGGGAACCGACATGTCTTTTTGTTTTTGGTCGCCTCTTCGTATTTGGATCTATTTCCCACGGTAGCTCTGCTTCGTCAAACTTGACTGATTATTTTAACTTCAACCTCTATTTTGGGCAGGGATTCCCTAAGCGATTCGTTCTCGATCGATTTCGCTTTTTAGATCTTGATAGAGTTTTTTGATTTTACTAAGCTTAGTGGGGAGTTCATCATTCCTCGAAGCTTTTGTATTTTTTTGAGTCTGGGTTACACGCGCGGAGTTCTTCGGCGCCGTAGGACTACTTTTAAGGTTTGATTTTATTACAGATCCCGTTGCCGGTGATCAGGTAACCCTTTTACTATTTCTAGAAGGCTACGTTATTTGCAATAATCGGCTCTCCATAGAATCTGTAGAACCTGCCTCCGAAGAGTGTGGATTTTTCAGTAAAAGTGGTTTGCCACCTGGGGTATTAAATCTTTTTTCTTTGTCCATTGCATATTTTGTACAAGCTGGAAATCGGTATACGGAAGGTGGATTTTAGTCTCCTCTTACGACAGGCATGTCTACCACCGGGATATTCTAACCCCTACCCGAAGAGGGTAAAAGCTTGTAAAAGTGAGGTCATCATTGGCTTTGTAAAATACACTTTTATGTTGTTATGTAACAGTATTTTCTCTTCAGAATTAAGGTGATCGTCTCTTATGATTTCTAAAATATTTCGTTTCTTGGCATCATTATTGAACATTTCAACTTTGTTGTCATTATATGCGTTACGGTCGTATTATTCTTTATTGGAGTTTAGGAATAGTTTAACGTGTGACTTGTCTGTGCTTAAGGCTCGGTTTTTATGATCTATTTTAGCATTAAGATCACATAGAATATTATTTGCTATTAACCTGTCACATCGGTCATGGAGTTTGTATTCGAAGAAGTTTACGTAATAGTCAATCAAGATAAATTCTCAGAATATTGGGAAGCGACAAAGGGTATAAATTTGCGATATTTTATTACGAGCGCGTAAACTAATGTTTACTTTACTTTTCCATTTGCCCTGACAAAGCCCAGGATTTATTAGTCTATATTCTGCTCCGGAGAGTATTAGAAATCGCATGGACTTAACTGGATTAGTTATTACTATCTAGGGCATGTTTTTGAGGCGCTTATATGAAAATGTTCTTCGTTTGTAGGTATATATATTGGTTCCTCGCTATTTCTTCGCTATCTTTTGCTGTTATTATAGCTATGATTAAATCATCGCGATTGGCCACTGAAATTGTTAAATTTCTTGAAACAACTTGAAACGAAGAAAACCTTTTGTTTTTAATGAAGATAATAGAGCTGTAGCTGTATGTATTCGTTACTGAGTAACGAGGGTTACATTAATTACATAGTAAATTTTCGTTACTCTCAAAACGTATACGTAACTCGCATGAAATCATTACAGTAACATGTATGTATCGAATGCTATTTTTCATCACTTAGGCATCACAAAGAGACAAAGAAATGATTTCTCATGTTTGGCAAAAGTAGCTGAACGATCTAGAACTATAGACCGACAACCGGGGGATCTCTATTAATTCCTGTTACGAAGGATATGAAGATCCTGGTTGATGCGTTGACCCAATGTCAACGGTTGCGAGAAATTAGCAAATTACGCTAGCGTGAGCAATATACTTTTTTAATTTGTTTAAAAAAGACTTCTATATGGGCGACAAAGGAACGACCATATAGGGAGCGAAAACGACAGCGATAAATTGAAAACGCAGAGTTTCCCCTAAGGGTTATACTATACAATACATTTCGTTATTTAGTTAAGGGTATTTAGACATTTTAAAATTCAATAGAGAACGAGAGAGGTTACGTTAACTTTCAATATTTGAGTTATAAGGCGAATTCAAAATTATATTAAATATGGCGAGTGGTATAAAACCAGCGCCAGATTTTTATAATTTTAACGAATAGTTAATGTATTGAAATGCATTAAAAATATAAATACATATAAATGTGTGATGAAGGGTATCGTTGGGCTGCAGATTCAAAATGTTGGATTGGTTAAATTCAAAACTTAACTAATTTCTTTCAGAAGAAAGCTCCACACACCAGATGTTCCCACCTTTAGTGAGGTGGCCAGCCTTATCAAGTTGGGTGTTGTCCCGACCGACTTGTCGATTGAGCTGAGCAACTGTGGCGTGTGGCCCAAATTATCGGGCATATACCTCAAATCGGGTTGGCTGATTTTCGTCCGTTCAGACAGTAAAACCGCTGGATGGATGTGCTCTAATTTCGCAAGCATTAGAGCCAAATGTGGACTGGACGTGATGCTTGTGGAAGAATATCTTTAACGAAAAAATCTTGGCTGAATTAAAAGCAAATTCCGGAGAAAGAAATTCAACGATGACGCCATCATGAACGGACTCCTCTGCCTCAAAGGCAAAATGTCTTACTGCTTTGGCCAAGGGAAGCTGATCCTGAAGAACACCGATAAGGTATCAGCGTCTGGCTGTTATCTCGAAGGGTGTGTGCAGTTGAAACTTTTATGGTATTCCTTGTGTAAAATTTTGACAGTCCATTTCCAGAAATCCGGATTTTCAAAAAACGGAAACCAATGTTGGAAATTCAACGGCCTGTAGAAATTAGGGAAAATTTTAAAAGGAATAATTAACTCTCACCAGGTAGAACATCACTGCGGTCCAACGTAATAAAATGTTAAATGTCATAAAATTTGTTTATTGTTTTAAATTTCAAAGTTCCACATTTTAAATTTTGGAAAAAAAGGACAGGTATTTTCTTTGCTTTCTTTCATATGTATATGTACATACATAATTTATATATTTGGTACCATTTTTTTAAAAAAGGAAAGGCGCTATAAATTGTTTCAATTTAAATAGTCAGTACTATTATTAAATTAAAATTATTTAAAGAGGCAGTCTGCCATTGTGCCCAATCACAAAGGCATAATTCCAAAACTCAACAATGAGCAGATTTTTTTATGTATATTTGTATATTTTTAAATTCACTTATTATTTTTAAGCATTAAAAGTTTAATTCAGTGCAAACTAATGTTACAAACGTTAAAAGATTGTTTGAGGTGATTGAAATAAAAAAAAATCATTATCTCTTATTAATTTTAAGCGTTTAAAATTTATACAGTGCAAACTTCAAGCATCAACAAATATTTTGTCTTTTATTTTGGGATGTAAATTTTGATTTCTGTGCCGTGTCAACAATTAAAGATAATCTTTTTAGTTATTATATTACTTTATTAGCGAGTCTAGCTCGGTCTGAGGCTAACTTAAGACTAACTTACTTGGTAATACAAAATATAAAATCTTCTATAAAAAGAGACATCCCCATGCGCCGACGACGTGACACTCGAACGATGTGCCGATCTTGCAACTTGTGCAAGATCTCATGTTGCGAGCCCACGTTTTGCATATCCGGCGGCGACGATCACTTGCCACCGGAATCTGTTGTGTCAGCGGATAGCGGATTTATTTCTAATATTATATTAAACGCTTCATTCATCTTGTTTGGATTGCGTGAGAGAATAATTGTTCGAGCTGGTTTAATGAGATTATCTTTAAGGCATTCAAATGCTATGCGGTTATTTGAATCATACATTGTGATTGCATATTATTTATTCTACTTAAATAATTGTTTAAATTGTTATAGAAATCAAATCTTCTGTAGTCGTAGTAAAGCGAACTGTTCTAATTTTATCTAAAAGCACATTCTTAGCTAATCTCTCTCCAACATTTTATTTTAAAGTTTCTTTAATTTGACTCCAGCTGTCTAGCCTTCCCTGTCTTTAAAGTATTCTTCGCACCCTGCCTACTATCTTATCACTAATATAACCCGTTAAAATGACTCTATTTGTTTCTTTAAATGTTAACATGGCGTCGACTTTTTCATGAAACTCTAATAAGTTATTTCATTAGCCTAGCCTACGGTAATTCACAGTAACTGATATTCCTGGGTGCTAGTGATGATTATGATGACTGTCCAAATGAGCCCGACTGAGTTATACCATTAGTACTGTTTTTTCGCTGGAGTTTTGACTATCCAAATAAATTTAAATTGTGTTTTCTTCTTTTGCTGCTTCACTATTTTTATTTTTTCTTGGGTTTCTTCTTCAAGCTATTAACGCTTGTAACTAATGTGAGATAATGAATTTTAACTCCTTCACACTGTGCTCTGTCAAACTTTAACGCTTTAAACTGTAGTTTGCACTTGCGCTGAATCAAATTTAATGCTTGAAATTAATGTGAGATTTTTTTTACTTTTTGACGCTTGAAACTGTAGTTTGCACTGTATCAACCTTAATTGCTTAAAATTATTAAAAGATAATGCATTTTTTTACTTCAATCACCTCAATCAAATTTTTAACGTTTGTAACTTTAGTTTGAACTGAATCAAACTTTTAACCCTTAAATTAATAAATGAATTTAAAAATTTACAAATATACATAAAATAAAAAAAAATCTGCGCATTGTTGAGTTTTGAACCTACGACGTTTCTGCTTCTTCTACTACTTTGCGGCGTCTGATTGCCCAAGACTAATTCCGAATCTCATTTTATCCAACGGAATTATGCATTTGTGATTGGGCACAATGGCAGACTGTCTCTTTAAATAATTTTAAATTAATAATTAAAGTACTGTCTATTTAAATGCGCAAAAATTAAAAAAATGGAATCAAATATATAAATTATGTATGTCCATATACATATAAAAGAGAGCAAAGAAAATACCTCTCCTTTTTTCCAAATTTTAAAATGTAAAACTTTGAAATTTAAAACAAAAAACAAATTTTATGACATTTAACATTTCTTTACGTTGGACCGCAGTGACGTTCTTCCTGGTGAGAGTTATTTATTGAATTTCCAACAGTGATTTCCGTTTTTGGAAAACTCGGATTTCTGGAAATCGACTGTTCAAATTTTACACAAGGAATTCCATAAAAGTTTTAACTGCACACACCCTTCGCGATTACAGCCAGACGCTGATACCTTATCAGTGTTCTTCAGGATCAGCTTCCCTTGGCCAAAGCGGAACGAGATTTTGCCTTTGAGGCAGAGGAGTCCGTTCATGGAGGCGTCATAGTTGAATTTCTTTCTCCCGGAATTTACTTTTAATTCAGCCAAGATGTTTTCGTTAAAGATATTCTTCCACAAACATCATGTCCAGTCCACATTTGGCTCTAATGTTTGCGAAATTAGAGCGCATTTATCCAGCGGTTTTACTCTCTGAGCAGACGAAAATCAGCCATCCCGAGGTGTAAGCCCGATAATTTGGGCCACACGCCACAGTTGCTCAGCTCAATCCAGATGTCTATGACCGATTCCTGGACCAGAGCCATTTGGTCAGGTGGTATTTGCTTAGACAAGTCGGTCGGGACAACACCCAACTTGATAAGGCTGGCCACCTCACTAAAGGTGGGAACATCAGGTGTTTGGAGTTTTCTTCTTATAGAAATTAGTTTAGTTTTGAATTTATCTTAACCCATCCACGATTTGGAATCTACAGCCCAACGATACCCTTCTCAATGCAAGAGCAGTCTGATTTCTCGGTTATTACAATGCAGTTTTCTACCAAGGTAGACGTTTCAGAGTTGGAAGCAGTTGAGTCTACTACTTTAGTACTGACACGTGAAAAATGTTTCGACACGCTATATCACCTAGGATTTGAGATTTGTTGGAGCAATAATTACATTTCGTAGTTTCGTTACTTCAGATATTTTCGTACCTATGAGCTACTTTTGCCAAACATAAAAATCATTTCTTTGTCTCTTTGTGATGCCTAAGTGATGAAAAAGAGCATTCGATACATACATGTTATTGGAATGATTTCATGCGAGTTACGTTTACGTTTTGAGAGTAACGAAAAGTTACTGGGTAATTAATGTAACCCTCGTTAATCAGTAATGAATACATATAGCTACAGCTCTATTATCTTCATTAAAAACAAAAAGTTTGCTTTGTTTGGAGTTGTTTCTGGGCTTTCATTCATGACATTCAACATTCATAAATAGTATCTTATTTTGAACTCAATGGAAAATTTATTTTCTACTTTTTAAAATGTTCAAATTAGGTGCTTTACGACTATTTTAAGCGGAGCTTTGACTTGCAAAATACATATCTTTTAAGAAGATCGATTTTCGCTGATCCTAAAATACATCACTAAGTGTTGTTTGTGAGTACAATTAAGCGACTTTGCTTTTCAAAAACGAAATTTTTTAGAAAAGCAAAAACGGTCCTACATTTCTAGTTGTACATTTTGTAATATTGCTAACACAAACGTTTTCTTTCTCCTCCTACATAAATGCCGAATACTTTAAATAACGTTTCCCCATTTTTTTATTGAAAGTCTTTATATTTTATTTTATTTAAATTTTTCGCAAACGCTCTCATACTAAACACCCTTTGTTTTTAAAAACATGGAACTGAAAAGCCTATTACAACTCAAAAAAGAAAATCTCAACAATTTCGCCACATAATTAGGGTGAAATCTCTTGTCGTGAAATCTCTTGTCGAAAATGCATTTGGGATCGATGTCAGCCTTCTTCAATGGATTAGAAATTCCCAAAGGCTCCGTTTTGTCTCCGTCTCTCTTTTTCAATTTTATAAATGATGCCCTCAGCTAATATATTCATTTCCTGGGCAACGCCCCTCACGTTCGGGCGTTGAACTGGAACGGCAACATATGTTAAGCTCATTATATTCCGATCTCGACAGCATACTTAAATGGGATAAAACCAACAGAGTGAAATTTAATGCTTCCAAAACGCAATGCTATCTGCTGTCATTGAAGCGAAACCCTAATTCTCTGCTATTATCTATGGATGGCACTTGCATCGCTGAAACCGAACGACTTTCCATTCTCGGTATGTGTGTTAATGACAACCTTCGTTGGAATGACCACATATTCGATGTCGGCAAGAACGCTGCGAAATGTCTAGGCACATTAGGCTGCGACGCTAGAAATATTTCACCCCCTTTTATCTGGCAACAATTTATAATGCGTTTATTCGCCCAAACTTGAGTATAACGCTTATATCTGGTCCGATGCTGCAATTACATATTTCGAGCTACTGACAGGATTCAAAAACGTGCGGTAGAACTGATTGGCGATCGAGACATCGCGAAAACAATTGACTTTCTTAGTCATCGTCGTTAAGTCTCCTGCCTGTCATTGTTTTATCGGTATTTCCACCACAAGTGCTCAAATGAAATAGCCAGTTGCATTCCACCCCTACAGCAATTCAACCGCAATACTCGCCATGCTAGGACTGCACATCAGTTCACCCTTAAGCCTGTATTCGGACATACATTGAAATATTTACAAGGATTCGTTTCTTAACCGTACAATGCTAATGTGGAATGCTCTAACACGCTCTGTTTTTCCCTCACGTTACAGTTTACTGACATTTAAAACCAATGTGCATCGGTATCTCCTTTTACCTTAAACCTTCACTCCCCTAATGCCCCCACTGTGTTCCTTGATTATAAAGGTATCCAAAATTTCTTCAGTGCGTGCGCGTATATTATAAAAAAAAATGTCAATAAAATTTAAAATCGTTCAGTATGACATATAACAAAGTAATTGCAATGCATAAAAGTTTAAATTCATATTCTGGAATGAAAAATTTATATCGAATATCCATTATCCATTGATGAATACCCAATGACCAAAATAAAACAAACCTTAAAAAAGCAAGATATCTTACGCAGAATAGCCGGATGCGATTAGTGGTCGTTAAATTTGTTGTGTTTTCTTTCTTCTTATTATATATGTTGAATGGGTTTGTTTGTGCTAGTACGAGTTGAATATGTATAGAGAGTGTCCCTACTCACTGTAAGTAGATATACTTACTCTAGTTTCAATTCCAACTGGCTGTGCCAATTTGAAAATTGTCACACTATGAGAAGGGAACTTGAAGTGCCGTTACTAGACAGGCAGAACAAGCCGCAAAAACAACCCTCACTGTAGCAATGAGAACAGTGCTGCATATTAAGTTATTTCTAGCAATAGCTTTTGAAAAAATTATTATCAAACTCAAAATCAAAAGAAAAAACAGTTAAAAATAAATATTTTCTGTCGATTTTTTTAGAATTGGAAAACTAAACACTAAATTTGCTGATTCGAATTACCACCCACCTTTTAGTATACTAACGTACGAATATATAAGAGTTTTATATCTTTCCTTGCATGTAAGATTTCATAACTATAGAATGAGTTCGAATTATGGGCGGTTGCCACGGCTCTTTTTTTGAATATACACAAAGTTTGTGTCTGTTCTTCAAATCCTTCCTCCATACAGACTTTCATAACTCTAAGACTTTTGGGTGCAAAGTTAAAGAAAATAAATGGAAAATAAACATTATTTTATTTGTGTCCGTGTTTATATTCTTATATTAGTTTATGTGGTTTCTCCGCAAACCCTATTACTATGCCAAATTTAAAGGTTCTACGATGATTGGAAGTGCCCCATAATTGTGACGATGATGAATAAGAGTTAAGAGAAGTAGGCGGCTGTCACGCCCCTTGGATGGAAAATCACATTTGTTAGATTTTTCCCTGTAGTTTCTCGGCAAACCCTATTACTGTACCAAATTTCAGGGGTCTTCGATGATTGGAAATGCTCCATAGTTTTGATGATCTGTCAGTGAGTCAGTGAGTCAGAGGTTACTATTTTTGCTAATTTTGGGGCTTATAACTCAAGAACCGCTCTTATTAAACAGTTGAAATTTGGTATGGAGCCTACTGCTGTGCGGCCCAATAAATCTTTAATTTTATGTCTCTAGCTTTAAGGTCTCTAATTTGTTTCAGTATGCCACTTTGTTGACTAGGACGCTATCGAACTCGACGTTAACCTGAAGGAGTTCCAAATTCGATTGCCTTAATTTAATTTTCGTATGGAAGCGTCCTGAATTCATTTACGATTTTGTAATTTAATTTCGTCATGGTTGATGATTTTTCCCTTAATAAGCATGATTTGTTGAAGATTGTCCTGTACGAATTTCTAAATATCGGCTGCCCTCATCTCGCTGTTGGAATTACCTCTTGACTTTGAGTAATTGCTCAGCGGCCTGTGTGAAAGAAAAAACAAAAAAAAAAACGCTAATCGCGCGCGCGCTGATAGGAGAAAGCAAAAGTGTGCTGTGCTGTGGTGTACTGTGTGCATAAACAATACAAAAGAAAAGAAAAAACAAAGTGCATTGTGTTAGGGCAATCCCTCTCGCTGCATTGCTTGGCTATAGCAAGTGTCGTATGCTTCGTGCACTTGCTATAGTTGGGTAGGGTATGATTTGGCGAATAGCGGGTAGCATTGTGTAAATTTTGTTGGTAGACCAAACCAATTCATTGCATTAGCATTACACCTGCAATGATTTGTTTTGGAAAGCTGACGTCAGGATATACACGGTACGGCCTAGCTTAGTCAGCGTCGGAGTTGAGTTTTTTTGTGCTTGTTTTTTGTTATGTGTAGGAATTTTAGAGTAGGCGTGGGCAATATTCGTTGGTTGAGATCCAATTTTGTTTTCATTGTATGCCAATGCGATTCACAATAAACCAGCTGTTTTGGCACTAAGTGAAGCACAGGTCAGCCAGCTCAACGCTGCCCTTTCCCCTATTGTTCTGAAGAGGTGTTCTTCCACGCTGGCAAAACCACTGCGTACGTTTTTCGAACCTTCGTTCCTTCTTTCCAAGGTCATGGAAACGCTGATAATCGTCAGCTTATGAAATATCTTGAATCGCGGAAACTTTTAAATGACCGGCAGTACGGTTTCGAGTCAATAGGTCCACTGGTGAATTGATGACATATCTAGCCGAAAAGTGGAACCAATCTATTAACCGTGGTGGTGAAAGTAAGGTCGTTGCGCTTGATATTTCAAAGGCATTTGACAGAGTTTGGCATCAGGCTCTTTTGTCGAAAATGCATGCATTTGGAAGTCAAGTCGTTTTGGACGGTTTCAAGTCTGCAAATCACCAAATTAATGCTGGTGTCCCTCAAGGCTCCGTTCTGTCTCCGACTGTCTTTCTCATTTTTATCAATGACCTTCTGTCATTGTTTCTTCTAATCCAATTCATTCCATCGCTGATGACAGTACCCTTAGCTTCACATATTTGTTTTACAATTCATGTCCCTCATCTTCTGGCGTAGAGCTAGAATGGCAACGTATATTAAGCTCATTAAATTCTGACCTTGACAGCATTCTTAAGTGGGGTAAAACCAATAGAGCAGAATTTAATGTTTCCAATACACAATGCTGTCTTCTGTCATTTAAGCGAAACCCAAATACTCCATTATCCATGGATGGCACTTGCATCGCCGAAACCAAAAACGTTTCTATCCTCGGCATGTGCGTTAACGACAAACTTCGTTGGAATGACCACATATTCGATGTCGCAAAGAACGCTGCGAAATGTCTGGGCTTTCTTAAGCGGTGTAAGAAATTGTTCACCCCTTCTGATCTGTCTAGAATCTACAAGGCGTTTATTCGCCAAAAACCTGAGTACAACGCTCATATCTGGTCTGGTGCACCAATAACATATTTGGAGCTACTTGACAGGATTCATAAACGTGCGGTAAAACTTATTGGCAGTCGTGACATCGCGAAATCACTTGACTCTCTTAGCAATCGTCGCAATGTATCCTGCCTATCGTTGTCTTATCGCTACTTCCACAAGTGCTCAAATGAAATAGGCTGTTGCCTTCCACCCCTACAGCAATTCAACCGCAATACTCGCCATGCTAGGAATGCACATCAGTTTACCCTCAAACCTGTATTCGGACGTACAGTGAAATACAAGGATTCGTTTCTTAACCGTACTATACGAATGTGGAATGCTCTACCCTGCTCTGTCTTTCCTGCACATTATAGTTTACAGACATTTAAAACCAACGTGCATCGGTATCTCCGTTATTCTTATCCTGCACTTCCCTAATGCCCGCATTGTGTTACTTCATTATAAGGTGACTTGAGCTGTAAAGAAGCTATCAGGGCTAAAGAGGCAACTTTTCGGTCATTTAAGGCCAACCCAACTGAGGAAAGCCGAAAAAAGTTCAAACGAGCCAGAAATGACTGCAATGCCCATATTAATCGTGTAAAATTCTCCTACGACCAAAAGTTGAGGCAAAAAATACTACAAAGTCCCTCCGGTAGTAAAAACTTTTGGTCGTTTGTTAAGAATATTAAAAATTCGGCCTCGTCATCTATCCCGACACTCATTTACAATGGCACTCCAGCTGTCAGCTCTTCGGATAAAGCCAATCTGCTCGCTGCTCATTTTGCAGCTAGCTCAACGCTCCCAGATTGTGCTTTATCTACCCCAGTACTCGAGCGCATAGAACACTCCATGGGACAAATCCACGTTCGCACGCGTACTGTGGCAAGAGTACTTCAAGATCTCAACATTCACAAATCCGCTGGCCCAGATGGTATTTCCCCTATAGTTCTGAAGAGGTGTTCTTCCACGCTGGCAAAACCACTGCGGAAGCTTTTCTATCTGTCCTATTCTTCAGGGATCTTTCCGAGAAGATGGAAAACAGCATTTGTCCAGCCCGTCCCAAAAAAAGGCGAATCTTCCTCTCCCTCCTCTTACCGACCAATTGCACTTACGTCCCTTCTTTCCAAGGTCATGGAAACGCTGATAAATCGTCAGCTTATGAAATATCTCGAATCCCGAAAACTTCTTAATGACCGGCAGTACGGTTTTCGCAGCAACAGCTCCACTGGTGATTTGATGACATATCTAACCGAAAAGTGGAACCAATCTATTCACCATGGTGGTGAAAGCAAGGTCGTTGCGCTTGATATTTCAAAGGCATTTGACAGAGTTTGGCATCAAGCTCTCTTGTCGAAAATGCGTGCATTTGGGATCGATGTTACCCTTCTTCAATGGATTAGAAATTACCTTTCGGACCGTTCAATAAAAGTTGTTTTGGAAGCTTTCAAGTCTGCAACTCACCAAATAAATACTGGTGTCCCTCAAGGCTCTGTTTTGTCTCCGACTCTCTTTCTCATTTTTATCAGTGACCTCCTGTCTGTCACTTCTAATCCAATCCATTCCTTTGCTGATTACAGTACCCTCAGCTTTACATATTCGTTTCCTGGGCAACGCCCCTCATCTTCGGGCGTTGAACTGGAACGGCAACGTATGTTAAGCTCATTGAATTCCGATCTTGACAGCATTCTTAAATGGGGTAAAACTAACAGAGTGGAATTTAATGCTTCCAAAACGCAATGCTGTCTGCTGTCATTGAAGCGAACCCCTAATTCTCTGCCATTATCCATGAATGGCACTTGCATCGCTGAAACCGAAAGACTTTCCATTCTCGGTATGTGTGTTAATGACAACCTTCGTTGGAATGACCACATATTTGATGTCGCCAAGAACGCTGCGAAATGTCTAGGCTTCCTAAAGCGATGCAAGAAATATTTCACCCCTTCTGATCTGGCTAGAATCTACAAGGCGTTTATTCGCCCAAAACTTGAGTACAACGCTCATATCTGGTCTGGTGCACCAATAACATATTTGGAGCTACTTGACAGGATCCAAAAACGTGCGGTAAAACTTATTGGCGATCGAGACATCGCGAAATCACTTGACTCTCTTAGTCATCGTCGTAATGTCTCCTGCCATCATTGTTTTATCGGTATTTCCACCACAAGTGCTCAAATGAAATAGCCAGTTGCATTCCACCCCTACAGCATTTCAACCGCAATACTCGCCTTGCGAGGAATGCACATCAGTTTACCCTTAAGCCTGTTTTCGGACGTACTGTGAAATATAAAGATTCCTTTCTCAACCGTACAATACGAATGTGGAATGCTCTACCACGCTCTGTTTTTCCTTTGCATTATAATTTGCAAACATTTAAAACCAACGTGCATCGGTTTCTCCCTTTCTCTAATCCTTCATTTCCCTAATGCCCGCACTGTGTCACTTCATTATAAGGGTATCCAAAGTCCCTTTAGTGCGCGTACATTATAAAAAAAAAAAAAACTTATCAATGACCCAATTGAGTTTTCTTGTCAAATCACTAATCACTCCTAAAACTTTGTCATTCACTTTATACTGGTGATCATTGTTCCCCACTATCTCCTGTTGGCTTGGTAAATTTTTATATTAGTCTGCTCCGTCCAGATTTCCTGCGATCCATATATGTAAGTGCTAAGCCGATCCATTCAATAGACCTTTTGCTTTCAGCAAATAGTAGTGGTCATCAATTTGGATCTATCAGCTGCTTCCTGTCCTTATCCTTGAACTTCCTCTCGACGGAGTTAGTGACCTCTTTTAGTTGTCGAGCGCTTTAGTTAACAACATGGACGACATTGAAGTTTCCGTTGACTACCATGGCTTTGCCCTCCTTAATGGAAACGGCGCTGCAATAGTTGTAATCCCTGTGTAGGTAGGCAGATTAGGTATCCTGCTTTTTTTTTAATGTGTAATGTATTTTTTATATTTTTATAATGTGTTTCATGGACTCTTCTGTCACTTAATTTTGTCAGTAACTTTACTTATCAACTATTTACAAGCATTTTATAATGGATCTAAGATAATCTGTAATATTACATATCCATATCCCCTCCAATGAAAAAGGCATAGAAAAGAAAAAGCGTTGTATGACATAATTTTATTATTGTTTAATTACTCGCGTTAAATCATCCTATTCGCCACTAAGTCCCGCTTAATTAAACTTAAATTGCTTAAATTTACTTATCCTACCTTAAATTACTTAAATCGCTAAATATATAATAAATTTTCCTTAATTAATTGAATTTCTAATATTGAACATAATTTAATTAAACTTAAAAACTGAAAATTCGGTATTTTATCTCCCTCTTACCTCCCCTTCCACCTACGTATATATGCCGTTCCGAATTAATGATTGTGCAGAAATCGCTCGGTGATTTTATGCATCCAGTTTCATATACCATAACCGTATCAGCGGATGAATCTTGAAGCATTTGAATGCGCATTTTTATTTCATATTTATATCATATATTATAATTATTTTAACTACGAGAACAAAATTAATTTGAGAGTTTCACTGAAAAATTAAAATGATAACAATCCGATAGAGATACGAATAAAACCAAAAAAAAAACTTTAGGAAAGGCTACAGTCCGCTTGGGGCGAACAGTATGATACGCTATCCATATCCCTATGTACGCTAAAGAAAAAACATTAAGAAGATGATGGATAGAATTTTATTTTAATCTATAAAATTTATGAACAAAAAGTATTTTTTGAAAATCCTCCCTAAAAAGTGGGCGTGGCCAAAAGCTTTGTACGGGCGATATATTAGAAAAAATATTGGGTAAATATCTTGTTAAATATTTTTCTTGATTTCTACACAAAAAGTAGGCGTGGCAAAAAATTAATATAAGAACTTATACAAGAGGGCAGTGTCTACATATCTTCCCAAGTAACAGTTTAGTTTCCATAATTGCCAAGGAAAGCTATTTTCTTATTTCCATAATAACTGTGAGAGATCTTATGGAAAACGATTTGGCGCACTTTAGCGAAGTTATTTACACCTTTGTTCACAGGCTCTATAGAAGTCATAGCTTCTTCTTAGATGTTACTTTAAACGAAATTAAAAAATTTTGCACATATTTACATAGTTTTTTATTATATTTTTCGTTTTGATTATTTATTATGTTTGCTCGTATTAATATTTTCCATCATTTGAAAGCGTCAAGTTGCTTGAAAGTTTAACTGAAGAGGAAATAAATAATGAATTAAATTGAAAAATTACTTAGCCTTGTCCAGGATTCGAACTCGAGACCATTCACATACCAGCACAAAACGCATCCACTGGGTCAAACCGATTAATACAGAGCGAAGATTGAAAATTGATAAGTTGATACTATTTCGTCATCAAACATCGTAGATGTACCTAACGGGTGATCCAAGTAGAGATACTTTTTTCAATAGCTTTTTTGACAGATCACATGTGAGTCGTGTCATGTTATTTTTGTTTAGTAGTGTTTGGCATTTCATAATGGAAAGACTTACGCGTGAACAGCGTTCACAAATTGTTCAACTTTATTATGAAAATTCACGTTCTGTGAGGAATGTGTTTCGTGCACTTCGCTCAACTTATGGTCAACATAATCGGCCTACTGAGCGTACTATTCGCAACGCCATCACCCATTTTGAGACCCAGCATTCATTATTGGATAATATTCGACCGAATAGACCACGTCCAGC
This sequence comes from Ferdinandea cuprea, assembly GCA_963576555.1. Taxonomy (NCBI): domain Eukaryota; kingdom Metazoa; phylum Arthropoda; class Insecta; order Diptera; family Syrphidae; genus Ferdinandea; species Ferdinandea cuprea. The sequence goes on along the minus strand of OY754958.1, from coordinate 95,497,342 downwards.
ACGCTGTGAAGAAAATATAGCGGCCGTAGCTGAGAGTGTACACGAAGACCGTAGAGTGTCGATTCGGCGCCGTTCGCATCAACTCGGACTGACGTATGGAACGACTTGGCGCATTTTACGTCAAGATCTTAAATTGAAAGCGTATAAAATATAGCTTGTGCAACAACTGAAGCCGCTCGACCTTCCTAAGCGACATCGCTTCGCTCTATGGGCTCTTGAAAAGTTCCAAGAAGATCCGACGTTTTCGAGGCAAATTTTGTTTCACGATGAGGCCCATTTCTGGCCAATGGGTATGTAAACAAACAAAATTGCCGCATTTGGGACGAAGAGCAACCTGAAGAGATTGAAGAACTGCCACTTCATCCAGAAAAAACAACGGTTTGGGGTGGTTTGTGGGCCGGTGGAATCATCGGTCCATATTTCTTTAAAAATTATGCCGGTGCGAACGTAACTGTCAATGGCGACCGTTATCGTGCCATGATAAGCGACTATTTGATGCCTGAAATTGAAGCTCGTGATCTCGGCGACATTTGGTTTCAGCAAGACGACGCCACTTCCCACACATCGCATCAGTAATGTCACGTTTTGGGCCGGTCGATTGGCCACCAAGATCGTGTGATATCACACCGTTAGACTTTTTCCTGTGGGGATATGTAAAGTCAAAAGCTTATGCCGACAAACCCGCTTCGATTCAGGCCTTGGAGGAAAACATCACGCGTGTCATTCGCCAGTTACCAGTCGAAATGCTCGAACGAGTGATCGAAAATTGGACTCAACGGATGGACCATCTGCGACGTAGTAACGGCCAACATTTGATAGACATAATCTTCAAAAAATAAATGCCAAAGAATAATCTCTCAAATGATAATAAGCTTTCTCCATTAAATTTTAATTTTTTGTGTTTTTTTCTTTAAAAAAGTAGGGAACCTCGAAATGGATCACCCTTTAGTTATATAGGATGTTACGACCTTGATGATATCTAAATCCAGGTTAAAATCTCCACTATATTGATTGTATTTTATGCTCCTATTCACAAGCCTTGTAGCGAATCTTGTTATTGACTTGGAATAGCAAGCTTTAAAGGAGCTATTATATTTCAGACCTCAACCAACTAACTTCGAAAGGCCTTATATAGAGATTGAAGAACTGCCACTTCATCCAGAAAAAACAACGGTTTGGTGTGGTTTGTGGGCCGGTGGAATCATCGGTCCATATTTCTTTAAAAATTATGCCGGTGCGAACGTAACTGTCAATGGCGACCGTTATCGTGCCATGATAAGCGACTATTTGATGCCTGAAATTGAAGCTCGTGATCTCGGCGACATTTGGTTTCAGCAAGACGACGCCACTTCCCACACATCGCATCAGTAATGTCACGTTTTGGGCCGGTCGATTGGCCACCAAGATCGTGTGATATCACACCGTTAGACTTTTTCCTGTGGGGATATGTAAAGTCAAAAGCTTATGCCGACAAACCCGCTTCGATTCAGGCCTTGGAGGAAAACATCACGCGTGTCATTCGCCAGTTACCAGTCGAAATGCTCGAACGAGTGATCGAAAATTGGACTCAACGGATGGACCATCTGCGACGTAGTAACGGCCAACATTTGATAGACATAATCTTCAAAAAATAAATGCCAAAGAATAATCTTTCAAATGATAATAAGCTTTCTCCATTAAATTTTAATTTTTTGTGTTTTTTTCTTTAAAAAAGTAGGGAACCTCGAAATGGATCACCCTTTAGTTATATAGAATGTTACGACCTTGATGATATCTAAATCCAGGTTAAAATCTCCACTATATTGATTGTATGTTATGCTCCTATTCACAAGCCTTGTAGCGAATCTTGTTATTGACTTGGAATAGCAAGCTTTAAAGGAGCTATTATATTTCAGACCTCAACCAACTAACTTCGAAAGGCCTTATAGCCACCTCGTTAAATAAGAATATCTCTCCCTTCTGTACAGCTTGTGAAATTGTTTCCCAAAAGCTTTAAAGAAACATTTTCTGAAAGTATATCTTGGAAAATAGTAAACATCTATAAATAAGCCTTATGACAATGCAATAGAAGCAATAGTTTAACAAATTTAAAAATATCGCCCTTATAGAAGGTAAATTGTTAGTTGGGTTGGAGGTTCTAACCCTTTATATCTAAAGGTGTTTTCTAAATTGTGGGAGTGGCTTGGGCGTATATGAAAAATGTTAACAATTTACCATTTCGTAGCCCTAGGGAGTATATGTTCCAAATCATAAATTTAAAGTCCTCAAATACTTTAATACGGACGGACGGACATTGCTAAATAGTCTTAGGTTTTGGTCCTGATCATAAAAATATATACTTTAATGGATCTACGACGAATATTAAGGGATGTTACAAACTATGAGTCACAATGAATATACCCTTAGGATAGGGTGTAAAAACTGCACACTGAGTGAGAGAGAGGAAGGCGGATTCGTTCTCATCCCTACTTCATGATGTTTGCTGGTTGAGAAGTGACAACGGGAGACACCTGGCAGGGATAACTAATTTGTTGATAGAACTATGCATGAAAATTATAGTATACTACAATTATTATATTCGATTGCCATCTTACAGATCTGTGGATGGAACAGAATAATATAAAACTCGCCCCCAAAAACTATCTGTCTGAAACATTGTAGAATGTTATGGTAACATAGAACTTACAGAGGTTAATCAAACCAGTTAATTAAGACAAATTTGAAAAATTTAAACATTAATGCTTTAGGCATGGGTGGTCGATAGGTAATACATACAGTAAAAATATTATACTTTTTTTATAGAAGTTATATATTTGTAACAAGCATCCTGAAGGAATATCCCATACTAAAGAAAGTGCAACTTATCTAAAGACACTTGCATATGTACCCATTCACAAAGAATTTTGTCCAGATCCAAACAAAACTAAACTGTAAAACTGTAAAATAACGAACCTCCCCTTTTGGTTATAAAACAAATTTAAACACAATAAGTTGCACTAATCGAGGTAGCATTTTCCAAAAGTTGCACTTATAGAGTCAAGACGTGCTTTAAGACTTTACTGTTGCGAAAATCGAGGAGTTGCGCGAAACCAGGGTTGTGTTAACCAACTGCGCACTGTATTTTCAAAATTGCAGGTTTCTAGCTTACTCCAGCGACTGGTATCTCGCGAATAAAACGACTAATGTTAGCTTTCAAAGCATCAATCGTAGTTAGCTTATTCCTGAAGACCTGAGGCTTTACATATCCTCAAAGAAAATAGTCCAAAGTGATATCGCCTAAACTAGGCGGCTAATTTACCGTAGCAAATCCTGAAATTAAATGCTAACCAAAATTATAAAAATATATACTTTATATTTGAACAATTTGTAGAAGCTGTTGTGGTAAGTCTTTCCTTTCAACAAGCCCTTTAAGAGTGATATGTACAGGACAAACCATTATGTCTACCCTAGAAATGTTGGTGCCACACGTTACTGTTGATTAATGCTGTCTTATCCATATCTAGGGGCGGTTTTTTTAGAGGTATTGAACTTTAAGTTTAACCTGGCAGCCATTTTGTCAGTTGTCAAGTGGTTTATTTTTAGTTTGGTTTGGCATTCGAACATGTATAGACTGACGCCTGAACAACGCTTTCGAATTGTGGAAACACCGTATAATTGGGCCGTAAAAACGATGCTGGCCAGAACGTTACAGTGAATGGTGACCGCTGTAGAGCCATGATTTCGTTCAATTATGTTCATCAATTGAACAACTCTGATGTGCAGGAACTGTGGTTTCAATAAGATGGAGGAACATGTCGCGCAGCTCGTGCCGCAATTGATTTTTTGAAGGAGGCGTTTGGTAACCGCATAGTTTCACGTTATGGACCGGTGAATCGGCCTCCAAGACCGTGATAAGGGCTAAGTTCATGTCGGAAACAGTTTATTTAGCTGTCGGTGGTCAATGCTAAAGCCAATATCACCAACGTTTTTGCCTGCGGTTGATGGGAAATGGTTTGAAGAAAGGATATGCTTTCGATACTAAATGTAAATTTATGTTTATAAGGCATATTATACTAACCATACCAAACAGAGGATCATACATACAGGCATATTTATTAAGCTCCGCTTGCCTAGCAGCAATGATGGCGGCAAAATCCAGAAATTAATGTGTTTGTGTGTTGTGGTGGTGTAAGGTACGCGGTATGTAGTACTGTGTGTTTACATAAGTTGTTTAATTTGTGTGGTAATTGTGTATGATTGCAGTATATTAAAATTAATTATGTATTATAAAGCGTGTATAAAAAAATATGTACAATTAAATATATTCAATTTATGTTTAATGCATAATTCATGAAAATTGCATTCAATTCCATTCTTGATTAACAAAACAAAACTTTTACAAATAACTTCTTAATTATGTCAGGCAAATCAAATTTACAAAGTATAATATAATAAAAAATTTAGTGGATACTTAGTTAAATGTTAATATTAAATTACTTCGTTAAATTTAATTAAAATTTACGAACTACATAGTTATAAATTTAGTGGTCAAGATGCTGTACAATATACATATGAAACGCGTGTGTATTTTTGTTTTCACATAAATAAAGGGTTATTTTTTAAGAGTTCAGTTTTTCAGGTTGGCACCTCTCGTTAGTAATGGCGTCCAAACGTCATCTGTCAAAGTCAAAAGTTTTCAGTTGTTACACTAATATTTCGCGGAAAAATTACAACTATTAATTCTTTATGTGAAGGGCCAAACGAATAAAAAACACAAAAAAATGTTTGCGGAGGCCACCGACCGGAAGGAAAAGAGTCGAATTGAAATGTCAAAACCGAAACCGCGAAAGGTGTAACGTGACAGCACAGGGATGCTGCCTCCCGGTAGCTCAGCGAGGGATGGGTTCAACGTTCGAATTATGACGGTTCGGCTTAAGTTGAAATCTGCTTTCCGCCTCAAGTTGGGATGGAGGTAATCGTTAGCGAATTATTACTAATATCTATTATTGCCATAACCGGCTCATAAAACAAGAAAACAACTTTGTCTGAAACCCGACAAAGAATTTTAGAAAAAAATAACCGATGGGTGATTCTGAAAGAGAATTTAAAAAAGAAATGTCGACCCGTTGAGAAAATATGAAAGAGGGAAAAGAAAATAACCTTTTTTTTCACTACGTTATAAATGCCCCGTTGGAGCACGGCAAATTTACTAATTACGGTGTTTCGTTTAGAGAACAAAAGAATATGAGGAACGGTTTGCCGTTTGAAATATCGCAAGATCGCGTAATTCCCGAATATGTAAAATATTTTCCGATTAATGTTGGTCGCGTGTCCCTTACTTTTCAGGGATTTTACGGGAAACTACCCTACCGAGATTTCATATTCTTAATTTCTAACACTTAACCGAAATTACCCTAGCAAAATTAACTCTACTTATCTCTTTAGGTGTTTCCTGTTTCCTCCTAATTCCCATACTTTTCCCGGTCTCCGTTGGTTTTTTCCCATAAACACACTCAGCCATTGCAGGGGAGGCAGAACTAACTATAGCTCCATATGACGATGCAGCTATTGTGCTTAAATTGCCAGTTGCAATCTGCTCCTCTACACTCACTCATACATGGGTGATAGGATAACAGCTCCCACTCGATAATTCAGCTGTCGCTCTGAAATGATCAACTGTTACCTATACCCTCTACATTCACGCTTTTAGCTGGGTCATATCTTTTTCAGCTACGCAAGGTGTGCTGACATGATCCCGCTAATGCTCTCACATTTTCCAATCTTTGAATTCGCCCATTATTGGAATTAGCCACTAATAGACGAACGCTCCGGCCGGCCCTGGACCCCTGTCACTAATACCCATCTGACAGGTGAAACCAAACAAAAAAAATTATAAAATGAAATTCGAGAAAAAATACTGAGTGACTTGTAAAATGCAATGCCTCTATGGTTTCTTTTTGTTAATACTTTAACTTAAAATTAATATGGCACCAACCTCACAAATTTAAGGCAGAGAACCAGGAGGAAAGCGTAAGTAGTCTTATTTGCCTATGTTACCGCGACCTATCTCGGTGGGGTCGTGCGCAGAGTTGGGGGAAGTGGGGGAATTGTAGATCTTGTGATATCCCTTACACCGATGTTAAACATATTTTCGTTTTGTTTAACTTTCAGCCATTTTCATCTTGTGGGCTTTAGTATCCCATCCTTCAAAGGCGCAAATTTGTTTCGTATTGTTTCGGCATCCTTTGGCCTTTTGGTAATCTGCGATGTTTTTGTTCTTCTCGTTACGAAACTTGTTTGTTGTGCGGTTGGTCCTTTAAAAAGTGTATATTTGTGATCGGTACTGAGGGTTGCTCCTCCGGTGCTCCCCAAGGTGGAGTTGCATCAGAGGGGATCGTCTCCCCCTCCCTCAACAAACGTGGCTCCCTACCGTGTCGGTGGTAGTGCGGGCGCAATTTATTTGTGGAGATATAGACTTCGGGCCGTCCGCCCTTTCTCCTTAATAGCGTGACATTTCGCTCTTGGACATTTTGCGCGCCCAGCGATGTCTTATGTACAGTTGTGTTGATGCTCCGGGCCGTGCGCCCTTCTCCGTAACACCTTGATTGGTCCCCCCGCACTTTATCGTTGCGGACAGAGACTCCAGGCCGTCCGCCCGGCACACCTTCGGATAGGCTGCTCATCATTTTAGGCAAGTAGACCGTCCGTCTGTATTGTGCCTTTCTGAGTACCCTCGGGTTTACCATGGTTCGAGCGAAGTGGGCCTTAGTTGATGAGGCCGTGGCTGCCCTTCCACTTCTTACGACCTTGAGCGCGCGAATCAATAAAATAGGGATTAGGTAGGAAAAGGAGGAAACAGGAGGGTGTTTCTTGTCATGGTAAATTTTACCGCGTCAAACCCCACCCTCACCTCCAAGGAAATGTGCTTGGTTTTCGGTGAAACCCAAGCCATTTCCCAAGGTATACGAAACAACGAAGGATAGACTTTCCATCAATGGCCAATTGCCCGACTAGAACTCAAACAACAAAAGAGAGGAATATGGCAAAGCGAAACTGAAATTAAGCCACGTTAAATATATATATAGGTACTTTTGAGCTAGTCGTCGGTGGCATTGTCCGATAAATTTCGGAGCAAGTTTTGCAGTATAAAAATTCGCGACTTCCGATAACGCGAGTTCCGATTTCTTTTGTATTTTGCGCTGTGTATTAAATTTGTGACGCGTACGCCTGGCAAAGCGCTTTCTATTCCTTACTTTGGAATTGTAGGTCGTTGTCACGCACGACCACCGACAGAAAGCCAAATAATAGGAAGACGTTATCTTCCAGCTCCTTACAGACTGCTTTTACGGTAGCAGATCTGAATGCGAATAATAAGGGGAATTTTGCGAAATAGTCTACAACCGCACTACAACCGTATAAATGAAACCCCTACTGGACTTGGAAAGTGGGCCTACCAGATATACGCAAATCATTTCCCAAAGCCTTGAGAAACCTACTCTCTCCCTCATGAGACTAGCCGCTCGCGTATTCACCGGCTTCACTTGTTGCCAAACAGTACAATTTTTAACATAACGCGTTATATCCCTTTTCCCAGTAGTATTTTTCCCCCACTCTAACGTAAGTCTTTCAAATCCCCATATGTCCTGCTATCTCTACCTGCTTTCCCCACTACAAATTTCCATTCATTATTAGTCTCATGGTTCTGTCTGCTAAAGGTCTTACTAATTCGGCGAAGTTTGGCACAAAAGGTCTGTACCAAGAAATTGTCTCTACAAAGCTCCTAACTTCCTTCACGTTTTTTGGTGCAGGAATCCCAACCATGCTTTCCACTTTTTCTGGGTCGACGTGTAGTCCATTTCGATCAACGACATATTCTAGGAATTTAAGTGACGGCCTACAAAAGTTGCATTTTTCTCTGCCGGTGCGTTATGTAAGCCGAAAGGCATTCGCTTGAACTGGAACAGGCCCCTATTCGGCACAGTGAAGGCTGTGAGCGGTCGCGAATCTTACTCCATTGGATTCTGCCTATAGGTAGACTTAATATCCAAAGAAGTCAGATATTTCGCATCTCGGAGTTTGTCTAGGGTCGTTGAAATGGGTAGCTAGCTGAAACTTTATTAAGATTCCTATAGTAGACACAAAACCGAAAAGAACCATCTATTTTCCTAATGAGAACTATAGGAGATGCCCACGGACTGTTTGATTTCTCAATAACTCCCGCGTCTAGCATCTCATTTAGTTCTTTATCAATTGCGGAACACCTATTTGCGCAATGGCCTTCACTAGCACAGTTGAAACACCGGATTTGCCGAGGCTGCTGGTTGTCTTGAGTGACAACCGAAACCCTTGGTTCTTCGGTGCTGATGTATGCCAAAGCTGGCTCCAGCAAGTGCCTGCTGCGACCTTCGCCTCCAACCTTCTACCCAGCACCACCAAATCATTGACACATCTGGGATCCTCCAAGCCCAGTTGCGTCTGAAATCGGTTCCGAAAGTCTCTCAAACATGTTCTGCATTGTAGCAACATATACCCCTATCGGCTCTTCCTTCACTTGGGTACGTCGCCTGATCTCTTCTAAAAGAAGGTCATCGTAATTTGGTGGGAGAAATTCCAATTTTAGTTTCCTCACCAGTTGTTGCCATGAAGAAAACGGCCTTCTAATTGCCCTATACCAGAGAAACGCCTTCCCGTCGAAAAGTTCAACCGCCGATCTAAATAGTTGGGAAATCGTAACACCCCTTGTTTCCCGAATTTCGTCAACCCTTTCCAAAAAGTCGTTGACAGAAGCACCACATCGCTCCCCCGACAATTTTAAATTTCACTTCGATAAGCTCTCAAAACGTTCGGAAGCAACAGGTTGTTCGCTTGTGAATCGTTGTTCACTTGCAAAACGTTCTTCGCCTCCGAAACGTTGTTCACTTCGCCCACCAACGCCCGATCTAAACGGCCCATTGCCCATTCTATTTTTGTAAGAACCTTTAAAAATTCCTTAGACTTCGGATCCCTTCGGGGTTCCTTCAGCAGAGCATATATCTCCTCAAGCTTTGCTTTGACAGCATCCCGATCCTGGTAATCTATGTATGAATGTAAACGGGTAATTTTGTTCTACCCTCCCCTCGCATCGAACCGCGACGTTCCAATATTCGTGCAGCTCTTAGAGACTTCCGCATTACCTCTACGGTACCTGTAGGAAGTCATCAAGCCTGGACTTCGTATGCAAACTCGTTGGCCGATAGTCTATTTATTTCCATCTGTATGCTCCTTAAACAAGCACCGAATTCGAGAAAAAAAATAACTTTAGCCCAAAAGAACCTCGCCAAGTTTCAACTCAAATACCACGATAAGAATTTTAAAAAACACAATACCTAAGCAACTTCTAACGAACAGCGAAGGAGCACCAAGCAACAAGAAAAGTGTATTCGCTGGAAAAAAACAAGGATTCCCTAAGGGTCAACTCCAAAAACCAATAGAATATATGAAAGCGAATAATGAACAAAAATCTAAAACCAAAGAATTAAAAACAAAATTCCACTTTTGTAACTATGAAGTGCAAACAAGATAATAAACTCAAAAAATTGAAAATCCCAAAACCATAAAAATAGGCACATGAAAAGTTCGTATGTAACTTGAATAAATCCCGCTACTTGCGAGATTCCACTGGAAACCAAAACGGGATATGCATATATATCCCCAAACAGAAATTGTAAGCCTAACTACGTTAAACTATATATATGTATAACGTTTATACATATGTATGTGTAATAATCCGAAATAAAATTTAATGAAAAGGTAAAAGACTAAATTAGTTTTCACAACGTAACCTTAATTAAGGAAATTCGCGCATATATGTTGTGCGATGTAATGATAGAATAATATATATTAGGAATGTAGAGGAGAAAAAAAAATTTAAAAGGTATCCCTACAGAATATGTCTGATCCACTGTATGTCTATACCATATATTATAACTTGTAGAACTAACTAAATTACCACTTAAAGATAAAAATTCAAAATTATATAGACGCGAGACCAATTTGTAAAATTTATATCATTTATTTAGATTTTATGGCGAGATACATATAATTTTATGTTTCATGCACCGTCTCGATGGAAGCACATATTAACCAAGTTCAACTTGGCCAACTGGGGCAAAAAAAGTTGAGTATCATGGTTTGATATCGTTCGCCGTTGACGGTAACGTTTCATCCACAGTCGTTTTTGAAGAAAAATGGACCGATGATGCCGCCAGCCCATAAACCACATCAAAGTGTCGTTTTTTCGGGATGCATCGGTTATTCTTGTATAGCATCACTTCAGATCGGACAGTTGTGCTTATTTAGAAATGAACCACATCGCTGAACACATTTTTCACAGAGCATGAATTTTGATAATAAATTTCAATAATCTGCAATCGTTGCTCACGGTATTTGTTTCGAATCTTTCACATTTAATATTGTTTTTTATAAATAATGCAATTCCCCCTCCTCTGGAATTTTTTCGGTTAAGAAATTCTGGTTCGAAACCATCTATATAATATAATTCATTTTCCTTCTTTTTTATATTAATTTCGTTTAAGATAATAAGATCTATATAGCTTAAAACATGTTCTATTTCTGCAAGAAAAATGTTCCAATTTTCCTCATGGACCGAATATTAAAACACACACAGCAAAAAGTTTTATTTTTAAGAAAACTTTTGTCAATGCCGGTAAAACCATTGATTACCTTAAAATCGACATCAGCTTCATTATTTGTTTTCTCCATTGTTTTCATTACTTTGATTTGTGTTTCTTTTTTACTCATTTTGTAAGCTATTAAATGAGTATTTTACTAACATCGCTAGCTGAGCTGATGTGAATCGAGTCCGTGTTCTCTTCTCTTCTTGCAAATACTTTGCCAGCTGTCTCCCACACAAATCTCCAACTGCACTCTCTAGCCTTGTTCTTCGCTAGCCAGAGCAAATGCTTGTTTGTTGGTGTCAGGTGGTTGTTCACAAACACAACTGCATCGCCCTGTGTCTCTCTGCTTACCTCATTGTTCTGCAAGTTTTCTCTTACCCTGGACTGTTGGACTCTTCTTTGCAATTTCGCTTTTTTTACGAAATTCGCCTTTCGTGCATAACTTGTAAATGAGACAATAATCGAAGATTTTATTGCATTTCTCTTGTTTGTTCTATAGATGTCTGCTATGTCGGTTGCTTCTATCACGCAGTTAATAGTTTTACCTATAGCTTGGATAACTTCAGTTAAATTTTCGTTTGTTGTCGGTGGAATATTCTTGACTTCAATGTTGTTTTTCAGCAGTTGTTGTTCCAGTGTGTTAACTTTAGATTCCATAAGTAAAATTTGCTGATCTTTACGGGCATTACTTTCTTTAAGTTCCTTTATCTCGTCTGAAAGCTTCTTGAGAAGATCATTATTGTTCAACATGTGTTGATTGATTTGCTCGTATTTATGAGCTACAAATTCGCAACTTGATTTAATGTCAGCCATCTCGTTACGGAGTGTCTTCATCTCATATAGCACGGCAGTGTTGTTGTCATTATTTACTGGTGCTGCTACGGGTACGATTCCCTTTGGAGGGATTGGACTTCTTAATCTTTTCGGGGCAGGCTGAGTAGGGGATGCAACATTTTGGTTTTCCTTTCTGCACATTCCGCAACGCCATTCCTCCTTTTTGGCTAGGGTCATCTTCCTATAGGATCTCTCCGAAATAGTAGTGCAACCAAAATGCATTTTACGATCGCACCTATAGCAAGTCACGAAATCCCCCTCGGCAGGAAGGTGGGCAGAGCATTCGCCACATGAAAACATTGTTATTAATTTAGGAGAGGAGATGAAACAATATGCAATACCATATATCGCTTTATAAATTGTTTTTAAAAGCTTTTTAAGAAATTTCCTTGGAGTCGACTGTAAAACACAACTGATTACATCCAAATCTCGAGTAGTACGAATAGTGAGTGACAGTTTAAACTATTTAGAACTATTAAGAATATAAAATCTCGGTAGGGTAGTGTCCCGTAAAATACCTGAAAAGTAAGGGACAGGCGACCAACATTAATCGGAAAATATTTTCCATATTCGGGAATTACGCGACCTTGCGGTATCCTAAACGGCAAACCGTTCCTTATGTTCTTTTGTTCTCTAAACGAAATACCGTAATTAATAAATTTGCCGTGCTCCAACGGGGCATTTATAACGTAGTGAAAAAAAAGTTTCTTTTCTTTCCTCCGTTTCAGACTTTCTCAACGGGTCGACATTTCTTTTTTAATCTTCTCTTCCCGTCGGTTGTTTTTTTCTAAAATTCTTTTTTAGGTTTCAGAATTCGCCCAAAATTGTGTGACGCCCATTTTGTTTTCTTGTTTTAGGAGCCAGTTTTGGCAATAATAGATATTAGTAATAATTCGTTAACGATTACCTCCATCCCAACTTGAGGCGAAAAGCGGATTTCAACTCAAACCCAACAATCGTAATTCGAACGTTACTATCCCATCCCTTGCTGAGCTACCGGGGAGCAGCATACCTGTGCTGTCACGTAACACCTTTCGCGACTTCGGTTTTGACATTTCATTTCGACTTTTTTTCCTTCCGGGCAGAGGCGGCCGCAAACATTTTTGTTGTGTTTTTTTTTCGTTTCAAAGAATTAATAGTTGTAATTTGTCCGCGAAATATTAAGTGGCGCCCAACGCGGGGCATTCTGGAAAAAATTGAATTTGGGGTATAAATACGTATCTGCGATTGAGCGTGTTGTAGCTCGTCCTTAGGGAAGTGTTGTTGTTTTTTGTCCTCATTTGACAATTTTTTTTTTTTACTTGTTTCAATTTTTCCCATAAACACACTCATTCATTACAGTGGCGGCAGAACCAACTACAGCTCCACATGACGATTCAGCTATTGTGCTTAAATTGTCAGTTGCAATCTGCTCCTCTTCACTCATTCACACATGGGTCACAGGATAACAGCTCCCACTCGATAATTCAGCTGTCGCTCTGAAATGATCAACTGTAACCTATCCTCTACATTCACGCTTTTAGCTGGGTCATATCTTTTCCAGCTACGCAAGGTGTGCTGACATGATCCCGCTAATGCTCTCACATTTTCCAATTCGCCCATTATTGGAATTAGCCACTAATAGACGAACCCTCCGGCCGGCCCTGGACCCCTGTCACCATTTGACATCTGACAGGTGAAACCAAACAAAAAAAATTATAAAATGAAATTCGAGAAAAAATACTGAGTGACTTGTAAAATGCAATTCCTCTAAGGTTTCTTTTTGTTAATACTTTAACTTAAAATTGATATGAGACCGGGCACCAAACTCACAAATTTAAGGCAGAGAACCAGGAGGAAAGTATAAGTAGTCTTATTTGCCTATGTTACCGCGACCTATCTCGGCGGGGTCGTGCGCACATTTGGGGGGAAGTGGGGGAATGGAAGATCTTGTGATATCCCTTACACCGATATTAAACATATTTTCAGCTTGTTTAACTTTGAGCAGTTTTCATCTTGTAGACTTTAGTGTCCCGTCCTTCAAAAGCGCAAATTTGTTTCGTGTTGTTTCGGCATCTTTTGGCCTTTTGATTATCTGTGATGTTTTTGTTCTTCTCGTTACCAAATTTGTTTGTTGTGTAGTTGGTCCATAAAAAAGTGTATATTTGTGATCGGTACTGAGGGTACGAATTTGTGGCCGACCGCCTGCAGTACTCTGTTGCTCCTCCGGTGCTCCCCAAGGTGGAGTTGGATCAGAGGGGATCGTCTCCCTCTCCCTCAACGAACGTGGCTCCCTACCGTGTCGGTGGTAGTGCGGGCGCAATTTATTTGTGGAGATCTAGACTTCGGGCCGTCCACCCTTTCTCCTTAATTGCGTGACATTTCGCTCTTGGGCATTTTGCGCGCCCAGCGATGTACGGTTATGTTGGTGCTCCGGGCCGTTCGCCCTTCTCCGTAATACATTTTGGCGGTGTCTTTTCTTGGTTTGTCCCCCCTTTGATGCAGACTGTCCGTTTCTGGTATTGTGCTTCGAGAAGTGACTTGGCGCACCTCCGGATAGGCTGCTCATCGTTTTAGGCAAGTAGACCGTCCGTCTGTATTGTGCCTTTCTGAGTACCCTCGGGTTTACCGGTGGTGGTTGCTTTCCCATGGTTCGAGAGAAGTGGGCCATTGGTTGGTGAGGCCATGGCTGCCCTTCCACTTCTTACGGCCTTGGGCACGCGAACCAATAAAAGAGGGATTAGGTAGGAAGGTAGGTAGGAAGACAAGGGAACAGTAGGGTGTTTCATGTCGTGGTAAACATGTGGTTTCATCAAGACGGTGCCACATGCTACACAGCTCGCGAAACATTGGAAATGTTGAAGAATGAATTTGCTGAGCAGCTTATCTCTTGAAATGGCCCTATGAGTTGGCCGCCAAGATCATGCGATCTAACTCCTCTTGATTATTTCCTCTCAGGTTTGGGTATGATGCCTTGTCATAAAAGGAATCATTGAATTTACAATCAAGCGAAATAATTGGCAAATGCCGTTTAGCATATTAAACGGAGAAATATAATAGTTTTTCTGCAGGCAATCTGATAGGCTATTGTCAAACAAGGGTCTGATCTATGCATTCGGATGGCGTTCGGCACGTTTAAGTCAATTTTTTTAAAAAATTAATTAAATATGTTAGCAGCGGCGTTGCTTTGTAGCAAAATCTTAAGAGGTATCTTTCTAATTTTTCTAATTCTTTTGCTACAGTGGGGGAAATAGTAAACCATGAACAGAAACCGTATGATTTATATATAATAAATTTTCTATTGATAGGCATTGCTCTAGAATGTGGTACAGGTTTTACTGTGGCAATAACAGCATCTGCTTTGGAATAAACCAGCTGTTTTGGCACTAAGTGAAACACAGGTCAGCATTGATTCCGATTTAACGAAGTTTAGTCAGGCTGAATATAACTTGGTGCCATTATTATTTTCCAATCGCGGTATCGCCGTCTATATACGCAGTGATGTAGCCTACTAACTTCTACCTCAATAAGGCCAATATTCCAATCCGGAATTTAGTTTTATTTGGCTAAAATTCCATGTCCGTAGGCAATTAATTCACTACTGTTTTATTTACAGAAGCCCTAACCAGGACAGGCATTCAAATTATAATCAGTTTAATGCACTGTCTGATTCCGTCACCAGAATTGTAACCCATTATCCTCGTACTGAAATCGTCATTGCGGGCGATTTCAATATACACAGTTCAAGTTGGCTTCGAGATTCTGGACAGGCACCACCCGAAGGAAGGTATGTCGAGATCTTTGCTGAGGTTAATAATCTGACCCAGATTGTGAATGAGCCGACACGGATACCGGACAAAAGCGATCAAAACGCCAACACTCTGGACTTGTTTCTTACAACTCACCCTAATAAATACACTTTAAATGTATTATCGCCTCTAGGTTCGTCAGACCATTGCATAATATCGGCGAATTTCTCGTGCTACAGCCACACAGTTAAAGAACAAGCTCCTAAAAGAACCATATGGCAATACGAGAAAGCCAATTGGGAGGCTTAAAGCGGTTTCTTTTGGAGTTTTAACTGGTCATTGTGCTTCCTCAACAACGACGTAAATGCCTCTGCCGATATGATTACAAATTTAATTCACATGGGTATGAAACGCTTTATCATTAACAGGATAAAGTGTACCATACCTAAGGAAAACGCGTGGTATGACTTAAGCTGTAAAGAAACTATCAGGGCTTAACAGGTAAGTTTTGGGTCATTTAAGGCCAACCGAACTGAGGAAAAACCAAAAAAAGTTCAAACGAAACAGAAATGACTGCAAGCCCACATTAATCGTGTCAAATTCTCCTACGACCAAAAGTTGAGGCAGCAAATACTACAAAGTCCTACCGGTAGTAAAAACTTTTGGTCGTTTGTTAAGAATACTAAAAATTCGGCCTCGTCATCTATCCCGACACTCATTTGCAATGACACCCCAGCTGTCAGCTCTTCGGATAAAGCCAATCTGCTCGCTGCTCAATTTGCAGCTAGCTCAACGCCGCCAGATTGTACTTTGTCTCCCCTGTACTCCAGCGCGTAGAATCTTCTATGGGACCGATCCATTTTCGCACTCGTACAGTGGCAAGAGTTCTTCGAGATCTCAACATACATAATTTCGCTGGTCCAGATGGTATTTCCCCTATACTTCTGAAGAGGTGTTCTTCCACGCTGGCAAAACCAATGCGTAATCTTTTATATCTGTCCAATTCTTCAGGGCTCTTTCCGAGAAGGTGGAAAAAAGCATTTGTCCAGCCCGTCCCAAAAAAAGGCGAATCTTCCTCTACCGACCAATTGCACTAACGTCCCTTCTTTCCAAGGTCATGGAAACGCTGATAAATCATCAGCTTATGAAATATCTTGAATCCCGAAAACTTCTTAGTGACCGGCAGTACCGTTTTCGCAGCAACAGATCCACTGGTGATTTGATGTCATATTTAACCGAAAAGTGGAACCAATCCATTCACCGTGGTGATGAAAGTAAAGTCGTTGCGCTTGATATTTCAAAGGCATTTGACAGAGTTTGGCATCAAGCTCTCTTGTCGAAAATGCTTGTATTTGGGATTGCTGATACCCTTCTTCAATGGATTAGAAATGCCCTTTCGGAACGTTCAATTCAAATTGTTTTGGACGGTTTTAAGTCTGAAATTTTCCAAATAAATGCTGGTGTTCTCCAAGGCTCCGTTTTTTCTCCGACTCTCTTTCTCATTTCTCTCTTTCATATTCGTTTTCTGGGTAATGCCCCTCATCTTCGGGCGGCAACGGCAACGTATGTTAAGCTCATTGAATTCCGATCTTGACAGCATACTTAAATGGGGTAAAACCAACAGAGTGGAATTTAATCCTTCCAAAAGGCAATGCTGTCTGCTGTCATTGAAGCGAACCCTTAATTCTCTGCCATTATCCATGGATGATACTTGCATCGCCGAAACTGAAAGATTTTCCACACTCGGTATGTGCGTTAACGAGAAGCTTGGTTGGAATGAACACATCTTCGATGTCGCCAAGAACGCTGCGAAATGTCTAGGCTTCCTTAAGCGATGCAAGAAATATTTCACCCCTTCTGCTCTGGCTAGAATCTACAAGGCGTTTATTCGCCCAAAACTTTAGTACAACGCTCATATCTGGTCTGGTGCACCAATGACATATTTAGAGCTACTTGACAGGATTCAAAAACGTTCGGTAAAATCATTGAATCACGAAATCATTTGACTCTCTTAGTCATCGTCGTGATGTCTCCTGCCTGTTATTGTTTTATCGGAACTTCCACCACAAGTGCTCAAATGAAATAGCCAGTTGCATTTCACCCCTACAGCAATTCAACCGCAATACTCGCCATGCTAGGAATGCACATCAGTTTAACCTCAAGCCTGTATACGGACGTACAGTCAAATACAAGGATTCGTTTCTTAACCGTACAATACGAATGTGGAATGCTCTACCCCTCTCTATTTTTCCTACGCATTATAGTAGCACATTTAAAAACAGTGTGCATCGGTATCTCCTTTTTTCTAAGCCTTCACTTCCCTGAAGCCCATACTGTGTTACTTCGTTATAGGGGTATCCAAAATCCCTTTAGTGCACGTACATCATACAGAGTGGAATGTAAGTATGATGTCAAGATCGGAATTTAATGGGCTTAACATACGTTCCCGTTCCAGTTCAACGCCTGAAGATGAAGGGCGTTGCCCAGGAAACAAACATGTATATCTGATGGTACTGTCATCAGCAAAGGAATGGATTGGATTAGAAGTGACAGAGAGGAGGTCATTAATAAAAATGGGAAAGAGAGTCGGAGATAAAACAGATGCTGGCAAATGCGTTTGAAATATCAAGCGCAACGACCTTGTTTTCACCACCATGGTGAATAGATTGGTTCCACTTTTCGCTTAGATATGTCATCAAATCACCAATGGACCTGTTGCTGCGAAAATCATACTGCCGGTCATTAAGAAGTTTTCGGGATTCGAGATATTTCATAAGCTGACGGTTTACCATCGTTTCCATGACCTTGGAAAGAAGGGAAGCAAGTGCAAATGGTCAGTTGGAGGAGGGCGAGGAAGATTCGCCTTTTTTTGTTCTTTAACTGAGTGGCTGTAGTAAGAGAAATTCGCCGATATGATACAATGGTCTGACGAACCTGGAGGCGATAATACAATTAAAGAGTATTTATTAGGGTGAGATGTACGAAACAAGTCCAGAGTGTTGGCGTTTTGACCGCATATGTCCGGTACCCGTGTCGGCTCATTTACAATCTGGGTCAGATTATTAACCTCAGTAACCTTAAGTACTATTGTGGCGACGAACTCTAGGTGCGTCAACATTTTTTTTCTTGAGATGTAAGCTTTTGATATTTTGGCCAGAACAGCCTAATATTAATTAAGAGGTTTGAAAACGAAATGTTGAAAAGATTCTTAGATTCATTGAGGAAGTCATTAAGATTTCATGGGTTATGGGGACGGGTTATTAAGAAAACTTTTTGCCATATCAGCAACAGAAATTGAGTTGGTTAAATGACTTACCGCCTATTCTTCAGCTCGCCTATTTGAATGAGTTACAAAATTACCTCTTCAGTATGTCGCTTGTTTTCTATATCTGTATTTTAAATATGCGGGGCTACTCTGAGAATTAGCCGCATGACCAACCATGTTCAACCACGTTGCAGTTAAAGCATTTCAGGCAGGAACTTCCACATTATTTTTCTTTTGAGATATCCACATATCTAAGCAAGTTTCAGACGCATGATTGTCCCCACAAACAGCGCAGCGGTTAGGTTTTATGGGTTGGCATGAAGGGGTAGCTCCCTGCTGCCACACTTAGGTCCTTATGGACCCATTGTGATGCCCTTAAAAAGGGGGGATATGCCGGGATTGTGACTTTCCTTAAAGTTCCTTCCCTCCGCTCGGGGTTACTCAATATTCTTTCGTGATATCTCACAGGTGGTTAGAGATTTTCACCCATTGTTGGCTTTCAACTGATCTTGTATTCCACTCGTTCTCTTAGGTTTCAGAGTGGTGGTTTGATCGACTGAAGTGCCAGGTCGCGATCAACTTCGGATCCTTTTCTTGGTAGCTCATCAGCCTTCTCATTATCGGTTATGTCCCTGTGTCCAGGAACCCAGCAAAGACATACCTAGTGCTGTGAGCCAAGAGCGTTAAGCTCTATGCGACAGCGGTGAACCAGCTTCGATTTAATTTCGATAGCATTAACTGCCCTAATGGCCGCCTGAATATCAATGAAAATGGTAATATCATTACGTGGTATTGCCAAAGTTGATATATTACGGGCCGCTTCCGCGATTGCCAGAACCTCAGCCTGGGGAACACAACTTTTATCAGGGAGTCTGATGGAGTTGTGTATGTTTAGTTCATTTTCGTGCGTTCATTCGTTTTCTATTCCTCCCTGCTCGGAAAGAAGCAGGTGTATGGTTTTTCAAAATCATACAAATATACATATAGTTTCAAAATCGGTGCGTGCCCCGCGAGACCTGGGTTCCAGCTGACTATTTGGCTGATCCTCAAGGTGCTATTGGCAGACATCCACAGAATTACTTTGGGTTTCGGTCCCCATTTTCTGCCGGAGACACGGTTGCATGCATAAAATGAATTTTCTCCCTTCCTTACTCATTCATTGATATTCAACCTCCAGTTAAGTTTCCTGTCAAGGATAACACCTATATACTTCGCCACCTTTAAAGGAATCCCCTCAATAGCTGGTGGCTCGAATCGTTGTATGTTCCTTTTATTTGTGAACAGCACAAGTTTGGTCTTCTAGGGATTAATCCCAAGACCACATTCTTTTGTCCACTTGTTAAGTGTCCGTAGTGACTTTTCTAACAGTTCGCTTATAGTTGATAGGAACTTGCTTGACGCAAGCAACACAACATCGTCTACATATGCAATTACTTTAACCCCTCTGTTTCTTAGTTTTATGAGTATTTCATTGATGACAATAACCCATAGTAGTGGAGAGATGACACCTCCCTGGGGTGTTCCTCTGGATGCTGTAAATCTTAGGTCAGCGTCACCAAGGTTAGCATATATATTCCTTTCGCTTAGTAGATTGATGATCACGTTAGTGATAGTACTATAAGCGTTGGAATCTTGCAATCTTCTATTTACTGCGCATATTTTAACATTGTCGAATGCTCCTTCAATGTCTAAAAACGCTGCTAATGTGTATTCGTTGTTTAATGATTTCTCTATAATGCTGACCACTTCATGGAGTGCGGTTTCCACCCCTCAGCCTTTAATGTATGCATGCTGAGAAGTGCACTGTTATCAAGTCTGTCACAAATATAGATATTCATTAACTTTTCAAGGGTTTTCAGGACGAATGATGTTAGACTAATGGGTCTGAAGTCCTTAGCATTGGTGTGGCTAGGTTTTCTTGGGAATGAAGACTACCTTTACTTTACGCCAGGCCTTTGGAATGTAGCTTAGTTCAAGACTTCTTATGATTAGTCTTCTGAGAATCGGTAAAATTAAGGACATGCTTTTGTGTACGCTTCCTGTAGAATCTTACTGAAGACTTTTGTTTTAGCATCGATTTCTTGTAGTGTTTTTACTCTTTGTTGCTGTAATAAATTCAAAGAGAGACTCACCTCGCACATTTGTGTCGGTGCTTCGCCATTGAGCATGGAGTTGGCTTCGCATTCTAGGATAAAATCCCATTTCTCCTGCTCTGGTTTAATGATCAGCGAACTGGTCAACTCGGACAGTGGATTCGTAGGAGAGTCAAAAGGCATGTATATGGCCGCAAGTATAAGTGGGCACTTCCCCTGTCGTTCCAATTTAACCACGGTTTAGTCCATGTTACTGTAACTAGGTAAGAGAAAGAGGTTAATCTGCTTCCTTGCAACAATACATGTACGTGTCTAACTATTTTCTTGTGCGTTAATCTTAAACACCACCAGGTCTATAGAGTTCAGCCCTTTTATTTGTCCCCGTATTGTCCACGGTTCTTGAATAAGGGCGACATCTACCTTCTTAGTGTTCATAAGAAGAGTAAGGTTGGCGCTGGCCGCCTTACTGTGGTGCAGATTTACTTCATGATGGCCAGTCACTTCCCCACTCTCCTGGTTCGGCGTTGCTGCCACAAGTCGCATCTTATACCGCGTAATGCCAACGCGAACCTTGAAATTACTCTTGGGTAGCAACGGCAGCGATTTATGGCTGAGAAGCACCAGGACTTCTGTGCCATTGTCCTTATGCTCACCCACTTCGATGATCTTCCACTCCTTGCTGTGTAGCTCCGGGTTACGGAACCGCAAGTTACGTTCGATGTATGGGCCTTGAACGTTTACACGCGCCTTCAGTCTTGTGTAGTTTAGAATTTCTCTCCTGCCAACGACACGCAGGTCAGCATTTTGCCAAAGTGTTTCAGTGTTGACGATTAAAGTCTTCCACCACTCTAGGGAGCTCTTATTGTCACACTCAATGATCTTGAAGCTTTTGAAGGTAGTCAGCTGTCCAAAAAGCGGAACCTTGCAGTCTGCCTTCAGAATGGCATCGTTGACACCATCCAGGATTCTTAATTCCATAAGTATCCATTGGTCGCTGGTAAGTCCCAGATTTGGATTGCCATGGCCGACAACAGCGACACGGAGATTTTCCTTGACCTTTTCTGCGATCTTTCCCTTTTTGGCTTCCCTACCTAGAACCGGGGAGATTGTGTCATCGTGTCGGCCTCTTTTGGGATTTCCCAGAGCTTCTTCAGGTTTGGAGGCATCCTTACCTGGAGCAACTGCCGGGCGCTTTGAACCAGACGCTGCGGCTGGTTTCACTGCAACACCTTTGGAGGCCTTCACCGTAATCTACATTAGGCCCTGTTCTCCTATTGTGCATAACCGTCTTGGAGCAGCAAAGTGTCTGCTCAACTGAGGACTCATCCGTGGCTGGGCCATCACTTTGCTTTACGGATTTTGACTTATCCAAGGTGGAAGGCAATCGGCATTACTCCCCTGCACTAGTCAAACACTAAAAATAATTACTCGATGTTGATGTCAACCGTTCCATCGCTTCCCCTATACGAATGTTTGTCTGTCGACGGATCGTTGAGTAAGAGGTGCTCTTCCTCCTTTGTCATGGTCGTCATCGTATGAAAATCGGTTTTATCTAAATTCTTGGTGCCCGATTTATTTACACAAGTCCCTTTGTTTGTTTTTTGTTTAAGTTCGTTAATTTTGGACCCACGAGTAAGGGGGAAGAACTACTACACGACTACACTCTAGCCAAAAGCTTTAGACCCATAAGTCTGTCTTCCTTCTTACTGAAAATTTGGAAAGACTGGTTGAGCTACATGTGCGCAAAGTTGCTCTTCGATCACATCCTCTCTCTGAGATGTAACATGCTTATCAGCGCAGAAAATCCTGCGAGACTGCGCTTGTTGGTAGGATTGATAGTGCTCTTGGCCGAAAGGAGTACGCGTTGGGCATTTTCGTCGATATTGAGGGTGCTTTTGATAATGCGACCTTTGACAGTATGTGTAACTCACCCAGACAGCATGGTGTAGATGAAACTTTGGTGTTGTGGATTAAAGCAATGCTAATGTACAGGACGTTGGTAGCGGACGCAGATTGTGGCAAGTGCATCATAACAGGGGTAAATAGGGCTGCCCTCAAGGTGGTGTTCTGTCTCCCCTCCTATGGTGTATGGTGGTAGACTCTCTACTAACGGCTCTCAATTTTCCTGGATACTACACTAAATCTTACGCGGATGATGTCCAGAGATCACTGGATTTGATAGATGTCTGGTGCACTAGTAATGGGCTTTCAGTGACTCCTCTTAAAACCATGGTTGTTCTCTTTACGATAAGGAGAATCGTCACTGGTCTGTCCCATCTCGTGCTTAAAGGTGTCACCACCCCTATATCGGATGAAGTCGTATATCTGGGTGTAATCCTTGATAAAAAACTTCTACGGTCCAGACATGTCGAATCAAAAACCGATAAAGCGCTGTCGACTTTCTGGCAGTGTAAAAGCGCTTTTGGTAAGCCATGGGGCTTATCTCCGAAACGGGTCCTTTGGATCTATACGGCCATGATTAGACCGCTACTCTCATACGCATCAGTTGTTTGGTGGAACAGGCTTTCGCGGAAACGTGTTACTGCTTCTTTTGCCAAACTCCAAAGAACGGCATGTCTCGGCTGCGCAGGGGCCTTCCCTAGCACCCCAGGCTCTGCCCTAGATGCTTTGATGAATCTTCCTCCCCTTGATTTATATATCATGGGGTGTACGCTTAAAACCATCTTTCGCTTAAAGAGAGGTGATTTTTGTTACTATGCACACTGGAATTTTGAAGAACTTGCTAGAGAATTATCCTTTGACCCCTGTCTTATGGATATGCCGTCTGATGCAATGACACCAGAAATCCATGTGGTAAAAAAACTACCACGGCAACTTTCCACAGGTAACAGAATGGCTTGGGTCAGACTCTGAACCATGGATTGAATGCCATCGTATTTCCACGGATGGCTCCAAAACCGGGCAGGGGTCTGGTGTTGGAGTCTTTGTGGAATGCGATTATATACGACTTTGCTACTCTTTGGGTAAACATGCATTGCCATCCTAATGGCTAGAGGCATTTGCATCTGCTGTATTAAAAGCGCTTCTAAACCCTCTTACCTCGTCCAAGTTAGTGCTAGAACTCAAGCTTTCTCTGAATTTGGTCGGAAGACTGAACACAGTGAATCTTGTCTGGATAACAGGTCACACTGGCATCCAGGGAAATGAGATCTCGGATGAGCTTGCTAGGCAAGGTTCAGAAGAAGTTTTCTCAGGACCCGAACCTGTGTTGGGTCTGCCTGCATCTTTAGTCATGTCTTTTATCCATTCTTGGGTTTCTCGTGAACACAAGATTCGGTGGCGCGATTGCGGTGGATGTAGACAAACCAAACTACTGCGCCCGGACATTTGCAAAAGGTCAGCATCTTTTTTTCTATCTCTGAGGAGAATCGACTGAAGGCTGCTTGCAGGCATTCTTTCGGGCCACCAAGCTTTTGCTAAACACTTAAATGTGTTGGGCTTAAGCGACACCACTATCTGTCCTGCTTGCGGTGAGGAGAATGACACAGCAGAACACTTTTTATGCAGTTGTGCGGCCTATGCTCGCATCAGGCGGTGGATATTAGGGGCTGACGTGGTGAGTGCCGAACATCTAAGCTTTTTATCACTGAAGCTCCTTCCCGTTTTTCTTCGAAAGACGGGAAAACTAACTACATTAATGTAAGGTGTCTGAATGGTAGTACAATGGACCTGTAGTTGTGTCTGAGCGCTCCATCGGATAGTAGCAACCTTCGACAAAAAAAAAAAAGGGGGAAGAAGATGTCGTTCTGTGCTCACCACCTGTATACAGAAAATGGGAATTTAATTGAAAGTAGAGGTCCCCAGGTATCTTGAGTTCACCGTTAAAAGACAGCATAACATTGTGCCATACATTCCATGGGCACGGTCGTTTTACACCCGGAATTACGGGGTTTCTCGAGTTATTCCCCTCTCGATCCGTCATATTTACACCTGATTACAAGTTATCTATTTCTTTTCTCCCAAGAGATATTTTATAAATTTTAACGTTTGGCATTTAGAATTAAGTCGATCGGTGTATCACCATCTAAAACTTTAAGCAATATTGACACCTACGCACCTAAACCTGGTTCACGAAGTCTACCAATTATTATCAATCTATACACACTGGAATTATCAACATATACTTTTGTTTTTCGGTAACCAATATTTACAAATTTGTATTTAATGTCTTTTATTTCACAATCCGCAGCAGCAAGCTTAATTAAATGAAGTACCGAATTACCTCCCGACGCGTGCACACGCATTTTTATTCTATTTTTCTGTAATTGTTCCCCGGCCAGTGTGCATAGAAAAAAAACGCAATCGCACGCGCGCTGATAGCTGAAAAAAAACAGTGTAGTGTGGATAAATAATCCAAAAAAAAAGAAAAAAAAAGTGCATTGTGTTAGGGCAATCCCTCTGGCCCCCTCCCATTCTTGCTGTTGCCTTGCTTGGCTATAGCAAGTGCCGTATGTTTTTGCATACACTTGCTATGGCTGGGGAGGGTATTATTTGGCGAATAGCGGGTCGCGTTTTGTAGACAGACCAAAGCAATTCATTATATGGGCTTAACACCTGCAGTGATTTGTTTTGGAAAGCTGACGTCAGGATCTACACGGTACGGCCAAAAGTTGAGGCAAAAAATACTACAAAGTCCCACCGGTAGTAAAAACGTTTGGTCGTTTGTCAAGTATAATAAAAATTCAGCCCTTTCGCTAGCTCTTTTTTTATACCCTATCCTAAGAGAAAATTAATTTTAACACATAGTTTGTAACACCCATTTTTTTTTTTTATAATCTTCGCGCACTAAAGCGAGGACGGACTGGACAAATGCTGTTTTCCATCTTCTCGAAAAGAGCCCTGAAAAATAGAACATGGAAGGAAGTGGAAGAACACCTCTTCAGAACGATAGGGGAAATACCATCTGGCTCAGCGGATTTATGTATGTTGAGATCCAGAATACTCTTGCCAATGTACGAGTGCGAAAGCGAATTTGTCCCATTGAATGTTCTAGGCGCTCGAGTACAGGGGGAGATAAAGCACAATCTGGCAGCGTTGAGCTAGCTGCAAAATGAGAACGGAGCAGATTGGCTTTATCCGAAGAGCTGACAGCTGGGATGTTAATGCAAATGAGTGTCGGGATAGATGACGAGGCCGAATTTTTAATATTTTTAACAAACGACCAAAAGTTTTTACTACCGGTGGGACTTTGTAGTATTTTTTGCCTCAACTTTTGGTCATAGGAGAATTTGACACGATTAGTGCAGGCATTGCAGTCTTTTCTGGCTCGTTTGAACTTTTTTCGGTTTTCCTTAGTATGGTTGGCCTTGTATGACCGAAAACTTACCTCTTTAGCCCTGATAGCTTCATTGAAGCTCAAGTCACACAACGCATTTTAATTACGTTTGATACTCTTTATCCTGTTAGGGACAAATATAATACCAAGGTGAATTATATTTGTTATCATATCGGCAGCGACATCCACGTCATTGTCGAGGAAGCACAACGACCAGTTAAAGATATTGAAAAGCTTACCCAAAATAGAAAAACAACTCAATGTATGACGGGTTATTACCGTAAGTTCATAAGAGATTATGCTAAGATTGCATACCCCATAATAAAATACCTGAGGAAAAATGAAAAAATAAACATAAATGACCCACAATATATGTCGGCATTTGAAAACTTGAAGCCATAATTATATTCATCTTTTGCTTTGTGTCAAGGACACTAAACAACCTTGAAAAGAATTACATTGGTCCGGACAAAGATTTTTTGTCGACGTGTATTCAGTGAATTATTTCCGTGCATATCTCAACGAAAACAAATTTAAAATTATAACTAATCATGCACCTATTAAGTATTTACATAGTAAATACAAAGGCAAGGAATTTTCACTGCGAAACCAGAGAAACCTTTTGGAAGAAAGGAATGACCGGAAAATACTTAGAAGTTGAAGACCATCACTACAATATAGTCCAAAATGTTATAATGCAACTGTTCTCATATGATAGAAAGATCAGACAAAATATATTTTCCCAAGCTTCACGAACAAATACAATTAATTATAAATAATTGTAAAAAATGTTAGGAAATAAAATACGACAGGAAACCAGTAAAACCCAAGTTTTATATCACTAAAAATCTAACTCCCAAAAACGAAATCATACACTTATGTAGATGAACAATTATAATTTGTAACGATCACCGACAGAAATTGGAGAAGTAAGAAAGGAATTATAAATATTAATTGATTAAGTTTTGAAAGCCCAACAGGATTATTACAGATAACAAGTTCAAACCAGAAAAAATCATATAGTTTTTAGAGGTAAATAACGTTGAAATGCATTGGACTAAGCCAAATAGTCGGCAACTCAGATGTAGAAGGAGTGAAGCCTTTCACAATTTTAGAAGAAATCACAGGCATAGAAGAAAATGATCTTTCAATCGAAATGAAAATGAAAGAGTGTTAGACAACTATAATATACGATATCATTCCACAATTAGGACAATACCTAGAAAAGCTTAGGAAGAAGTTAAGGAAAATACATTGAATAACAGAATACAAGAAACTAAAATCAAAAAAATAAATAGACTTAACGAAATACGAGAAGATTACTTAGACAAGAAGGACCAATAAAAAAATATAAGCAGGTTAGACATAGAAATTAGACTAGATATAGACTTAAGAATTTAAACAATGTACACTAAGCAAACATTAAAAGACGGCATAAATTTACAGGTTCTACTCCTAACAATGCTACCTACTACCAACGATACACGGAATACAACAATAATACCAATTCAAATCACTAACCAAACCAATATTATTAAGCTAGAAGTAATTCTTAAAACTAACTTTAAGCACATACAAATAGAAAACAGAGATGTAGTTCAGCAAGAAACAGAAACATAAAAAGCTAAAATCAAGTTAATTTTGCCTAGAAAAGCAAAAAGACAGAAACAAGGACTTTTTAATATAGTAGGAAATGCACATATTAAAATTAACCCATATTTTAATGGAACAATACATTCCTTACAGACCATTATAGTCAACGACATACAGAAAATCTTAGCACTTACAATAAAGTAGATAGCGTTATAAATAATATTTTAAAATAACAACTATTTTTAGACAAGATCACTGAATTAGGTTTCATTAAAAACAAAATCAATCAAATACAAGATAACATTGTATCAGCAAAACATAATATTGTTCACCCAAGTATCCTCACAATGGACGAAATAAACGAGTAAGCAATTGGTCTTTCTATAAGCTAAAATGTTAAAAGTAGGCGTTACTAAATATTGCAACAAAGTCACTGTAGTTGCAATAAAAGTTCCAAAAAGTTATGTAGCAGTCGAAAAAAAATTCTTAACCTCATAACCAAATAGAAACAATTTTGAAATAAATAGTAAGGATGAATATATTGTAGAAATATAAAATAAAACTGATACTTCTCAACCCGATATAACGCAATTAAAATCAAGTAAACACTGCATTATAACCAGAAATTATAAACTAAGATGTAGTCTATAGATCTTGTAGATGAAATGTGACCAACGAAAAATTTAACTAAATAAAACCTACTTAATTAAATTTTACAACTGTAAAGTAACTGTGCTAAATTGTTTTCCAATTGTAACCAATATTGATCGCAGCGCAACTAAGGACGGCGGTTCAACATTGGTAGTTTAAATAATTGTAGTACTAATCAATAAGAAATAAATAAGGTCTCCGTTGACCGTTGACGTTGATTTTTGTATCTCGCGATTAGGATTTTTTTTCATAATATTCGTCGTAGACCCCTAAGAGTATATATATTTATGATCAGCGATTTAGCAATGTCCATCTTTCCGTCCGTCCATCAATTTTAATGCCTTTAACTTAAAGCTAGAAAGCTGAAATTTAGAAAAAATGCTCCCTAGGGTCCCGAAATGTTCGAGTGTACTTTTGTTTTAATACACCGATTGCCACGCCTAGAATTAAGAAAAAACTGTTTTAAGCCTTAAGTTGATGGTATAAAGCACTTAGGTCTTTACATAATATGTAGACCCTGATGGCGTTTTAAAAAAAAAACACCTGTTTTTATTATAAAAAAGCAAATATTTAGAATGTCATCCAATGCATTCTATGCATTTTTAATCGGGTGGGATTTCGATAGGATATAATACCGTTCGCCCAAAGCTAACTGTAGCCTTTCTATATGTTTCTCTTTTCAAATTCACACAAATTCGCCAATAATGACCGCTTGAACTTTTTTACAAAATGTTCCACCTAACCATTGATAACTATTCATTATTATTCATTGCAACAAATTGTGAAACTCTTTGGATGTAAACTGACATTATGACTAAGCAGTATTAATTAATCCAAATCTGAAGAACATCTTGCCCAATTCCAATTTCACAGTAGTAAAACTCGATGTGATATATTTGATTTAAGAGAAGCGCCTTGAATACGAATCTATATCTAAAAAAAATATTAAAAGTTTAAAAAAAGCCGGAAAATCCACATAAATGTGGAACCAGGTTGGGCTCCACCAACTGAATGTGCCCTTTTCGGGGTAATTTTGGCTAGTCTTACACGGAATAAAGTTTGCATTTAATATCCTTATAGAATAATTTAATGTAGGCTACTATGCTTGGCTAAAGACTTCGTCTTAGGTGAGAGCGATGTAGCTTTCCCAAAACTGTATTCAATATAGAGAGAACAACAGCCCTGCAATGCACTCATATTTTACCGATAGGTCTTTATTTTTAAAATGAATTCCTCCCGTTTTGGTTTCCGGATGCTTTAATCATCCAACTTCCTTTTGAAAGTTGCCTAAATGGGATCTCGCCTAGTCTCTTTAGCTATGACTTTAAAATTTAAATTCAAAGTTCAAATAAAAACGTAACTAAACTCAGATAATTTTGATTGCTTATTTTGCAGCGATTTTAACTTGCGGCCAACGGGATATGTGATTGGCAGAGTTCGCCGAACTGTTAATGTAGCGCATTATGTAATTAAGGCTTGATAAAATAAATGCTATACTGAGCATTAACGGTACTAACGGGTGATCCAAGTAGAGATACTTTTTTCAATAGTCTTTTTTTACAGATCACGTGCGAGTTGTGTCATGCTGTTATGTTATTTTTGTTTAGTATTGTTTGGCATTTTATAATGGAAAGACTTACGCGTGAACAACGTTTACAAATTGTTCAACTTTATTATGAAAATTCACGTTCTGTGAGAAATGTGTTTCGTGCACTTCGATCAACTTATGGTCAACATAATCGGCCTACTGAGCGTACTACTCGCAACACCATCACCCATTTTGAGACCCAGCATTCATTATTGGATAATATTCGACCGAATAGACCACGTCCAGC
Organism: Ferdinandea cuprea; assembly: GCA_963576555.1. Classification (NCBI taxonomy): domain Eukaryota; kingdom Metazoa; phylum Arthropoda; class Insecta; order Diptera; family Syrphidae; genus Ferdinandea; species Ferdinandea cuprea. Next base: position 95,467,392 of record OY754958.1, on the reverse strand, counting down.
ACGCTGTGAAGAAAATATAGCGGCCGTAGCTGAGAATGTACACGAAGACCGTAGAGAGTCGATTCGGCGCCGTTCGCAGCAACTCGGACTGACGTATGGAACGACTTGGCGCATTTTACGTCAAGATCTTAAATTGAAAGCGTACAAAATACAGTTTGTGCAACAACTGAAGCCGCTCGACCTTCCCAAGCGACATCGCTTCGCTCTATGGGCTCTTGAAAAGTTCCAAGAAGATCCGACGTTTTCGAGGCAAATTTTGTTTAGCGATGAGGCCCATTTCTGGCTCAATGGGTATGTTATCAAACAAAATTGCCGCATTTGGGACGAAGAGCAGCCTGAAGAGATTGAAGAACTGCCACTTCATCCAGAAAAAAAAACGGTTTGGTGTGGTTTGTGGGCCAGTGGAATCATCGGTCCATATTTCTTTAAAAATTATGCCGGTGCGAACGTAACCGTCAATGGCGACCGTTATCGTGCCATGATAACTGACTATTTGATGCCTGAAATTGAAGCTCGTGATCTCGGCGACATTTGGTTTCAGCAAGACGGCGCCACTTCCCACACATCGCATCAATCAATGGACTTATTGAGAGAACATTTCGGTGAGCACATAATTTCACGTTTTGGGCCGGTCGATTGGCCACCAAGATCGTGTGATATCACACCGTTAGACTTTTTCCTGTGGGGATATGTAAAGTCAAAAGTTTATGCCGACAAACCCGCTTCGATTCAGGCCTTGGAGGAAAACATCACGCGTGTCATTCGCCAGAGTGATTGAAAATTGGACTCAACGGATGGACCATCTGCGACGTAGCAACGGCCAACATTTGATAGACATAATCTTTAAAAAATAAATGCCCAAGAATGTTCTTTCAAATGATAATAAACATTCTCCATTAAATTTGAATTTTCTGTGTTTTTTTCTTTAAAAAAGTAGGGAACCTCGAAATGGATCACCCTTTACCTTTGCTCTCGCCAAAAATAGCTAAAAGTGGTTTATAATCTGGCTCTAGCATAAAATGACTGCACAAAATAAAGTTTGCTAATGCCACCTATAGCAATTATAGCCTATGGTTGTATAATGGCTACATCAATTTTGGTCCCAATGAAAAATGGCCCCAAACCAACAATTAAAAATGGCCTCAAACCAAAAATGAACAGTTGCCTCAAAAATTTAAATTCTTTTTCAAATGTATTTCAAAATCAAAAATGGCCCCAAAAGTATGAATAATGGCCCCAAAAATGTGTCACGCCCCAATGAAAAATGGCCACAAACAAAAATTAAAAATGGCCTCAACAATTTATATGGGACACAACAACACGAACATTTCTGTGATTTGGGTCCATTTTTCATTTTTTAATTTGGGGCCAAAATTAATTATGAAAAATGACCCCAAACTTTGCGAAAAAATACCACTTTTCCCATTCATCAAAGTGTGCATAGATATATTTGGACAGATATTATCTTCTTTAAAAATTTGTAGGCCTTATCACACTGGTGTCCTTCTAAATGTAACCTGCTTCCCAAGCAGTTCATACAGATAAATACCTGTATAAATTATAATTCAACAATTTCATCAACAGCTAGAAGTGCAAAATTCGGAATTGTGCGTGGATGTGTAATTTGAAACGAAACAATAAAAAATCAAAACCACTCTCCCAAGAAGGGGCATTTAAAAAAAAGTGCACGACTGCGTCATACGAATCTTTTTCGGTATATGAAATGCGTTTTTGTGTCGATTCAAAAAGAATGTCAAGATTATATAACATACAAAAATTGACCAAAATCGTAAGAGCCGTTTTTGAGAAAACAAATTTAAATTAAATTAAATATAATCTTTATATGAAAAAAAAAAATTGGTTATAAAAAATATGGTAAAATTAGCAAAATTCCTTCATTAGTTTTTGAGATATTGGTTTTTTATATTACAATATATTCAATTACCGTTATTTAAAACCATAAAGCTAAAAATAAAAAAAGGACAGACAGACCGATGGTATTGGCGGACCCACCTTTTGTTACTTCTCTATAGTCGTAATGCTCAGTTTGAGTTCGAAATTTCCGCACGATCTTTAGTATACATGAAAGTTAAAAATAAATGATATGAAATGAGAAAGCTAATTTTTAATTTTTTCCCTTAATTTTGAAACTCATACCAGTATAATATGTAGTTTTAGAATTATATAGAATATAGAATTTTAAAATTTTTTAATTTTTGGGCGATCTTGTTTTGGGCATTTTGACTATACTCTGAATTTGTGTACGTCTGTACTTTCGATATCTAAGTAGCTTTCATTGGTTATTGTTCCATGTTGATAATTATAGGTGGCCTTTACATTGGGTTTTCGCAAATCATTAACCAAAGGGTCAGATTTTATCATAACCATATATAATAAATCTCTATTTTTGATCACTCCCTTACAATATCAATAGCTACCAATCATTGCAACTAATTCTACGACTTTGACCCTAGAAAGATAACTTAGGTCTATTAGACGTGTACTGCCTATTTGATTTACATTACTGTTTCTAGGGTTAACGCTTGCTTACTCTAAGTTTAATCCCACTAAGTTTTTTTTTAATAACAGTTTCTATACCAGCGATTAACTGTGTGGGAGCAATAATATAAATGTAAAGGACACATACAAATCTAAAATTTTCGTAACCAATGGACGCACCCATGCAGAAGTAATAGCGAATTCGTCGAAACTTCTTATAATTATCAAATTTCAATAGGAAAAAATGAACATAAAGAAAACTTAACGAAAAAATGAGAGAAGATAACTTCCCAGCCATGTGGCTTGATTCTGTCTTTTTAATATTGGCAGACGCCTGTGGCGCATTAAATTTACTAAACCTTCTTTTCTGTTCTGCTCCCCGGTTGTAAAAAAATTTTTTTCTTAATTGGCTTAAAGTATTTACATCTAAATACAATATTCAGAAAGCGTGGTTGGTCATTTTAATAAAAACTCCACCACACTTAAAAAATGAAAGTTATGGCCTGTGATATGTTTACGTTCCTTGAGATATTAATACGACCGTTCGGTTCACTTTTAAAAATAAGACTCCCTGTAAGTTAACATTTATTGTCTCAACTTTGGTGGGGTCACCACCGAAATAGTAGCACATTCGACAATTTTCGGTTGTTGACCTCTCATGCCAATTGCAGCGGTGAATTAATATTGTTGCGTAAGTACAATATTGTATTGACGCAGTGCCATGGCCGATGCGGGTTTAACTGAGGCTACGCTAAGTGACCTAAATGACGAAACATAAAATATCTCCTTCCTATTGAAATGTTTCGACTAGAATTGCTAACATAAGTTTGTCTATTTTTTTATTTATTATAAAGTGAACTTAAAAGTAACAATTTGCTCCTTAACTTTAAAGTTTACTATTAACAGAAATTTTTTAAATATTGAAAACTTAATCTTAGAAATTAAATTAAAATGAAGTAAGTACATTTCTTTTACGTGAAGAGGGTAAAACATAATAAACACAAACTTGGACCACCTTAAGTTGTTATAATACGAAATTCATGGAACTAATAGATAGATTTATGAATAACAATTTTTAACATTATTTCCGAGAGTTATGTAGGAGTAATATTAATAGTAATTTTATTCATTATAAAATATGTTTCTTTATTTTGATCTAATTAGCTCTTATATTTTATCATTTAAAGTTTATATAAAGGGTGATCCATTTCGAGATTCCCTACTTTTTTAAAGAAAAAAAACACAGAAAATTCAAATTTAATGGAGAATGTTTATTATCATATGAAAGAACATTCTTTGGCATTTATTTTTTGAAGATTATGTCTGTCAAATGTTGGCCGTTGCTACGTCGCAGATGGTCCATCCGTTGAGTCCAATTTTTGATCACTCGTTCGAGCATTTCGACTGGTAACTGGCGAATGACACGCGTGATGTTTTCCTCCAAGGCCTGAATCGAAGCGAGTTTGTCGGCATAAGCTTTTGACTTTACATATCCCCACAGGAAAAAGTCTAACGGTGTGATTTCACACGATCTTGGTGGCCAATCGACCGGCCCAAAACGTGAAATTATGTGCTCACCGAAATGTTCTCTCAATAAGTCCATTGATTGATGCGATGTGTGGGAAGTGGCGCCGTCTTGCTGAAAGCAAATGTCGCCGAGATCACGAGCTTCAATTTCAGGCATCAAATAGTCGGTTATCATTGCACGATAACGGTCGCCATTGACGGTTACGTTCGCACCGGCATAATTTTTAAAGAAATATGGACCGATGATTCCACCGGCCCACAAACCACACCAAACCGTTGTTGTTTCTGGATGAAGTAGCAGTTCTTCAATCTCTTCAGGTTGCTCTTCGTCCCAAATGCGACAATTTTGTGTACATACCCATTGAGCCAGAAATGGGCCTCATCGCTAAACAAAATTTGCCTCGAAAACGTCGGATCTTCTTGGAACTTTTCAAGAGCCCATAGAGCGAAGTGATGTCGCTTGGGAAGGTCGAGCGGCTTCAGTTGTTGCACAAGCTGTATTTTGTACGCTTTCAATTTAAGATCTTGACGTAAAATGCGGTCGGTCGAATATTATCCTATAATGAATGCTGGGTCTCAAAATGGGTGATGGTGTTGCGAATAGTACGCTCAGTAGGCCGATTACGTTGACCATAAGTTGAGCGAAGTGCACGAAACGCATTCCTCACAGAACGTGAATTTTCATAATAAAGTTGACCAATTTGTAAACGTTGTTCACGCGTAAGTCTTTCCATTATGAAATGCCAAACAATACTAAACAAAAATAACATGACAGCATAACACGACTCACATGTGATCTGTCAAAAAAGGCTATTGAAAAAAGTATATCTACTTGGAGCACCCGTTACTTATATGTAAATGCATTTTCTATTAAAACCCTAGACACATACTTGTGTCCCCAGTCCCCTTAATATTCATCGTAGACCCCTAAAAGTATATATATTTATGATCAGGACCAAAACATAAGACCATTTAGCAACGTTCGTCTGTCCGTCCGTCCGTCCGTATCAACTTTCGGGACCGTTTTCTAAAAAAATATTTGTTTATTTTATAAATTTCATACTGTGAAATAAAATGATATCCATCATCTTCTTAATGCTAACTTCTTTGGGGTTCATAGGGATATGTATAGGGTATCATACTGTTCGCTCCAAGCGGACTGTAGCATTTCCTTATTTTTTTTTATATTTAATAATTTTAAACAATTTTAATTTATTGATAATCTACCACGATCTGTTTTTCCTCACATTACATTTACAAACATTTAAAACTAACGTATCGGCATCTCCGTTTTCCTAATCCTTCACGTCCCTAATGCCCGCACTGTGTTACTTCATTATAAGGGAATCCAAAATCCCTTTAGTGCGCGTACATTATAAAAAAACTAGTTAAGTTTCTAAATTAAATTTCCATAAAGCTAATTCAAACTATAAATTTATTACTTACACCAGGCCAGAGGTGATGGCGAAGTCGCTGGAAATGCAGTTGCGTGGGGATGCAGGTTCTTATCTTTTCTGTTGCCGAAGAACTGGAACCCCAATCTCTCTATCATCGCAGTTTACCTCCCGGATAGACAGAATAGTCGATGCTTTTGTTCGAAAGTATTTAACGGCAGCAATCATTACAGCAGGGTTGTTATGGAGGATCTGTGAACTGACAACTTGCCATAGTTTCCAGTACTCTTTTAAGTCCTCTAATGTTCCTTTTCTTTTCTTCAGTTAATTGATAACAATTTTACGATTACCAAACTTTATGGCTGGGATCCTTGGCGGTTGGACTACCTGCACTGGTTTTGAACTACCTTGTAAAGCATGAATTAATTTGGAGTGGTCCACCATAGGTTGCTTGTACTCAGTGGCGACCTCATAGCAATATTTGAGACCTCTTGCACTGGCTTCACAGGGTTCATTTATTTTGAGTATTCCTGAGCCATTGACGTTGGTTGTGTATTGCGTGTTAACACAATTCAAATTTTATACCAGTGGATTCTTCAATTTGAATAGCCACTCGTTAGATGATGTCATCTTAAGAAATATTCCTTCGCTTGTCGGAACTGCTGCTTAGTTACACGATGCTTTTGTAGTGGTTGAGTATTGAACAAGTTCCACAAGGTATTGTGGATTTTCGTATCGGTACACAACAATGCGAGCAGAAGTCCCTGCTTGAGACACTGGTGTACACTTGGGAAAAGTCTTCTTGACTAAGGGTCACAAAGAGATCATAAGAGGATATAAGATCCCAATTCCCGTCGAACGGTTGGCAATTTAAACACCTTGTGAATTAAATAATGCTGAGAGTCTGGTAACGGAATTGTAATTTTCACTGTAACAGATTCTTCATTCGGGTACACATTTGTTTTAGCAGCTTGGTGGATGACGAATAAATCCTTAAATAGGATAAAGGGGTGAAATCTACCTTGATATAGATCATCTAATACAGCCAGTTCCAAGACTTGTCGATTATGCACCTCCACTAATTTTGCGGTGATAACCGATGCCATTGCATTGATATCACTCTTATTTTCAGCAGGGCTACTCCTTTATTTGTAGACTCACTATAACTGAGGAAAGTCCCGCTCAGATTTCTCACACCTTCGGTGACCTTTGCTATCTCTGCTGCCGACCGGGTTATCAGTTTGCTCGACGCATTAATTAAAACGTATCCTCGTCCTTCTTATGCAGAAATTCCAATTGGTGATAAACCTTTCTAGCGTCTTCGCTATCCATTGTTCCGAATGCCCAGTTTCAGAACCCCTTGATGAAGTAAAATGCTGATTTTTTTCGTTTCAAGTGTAAACGTGATTGGCTTTTTGAAGTAGAATAGAAATGTTCGTCTCTGTGTCCTGAACGATAAGGTTGCAATGCTGTTTAAAAATGTTGTCCGGAATGGTTTAACAAATTTTGAATAGTTGCTTATAGCACGCCGTCTGAAGTTGAGTAGTCCATGGGCGTGAATTTCGTCATGATGGTCCAGGTGCCGCTGTGGAATATGGCTGATTTCACTGTCTCTGAGTAGGAGTACCAGCTCACTAAGGCACTTCTCCTGTTTCCAGACGGAGGAGGACGAATTCTACGGATGGATCAACGGCGGCTTACACAGCTCCAGTTAGGTGAAACAAGCAATCTCCCTATATGAGCTGCTTTGACTTATTTGAAGCCCAGGTCTATAGGGCTCTGCAATACTAAGCCAGGATGTTGGAAAAGAATTGGTGGCGGATGAGCCCTTGATAGGCCAATGGCAGCACTTACATCCCCGAAGTGGGTTACTGGCACCGGAATTACCGCCCTGCTTTCCTAGGGCCAAAACCAGGGCCTGGCCCTCCAGGTTGGGGGTTATGCCCTCGGGGTAACTTCCCGACCATGTGAAAAAAATATAGTTACGAGAGAGACAGGGGGACTCGAATAACAAATTCCCTCAAACGGCAACCAGACCCGGCACGTTAATGGACATGCGAGTATGTACCTAGAATGCGCAAACAATCTCTACTCCAGCTACCCAAAAATTTGAGTCTGTCCTCTCGCGCTACAAGGCCGACATTGACGCGATCCAGGAGATACGATGGATAGGATGTGGAATTATGAAATTAAAAAATTGCGACATTTATTACAGATGTAACAAAATATTGCATGTGTTAGGATGAGTATCAGAGCTACATTCAAAAACCATTAGCCTAATATGTGCACACGCCCCTACCGACGAAGCTGAGGACCCTATCAAAGAGCAATTCGATGACCTCTATGACGGAGACGGAAGCCTGTCATAATTGTACTCGGGGACTTCAATGCTAAAGCCGGCAAGGAATACATCTTCTGCGGAATAGTTGGTAAGCACAGCCTCCGCGAAACGAAAACAGATAACGGCTACCGACTTATTAACTTTGCAGCAGCTTGTAATACGGTGATAAGTAGCATAAGGTTTCCGCGACTAAGGATCCACACAGCAATCTGGTGATCTCCAGACGAACCGCCATCCAAATCGACCATGTGCTAATCGATGCGAGGCACGCATCCAACATATTGAACGTGCACACTTGCCAAGGTATTAACGTCGACTCTGACCATTTTCTGGGTGCAGCTAGATTCAGTTCGACTGTCCAACGAGAAGAAGCTGCGAACTGCCCAAAAGAAAAAATTCGACCCTTAGCACATCTGGAGTCGCCAGAGCCTACAAAGAGCGCATGAGTGAGAAACTCATAGAATACCAGCCACCTCAGAGAAAAAGCCAGTAGTATGATGATATTTGCGTTTACCGGAAGAAGGTGACAGAAGATGTACACATTAGAACGCTGCAGAGGAAAATAAGGACAGAAAGGGATGAGTACCGAGGCAGGAGAAGGGAGGAGACGAAGATCCTGCATAGGAAGAAAAGAAAGCACGCAGTCTCCCAGCTTAAGGATATCGAAGAGTCCCGCGACCGAAACAACATCCGGAAGTTGTATATGAAAGCCAAGCAACTGCCTGCTGGCTTAAAGGCTGGAATGCATGCTCTTCGCAACAGCTACGGAAACCTAGGTACCGACGCGCAGGGAATAGTAGATCTATTTAAGCAGCTACTAAACGGACAAAATGTAGGGAGAGTGATGGGGCAAGCAGAGAACCCCCGTTCAGTCAATGGAGAACCAGTCCTTCCGCGCAGTATAGAAGAGGTCGTCTTAGCTATAAAAAAGCCGCCGGCTCTGAAGGTCTACCTGCAGAGTTTTTCAAATACGGAGGTGATGTTATGATAGGGCGCATGTACCAAATCATTTACCAAGTTTCGTTGGAGGAAAGCATGCCCGATGACTGGACCATCAGCTCTATATGCCCCATCTACAAGAAAGGCGACCCCATGTCTTGCAAGAACTATCGTGTTATATCCCTGCTTAATGTCGCATATAATATCCTATCCAACGTACTGTGTAAACGTCTCAAACCTTTCTGCAACACACCAATCGGCACGTACCAGTGTGGCTTCATTCCCGGCAGATCAACTGTAGACCAAATCCTTACACTTAGGCGAATCCTGGAAAAGACCAACGAGTTTCAAGTCGAGACACAACACCTCCTCATCGATTTTAAAGCCGAATGTGACAGCATGTATCGTCACGAGCTTTTTAAGGCGATGGCCGAATTCGGGATCCCGTCAAAACTGATCCAGATGTGCCGTATTACACTAGATAACACGCGGTGCAATGTGCAGTTTGGCAGCAGCTCATCTGAACTCTTTCAAACATGTACCGGATTTCGCAAAGAGATGCGCTGTCGTGTGATTTCTTCAATCTTGTTCTTGAGCAAATAGTGCGCAGGGCAGGTGTCAACACGGAAGGCACTATCTTCAACAGATCAGTCCAACTGTTGTGATGTGCGGACGATATAGACACCATCGGTCGATCTCAATGTCCCGTAATAGAGGCTTTCATGGCTACTGAAGAACAGGCGAAACTAGTTGGCCTTAAACTAGTTGACCTTGAACCTTGGACAAGACTAAATACGTGCTATCAGCAAACAAACAATCATCAGTCCACCGGCTAGGACAAAATGTCACTGTTGATACCAGCAACTTCGAGGTAGTTAAGGAGTTCATATTCCTCGGGGTAAACATCAACTCCACAAATGACATCTTAGTGGAGATCCGTCGAAGTATTATCCTAGGAAACCGCTGCTACTTCGCTTTGGCAAAACAAATGGGTTTAAAACTCCTGACTCGAAGGACAAAGTGCATGCTCTACAGAACTCTTATCCTGCCAGTTCTGCTATATGGCGCCGAATGCTGGACGATAAGCAGGAAAGGAGAATTAATACTGGGATCCTTTGAAAGAAAAATCCATTGACGGATATTTGTTCCTGTGTACGGGGAAGTTGAATGGAGGAGAAGATACAACCGCGAACTCTATGAGCTGTACCAAGATGTGGATGTAGTCCAAAAACCGAAGTAACGTCGACTACATTGGCTCGGCCACATGGAGCGAATGGACAACAACGCTCCAGCCAACCGGATCCCAGCCCCCAGATTCGAGACGACAGGAAATACCAAGCCATCGCGGATGTCAGAGCGCTTGCTCTGGACTACTGGAAGCAGCGTGCCCGGGACCGCAAATGATGGAAGGCTGCCGTGTCTCAGACAGGGACTCTTCACGGGTCGGGAGCCCGTTAAGTAAGTAGTATATTGGAGTTAACGTCCAAGTCGGGAGCCCGTTAAGTAAGTAGTATATTGGAGTTAACGTCTCCGCTTGCAGTTATCACATCAAAGGGTCCCAACCATATTGGCGAGAACTTATTTTCCCTAGCATCGTTTTTGAATAATTCTTTCTGTCCGACCATATATAAAAAAGCACTTATCTGGCGATCGTACTGCTTCTTGGATATACATTTTGCGTGGGGTTTTGAAGATACTCTTTGGTATTGTAGAACGGAGCAGGCTTTATTTTTAAATTTGTTAGCATTTCAAGCTCAAACTTGTACAAACAATTTAATGGTGTAAGATAAGTGGATGAATGCTTGGTATTGTTGTGTTTTTGAATCGCCTGACTAAGCCATTGGTCCCAATATTGTTCATCGTTGTCCACGAAATTCCTTCGGTATTCTGCTACATTGACAGCAGCTGAGATGAAGATGCTTCGCATGACAGCAGGAGTAACAAAGCTTGATCGAATTAGAAGTCCCAGAATCCGAGAAAGCCTTCACGTCAAAGAACCCATCTCGAAAGAATTGGTGCACGACCGACTCAGTTGGTATTGTCATGTTCAAAGGAGGGATCCTACGAACCCCGTCAAAAAGGCAACGGCAATCAACGTTCCCTTACAATCGCGTAAGAGAGACAGGCCTCAAAACTCCTGGATCACACAAATGCAGAAACACCAGCATTTGATTGGCCTCAATGATGAAGTGATCCGGCTAACCCCATAGGCGGACCAGTGAATGCAGTGAAGAGGGAGGGTTATGATCTCTGTAATCCTGATTATAATCTCGTCATTAAATGGAGAGAAGAATTACCAAGTAGCGCTCTTACTCTCAAATCAGTCACATGTCTGCTTGGCATTAATTTGTAGACTTATAATATTTGCATTATTATTAAAAACTTGCCAAGTATAAAAATATGTATACAATTTGTGAAATATTAAATTTTTACACTGCAAACTTGGCGTTCTTTTTTAGATCTCAGGACTTTTTGTGGCTGACTTGTAAGGTAAAAGTGATTTTTATATAAGAGGACTTGGCTATTCTTTAATATATATGTTTTTGGTGTGATTTCAATACTTTTTGCAAAGATATTTTTGTATATGGAAATTTTGAAAAATTTTAAAATTGTAGGAATTTCGACCGAAGATAAACGGTCGCCTTAAAGACAACTACCGACATATAAAATTTCATAACTGTAAAATGAGTTGGATTATGGGCGGTTGCCACGCCCATTTTTTGGAATATACACAGTGGAATATGGACAGTGTTTCGGTATCTTTTCTTCAAATCCACGTAGAATTTCATAACTCTAATTCGTTTGGGTGCAAAGTTAAAGAAAAGAGGGGGCTAGCACACCCCCTAAATGAAAAAAAAAACAATATTTTATTTTTCCCCGTGTTTGTTCTTAAAAGCCAAATATCATGCAAAAAAATATTTATTGTAAATCTTTTATTTACACTATTATATTATCTATTATTATATCTTATAGACTACTTAGTAACCATATTATTAATAACTTAAAGAAAAATTGACAAAAGATACGGTATTGCAATTTATGGCATTAATATTCAGATAAATAACAATAATCAATCTTTAACAAAATTCAAAAAAGTCTATTCTATTGCAAACTAAGTTAGCTTCTCTAATGCAACGTGATATCGGTTCATTGCGACCATAGACAGTGCGATGAAATTGGCAATATAACAGACATGATTCCCTAAGATTCCTTTGAGGGACATCAATATTAATTAAAGAGCGTAAAGGTGAACATTTAATGTGATCAGTTAAAATATCTCTATTTAACATGATGGAGAAGTAAGTACGACAATTTTCAAGGGTATTAATACCAAATAACAATCACCTAGTAAAATACGGAGGGACATCCTTACGCCAATTTAGCTTACTAATTAAATACCTAGTAAATCCTCTTTGAACTCGATCAATTCTCATATATGAGTTTTTGTAAAACGGATTCCAAACTGGAGTGCAATACTCGAGTATGGAACGAACGAGGGAATAATAAAGTGACAAAAGTACATGTGGGTCAGAGAGTTCTTTTGTGTTTCTTTTAATGAAATACAGAATTTGACTAGCTTTATTAACTATATATCAATATGAGTCAAGAAGGAAAGTTTAGTATCCAAGATTACACCCAGATCTTTTGTCTGTTTTACTCGCCCTAAATTAGTAGATTCTAGCTAATAATTAAAGTAGATTGGTGTAGTGACACTTAGAAACATTTAAATGCAGGAAGTTAATACGTCACCCTTTCGTGAATCTTATGAAGAATGAAGCTGATAACAATCTGATAAACATCTTATACTACGGTACAACTTCAGGTTTGAAAAGATATTTGGAATGTCGTTAACAAATAAAACGAATAATAACGGTCCCAAATGGCTACCCTGTGGGCCACCAGATGGAACATATATAATCTTAGAAAAACAGCCATTAATTTGGCAATTTGAATCCTATAAGATAAATATGATTTAAGCCAATTTAAAGTTTTGGAGTGAAAATCAAGAGAAGCCAACTTGTGCAGGAGAACCTTGTGATATAAATGATCAAAAGCTTTCGCAAAATCGGTAAAAATAATACTAGTTTCAAACTAAATTATTTAAAAAATTATTGATAATCTAAATAGTCATAAGACATAAATTAGTTGTTGTTGATTCGCCGGATAGGAATCCATGTTGATAGACAACAAAAGTTTATTATGAACTGACAATAGCTCCTCAATGAGGGCTATTTACATATAGGTCTATAGTTAGTAATGTCTTGCTTAGAAACAGACTTAAAGACCGGGGTTAAAAATTATAGTTTCCAACTATCTAAAAATTTGCCAGTTGACAACGAAAGATTAAAAACATAAGGAGAGCCTACAGTCCGCTTGGGGCGAAGAGTATAATACCCTTCATATCTAAATATATCCCCAAAGAAAAAATCCCTAAGATTATTATGGAAAGCATTTTATTTCATTCCAATAAATAAAAAAAATGATTTTTTGAAAAAAAAACTTCCCAAAAAATTGGGCGTGTCCAAAAACTTTGTATGGGCTATATATTGAAAAAACTATTGGCTAAATATCTTGTTAAACATTTTTTTTCAGTTCCTATGAAAATTTTCGAACACAACAGCATTTTAGTGAAAAACTCTCACAAAAATTATCACTTTATATGACAAACTTATAAAGGAGGGCAGTGCCTACATATCTTGTAATTTTTTATTTCTTTTATTTTATTTTATTTGAAATGCTTATAAAACAGTAAGATACAACATCTTATAAGTTTGTCTTAAGCTAATTAACACTTTTATAATGTTATATTTATAATTCAAATAGTAAAGAGCTGCAAAAGTAGAAAGATTTTCAATTTCATGAAAGGAAATATACAACTATATATTAACTTTTAATTGATATACAGTATTAAATTTATATTCATATTTACAAAACTACGTATTTACAGAAAAATGAGCCTTTAAGCTTTTTTTTACACTTGTTGTATTTTGTGTTTCTTTAATGTAACGTGGTAGAGAATTCCACATCGGCATCCTTTCTCTTTATGCCAAAACACTTTGCACGGACAGATTCACAACAAATCGCACAAGGAAGATTTATGTCATTCGTATTTTTTGCGCAAATATAATAGTCGGAATTCATCATTTCAGTCCTTATTGTGAATAATATAGTAATCAAATAAAGGGTGATCCATTTCGAGGTTCCCTACTTTTTTAAAGATAAAAATACAGAAAATTCAAATTTAATGGAGAATGTTTATTATCATTTGAAAGAACATTCTTTGGCATTTATATTTTGAAGATTATGTCTATCAAATGTTGGCCGTTCCGACGTCGCAGATGGTCCATCCGTTGAGTCCAATTTTCGATCACTCGTTCGAGCATTTCGACTGGTAACTGGCGAATGACACGCGTGATGTTTTCCTCCAAGGCCTGAATCGAAGCGGGTTTGTCGGCATAAGCTTTTGACTTTACATATGCCCACAGGAAAAAGTCTAACGGTGTGATATCACACGATCTTGGTGGCCAATCGACCGGCCCAAAACGTGAAATTATGTGCTCACCGAAATGTTCTCTTAATAAGTCCATTGATTGATGCGATGTGTGGGAAGTGGCGCCGTCTTGCTGAAACCAAATGTCGCCGAGATCACGAGCTTCAATTTCAGGCATCAAATAGTCGGTTATCAAGGCACGATAACGGTCGCCATTGACGGTTACGTTCGCACCGGCAAAATTTTTAAAGAAATGTGGACCGATGATTCCACCGGCCCACAAACCACACCAAACCGTTGTTGTTTCTGGATGAAGTGGCAGTTCTTCAATCTCTTCAGGTCGCTCTTCGTCCCAAATGCGGCAATTTTGTTTGTTTACATACCCATTGAGCCAGAAATGGGCCTCATCGCTAAACAAAATTTGCCTCTAAAACTTCGGATCTTCTTGGAACTTTTCAAGAGCCCATAGAGCGAAGCGATGTCGCTTGGGAAGGTCGAGCGGCTTCAGTTGTTGCACAAGCTGTATTTTGTACGCTTTCAATTTAAGATCTTGACGTAAAATGCGCCAAGTCGTTCCATACGTCAGTCCGAGTTGCTGCGAACGGCGCCGAATCGACTCTCTATGGTTTTCGTGTACACTCTTAGCTACGGCCGCTATATTTTCTTCACAGCGTGCTGGACGTGATCTATTCGGTCGAATATTATCCAATAATGAATGCTGGGTCTCAAAATGGGTGATGGTGTTGCGAATAGTACGCTCAGTAGGCCGATTATGTTGACCATAAGTTGAGCGAAGTGCACGAAACACATTCCTCACAGAACTTGAAATTTCATAATAAAGTTGAACAATTTGTAAACGTTGTTCACGCGTAAGCCAAACAATACTAAACAAAAATAACATGACAGCATGACACGACTTACACGTGATCTGTCAAAAAAGGCTATTGAAAAAAGTATCTCTACTTGGATCACCCGTTACGACCTCATAGGTTGCAGTCCAAGATATCCAAGATTATGAGGCAGCCAAAGTCTCCAAAGTGTTTAGATATAGATTAATGGGTCAGTACCACAATTTAATAGATGGAACATCTAAGTGTTGTGTACTCACAGAGGAAGGGGAGCAAGCAGGTAGACATAATAAATATATCTTCCTTGAGATGGAATGAGATGAAACTCTCTCCAGAACACAAATGAATAAGCTCTCAGAATAGGTTTGCTGGTGATTGATTGCAAAAGAAAGACCGAAAAGTTGTGTAGGGATTGGTTACTTCTAAAGGCAGAACATGTACTAAAATAAGATACTCACTCAGTAAAAAGTGAGACGGCATATACAACAGTTGATTGTTATAGATGAGTTAAAGAAAGATGACGATGTTCGCAAAATAAGTTAAAGAGAACCACTCAATAAGTCCTTCTGATTTACAGAAACGTTTAAGATATTTATTCTACTTCAAAAATGAAGTTGAGGTGGAAAATAAATTCGCGAATTTTTTTTTTTTTTTTTTTTTTTTTTGTTTTCCGAGGGTAGGTGAAAATCTTCCAAAGACACTATGAGGATAGCAAGCGCGTGCTTATAGTAGTGTCAGATTTTTACTGACTAAAAACACCACCCTTCTATAGAATGTTAGATACTGCAGGTATCCTCTCGAAAGGTTTCGTTCTATGTAGTCGGCGCAATAAATTATTCTCATCCAAAATGTGTCGAACAGTATTATTGATATGTCCGATTAGTCGGTTTCTATGCTTTCGCGGGATGCTTCTAGTTTCAGCTTCAATTGTAGGAATTCCGAGATCCCTATGGATATCGTCGTTTCTAATATACCACGGAGCGTGGACAATTTCTCTAATCACTCTATTTTGAAAAGTTTGTAAAATATTGGCATTTGTTTTCTTGGTACAACCCCAAAGTTGTATACCGTTGGTCCACACCGGCTTTAGCACTTGCTTGAATAAAAGCAGTTTGTTCTCGGTACTGAGCTGGGAATATTTTCCGAGTAACCAGTACATTTCTCTATATTTGATATCGAGTTCTTTACGTTTCATTTTCACGTGCGAATTCCATTTCAGCTTTGCGTCGAGTGTCATTCCCAAGTATTTGGCCTCGTTTGCAAAGGGTATTCGGGCCATGTTTAGAAAAATTGGCAAGTCATTAGTTTTCTTATACGTGAAATTCACGTGAACAGATTTAGTTTCGTTGAGGGCGATCCGCCAGTCCCTCGTCCATTCATTTACTTTATTCAGTGCGGTTTACAGTTTTGCAGTCGATAGTATTACCGACTGCAAGGATAGCGGTGTCGTCGGCAAATGTAGCGAGGGTAGTGCAATCTTCTCTTGGTATATCGCGAGTATATAACAGATAGAGAAGCGGCCCAAGGACGCTTCCTTGCGGTACGCCAGCCGAAATTTCTTTAAGCTCCGAGTATTCGCTTCCATGCCTAACACGGAAGAGTCTATTCCCGAGATATGATTCTAAAATATCATATAGCCGAACGGGGAGAACTTGTCGTAATTTAAATTTTAAGCCGTCGTGCCACACCTTATCAAAGGCTTGTGAGACGTCAAAGAATACGCTTGAGCATATCTTTTTTTCCTCAAATGCTTTCTCGATTACGTCAGTAATTCTATGCACTTGGTCAATTGTCGAATGCTTGGTTCTGAACCCAAACTGGTGGTCAGGGATGAGATTATTATCTTCTATAACCGGTTGTAGACGCCTTAGTAATATCCTCTCGAAAACTTTGGATATGACTGGGAGAAGCGAAATTGGTCTATATGATTTTACTTCATTTGGCGGTTTTACTGGTTTTAAAACCATAATGACTTCCGCAACTTTCCATTGGCTTGGCACGTGTTTTAATCTGAGCGCAGCATTTATAATATATAGAAGCTTAATTAATGCTTTTCTGGGCAGAACTTTGAGAACTTCTCCGGTGATCAAATCATAACCAGGAGCTTTCTTAGGTTTTAGAGATTCGATTTCACGTTTTAGTTCCCTTAGTGTTGCATTCGTGAGTGTAAATTCGTCAAATAGTAATTCCGTCCCACTATTGGTACTGTCGTGAGCCGCTTGACCATAATACGGTTTAAAGGTTTCTTCGAGATGGGCTGCAAAAACGTCCGCTTTTTCTTTGTCTTCCCTTGCCCATTCATTTTGATTTATTTTTATTGGCGGCGCGGGGATTTTAGGCCTTTTGGCGCCTTTTACAGCTTTCCAAAGTGAATAATTGGAATCTTTTTTCGCTGTTAGACTTTCAAGGTAAGAACCTATCGCACGATTTTTAAAATCCTTAATAACTGTCTTCAACAAATTGCACAAATAATTAATGTGCTTATGTTGCGGAGCGCGACTCTGTTGCCATTTTTTACGCGCCTTCCGTTTTTCGTTGACCAATTCTTTTATTTCGGGCGGATATCGTAAACCGTATTTGACCGGCGTTTTCCTTGGGTTAGACGTATTATTCCAGGAGGCGAGCTGAACGACCTCAACGAAGCGATCAACTTCAGCTTAAAGTTCATAAGGTGTCGTAAGTGGAACGCTCAGTTCAACATTCTCTTCAATTTCGTTCCTAAAGGCTTCCCAGTTAGTTGTTTTACCATTTAATCTCGCACTAGTTTTACACTCAATGTTAAAATAACCGGTGAATGATCAGATGACAGATCAAAGCTCTCTTCAACTTTAATGTGGTTGGTAGATATTCCTTTCACGACGAAAAATCTATCAGATCAGGTATTTTTGAGGTATCAGTTGGCCAGTAGGTCGGTTTGCCCGTCGAGTGGAAATCACAAATGTACTACATACCTGCCCCATAGAGCATTCTGCCTTTTCGCGAGATGTATCTAGAACCCCAGAACGTGTGTTTCGCATTAAAATCGCCGCCAATAATGATATTTAGTTTGAGCGATTTAAGCAAGTTAGTATAATCACTTTTTTCAAGCGCGGAGCGTGGTGGACAGTAGATAGATGAAATTCTAAGAGTACGCTAATTGTTTTTTACTCGAATCGTGCATAGTTGCATAGTTTCAAGCTCTATCTTCAAGTCTTCGTATTGTTCAATACAGTCTTTAATAAACAATGATGATCCACTTCTCGCGTTTCCCGATGGGTGACAAGCGTGGAAATCATTATAGCCTTTTATTTTCAAAATTGATCGCTCTTTTACGTGGGTTTCAGTAATCAAGCAAATGTCAATATCTTTTTCGCGCATGAATACTTCCAATTCGTCAAGTTTTTGCAAAAGTCCGTTTGCATTTCAAGTACATATTTTTAACATTGGTTTTTCATTCATATTACATTTGAAGTACGCGTTTTCCTTGAATTATTTTCGAGCTTAACCAACCGATCGAGAATAATTTTATTTATTTTGCTTTGTTCTTCAAGTTTCTCGAGAATAACTGAGAAAACATGAGAAACAGGGTCTGGCGAAGTTTCAACTTTTTTTGGTTTTTCGAATGCCGCGGCCTGAGCGTAGGTCTGCACTCTGGCTGTCCGAAGGCCATTATTCGATGGCTTTCCTGACGGTCATTTTTGAATAGAGTTCTTTTGACAGCAGAGGTCAAGGGCTTTACTGCTGTCTCTCTTTCTTTGATATTTTTACGTTCAGGAACCGGAGGTTTTAGATAGCCTACTATCTCCTGAGAGGTCTTACGCTTTGTCTTAGTTAGCGGTTTCGATTTAGCCTTTTGGGGCTTAAGGAGCACATTTCTCCGTTTTTGAAGCTCCTTAGCTACTTCACAGCCTCTATAATTTGCCGGGTGCTTTTCCTTGCTATTAGCACAGGTAGGGGAGGATTGTTTGTTTACTCCACAGTCTTGGGAGAGGTGATTTCCGGCGCATTTCACACATCGCGGATCTTTTTATACCCTATCCTAAGGGTATATTAATTTTGACACATAGTTTGTAACACCCCTTAATATTCGTCGTAGACCCATAAAAGTATATATATTTATGATCAGGACCAAATCCTAAGACTATTTAGCAATGTCCGTCCGTCCGTCCGTCCGTCCGTCCGTCCGTCCGTCCGTCCGTACGCAATTTTTAGGCCTTTAAATTCAAGCTAGAAAGCTGAAATTTGGACCACATACTCCCTAGGGCTCCGAAATGGTTAAGTGTAAAATTTTTTGGTATACGCCCACTGCCACGCCCACAATTTAGAAAAAACCGATTTATAGCTACAGATGGACATATAGAGGGTTATAGCCTTCACAAGATATGTAGGCACTGCCCTCCTTTATAAGTTTGTCATATAAAGTTTTTTGCCACGCCTACTTTTTGTGGGCGTTTTTCACTAAAATGCTGTTTTCTTCGATAATTTTCATAGAAACCGAAAAAAAGTGTTTAACAAGATATTTAGCCAATATTTTTTCCAATATATCGTCCATACAAAGTTTTTGGCCACGCCCACTTTTTGGGGGCGTTTTATCAAAAAATGTTTTTTTTTTTTTCTAAATTTTATAGAATGAAATAAAATGCTATCCATCATCTTCTTAAGGTTTTTTTTGGGGCATATAGGGATAGGGATAGGGTATCATACTGTTCGCTCCAAGCGGACTGTAGCCTTTCCTTATGTTTGGCAATACATTTGTGTATGATTAAATCCTTGGCAACGTTTGCACTGTGGAATTATTCTTACATTTCTACGCATGGGTTCGATTTTTACCACGATATTCAATATTGTTTTAATTCGGTAGATATCTTCGATACTATCTGACCTATCGAATGTAAGCATAAAGAGCGGAAGTGCACGCCTTACCAGGACATCTTTATCGGCTTCCGTTTGTTGCGTCTCCTTCTTGATGATATTATTGGCATCAAGAATTTAAAACCTTTTGGCTTGGAAGTCGTTTATAACCTCTTCTTTGGTGCATGAGGGATGGAGTCCCCTTGCTACAACACGATGTGGCCTTTCTGACTTTATTTCGAAAGTATACCACTGGATCTTATCGGCATTTAGCTTTCGAGACACTGCCCGGTATCATCGTGGTTATCGACGTTAATTTTCCACGCATTGTTCCTTAAATATGTAACCTTAAATTTCGATGTTATCGTTCCTTTAAGGAGGCTATGCAACTTATTATATTCCGTAACCCCAACGACGTTTATTGGAGGCGGTGCACGAATTTGCGCTCGAAGTTGTTTTTCTTGCGGTTCTTTACCCCTTTGTTATTTTAGGGGCTCGACTTCGGGCGAAGAACCGGCTTTTCTTTTCTTACTAGGTCTTTTCTTAGGGACCTGATTCGTTTCGCGTGCTAGATCTTCTTCGTCGGTGTGGTATTACCGACTAGCTAAGCATGGTGGAGTACATTCGCGTTCTTTCTGCAAATGATTGTTCCTTAGAACCCTATTTTCTTCTTTTAACAGATCTATCTCTTTCTTAAGATCTTGATAGAGTAGGTCCATTTCCTTAAGCTTTATTCGGAGTGCTTTATTTTCATCCTCAAAACTTGTATCTTTCACTGAGTCCTGTTTTTCACGCGCTGGCGCTCCCGGCGGACTTCTTTTCCCGGAGATATTCGATCTTGATGGATGAGATCGAAATACCCTTGAACGTTTGGCCTTTGGCCTTTCTGACTTTATGTCAAATGTATACCACTGGATCTTATCGGCATTTAGCTTTTGAGACACTGCCCGGTAATCATCGTGGTTATCGACGTTAATTTTCCACGCATTATTCCTTAAATATGTAACCTTAAATTTCGATGTTATCGTTCCTTTAAGGAGGCTATGCAACTTATTATATTCCGTAACCCCAACGATGTTTATTGGCGGTGCACGAATTTGCGCTCTAGGTTGTTTTTCTTGCGGTTCTTTACGCCTTTGTTATTTTAGGGGCTCGACTTCGGGCGAAGAACCGGCTTTTCTTTTCTTACTAGGTCTTTTCTTAGGGACCTGATTCGTTTCGCGTGCTAGATCTTCTTCGTCGGTGTGGTATTACCGACTATGTAAGCATGGTGGAGTACACTCGCGTTCTTTCTGCAAATGATTGTCCCTTGTAACCCTATTTTCTTCTTTTAACAGATCTATCTCTTTTTTAAGATCTTGATAGAGTAGGTCCATTTCCTTAAGCTTGATTCGGAGTGCTTTATTTTCATCCTCAAAACTTGTATCTTTCACTGAGTCCTGTTTTTCACGCGCTGGCGCTCCCGGCGGACTTCTTTTCCCGGGGATATTCGATCTTGATGGAGGAGATCGAGATACCCTTGAACGTTTAATACAAGGGTCAATGGATTGCAATAAGCGGCTCTCCCCAGAATCCATAGAGCCGACCTCCGAAGAGGGTGGATTTTCCAGTAAAGCTGGACTGCCACCTGGGGTAGTTAATCTTTTCGTTTTGTTCATTGCATATTTTTTTGTATACACTATACGCTCGGTATACGGAGGTTGGATTTTAGTCGCCTCTTACGACAGGCATGCCTACCTCGGGTATATTCTTTCCCCTACCCGTAGGGGGCATCAACTCGCGAATGATGAGCGTTAAAAGCAATTTTATTACTCGATCAAACACGACACTATGCGTATTTATTTTAGAGTTAGGAGACTCTATATGACAATAAGAATTAAGACCAAGGCAAAACACGGGCTACTTGGGCGTAAGCACAAACATTATTTTTTTGGGCTGAGTAAAAGATAAGAGGTGGCTACCCCGCCCCTAAACGGAAAATAAACAATATTTTATTTTTTTCGTTTTTTTTCTTAGAATGCATCATGAAAATATCGTAATTGTTATTCCTTTGGGGCTGAGTTAAAGGAAAGAGGTGGTTATCACGTCAATAAATAGAACATTTAAGAAACGACCCTCATGTAAAAATTAATGGGGACCAAGTTAAGAAAAGTAGGCGGCTGCCACCCCCCCTGGATGGAAAATCACATATGTTAGATATTTCCCTGGGGTTTTTCCGGAAACCCAGTGCCCAATTTCGTGGTTCTACGAAGATTGGAAGCGCTCCATAGTTTTGATGATCTGTTAGTGAGTCAGTGAGTTACTACTTTTGCTATTTTTGGGCCTTGTAACCCAGGAAGCGCTCATCTTAAAAGTTGGTATGAAGCCTGCTACTGTGCGTTCTCATAAATCCTGAAAATTGTATGTCTCTAGCTTTGTTGTAAATGAAGTTAGAGGGGGGGGGGTGGGTCAAAATGGCCTAAGTTGGCTATTGTAAATAAGAGTGTATAGCCAAAGTTGCTAAAGAACTTGGCTTGGCCCTACCATGCTCCTAAATATCAGCTGCCATCCTTAGATTTATTATTTTGAAGTTTAGTTTTTGTCTCCTTTTACTGATTAAGTATGTATACAAGTTACTATTGAATTGAAATGTATCTTTATTTTTCGTGCTGTTGCTTTGGACAGAAGATGTGATTGGTAAGTACATGATTTTAAATCAACTCTTTGCGGATTAATTAATGAACAAGTATGGTGAGCAATGAAAATAAATTACTGTGTGCAGGAAAAAGCTTCATTCCTGAAAAATGGCTTCGTGACGTAACTGGCTGTGTGCCGGAAAAGGCTTCGTGATATAAATGCGCTATGTGCCGGAAGCATGGATTGTGTGAGCGCGTAGGTATTTATACTACGTCTGAAAAGAAATTCATAGCACTGAGGACAGGCAATGACGGATCGCCGAACTTTAAATATAGCCGTATCCACCGTCTATGCCATAGCTTATCTGTGAAGGCAAATCCCTCCTTCTCAGTATTTGTAGTATCATATTTGTAGTATCATATCATATCATATCAACTGCACACGCAATAATAGACGTAATGGGCTCAGTTCACGGCTCAGTCCAGTAGAATTGTAGTTTAGTACAACAAATGCAATGTTAAATGTTTAATGTTCATATATGAATGGTGATTTGCTAAAAGGGCATGAGTCACAATGACCAAGTTTTCCGTAAATGAAAAAAAAAATGTCTGCTTGCCCATAACGGCAAAATTTCATTTCAATAAATGGGTATTAATTCTTCGCACCCCGACGTAAGTTTTTAGTTAAAAATTTTGATTAGGACATTTCCCCGATTTTATATGAATTTTCAAATATTAAGGGATAAATATTGATGCCCCTTTAACAAATTTCTGGTTTTAATCCTATGAAATCTTAATATTTTATTGGATATTGACTTTTAATCTGAAAATTTAACAAGTATATATAGATGTTTCATCGGTCATTTGTACTATAAAGTATTGTCGTGTATACCAAGATGCGTATGATACATTTAAAAACCTAGAAATTAATATACATATTCTTTTTATACCCTATCCTAAGGGTATATTAATTTTGACACATAGTTTGTAACACCCCTTAATATTCGTCGTAGACCCATAAAAGTATATATATTTATGATCAGGACCAAATCCTAAGACTATTTAGCAATGTCCGTCCGTCCGTCCGTCCGTCCGTCCGTATCAACTTTTGAGGCCTTTAAAGTTATGCTAGGAGGCTGAAATTTGGAGCATATACTCCCTAGGGTCCCAAAATGGTAAAGTGTTAAAAGTTTTTAAATCCGCCCACTGCCACGCCCACAATTTAGAAAAAACCGTTTTAAGGCTTAAGTTAGAGAGATAAAGTTGTAAAACCTTCACAAGATATGTAGGTACTGCCTACCTTTATAAATTTGTCATATAAAGTTTTTTGCCACGCCTACTTTTTGTGGGCGTTTTTCACTAAAATGCTGTTTTCTTTGAAAATTTTCATAGAAATCGAAAAAAAATGTTTAACAATATATTATGTCAATATTTTTCTCAATATATCGCATATACAAAGTTTTTGGCCACGCCCACTTTTTGGGGGCGTTTTTTCAAAAAAAAATTTTTTTTTCTTTAAATTTCATAGAATGAAATAAAATGCTATCCATCATCTTCCTAATGCTTTTTTTTCTTTGGGGTACATATGGATAAGGATAGGGTATCATACTGTTCGCCCCAAGCGGACTGTAGCCTTTCCTTATGTTTAAATATCGAGTTTTATTTTTACATATTTTATATAAAATGAAGTAAAATGACACCCATCATTTATTAGCATAATATGGATATAGATAGGGCATCATACTGCTCGGCCCAAAACGCACTGTGGCCTTTCCTTAAGTTTTCTTTGAATTAACAAACTGTCAAAACGCTTATTAAAACGCACTTTTTAAGGAAATTTCCATATTATTAATATATTCCCCGTATACCTAAAATAACAAAGTTCTTAACTGATTACATAGTATTAAATAACGATAAAAGTCTGATTTACAGAGATTTATTAAATAGTTTTTCCGAGCCCTAGATTCTATTTTGACTTAAGGTCTCTTGTATACCATGACAAGTGTCCACTTCTAGACAATTTAACAGGTGCAACTGTATTCATTCAGTGATTTGTCAATGCATTGAATTACGGCATTAATATAAGAGGAGCTATTCATATTTATTGGAGAACTGTGTAGAGAAATAGATACACTTCACATACGAAACTATATTCTAAATTTACGAAGATTGTTAAAACAAAAGCACCAAGAAAAAAAAGCAAGAAAACAATGTATTTATTTGCAGTGTAATAAATCCGTAAATAATCCGACATTTCCAGGAATACTGACTTGTTTTCAAGGATATAATGGAATAAAGAAAATGAAAGAGGAGAAAAAGAAGAATCCATGTGTGAATGTCTGCACACTGCTCTTCCCTTCAAGTATCAATGTATTTTCAACATCCTCCGCCGGGCGGATTACGGGCAGCTGCACTGGATATATGAGCTGAACTGGTCTTCTAAATTTGCTTCCATCTGCACATCGCACCTCACAAGAGCGCACTTTTCCGTCTCCGCCTAGGAACGTCTTTTCGAAAACAACCATCTTCCAGTGATACGAGGAGTAGATTGATCAAATATAAGAACAACGTATTGATACTTTCTGGTCGCTATAGTAAAATGATCACAGAAGCTGTAGGTATTCTACACGCCATCCATTTGCTAGCTTTGTTGGATATTTCATTCGATCCTTCCACAGCTCCCTCGTACTGGACTGGTTGTCGGAGTTCTCCTCGTTACTGGTACTGCTGTTTTGTTGAGACCATCCTAAAAGAAACTTAGTTGGAGTAAGCGGCGTTAGATCCACTGATTCTGCAGATACGTATGTTAGCGGTCGATCATTCACTGTCGCTTCCGCTTCAGTCAGAATGGTACGACGTTGTTCAAAATTCGACCTTGCCTTCCCAATAGAAACTAAGTGCTTTTAACCGTGCGGATAAGCGTCTCCCAAAACCCACCCTACCAATGTGCCCTCTCAACACTAAAAGTTCCACTTCATTCGTTGTTTGGTTAGGAAGCTTTGAACGGCTTCACCGTCGAAAATTCTTTCTATTTTACTTAGCCCCAGCGAGGCTCTTCCGCGCCTTGACATAAAGCGCATAAGTGCCATTAAACAGCTCTCTCCCGATAAATTTGTAGTCAGCTCTAAGTGCACTGCTCGAATAGCAGCACAAGGAAAAAACAAAATATATACTTTGTGCATTATCTTGTCCAGGAACAGCATAGTATAATGGGCCAGGGAAGTCTATACCCACACTGTCGAATGGTTATGTTAGCGTAGTTTTCTGCAGCGGCAGAGGTACAAATAGCTGTTCGCCAGAATAGTTTTTGACACACAGTACCCAGTAACCCAGTAACCACTCGCTTTGCTAAATTGAGAAATTAGAATTAAGAGAGAAACGATAACTTCTGAAGAATCGACATCACGAATGTATAAAATAGCACCATAAGCTTTTGTAGTCGCATCTGCAAAAACATGACACTGAATTCCTTTTGATGCTATGAATAAAAGGGCTGACCTTGAAGTTGTTCTTTCTTCAACAACATTATATTCCTTATACAGTCATTCCATTCCAGCAGTAAGTTTGATGGCAGAACTTCGTCCCATGTCAACTTGAGTTTCCATATCCCATAAGTGCGTCGATCGACGATACCCAGATGAATCGGTCTGAATCCCGGTCATCTATGTTGAGAACTATTTTTAATAATGCCTTTTCGATATCGGCCACCACTCCTATATATCCTAAAATATAGTAGCACCATCAGTATTTCGGGTAACAGTTTGGTTCTGGTAGAAAGTAGATTATTTAACGATGAAAAGTTATCGCTGCAAGCAGAGCCATCAAATACAATGCATAATTTCGTTGTTGTATTTTCCCCTTTATATACTGGCCGATGTGGGAGGTAAAATATTCTCTGACGTCTTCGCAATATCAGAAACAACCTGTTTGAAAATCTTTCACTCTTAAGTTTCCATTTTGTTCATCTACACGGTGGTATATTCACATTTTTATTTGGAATAATGTTTTAGAAGCTCGGTTCAATATACACTACTTTCACTCAACCAGAAAGTAATAAAAACATCAATATAAAAATTCATTTCACAATTGTGAACGCAGAATATCACTTTTGGCTCCTTTTTGTTTGCATATATATTTAATAAACTGTATAATACCTTATATTGGTAACTACACATTTTCTTAATTTGCACTTTAAATTATTATTTAAACAAAACGCACCAACAATTAATTTGACGCCGCAATTCTTCCCGGGAGTTTTACCAACTTATATGTATTTACTTATTGTTAGACAATCCGCAGCACTGATTGCTCGATTTTGCTACAGTGCAACTAAAACACTTAATTAATATTATATTTTTTCTTTGACAATAATTAATACCACTCCATTTCAACTTTTATTTAGTTTATCGAATACTGCCACACAATCTTGCAAGGTTTTGCTTTCCCTCCAACGTTTTTTTTTTCTCACTCATCTGAAACTGACGTTGTCGTAAACATCCCTATTGGGTCGTCATTTCCGCGCGAACGATGTAGCCAATACGAAGTTCAGGCGGCAAATAGCGCAAAAGAATTCATTTAGGCGTAACATCGTAGTTGTATGCGGGCACGTTTAAGGATGTAAGTGATCGTCTACATGTCGTTACTGAATTGTATAAATGCCGTAAACTATTTACATCCAAAGAAAGCTGCACGGGACGAAGGGAAACCAACTGTTGGATGTGGTCATCCACTAATCTTTCGGTATCACCATACTAATCTTTTAGTAATGCAACAGCTGTGTCATATCAAGAAGCTGACGCTGTGAATCCCACTATGGCCTTTCTCGCTACTCCACACAAAACACTTTCGAGATAGTTAAATTTATCCGCAAATTATAATTGTTTATTTTCATGTACGGCGACAATGAATTGATCCCAGAATGGAATACATTCTCCCATATTTCCGTCGAACTTCTTTAGTTACAATTTTTGCAACATCGTATTGCTTCTTTCCAGTTGAGGTTGAGATTGAGATACTGATATATGTGTTTTCGTTGAGCCAAATTGCTGCAGTTTTTGACACATTTGATTTAAACGCGGCAGAGTAGCTACCGCCAGATATGCTGCAATTTTCTCCCATTCCTTTTCAATATCCTCAATTTTCACAAGGTTTTTATTCTCCACTCGTTTATCCGCCGCATTTAAATTTGTCTGAACCGCACTCAAGCGATCTCTATGGGAAGCGATTTCCTCTGCAAGTAGTGGAATATTGTCCGACTTTTCCTGGCTTATCTTCGACGTATCTGCACTTAAAAGTTCCATTGCAGCCTTCGCTATTTTGGGAAGCTGCGCACGAAACGCACCGCGAAGCTATTTCCATATTGTTCGTTAATTTTCAAATACTTTCCCGTTGTGGTTAATTCCCGGGTTTCGGCACTCAAGTGTTAAAAAAAGCACTAACGACCAAGGAATCCAAAGAAAAAAAGGTAACCAATATAAAATAAAGGAAACGCAAACTACCCCTTTTAAAAAAAAGCTAGAAAATCATGTATTTATATAATGAAATGAAGAAAATGAAAGAAAAGAATCCATATGTGAATGTCTGCACTGCTCTTCCCTTCAAGTATCTATGTATTTTTCAACAAAGATTGTTAAGAAATGACAGCGCCTTGTACATTTAGATTTAATATTTAAAATAATAACGAGTTGTAAAGCATGTACTACATCAAAACAAAAGTGAAGAAATGAAAAAAAAGTAAAAAAAACACATCCCTATTTATATGACATCTATGAGTTAGATCTGAACTAATGAAGCTATATATTTTTTTCAACATTGAAATTTTTTAAAAATTTAGGTCAGGGAAGAGAAATTTTAAATTTTATTTCTAAGATAGGTAGGTAGGATGTATTAATTTATTTTCAACTGAGGTAACAAAAATAAATTGCTTAAAAACATACACACACTTTTGACAAGCAAATGACAAAAAAAAACATAAGGAGAAGCTACAGTCCGCTTGGGGCGAACAGTATGATACCCTATCCATATCCCTATATGCCCCAAAGAAAAAACCATTAAGAAGATGATGGATAGCATTTTATTTCATTCCATTATATATAAAAAAAATATACAAAACAAAACGCCCCAAAAAGAGACGTGCCCAAAAATGGGCGATATATTGTAAAAAATATTGGCTAAATGTCTTGTTATACATTTTTTTTCAGTATATATGAAAAATTTCGAAGAAACCACCATTTTAGAGAAAAACGCCCATAAAAAGTACGCGTGGCAAAAACTTTATATGACAAACTTATAAGACCACATATTCCCTAGGGCTCCGAAATGGTTAAGTGTAAAAAATTGTTTAATACGCTCACTGCCACGCACACAATTTAGAAAAAACCATTTTAAAGCTTTAGTTAGAGAGATATAGTGTTACATTCTTTACAAAATATGTTGGCACTGCCCTTCTTTATAAGTTTGTCATATAAAGTTTCTTGACACACCTACCTTTTGTGAGCGTTTTTCACTTAAATGCTGTTTTCTTCGAAAATGTTCATAGAAAACGAAAAAAAATGTCTAAAATGTTTTCCAATATATCGCCCATACAACGTTTTTGGCTACGTTCACTTTTTGGGGGCGTTTTTCTAAGAATATTTTTAATAAATGAATGAATGAAATAAAAACGCTATCCATTATCTTCTTAATGCTTTTTCTTTGGCGCAGTCCCCAGGCGGACTGCAGCCACTCCTTATGCTTAAGGAATTTATTTAGTTTTACCTGATTTGAATTTTAATATAGACTCCTACCTATCTAAATAATACAGTTTTAAAATTTGTTCGCTGAGGTACATTTTAAATATGTTCAATATAAGAAAAAAGCTTTTGCGCTTTATAAGTACAGATCTTGCTCACATATGTCATATGTAGTTTTACCTGATTGATGCAGGCGTTTTTTGATGTTTTCACTTTTTTGTACTCTTCTTCACTTTTGTTTCAATACCTAAGGCACAATACGCACATCAAATGAATTTTTTTTTGTTTGCAGTTTTAACTACTTCAATTAGGTATAGCGAATACATAGCTGATAAAGGCAAAAACATTTCAATACCTTGTGCTGCAAATGAATCAATCGTGTGGATAAAAGCAGATGAACACAACACAAGTGTTATACAGGTGAGCTTTGATACAAATGCGTTTAAAGCTTTTCGTTTCGATAATTTTTATTTTTCATGCATTAATTTCAATTGTTAAACCACATTAGAACAATATTTTACTACCAAAAAATACATATTAGAAAATAAAATGAAATGGGTTTTGTTGATATTAAAAAAATTCTATCTATGGGTTTTTTCTATCAGAACACACCGGTTTTGTATAAAATTAAAAGAGAGACCACCATTGATATCCGACTGAAGTGTTCAATTCGGTTTTAATGAACGCTCTCAAAATTGCGACTACCGGCTCGGAATTTCGGTAGTAGTTTTCAATAATTTCCAAAAGTAAATACCGATAAAAACGAAAACCTTGAGTAGCGGTTGGACATTGGAGGGTCATAAAAAAAGTTACTTTCTTACTTAACGGACTTCGACCTGTAAAAAGTCAATTTCTGAGACATCCTCTGCGATACCAGGCACGTTGCTTCCAGTTATCCAGACGAAGCACTCTGAAATCCGCGATGGCTTGGTCATTAACACTGAGGTTTCGGCCTTTCTTGTCGCCTCGAACCTGGGGACTGGAATTCGAAGATCGTCTTAGCTGTGGTATTATTGTCCATTCGCTCGATGTGGCCGAGCCAATGCATTCGACGAGTTTTGGCTTTTTTGACTACACCCACATCTTAATACAGCTCATAGATGTTGTATCTTCTCCTCCATGCACACACCAAATATCCGCCGAATAATTTTTTATTCGATAAAGCCAATTATTAACTCTACTTTCCTGCTAATTGTCCAGTACTCGACGCCATATAACATATAACGAACTGGCAGAATAAGGATTCAATAGAACATACACTCTGTCCTTGGAGTGTTTGGACCCACTAAATAAATCTCGAGTGCGTGAGTGAAAATAACAAGTTTTATATTTATGAATAACAATATTAATACAAAGTGAAAAAAAGAGATCTTAATCATAAAATCGATAAAAATCTCCAAAGTTTTACCTAAAATTGTCAAAATACCAAATCAAGAGCTAAAGAAAAACAAAACATAAAACATAAAGTCTTTCTCAAAAAAAAAAGTGTCTGTGAGATAATTAAACAGAATGTACTTATTAAACATATGTATATATTTAGGTATATATTAATAGTAGGTATTTCGAGTTTACTTGTCTGTTGGCAATTAAAAGCCATTCAAATTATTAAAATATACTATCGAAGTAATTTTATATGAAAACATAAGAAAAGGCTACAGTCCGCTTGGGGCTAACAGTATGATACCCTATCCATATCCCTATATGCCCCAAAGAAAAAAGCTTTAAGAAGATGATGGATAGCATTTTATTTCATTCTATTAAATTTTCAAAAAAAAAAACTGTTTTTTGGAAAATAACCCCCCAAAAAGTGGGCGTGGTCAAAAACTTTGTACGGACGATATGTTGGCTAAATATCTTGTTAAACATTTTTTTTCGCTTTTTTTGAAAATTTTCGAAGAAAAGAGCATTGAAGTGAAAAGTATCCGTGGCAAACAACTTTATATGACAAACTTATAAAGGAGGGCAGTGCCTACATATGTTCTGACCGTTATAACGCTCTATCTCTCTAAGTTTAGCATTAAAACGGTTTTTTCTAAATTGTGATCGTGGCAGTGGGCCCAGCTTCCTAGCTTAATTTTAAAGGCCTAAAAATTGCGTACGGACGGACGGACATTGCTAAATAGTCTTAGGATTTGGTCCTACTCATAAATATATATACTTTTATGGGTCAATATCCCTTAGGATAGGGTATAAAAAGAGGAATGACTTGATCTATTGAGTCAAATTGAAATCTGGAGTCTTAACCAACTGAGAAAAGAAAAAAATTACTAAGGTCAAGGGATCAAAATATTCAATGACTCCATGTCAGCTGAATTAAAAAACTTCACAAAGCGAGAGGTATTCGCGTTTATAAAAGATCAACTAAGCTCACAGTGTGGGAATGCGACGCTGAGGTTTTCGAAAAACATACCGCACTAATAAAACGTCAAGAAGCACTTTTAAATACTTGCAAGGCAAGTCTTGAAGAAGCTGAACAAGAAAATTGAGAAGCTTATTTGGAAATTAAAGACCTAACAAAACAGGGGAATAGAAGTTTAAGAGAAGTTACTGAAGAAATTCGAATCAACAAATCGAATAGTCAAAGATTGCGCAAACGAAATTAGTAGCTTGAGCACAAAATAAAAAACAGAACATTGAAGAACTCAAAGTTACAGTAGAGGAGAAGGTTAGAGAAATAGAACTTTTGGAAGCTATAAAAGAATTAAGGAAAAAAGTGTCAACATGTTGTATTAGTAAAACACAAGTTGTTCAAAATTCTAAATTGGAAAACATGTCTTACGAAAACGTTGCCAAATTGTTGCTCGCGTACCCCAGTTCTCAGGTGAGAGAACGCCTGAATTGCCGCGAAGGGTCTAAGAATTCCTTAATGCCTGCCAATTAGGATTGGCATGTGCGGAAGGAGAATGTGAGGGCATTCTGTGTTTCTTGTCTCTACAAAGTTAGTGGGTGACGCGTTTGAACTGGTGAGAACAAATATGCCCAAAACGTTGAATCAATTGGAAGCACTTATAAAAACAACGTATTTGTCTATAAGTAACGCGTAACGCTTGAGATCAAGTAGGTGCAGCAGCACCCTGCATTCGCTAGACGTCTTTTGCACTTACAGAGAAAAAAAAAGGAAATTAATGCATCCCGTTATAAACCAAATGAGTCCGTTCAATGGTAACAGCTTTCAAAACAGGACTATTTGATCCCGCTTTACGGCAGTTTATGCTCACAACAAATGAGAATGATTTGCAAAAGCTCACTGACGCAGCGAATAGAACATTACTGCGCCCACAGTATGGTTTACCTAACAGCTGCAACCCATATAGCAGAAATTTATATAGTTGTCCCAACTCACAAATAAGAATAATGCGAACAACTAACAGGCCCAACATTGTTAAAAGGAAGTGGTGTCGCAGGGTGGGACATGTGTGAGACAATTGCTTCGCCAAAAAGAATTATTAGAAAGAGCAAGTGGGAAACTACAGGGGGGCCAGTTCAACTCATTAAACTGTGCCCCAAAAACAAAAACAACGACACAAACTTCCCAAACTTCCTCTTCGAGATCAGTAAGGTCATCAAAGGTGTGCGTCAAAGCCCTATAACCGTCATCACAAAAGTCATTAAAAGAACAAAGACCAGCGGTGAGTAAAATAAAAACTAAAGCGGCTTTAAAAGGGAAAAATAGAATAGAAGGAAACTCCCGGGAGTCAAATTTATTTACTTATCAGTCGGTTCGCAAAATAATGAAAAACGCTGATACAACAAATACTTATTTGCCAAAAGTAAGCATAGGTCAGGTACGCAATGTATTTTCCTGTATCTGGTTACTCATGACGAATATTTTTATTATTTGCAGTGAGTGTATTACTAAGATAAATAGGGTCGTTGTCGATATGGCAGGAAACATTCTTTAAAAGATCTTCGTAAACACGATGTCTTCGTCCAGTTGCCAATGCCATTAGGCAAGAACGGAAAAAATTGAGCGCACATAAACATCCGAGAAAAAAAACATTTGGGTTGCGTTTTTGGTGTTGTAAGTACAACATTGGGTACAATCAATACAAATTTACCTTTTCACAAAAAAAACTTTAGGAACGTTGTCGATGGTGTAAACGAAATACCTGCTGATGGTATTTTAGGCCGTGATATCCTATAGAATCAAACATTAATCGACGCAGTTTTTTTTTGAATCAGAAAAAGGAAGATATAATTGATTTACCCCTTATATGTTTTCCCTACAGTTTTTCAGATAGCAAGTCTTCACATAACGAAAATATTAGCTAAATTAAGACCGGATCTCGAACACAAACCATTATTAAAGTGGAAATTCCAAAAGCAACATTGATGATGGGATTTCTGGAGGAAAAAAGGTCCTTAGAGAATTTATGCACTGCATACAATGACGTGTTTTGGGTCGAAGGGGGACTCTTTAAGCTACACAACTTAAATGAAGTCACATAGTATTCCAACAAAATCAGATCAACCACCGATAAACATAAAGCAGTATAGAACTCCCGAAGTTCATAAAGCTAGAATGGAGAAGAGGTGCAATAAATCAAAATATCATTTCTGGAAGCAGCTCTCCATGGAACTCACCACTGTTTATTTATCCAAAAAAGTCGGGCATTGAAGGTCAAAAAATGTGAGAGTATATGTCGATTACAGAAATTTAAATAAAGTCACATAATTTTTTATGCCGTGAGGTTATATATTTAGGACAAATGTGTTCCGAAAAGGCCGCGTTGCCCGACCCAGCGAGAACACACTGCGTCTCAGACCTGTTCCGAGAAATATAAAGCTGGTACAATCATTTCTTTAGCTCACGAAATAGTACAGAAAATTTACTCATCATTTTTCAAATAGAGTAGCATCTATAATTAAGCTTTTAAAATAGGACACTAATTTCGAATGGTCTCCTGATTGTCAAAAATCATTTCAATTTCTCAAAAAAGCATTTTCTTCTCCTCCCATTCTAATATATCCAGACTTCTCAAAGGCATTTATTTTGACCAGCGATGCCAGCAACGAAGCCTTAAGAGCAGTGCTATGACAAGTAATGGTAGTTTGGAAAAGCGGTATTCGACAATAGAAAAAGAATTGCTAGCGGTAGTATTGGCATGTAAATATTTTCGCACCTATCTTCTAGAGCGACCAGTTATAGTCTATACAGATCACCGCCCCCTCATTGGAGTATTTTATGTGAAGGATCCAACCACAAGACTTATTCGATTCCACCACAAGCTTTCTGAATATGACTATAAAATTATTTATAAACCAGGAAAGACCAACTGTAATGCAGATGCTTTAAGCAGGATTCATAAAGATAATGACGAAATTAAAATCGTACAAACAAGAAGTAAAACCAAAATACAGTCAAGAATCTATAAGAGACAAGGTAAATGAACACGACACCAGCGCCCCTGGTGCAGAAGTTGTCACGAAGGGTAATAGATGCCAACAAATTTAAAAAGAAAGCCTGCTCCGTTGTATAATACCGAAGAGTATCTTCAAAACCCTAAATACGAACTACAAAGGTCACATAAATTAGCTAGGACAAATTTAGATCATACAAAATTTATATACAAAAGCACTACGATCGTCAGATAAATCCAGTTTCATTTATGGTCGGACAGAAAGTTTTATTAAAAAACCATGCTGGGAAATATAAGTTCTCGCCAACACGTTTGGGACCCTTTAAGGTGGTAACTACAAGCGAGGACGTTAACTCAAATATAAGAGTAGGGAATACATTTAAGAGAGTTCATATTAACCAAATAAGACCATTTCATGAATGAATTAATCTAACTTTTCATTCTTTTCAGCGTCTGACACAAAAAAGAAAGAATTAAACACACAAACATAATACAACTATATAAAAGTAAACATAACATTAAAAAAACATAAAGATAATATTAAACATAATGATGAAGTACATTATAATATATTATATAAGAGTTGTAGTAGCAAGAATAATACAAACCGGTCAGATACAGGAGGAGTTACCACATAACATTCATCGGTTGCTGGACATTACACATCAACTGTTCGAGACAGTGAAATCAGCCATATTTTACCATGACACCTGGACCATCATGACGAAATTGACGCCCATGGACTACTCTACGGTGCTTCAGATGGCAGAAATGTGCGATAAACAGCTATTCGCAATGTGCCAAACCATTCCGGACGACATTTTTAAACAGCATTATCGTTCAGGAGACAGAGACGAACATTACTATCCTACGTTAATTGCATGAGACACGTTTTACAGTCGAAACGACAAAAACGAGCATTGTACTTCATCGGGTGGTTCCCAAAATGGGCATTCGGAACAATGGATAGCGAAGACGCTAGAAAAGTTTATCACCATTTGAAATTCCTCCATAAGAAGAACGAGGATTTGTTTCAACTAATGCTTTGGCCATTATCAGTAATGAAATTGAGCAAACCGAAAACCGTGTTGGCAGCAGATATATCAAATATTACCGAAGCGAAGTCTGAGCGAGACTTTCCTCAGTTATAGCCACTCTACAAACAATGAAGTAGCCTTGCTGAAATAAGGAGTGATGTCAACGCAATGGCATCGGCTATCATCCCAAAATTAGTGAAGCTTCAAAATCGAAAAGTCTTGGAGCTGGCTGTATGAGATAATCTATAATAAGGTAGATTTCACCCCTTTATTCTGGACGCTAGGAACAATACTGACCTGCTACAAAATATCGCGCCGAAGGGGAACTTCCAATTTAAGGATTCGTCATCCAACTGCATGAAGAATGAAGAATCTCTGATAGTAAAATAACACTTCCGCTACCAAGTACCTTGCGTTATCAAATGCGCATGGTGTCACCAATATATACTCAAAATAAATCAGCCCTGTGAAGTAAGTGCAAGAGGACTCAATCTTTTCTATTAGAGGCACACCGAGGTCTCAACTGAGTACAAGCACCCTATGGTTGACCACTCGTAATTAATTAATGCTTTACAAACTTGTTCAAAAGCAGTACCGGTAGTTGAACTGCACAGGATCCAAACCATGAAGATTGATAATCATAATAATTTTACAAATGAACTGAAGGAAGGGCAAAAGACAGGACTTAAAACAGAACTGGAAACTACGCCAAGCGGACCGTAAAGCAGCCGACCACGACTTGGAGCTTAGGGATACTTAATAAATCTATAACTATAATAAGGTAATAGTTTAGATTAGCTTTATAGACCTAGCTATTACAACAATTATTAATTAAAATTAGTCAAAATTATTGAATTAGCTATCTATAATTAGCTATCTAACTTTTGAAAAATTATTCCAAATTGTTAAATTATCTTTACTAAATTATCTTAAATTATCTAGCTATTAGAAAAATTATTATGGAGATAAAAATAAAATAAATTTATAAACGCAAAAGAAATATACTTACTTTAATTCAATTTAATTTAAGATTAAGTATTAAATTGTGTAATTAGTAAAATTTAAAATATTATTTAGGTGTAAATTGTTACTTTTGAGTTTACTTTATAATAAATAAAAAAAATCGACGAGCTTAAGTGAGCATATCTAGTCGAAAAATTTACATAGGAGGAAGGGATGTTATGATACGTCATTTAAGTCAAGTGACATTGCTGCCAAATGTACTTATGCAGTAATATTGATTCGCCGCTGCAATTGGCACGCGTGGTTAAAATCCGGAAGATTTCGAATGTGCTATTTGTTCGGTGATGACCCCACCAAAGTTGAGATAGAAAATACAGTGAGTCTTTTTTTAAGAGGAAAACTGAACGGTCGCTTAAGCTGCAGCGGAAACAGGACAGACAAGTGACAATTCCCTTTCTCGTAATGAGAACAACCGTGGTCTTAAGGGGATTCACTGAACACCCATTACTAGGGGACCAAACATCGATCAAATTCAGGGTTCTCTGCGCTTGAGAGCAGACAAGAGCAAAACAAATTTTGAAAATGCGCAACGCGTACTCCTTCTGGTCAAGAACACTATCAATCCGACAAACAAGGTTTGGAAGCGCAGTTTCACAGGATTTTGGGCGCTGATAAGCATGTTGCATCTCAAAGAGAGGATGTGATCGAAGTACAACTTTGCGCGCATGCAGGTCCAAACTTTTCAGCCAGAAGGAAGACAGGCTTATGGGTAGGTAACGCCACGCAAGCTTTCTCGAATTTCCCCTCTCTTGCGAAGGTGAAAATTTGTATTTTTGAATTTCGATACATCTATTATCTGATAAGGTGCTATCTGGCGGTACCTTC
Source organism: Ferdinandea cuprea (assembly GCA_963576555.1). Lineage (NCBI taxonomy): Eukaryota > Metazoa > Arthropoda > Insecta > Diptera > Syrphidae > Ferdinandea > Ferdinandea cuprea. The sequence goes on along the minus strand of OY754958.1, from coordinate 95,429,932 downwards.
CAATTTGTGATGGTCTTGGAAGGCTTTTTAAATAGGATAAGGTCAATTACTTGCAGTCTGGCTGTAACAAAAGTAGGTTGATGACCAAATACAGAAACAGTTACCAAATCTTGGCAACAGAGCTTGTGATCATAGCCGCTGTCAAAGATTCCGATACAATAAGACAAGGTCTTTCGGATTGCTCATCTTAAAGAACGTGGTATAAAAAATTCAAACAACCAATACCACAGATGCGACTTTTCCACACCCATGATTCCTGGATGGGTATCATGTTTACTTTGGTTTACAAGCCTGTTACTTAAAAGGGCGGTAGCAGCCTTGCAGCGCTCTAGGTTAATCTGAGTAAAGACGATGGATGATTACTCTGGGTTACGTCCTCTATTAGCACTGTTTGACATTGAAATTGAAATGAAACCTGCTAAGATGCAGATAGGGACGAATGTTAGCTAGATCTGAGATGACCTCGGCAGCAACCATATCTAAAGTCACAATCAGGCGGTTCTTACTCTTCTTGTGCGAACGAAAAACCCACGATTATGTGTCGAGACCAGGGTTCTGGGTTCGCAAATGCGTTAGCACATCCGCCGATTTCCCTAGTTTCCCAGGGATCCAGCAGACAGCCCGCTTAAGCTTGGGTGGTCTGTATACCGCAACATACCGCTAACCCATTCAGAGGTTTTCTAAGGTGAGGTCTTCACTATGAGCGTTCCGTTCTTTAAAACACAGCCATCCACCTGAATTCAAGCATTTGTTGTAACAGCCACCTCCAAAAGATGAGTTTTGCAGTGTTCGGACTCAGCCCGCTTGGCCAACGCGGACTGCTAAAGAGGAGAGAGGGGCATTGTTGTAGGAACGCTTGTTAACTCGCATTGTAGCTGTTTTGCGTTCAACGCGTGGTGTTTTAGACGCACACCTTTCATCAGAGCCGACCGCGTCGACAAAGTTCTGTCCACCAGTGCTGAACTATGTATTGGTCACAGCACCAGCATCATCCATTACCTGATGAAAGGGTCAGTTCAGCCTCCGTTTGTGAGACTTCCTATCCCGTTTCATAGACGCAACCGAAGAGCCGACCGGAGTGCTTGTGCCTTCAGCATGTGAAGTTCTTTGCACCGCTGAAGGCTCAGCTGCATCATGGGACAAAATGTCAGCGGCTGTGCAGTGAGTACCAATCGTACTCATCCTCAGTTTGCCCATTCAGTCGGATGTGGAGCCACAAAGGTCGCTTCTAGGTTCAATGAATGTTAGGCCATAGAAGCCGAGCCCCAGCCGCTGTCGAAAGGACCACGGATGGATTTCGACTATTGTAAGTTCACCTGGAGTATTAACATCCTTTATATTTTTTTGATTAATGTCGCTTCTACCTATGACGTCGAAGATATTCGAAGAATCTTTATTGAAACGATTGCATCCGATTATTGAAGAACATCGATTTATACCCGATTACTAATTCGGATTTAGAGCGAAGAACTCTACAATTGACCAAGTATATAGAGTAACCAATGAAATTAAAAAAAAACACTGGAGGAGCAAAAAAATTTGTTCTAGTGTTTTTCTTGACGTCGCTCAGGATTTCGATAAGGTATGGCATATGGGATTAAAACATAAACTTAAAAAAACTCTTCCAAATCTATTATATGAGATCGTAAGCTCTTATTTAGCGGACAAACTCCTTCGTGTTAAACGCCGGATCGAGTATTCCGAATTCAAAGAAATCGCGGAAGCATTCTTGCTCCTATTTTATTTCTTTTATACACTCGCGATATATAGCAATTAGATGATCCTATTATAGCGACGTTCGAAGATGATACGGCCATATTAGCCGTAGATGATTCAATTGTGTTTAAAGAGCTATCGATAAAATATGCGCTTGGATAAAAAACTTGGCGTATTGTTCTCAGCGAGACAAAATCCACGCACGTTTGTTTTACCTACAGAAATGTAAGCAATCTACCTATTTTTATTGACCCGGTACAAATTCCGTACGCAAATGAAGCTAAATACTTGGGAATGACGTTAGATGCCAAATTAAAATGGAAATCGCATGAACCAAATGCATTGGCTGATTCGAAAATTCCCCAAGCTTAGCATGCAAAAGAGGCTGCTTTTATACAAGCAAGTGCTAAGACTTGTTTGGACGTATGGTTGTACCAAACCAAGTAATTTTAAAATGTTACAAACTTTCCAAAATAACGTTTTTAGACAAATCGTTGATGCTTTGTGATATATTAGAAATGCACAGAGATCTAGCTATTACTTCCGTGGACGACGAAATACGAAATTTTGCGCGTAAGCAACACACTCGCGTTCTTAGCAATTGCAATGATGTTGCATAATAAAGGAATCGTGTGCGCCGACTACAATGTATACACTGTAATGTGTGGCCCCATGTTATTGTTGGTATAAGCGGGTGCTTCCGCTCGGATGTTTCCTGCCAAACGTTATAAAATAATTTAAATTAAATCTTCTTGATAGACATAAGCCTAGTTGTAGCATGAATATTTTTTTTATGGAAGGTGTATTTTGGTGAGTAAGAATCTCACATTATTATGGGGACGCGAGTTACATAAATACTTTGATTTAATTTGGGACTTATGCCTCACTTAAGTAAGAGTGCGGTATGAATAAATTGCAAAGGGAATTGAAGATGGGACAACCTATCGCAGCTGCGAGGTAGCTAAAGAGCTACAAAACAGGCGTGATTTTAGGGAAAAATGTTTACCCATCGTGGTAAAATCTAATGACAAACACATTAGGGGTACACGAGAAATGTAAGGCTAAAGCGATTTTTGTATAAAAGAACTTGGATATTCTGTAACACTTATATTTTTGGTGTGATTTTAACACTTTTGGCAATATTTTTTGAAATTTTACAAAAATCGAGGAAAATACAATTTGTTTTATAATTTTCCTTGTTTGCCTTTAAAAGAATTACCGACATGTTCGATATATAGTCGGTTACCACGCCTCTTTTTTGGAATATACACAATGTTTGTGTCTGTTCTTCAAATCCTTCCTCCACGCATGCCTTCATGGCTCTAAGTATTTTGGGTGGAAAGTTAAAGAAAAGGGGCGGCTATCATGCACCTAAATGGAAAATAAACAGTATTTTATTGTTTTTCCGGTGTTTATTTTTAGAATCTAACTCTGTTGTAAAAAATCTTAATTGTAGGTCTTTTAGGGGCTGGATTAAAGAAAAGGGGTGGCTACCGCGCCTCCAAATGGAAAACAACCAATATTTTATTTTTTTCCGCGTTAATTCTAAAATCCAACCCTCATGTAAAAATCATAATTGTAACTCTTTTGGTGGCTGAGTTAAAGAAAATAAAATAAAATAAAAATAATATGTTTTTTTTTCCGAGTTTTTTTTTTAAATCCAACCCTCATATAAAAAATCATAATTGTAGGTCTTTTGGGGGCTGCGTTAAGAGAAGTGGCGCCTACCACGCATCCTGGACGGAAAATCACATATGTTAGATTTTTTCGTGTGGTTTCTCCGCAAACCTATTACTGTACCAAATTCGAAGGTTCTACGATGATTGGAAGTGCTCCATAGTTGTAATGATAATGATGAGTAAAGAGAAATGGGCGGCTGCTACTCCCCCTGGATGGAAAATCACAAATGTTAGATTTCTCCCCGTAGTTTCTCCGTACACCCTATTACTGTGCCAAATTTCTTGATTCTATGATGATTGGAAGCTACATAGTTTTGATGCTGATGACGAGTTAAAAGAAGTGGGCGGCTGCCACGCCCCTTTATGGAGTATCAATTTAAATCCTAAATGATATATCTCTAGCTTTGTTGCAAGCGAAGTTAGCCGGGGGTCAACATGGCCTGAGTTGGTTCGTGTAAATAAGAGTGTAGTGCCAAAGTTGCTAAAGAACTTGGCTGGGCTACCGTGCCCCTTGATATTGGAAACGAAGAAAGCTCTTGGCTACGATATGATTACGGGTTCAGGTCCTTAAAGAGTTGCCTAGAAAAGAACTAATCATGTTCGTCGATCTAATAAATCCTGCGTTTAGGTTATTGTAAAGGGTGTTTTTTTAGACGTTGGTTTTTCGAATACTGACACTTTGTGGTCAAATCTGGCACTCTAATGTCATTTATATTCACTGTGGTTTGCCATTTCATCATGAACAGATTGACAAATGAGCAACGCTTGCAAATCGTGCAAATTTATTTCGAAAATAATGGTTCCGTTCGCGAAGTTTACCGCGAAAATTTGTTCAGTGATGAGGCTAATTTTGGGTTGAATTGGTACGTCAACAAAAAAAAAATGCGGCATTTGGAGTGAAGAGAATCTACATGAGACCCTAAAATGCCATTACATCGACAAAAATAGACTGTTTGGTGTGCTCTATGGTCTGGTGGAGTCATTGGGCCATACTTCTTCCGAAATGATGCTGGAGAGTCAGTTACCTTTAATGGCGACCGGTATAGAGCCATGATAATCGACTATTTCCCGACTGTTCCCGAATTGGATGACATTAATGTGGATGAGATGTGCTTCCAACAATAAGGCGCTACATGGCACACAGCGCACGCAACAAAAGATTTATTGAAGGAAACTTCCGATGAGCGCATAGTTTCGCGGAATGGACATGTCAATTGGCCACCAAGATCGTGTGATTTGACACCATTGGATTATTTTCTTTGGGGATATGTGAAGGCGCTCGCCTACGCCAACAAACCAGAAACGTTAGGGGACCTGGAAGCCAACAATCGTGGCGTTATTGCCGACATAGAGCACCAAATGCTTTAAAAAGTGGATGGAAATTGGACCTCTCGACTTGTCTTTATTCGAACCAGCCGCGGCGGCCACATGCCCGAAATTATATAATTATCCTTCCAATAAAGCCAAATTGATGAACATTAAAATGATTTTCTTGTGTTTTATTTCAATTCGAAGTTCTATACCTCTAAAAAAAACAACCTTTATATTCCACGACAGTGGAAAGTAGCGGATTTCATAATGATATCGCTGATATCGCTTTTTCCAATGATGTCGAGAGTATTCGAAAAGATTTTATTGAAGCGATTGCATCCGATTATTGAAGAGCGCCTATTAATACCTGATCACCAATTCGGGTTCAGAATCAAGCACTCCACAATCGACCAGGTTTATAGAGTAACTAGTGAAATAGAAAAAGTCCTAGAGGAAAAAAATATTTGCTTTAGCGTTTTTCTCGACGTCTCCCAGGCCCTTGATAAAGTATGGCATACGGGATTGAAACATAAGATAAAATTAGCCTTTATGCAAATATATCAGACATAAACTTCTTATTTAACGCGTAGCCTCTCCCGTATTAAACATGGCAATGAATATTCGAATTCAAAGAATCCGCGGCGGGAGTTCCATGCCAGACAGCATGGTGTATATAAAACTTTGGTGTTGTGGATTAAAGCAAGTGCGTCATAACAAGGGTAAATAGGCGCTGCCCCCAAGGTGATGTTCTGTCTCCCCTCCTATGGTGTATGGTGGTAGACTCTTTGCTTACGGCTCTCAATTTTTCTGGAAACTATACTTAAGCTTATGCGGATGATATCGCCGTTCTATCTATAAGTTCAAATCTGGGGCTGTCTGCTCTCAGGCCCAGAGATCCCTGGATTTATATCTAATTGGGTATATGCTAAAAACCATTTTTCGCTTAAAGAGAGGTAGCTTCTGCTACCATGCGCACTGGAATTATGAAGAACTTGCTCCAGAATATCCCTGTTTTATGGATCTGCCGTCTGATGCAATGACACCAAAAATCCTTCTGCGACAAAAGTACCACGTCGAATCTCCGCAGGTAACAGAATGGCTTCAGCCAGACTCTTACCCATGGATTGAATGCCATCGTATTTTCACGGATGGCTACAAAACCGGACAGGGGTATGGTGCTGGAGTCTTCGTGGAACGTGATAACATAAGACTTTGGTATGCATCCTTTTTCCAAGCAGAGGTTTTTGCCATTCTAATGGCTATGCGCTATATTGTGAATAACTAGTGAAGGGCTAGAGCCATTTGCATTTGCAGTGACAGCCAAGCTGCATTAAAAGTCCTGCTAAGCCCTAGATACCAGTGTGACCTGGGACCCAAACAAGATTTACTGTGTTCAGCCTACCGACCAAATTCAGAGAAAGCTTGAGTTCTAGCTCTAAATTTGAAGAGGTAAAGGTTGTCATGGGAACGATGGAAGCTTCATAAGAATCGATGTATAAGCACTGTGTTCCCATGGTTACAGTAATTTGTGTTCAAAGGAACATATCAATTTGTCCTAATTTAAGGGATGAAGCAATTAAAGAAAAAAGGACGTCGTATACGGGGCTGTCTCTGCTTGAGCGCCAGTTAAATTTGTCCTTTTTGAGGACATTAAAAAAGATATGCTAGCACGGGCCCGAAGGAACGCCCGCATCTCGAACTATACCAATCAAAACGATTATTTTACTTTTATTAATTCACGTTAATTAAATGACCGATACAAATGAAGACAAACTTAGACTAACTTAGCGGAAAAGCAGAAGAGCGGAGGAGAAGTAGAAGCTGCCCGTGATGAAGAAAACACAAATAAATCTTATAGTTTCACACCATTACCACTGGATACGCGTGCGATGGCATATTTGACGAATCATAACTCAAGCTTTCTCTGAATTTGGTCGGAAGGCTGAACACAGTGAATCTTGCTTGGCTCATCACTGAACAAAATTTTCGCGGTAAACTTCGCGAACGGAACCATTATTTTCGAAATAAATTTGCACGATTTGCGAGCGTTGTTCATTTGTCACCTGTTCATGATGAAATGGCAAACCAAAGCGAACATAAATGACATTAGAGTTGCCAGATTTGACCACAAAATGTCAGTTTTATCTCTATTCGAAAAACCAACCTCTAAAACAAACTACCTTTTCAATAACCTAAACGCAGCATTTATTAGATAGACGAACATGATTAGTTCTTTTCTAGGCAAATCTTTAAGGACCTGCACCCGTAATCATATCGTATCTAAGAGCTTTCTTCGTTTTCAATATCAGGGCACGGTAGCCCAGCCAACTTTTTAGCAACTTTGGCACTACACCCTTATTTACATGAACCAACTTTGACCTCCCTCTAACTTCGCTTAGAACAAAGCTAGAGATATACAATTCAGGATTTATTGTGACGCAGCAGGAGGCTCTATGCCAAATTTTAACTACTTCACATGAGCGGTTCCTGAGTTATAAGGTCCCAAATTTAGCAAAAGTAGTATCCACTGACTCACTAACAGGTCATCAGCACTATGGAGCATTTCCAATTATCGTAGAAACTTGAAATTTTGCACAGTAATAGGGTTGCGGAGAAACCACAGAGAAAAATCTAACAAGTTAATATTTCATCCAGGGGCCGTGGCAGCCGCCCACTTCTTTTAACTCATCATCAGCATCAAAACTATGTTGCACAATCATCATAGAACCAAGAAATTTGGCACAGTAATAGGGTGTGCGGGAAATCACGGGGAGATTTCGGACATATGTGATTTTCCTTCTAGGAGGCGTGGTAGCCGCCACTTCTCTTAACGCAGCCCAAAAGACCTACAATTATGATTTTTTACATGAGGGTTGAATTTTAAGACAAAAACTTCTTTAACTTTCCACCCAAAATACTTATAGCCATGATGGCATACGTAATGGAAGGATTTGAAGAACAGACACAACCATTGTGTATATTCCAAAAAAGAGGCGTGGCAACCGACTATATATCATTCTATAGTTATGAAATCTAACATCTCGGTAATTCTTTTAAAGGCTAACAAGGAAAATTATAGATCAAATTTTATTTTCCTCGAAAGGGGCCGTTTACGTTCGGCCAAAAGCCCTACAATTTTAAAATTTTGTAAAATTTCAAAAAATCTTTGCCAAAAGTATTAAAATCTAACCAAAAACATAAATGTTACAGAATAGCCAAGTTCTTTTATACAAAAATCGATTTAGCCTTACATTTCTCGTGTACCCCTAATGTGTTTATCATTAGATTTTACCATGCCGGGTAAGAATCTTTTCCTTAAAATCACGCCTGTTTTGTAGCTTTTTAGCTACTTCGCAACCGCGATAGATTGTCCCATTCCTTTGCAATTTATTCATACCGCACTCTTACTTACTCTTACTTAAGTGAGACATAAAAAAATATTCATGCTTATATCTATCAAGCAGATTTAATTTAAATTACTTAATAACGTTTGGCAGGAAACATCCGAGCGGAAGCACCCGCTTATACCAACAATAACATGCGGTTACACATTACAGTGTACACATTGTAGGCGGCGCACACGATTGCTAAGAACGCGAGTGTGTTGTTTATGCGCGATATTTCGTATTTCGTCGTCCACGGAAGTAATAGCTATATCTCTGTGCGTTTCTGATATACCACAAAGCTTCAACGAATTGTCTAAAAAGGTTATTTTGGAAAGTTTGTAACATTTTAAAATTACTCGGTTTGGTACAACCCTTACGTTTTACACCATACGCCCAAACAGGTTTTAGCACTTGCTTGTATAAAATCAGCCTCTTTTGCATGCCAAGCTTGGGGAATTTTCGAATCAGCCAATGCATTTGGTTAAATCTGTTACTTCTTAACATGGGATTTCCATTTTAATTTGGCATCTAACGTCATTCCCAAGTATTTAGCTTCGTTTGCGTACGGAATTGGTACCGAGTCAATAAAAATATATAGATTGCTTACATTTCTGTAGGTAAAATAAACGTGCGTGGATTTTGTCTCGTTGAGAACAATACGCAAAGTTTTTTATCCAGGCGCATATTTTATCGATAGCTCTTTAAACACAATTGAATCATCAATCATCTACGGCTAATATGGCCGCATCATCTACATACGTCGCTATAATAGGATCATCTAATTGCGATATATCACGAGTGTATAAAAGAAATAAAATAGGAGCAATAATGCTTCCGCTTCTTTGAATTCGGAATACTCGATCCGGCGTTTAACACGAAGGAGTTTTTCCGCTAAATAAGAGCTTACGATCTCGTATAATAGTTTTTGGAGAGTTTTTTTATGTTTATGTTTTAATCTCATATGCCATACCTTATTGAAATCCTGAGCGACGTCAAGAAAAACACTAGAACAAATTTTTTTGTCTCCTCCAGTGTTTTTTTTAATTTCATTGGTTACTCTATATACTTGGTTAATAGTAAAGTTATTCGTTCTAAATCCGAATTGGTAATCGGGTATTAATCAATGTTCTTCAATAATCAGATGCAATCGTCTTCGAATATCTTCAACGTTATAGGTAATAGCGATATTAGTCAAAAAAATTTAAAGGATGTTAATACTCCAGGTGGTACTTACAATAGCCGAAATCCATCCGTGGTCCTTTCGACAGCGGCTGGGGCTCGGCTTCTGGGGCCTAACAGTCATTGAACCTAGAAACGACCTTTCGTGGCTCCACGTCCGGCTCATTGGGCAAACTGAGCATGAGTAAGATTGGTATCCGCTGCACCGCCGCTGACAGCTTGTCCCATGATATCTCTACGGTTGAACGGGCTCCTAAAGTGGCTGGCTTTGAGGTGCAACTCACTAAGGGGTAGTGGAAGAGGAAAGGGAATCAGCTGAGTATTCAGCGGTGCAAAGAAGCTTCACAGGCCGAAGGCACAAGCACTCCAGTCGGCTCTTCGGTTGCGTCTATGAAACGGGATAGGAAGTCTCACAGGCTGATCTGACCCTTTCATCAGGCAATGACTCCTCTTCTGCTGAACCGCAAAGTAAAAAGATGCGATCCAAGCTCGTTAAGAGATACAACCCAGCAGTGGTAGTGATGAGTATGAGTAAGGAAAGTGCACATGTTGTTGGTGCTGCTCGTGCACTGGTAATGGATGATGCTGGTGCTGTGACCAATACATGGTTCAGCACTGGTGGACAGAACTTTGTCGATGAGGTCGGCTCTGATGAAAGTTGTGCGTCTAAAACACCACGCGTTGAACGCAAAACAGCTAAAATGCGAGTTAACAAGCGTTCCTACAACAATGCCGCTCTCTCCTCTTTAGCAGTTCGTATTGGCCAAGCGGGCAATGATGATAGCATAAGTCATGCAGAGTCTAAACACTGCAAAACTCATCCTTTGGAGGTGGCTGTTACAAGAAATTCTTGAATTCAGGTGGAGTTTGGCTGTGTTTTAAAGAACGGAACGCTCATAGTAAAGACCTCATCTTAGAAAACCTCTGAATGGATTAGCGGTATGGTGCCGAAAATCACTCCGCCAAGGACTTCATCATTTGCGGTCTATAGACCACCCAAGCTTAAGCGAGCTGTCTTCTGGATCCCTGGGAAACTAGGGAAATCGGCGGATGTGTTAAAACATTTATGAACCCAGAACCCTGGTCTCGACACAAAAGCCTGGGTTGTCCGTTCACACAAAAAGAGTAAGAACCGCCACAATGAAGGTGGTAGGCCCCTGATTGCGACTATAGATATGGTTGCTGTCGAGGTCGTCTCAAACCTAGGTAACATTCGTCCCTATCTACATCTTGGCAGGATTCATTTCAATTTCAATGTCAAAAGTTCATCTATTACCAGGATCCATATGAGTAGGGAAAGGACACCTTCTTGTAATGTTCCTCTACTTACTTTCCGTCCGGTACATATTTCGCCAAGGTAACTCTTGATCCGACGTATGCCTAGCATGATTCCTATCCAGTCGCGTAGCTTGTGTCTGGTTCGTTGTTATTGAACGCTATATATCTAGGAATGCACACAGAGTATACTCCTTTTGTTGTAAGGATTTTTCCACGTTATGTAGTGCAGTGTCGACGGATCTACTTTTTAAATATGCATGCTGTGATTTAGATAGGTAGTTATTACCAATCACTTCTCTGACAAACCCGTGAATAAGCCAGTGTCTTTAGAACAAGGACAGGCTTATCGGTCCGTAGTCCTTTGTTGTAGTGTGACTTGCCTTCCCTGCTTTTAGAATGAAGATCACTCGAACTTCATTCCAAACTTTGAGAACGTGGCAGAGCAGTTGACAGCTATTGTATATAATCCTCCGACATGGAATGATAGTTTCCTCAGCTTTTTAGATCATTATCGGTCGTATGTTGTGTATCCCTGGTGCTTTGAGGGGAGCGAAAAATCTGATCGCCCTGGCTAATCTTTTATCGTCGATTTTCGCCTTAATCTTTTCCTCCTCCATTCCCTCCGTGAACCTTCCTTTTCTGTATTGTAAGCTGCATGGCTCTCTTCAGCGTGGGAAGTGGGTTTCTGTTAGTACTTCTAGCGTCTCCTCATGAGACTCTGTCAAGTTCCCGTCGGTTTTCCTAAGGGGACACCGGTATTTGTTCTTTGGATAGAACTTTTCTGAGGCGAGACGCTTCCGTTGTTGATTCGATATATTCACCACGAGTTTTTCTTAGCGTATCAGTCTCTTTTTTGAGGATTCTTACACTCTCCTTGTAGGTCGTGCATTCGATAAACCCCTCTTTTGCAAGGCTCCATCTAGATCTGGTGATTTGAATAAGCTCCGCAATCTTGAAGTTCCACCAGGGCGGGCGTTTTTTACCTGTATTGCCGCGGTTAGGGCAGGAGATTTCAATTCCCTGTAGTTCTTTTTTGAACTTACCCCAGTTCGCTCTTCTTCGGTTTTTGAAATCTTTCCTGTCTTGAGAGCCTATGTCAAAAAGTATCCAGCAGTGGTCAGATAGGGATGCCTGGCTGTATACTCTCCAGTTTGTCACTTGAACAGAACTATTATGAGATACGAAAGTAACGTATAGGACTTCCTATTTATTCGCTGTAATAAAGGTAGGATCGTTACCCCTATTGCAGACGAGAAGATTGGAGTAAAGGACAAAATCAAACAAATGATCACCTCTAGCATTGATGTCTGAGCTGCCCCAGATGGTATGGTGGGCGTTGATATCACAGCTTAAGACTACATTTTTCTTACCGTGTTCGGACGCTGTCCCTAGCGCCCTCACAGAGTCCGGGGGGATCGAGTTACCGTCATCGCATAGCATATCAGCTGATGCCACGGTGTAGCTCTCATCCGTCCCTCTGACTTCCACTGCCGTGAAATCACCTTTGCTGAAATTATATAATATAAGTATGTGAATGTTATTCTTCGCTACGATACAAGTTCTCACCTTTCCTTTGCTACTATTGTAAAAATGACAATAGTTTTTCAGCCCCAATCCTAAAACGCTGTTTTTGTTTATCCAGGGTTATTGAATTAGGGATAGATCCAGCTGCTCCCTTTCAAGAAGCAGCCTCAGGTTGTCCGAGGCAACCTTACTGTGATGGAGATTTGGACTACCTTAATCATCTCCCGTATTCTCCACCTCCATCTCAGTCTCCGTCGACTGTTTGCTGTCGGCCGTCCTCTTGAGCAGCTTGAGGGTTACCTCGCTCGCTGCAAAGGAGAGCGAAACCTGCAGGCTCGCCTTTAGGTTATCGGGCGGTTCGTCGAAGAAGACAATATAGCCCCTGGAACCGTTTTTCGGCTCTTCCTCGCTCACAATCTCCCAATCCTGCATCGGAATCTGGGGATTCTGAGCTTGCAAGATGCGGAGGATGTAATTTTTTCTATTTACATCTCTGGGATAACCAGCCTTTCCATCGCCCTCTTTGGGACTTTGTCTATGGGAACAGCTTTCAATTCTACGCCTTCCCATAGCGCCAGTGCGTCCACTGCAGACTTGGTTAAGACATTTGACGCCTAGTCCTTGCATTCTATGTATGTGATGGCATCTCATTTTCCCATAAGCCGGAGCGATCGCACCAGTATTCTCCCAAATGTGGTTGACAATCGCTGCCCCTAAAGGATCATTCACATGAGAGCGAATCGCGAGCTGCAAACAAAGGAATATTCGTAAATTCTGACATTTCTTCCACATGACAACTTTTCGCGGGTTTGTGGATCGCGTCTGTATTATGTAGATTGTGAATATAGAGTGACAGTTCGCGGCAAGATTTTTTAAATTCGCGGAAAAATGTTTGTAATTGTAAATATTGCTATTTAAATCAATTTAGACTCAGTTTTTTTTTTAATAGGATGTTAGATCAATTAAATAAAATCCTATTGTGGTTGAAGCAATAGAAATTTTCTATTCATAAATACATTAAAATTGATTTGTTTCCGATTGGCCCTTTCGCAATTCGCTCTCATTTGAATAGTCCTTAAGGCCTGCTGTTTCCTCTTGCCTCATTCCAAAGAGTACTGTTCGCTCGGTTTCTTAGAGTCAATTACAGCTAGCTGTAGCGGATTCCTCGTTGCCGCGCTGCATCGGACACCCGGAATCGCGTTCGGACCCTTAGGGTCTTCCGTGGACGTCACACACATTTTAGCCTTCTTTGGCGTCTTGGGTGCGTCCTCGGACGACGGCATTGTCTTCTTAGCAAACTCTTCTCGTTTTCGGGTTGTAATCCATTTGAGCCTGGTTTTTTAATGGCTCCGTGGATTTTAGTACCTTCATCTCTGGCAATGACGCTTCTGTTGGCCTTAGGGGCAGTTTTGGCAGAGACGTCGTCCCTTGGCTTTTCAGGCATGCGTCCTTTGCCGGCCGCGATTTTGGCCTTAAGCGTTAACCTGGGCGGTGGCCTTGTGGTAACTTCGTTGGCTATCGTGTCTCTGGCCCACACAGAGTGTAGGCGTCTGGCCTTATTGAATAACCTCTTCCGTGCTAAACCAGGGATAATCTTTTTCATTTTGGCCTCATTTGAGTTCCCGTGTTTCTTGTCAGACTCGGAGGGTTCAGCAAATAGCTGTTCCTCCCTCTCCTTGGAGAGCTCCTCATCTGTTAGACCGCTTTCAATGGAGTCATCTAGGTTGCATTGAACCACTGATAGGGTGTCGTCCATGCCTTCGGCTCTTTGCGTGCCCTCCTCATCCTTGTTTTTAATGTTTTTAAATGTATCTTGGAAATTTTGAACCAACGATTATGTCCGAAAGGTGTGATCCGTCCAGGCAGAGCCGACTTACGGGTATAAGGCGCTTATGCAACCGGCCTTGCCTCAGCATCGGAGGGGACCTTAAGCGATCAGTTCTTTAACCACTTCTGACCACGCAGTTCTCGGCATGGGTACCTGGGATTTTATTCCGCGGGCTTACTCCCTGATGCACTCAAAATAAGAGTTGGAGGGCTTAGTCGCCTACCTCATAAGCCATTCGTCCGAGGCATGCCTGTCAGTATGCGGCGTTCGCCTACCACTGATAGTGTTGATCCGGACAAAAGGTCCTGAGTCAGATTAAGCACACCAACCACGTCAAGGTGTCACTCCGTGCGTGAATTATTCTATAAAGGCACATCAGTTTTTTGTAAAATTAAAACACAGACAACCATTGATATTGGACTGAAATGTTTAATTGAGTTTTAACGGGGGCTCTTAAGTTGCTAACAACGGCTTGGAATTTCGGGAGTACTTTTCAATACTTTCCAAAAGCAAATACTGATAAAAACGTAAACCTTGAGTAACGTTTGGACATTGGAACATCATAAAAGAAATGTTACTCACTTACTTAACGGGATCCCCACCCGTGAAGAGTCCCTTTCTGAGACGCGACAGCTTTTCATCATCTGCGATCCCAGGCACGCTGCATCCAGTTATCCAGGCTAAGCGCTCTGGCATCCGCGATGGCTTGGTCTTTAAAACTGAAGTTCGGTCTTTCTTATCGTCACTTACCTCGAGACTGGGATTCGAAGATCCTAGTAGCTGAAGTATTATTGTCCATTCCCCCGATGTGGCTGAGTCAATGTAGTCGACGAGCTATGGCTTTTTGGACGACACCCACATCTTGGTACACCTAGAGTTTCAGGTTGCATCTTCTCCTCCATTCGCAATCCTCACACACCAAATATCCGCCGAAGAATTTTTCTTCGATGAAGCCAAGCATTAAGTCTACTTTCCTACTTATTGTCCAGCAATCCGTGCCATATAACAGAACTGGCAGAAAAAGGGTTCTATAGAGCATACACTTTGTCCTTGGTGTGTTTTGAACTCATATGTTTCGCCAAACCGAAGAAGCAGCGAAGATTGAAGAAATGACATGATAGGGCATAAACTTGCAAAAATTCGATGGGTGTTTCGAGAGTTCTGATGAGCCAAACTGCAAAGTCCACCGTGCGTTCTCCAGCGCCACGCGACACAATTGGATAAGTTTTGCCGAGATACCCGAATTCGGCCATCGTCATGCAGAGGTCCTAGTGAATATTATGATATGCGGCTTTAAAGTCAATAAAGAGGTGGCGTGTCTTCACTTGAAATTCGTTGATCTATTCCAGGATTTGCTTCAGTGTGAAAATTTGGTCTATATGGTACGCCCCCATTTGTGATTGGTGATTGCAGAAGGGCTTGAGTTGTTCACACAGTACTTGTGTGCATCCTTTATGCATCATGTGTCAGGGATATGCCTCTATGATTTTTTCAAGACATAGGATCGCTTTTCTTGTAGCTGGGCATATGCGCGTTGTTGACTATGTTTCCTTTGCTGCAACGAAGAGTCTGCGTTCCGGTCTTGAAGACAGCAGCCAGTTGCTTGAGTTTTCTACAAAACCTCCGGATGTTGTTTCGATCTCCTTAATCTGAAAGATTGCCTACTCTATTTCTTTCTATATAAGATATTTTTTGCAAAATTTTCAAGTCTCTATTAAATGTGTGAAAGTCCGATCTTTATATTTAATAACAAAAGCAATCATTTCACTGATCAACGCAAAAACTTTCTCTCAATTTTTGGCATTATTATTTAAGGTAACCCACTCAAATTGAAAGTGCTTAGCCTCCTAGTTTTGAAAACTTAGAACTCATGGTTGTTTTCTTTTCGTTATTATGACAGTGGTTTTAAAAATGTGTTACTCTTCATGCGTTGTTTGCAGTTTTTATGGAAGACGCTGGTACAGTGTTATTATGTACCAGTACCACAGCTTTCTTCGAGACCTTAAAATTTATACTGAGAAGCCAAAATTTGCAACATATACTCCCTAGGGTTCTGAAATGGTAAAGTGTTAAAATTTTGTAAATAACTCGCATTCCCAAGCCCACAATTTATCAAAAACCGGTTTAAAGCTGCAGTTGAAGAGATGAAGGGTTCAAACTTGAACACAATATAAAGACACTGAACTTCTTCACAAATTTGCACATATAAAGTTTTTTGCCGTGCCTAGTAGTTTTGAAGGTGTAAAACTCATGTTTGTTTTCTTTTCGTTATTATTACAGTAGTTATAAAAATGTTTTACACTTCATGCATTGATTGCAGTTCTTATGGAAGATGCTGGTACAGTATTATTATGTACCACTGGTTTCGATACCTTAGATCCCACACAAGTTGAAAGTTTGCCATGATAGCATTGTATTTAAAGATGTTGTTTTTTCTTCAAGTTCTGTTAGAGTCGTTATGGAGAATGCTGGTACGCAGTAACTTTCGTAGATCAGCTTGATTTAGCTGCAATATACAACATGTATGTATATTAATTTTGACACATAGTTTGAAACAGCTCTCAATATTCGTCGAAGACAAAAAAAAGTATATATATTTATGGTCAGGACCAAAACCTAAGACTATATAGGAATATCCACCCGTCCTTATCAGTTTTTGAGGCCTTTAAATTTATACTAGTAAGCCGAAATTTGGAACATTTACTCCCTAGGGTTCCGAAATCGAAAAGTGTTAAAACTTTGTAAATACGCCCGCTGCCAAGCCCACAATTTAGAAGAAACCGTTCAAAAGCTACAGTTGAATAGATGAAGGGTTCAAACCTGAACAAAATATGTAGGCACTGAACTCCTTCACAAATTTGCCATATCAAGCTTTTTGCCGAGGCTACTTTTTGAGGGCGTTTTTTAACAATATGTTGTTTTCATTGAAAACTTCTATAGAAAACGAAAAATACTGTATAATAAGATATTTAGTATATAACCCATTAAAGGTTTTGGCTTCGCCCACTTTTTGGGGATGTTTTCATAAAATGAAATCATATGCTATAAATCATGTTCTTAAGGTTTTTTTTGGGGGGCATATATTGTTAGGGTATAACTGTTCTTTTTGCCCCAAGCGGATACGAATTCAATAGCGGGAATTCAGTATTCATTGCATACCTCAATACCACCATTGTGGAAAATAACTGTATAACAAGATATTTAGTATATAACCCATACAAAGGTTTTGGGTACGCCCACTTTTTGGGGATGTTTTCAAAAAATGAAATAATATGCTATCCATCATGTTCCTAAGGTTTTTTTCGGGGGGCATATATTGTTAGGGTATCACTGTTCTTTTTGCCGCAAGCGGATACGAATTCAAAAGCGGGAATTCAGTATTCATTGCATACCTCAATACCACCACAATGGTATTGAGGTATGCAAGATATACTTCCAAACTACGCTGGATGTTAGTGAAAAGCTCTGAAAATATACAGAGAAAAATGTTTTTACATCGCTTGATACTGCCTCGGCAGATGGAAGAGTTAAACAGACACGCAATAATAAAACTCATTGCATTCGAAATTCAAGCCATTTTAGTGAAAAATTCCATGCTGTTAACTCGCGCTATTGCCGCAGAGGTACAACTAAAAAATACGTATCGCAAGAATATGAATCTCTCACCAATATTTACGGAGAGTATCAAAACCAATGCCAGGAAAATGTAATTAAGCCGGCTTCAGATTTTATTTTCAAACAAATTTTTAACTGAATATAATATAGGAATTCATGCACCAAAAAAATACAAGTGTTCTACTTTGCTTCTGTCTTCTGTCTCCATCAGATACTGAAAAACTTAAATATGACCAGCACTTCGCTGAAAATGTGGCAATAAACAAACAGTATCGTGCCGATCAGCACAGAGCACGGACGAACAAATCTTACATTATCTGAAAAAAGTGCCTTGCGGTAGCAGTATTTTATTTTTCTATGCACGCAAATATGCAGTGTATAATTAAACTTCAACACAAAATGGATGCTGTTTCATGTGGGGCGAAAAAGTTAGGAAAATATAATGCAATGAAGTTTATAAGGCTATGGAGTTATATATGTTGAAACTTGATGAAAGAAAAATCAAAAATAGCTTCATACTGCGATAACTGTGCCGGCAAACAAAAAAATTAAGCAATGCTGTCACCGATCATCAACTTTTTAAAGAAATCTATTTATAAAAAACCGTATTCATGCCCAGCGAATGTGGCACGATTGTAAGTCTTTTAACTGTTTTGATGTCATTTAACGCTTTTTAAAGCCTTTTCACTTTAACTAAAAAAAACACTTTATTTCTGTGACTTTAACGTTAGTAGCTTAATTCGTATGAAATACGGTAGACAATAAAAATACCCCCCAATTAAACATTATATAAGAATATTTTATTTTTGAAGGGAAGAATATAGACCAGCACAGAATTTTTTTTCATATTATATATTAAAGTTTATTTTTTTGTTTCATACGTTTTGGATTTTTAAGTAATTTTGTATTGTTTTTCCATCACTATTGCAACTCGAATACCGTCATAACTTTATCTTCAAAGCTTTTCCTTGAAAAACACATTACGCTATATATATATACATACTAGTCTTCAGGAATGACGAACGACAATTCCAGGAAAATATAAGTTCAACTTTCAAATGCGTTGTTGAAAATACTTAAATGCGGTTAAAAGACTTACAGTTAAATGAATATAATCAAAAGACTTGCTGACTACAAAAAAAATACAAAATATAGAAAACTTACAGCTGACATAAAAAATGTAAGCAGTCCCGAAGTACTGCAGTCTTTTAACTTTCAGTCAATTGACAATGGAACAAAACATAGCAGTCAGCTTGTGTTAACTTACCAGTCATGACTGCAAAAAATTAGTAGTGAATGTGGTCCGTTAGTTTAAGTCAATTGGTAAGTTAAAAGACACAATTAACTGCAGTACTGAATTAACTGCATTCTTTACATCTGTGCTAAACAAAAATATATAAACAAAATATGCGTTGTACACCTAAACGATATTTTAATTTTCAGCACCACCTTAGACGAACACACTACAAATATAAAAAAAAATATTTAACAAACTTAGAGAACAAAACCTTAAGATGCAAGTGGAGAAGTGTAATTTTTTTAGCACAAATACAGAATACCTAGGACATACCCTAACAACGGATGGTATTACGCCTAATATGAGTAAAATTGAAAATATTCAGAACCCTAAATTACCTGAATCATAGAAACAAACAAAGTCATTTTCACTGGCTACTATAGAAAGCTTGACCAAGACCAAATATATAATATTAAAGAATACGAAAATTAACTAAAGAGATCCTCAACACATAGATTCATTTCAAAACCTTTAAATATTACTTATTAATACGCCAATTTTAAGATACCCTGATAAGATATTCAAACTTATAAGGGACACAGGACGAATATCCCTTAAGTTATGCAAGTAGGACTCTTAATGACCACGAAAAACAATATTCCATATTTGCACATGCAACAGAGCAAAATATAGAAGAAATCCTATTAAGCCAAAGTTTCACATAACTGAAACTCTAAGTGATATAAATCAAATAATTCATTTAGATGACTACATAAATAAAAAACATAGTTTTTTAACCTCCATTGACAAGTTCTCAAAACATGCAGTTGTTCTTTATGTAGGATATAGGTATAGTGTCACGTTGGCAAAATACGATTATATTTTTCCATCAAAGGAAATCCACATTTAGTTGTTTTAGAGTGAGTTTAATTCCGTAAATGTTAAAGAACTTTTTAGACAAGAAGGAGTAGAAATGCATTTCACTCAGGTAATGCAGGTATAGAAAGGATCCATGGTACAATAATCAGATTTTCCAACACAGTAAAGACTCTTTAAATGCATAGAATGGTAGAATAAGTCCATTCATTCTGTTATAAAAACCAAACCTATAGATATAGTAGAGGGAAAAGTTGATAAAAAGCAAATAGAAAAATAGAAAAGCAGATGACAAAGAAAAGGTTATTAACAAACGAAATAAAAAACGGGAAGATTACAACCAAAATAAAGAATTAGGTTATGTTAAAAATTATAAGGCACTTAGACATAGAGATGAACCTAAATATAGGGAACCCCAGCTAATAACATACATATATATTAGATACATTCAAAAATAATATAACTTATTGATCTGCCCCGTAATCAAATCGTATCCAGGAGCCATACCGCAGTTCAGCTAGCGACACAGTCTTTATTTTCAAATTGTCTGGTATCTTTCAATTAGCTCTTGACCGTCAAAGGGCTTAAATGTTTTTTCTAAATGCTCGGCAAATATGTTGGCTTTTTTTTTATCTCCTTTCGCAAATTTTCCATTATCTTTTCTGATAGGAGTCGCTTGAGTTTTTTGATTTTTAATGCTTTTCATAGCTTTTCAGAGCAAGTACTTTGCACTCTTATCCGCAGTGAGACCTTGAAGATATGAAGACACTTCGCGGTTTTTAAAGTCCTGAATCTTTTTCTACATACATTATTTAATATCAATTTTTACACGCTTTTCTTTCCTCTTTTAATAATTCGGTTATTTCCCGAGAATATTTTTTTGTCCCTTTTCGATTTTGTTATCCTTTTTTCTTTATTACTCCATACTATTAAACCAGGCAGAGATTTGTATGACACCGATTAATTTATTAACTTCGTCTTCAAATTCATATGGCGTTTGAAGAGATACGTTAAGATCGATTTTATTTGCGCAGTCTTTTTTTTTAAAGCCTAAACTAGTTAAACTGGGTGGACCGTCCTTTTCATGTAGGCAGCTGCTAATAGTCAGAATGACTGGCTAGTGGTCGGAGGAGAGATCGAAGCTTTCCTTTACTTTAACAGAGGTGCCAGACACAGCCTCTGCGATATAAAAATCTATAAGGTCTGGAGTTTTCGACGAATCCGACGGGCAATACGTTGGTTTATCTGTCGAGAAAAAGTCGACCCCGAATTACATACCGTCTTCGAATGGGAATCTACCTTATATTATATATGGTAATAGACGCAATATCATAATTTTTGCGTTTCTTTTTCACGCGTATTATCTAGCTCAATTTTTGTGCCAAGTGAATGTTCTATGGTGTCTTTTATAAGCAAAGACGCTCCGCCTCTTACCCTTTCCGATAGGTGATATGCGTGATAAGCGCTATATACTCTTATTCTTGTACTTTATTCCTTCGTTAGATGCGTTTCAATTATGCATACGTCAATATCTATTGTGCAAAGAAAACCTCTAGCTTGTCCCTCTTTTATAGGAGCCCGTTCGCATCCCATGTTAGTATTTTTAATTTGGTTGCGTCTAACATATTTAAGTTGAATGATCATTTCCTCGAAATTTTTGGTGGAGCTCCTCTAACTTTTCAAACATGCGTTTATTTAACCGCCTCAGTTCTTCCGGATCGCGACTCTGTTCTTAAATCGCGGAGAAAACTTCGGCTCCTGGATTAGGCGTTATTTCATTTTGTTGATTCACTCTCAACGCGGCCTCGACATATGTCTGTGGTCGAGTATTTGACGACTTTTCAATACTAATTTTCTTTTCTCGCGGCTGTTTGGAATTCCTATAGAATTCGACGACACATTTTAAGCAACAAGGTAGTGTGTTTGTAACCTTGGCAACGTTTACACTGATAGACGAGTCGAGTCCTTTGTCGGTTATATTTTGATATTTGATATTTTTTTGATATTTATTGATTTAGTTTAAAACATTTACAAAGATTACAATGAAGTATATATAATGACGTAAATGTGATCCTGAATGATTTATTTATTTGTTTATTACAATTTAATATTAAATTATAAAATTTGATTTAGTTTAGCATGAGAGTTAAATTTAAATTGAAACTGGATAAAAATGTTTACATTCAAATGATAAAAGAGCAATAGAAAAGTTATCAATTTAGGCAACAACGTTAACAAAATTATAATAGAAATATTAAAATACAAAGTTATAAAATAGATATATAAAATATTGAATATTATAAGGCCTATAATTATCAGCCAAGTAAGAAAAAAGAGATACGCTGAAACGGTCTACAAAACAAAGTCTTCTTACGCCAAGAGGGAGAGATTTGCATAAGCGAAAAGCAAGAACAAAAAATTGTCGCTCGGTTATAATGCATGTTGCACGCTGAGGGATTATAGTTAGAGTACGAGTCAGGTTTGACAAAGAAAGTTTTTGAAATAGGTATTCTGGACTACGTGAAATTATGATTTAATGCAAATATTTTATAGCACAATAGTCTAAGTATTTGTCCAGCGTTAAGTCAAGAACTTTAGTTTTATATGCGGATATACAATCCTGGCGCTTTAAGCCAAACACATAACGAGTAACATTGTTAAAGACGGCATTAAGCTGTCTTCTAGATTCAGCACTGCAGTACATTGTAACCTCAGACCCAAAAGATAAAATTGGAATAATAAGAGATCTTACTAACATTATTCTTGTTTTGACAGGAGTATAATACGGTGACAAATATAGGTTACGCAGACATCCATATATTTTTCCTACTACAATAAGAACATGAAGGTCCCATCTTAAGTTGTGATCAAACCAGATAGCCATATTTTCAGCTTTATCAACTAATTGTATACATTCATTCCCTAAACATAAACTAGAGAAATAAGAGGAATCAATACCATTTTTGGTTATTAGCATGCATTTTGCATTTTAGGGTTTAAACATAAACTGTTTCTTTGTGACCATTGAAAAATGCTTTCGAGAATACAATTGAACCTGAATGTGGCATCTTCAGTATGTCCCTTTTCAGAGCTTAGATACATCCGAACATCGTCGGCATAAATATGAACAGAAGAATAGGTAATGCTATCAGGAAGATCATTGATTGATAGAGAATAAAAGTGGGCCCAAGATAGATCTTTGTGGGACACCTATAGGTGTGTGCCCTAAAATCTGACGTCGCATTGCCTGTCACAACTGCTTGAGTTCGGTCGGATAAATACGAGAAAATTAAAAAAGCTGCTGAAGAGCAAAAATTGAATTGATTCAAAATTCTTAAAATAACTTTAGAAAGATTTACTCTGTCAAAAGCTTTTGAAAAATCTAATAATTCTAAAAGTGTGAAATGGGTTTTTTCCATGGACAATCTTAAATCATCCGTTACTTTAAGTAGCGCTGAGGTGCAACTATGCTGCTTTCTGACACCTGATTGGTATTTTGAAAGTAAAGCATTTTGTTGAAGATGATGCGATATTTGGACATAAACAATTTTCTCAAAATCTTTGGACAGAAACGGTAATATTGCAGTGGAAAGAAATTCGGAGGGCGTTATTGAAGTTCCCCTATTTTTAGGGACAGGTGTTCAAGCACTTAAAAAACAGGATGTCATTCAGATAGCATTAAATATATGCGTAAATACTGGGAGGATAAAGGGTATGATATTTTTTATAAATAAAGGATAGATTTCGTCAAGTCCTGAAGACTTTGATTTAATCCCAACTACTAATTTATCTTCTATAAGGTCAAATTTGTTAAAGTTGTTAAGCTATTGCTTCTATTGTATTGTCATAAGGCTTATTAATAACGGGTGATCCAAGTAGAGATACTTTTTTCAATAGCCTTTTTTGACAGATCACGTGTGAGTCGTGTCATGCTGTCATGTTATTTTTGTTTAGTATTGTTTGGCATTTCATAATGAAAAGACGCGTGAACAACGTTTACAAATTGTTTAACTTTATTATGAAAATTCCCGTTCTGTGAGGAATGTGTTTCGTGCACTTAGCTCAACTTATGGTCAACATAATCGGCCTACTGAGCGTACTATTCGCAACACCATCACCCATTTTGAGACCCAGCATTCATTATAGGATAATATTCGACCGACCGCATTTTACGTCAAGATCTTAAATTGAAAGCGTACAAAATACAGCTTGTGCAACAACTGAAGCCGCTCGACCTTCCCAAGCGACATCGCTTTGCTCTATGGGCTCTTGAAAAGTTCCAAGAAGATCCGACGTTTTCGAGGCAAATTTTGTTTAGCGATGAGGCCCATTTCTGGCTCAATGGGTATGTAAACAAACAAAATTGCCGCATTTGGGACGAAGAGCAACCTGAAGAGATTGAAGAACTGCCACTTCATCCAGAAAAAACAACGGTTTGGTGTGGTTTGTGGGCCGGTGGAATCATCGGTCCATATTTCTTTAAAAATTATCGCATCAATCAATGGACTTATTGAGAGAACATTTCGGTGAGCACATAATTTCACATTTTGGGCCGGTCGATTGGCCAGCAAGTTCGTGTGATATCACACCGTTAGACTTTTTCCTGTGGGGATATGTAAAGTCAAAAGCTTATGCCTACAAACCCGCTTCGATTCAGGCCTTGGAGGAAAACATCAGGCGTGTCATTCGCCAGTTACCAGTCGAAATGCTCGAACGAGTGACCGAAAATTGGATTCAACGGATGGACCATCTGCGACGTAGCAACGGCCAACATTTGATAGACATAATCTTCAAAAAATAAATGCCAAAGAATGTTCTTTCAAATGATAATAACATTCTCCATTAAATTTGAATTTTCTGTGTTTTTTTCTTTAAAAAAGTAGGGAACCTCGAAATGGATCACCCTTTAGATGTTTACTATTTATCATGATATACTTTCAGAAAATGTTTCTTTAAAGCTTTTGGGAAGCAATTTCACAAGCTGTACAGAAGGGAGAGATATTCTTATTTAACGAAGTGGCCTTTCGAAGTTAGTTGCTTGACGTCTGAAATGTAATAGCTTCTTTAAATTCTATTCCAAGTCAATAACAAGATTCTCTACAAGGCTTGTGAATAGAAGCATAACATATCATATAAATATTTATTTAAGTCGAAGAAAAGGAAATTAAATAATTAATCATTATTAATTATTTAGGTATCTATTTCGTGGAACAGGAAAGGCTCTTATAGACTTAGATAAGGACTATAAATGAGAAATCAAAAATATAACACAATGTTTGTGAATGATAATATTTTTATAGCCAAATAATATTTTTATAGCTCCAGTGGTAGTTATTATATACAGCACTTATGTATATCTACTTTATTAAATTTTTATTGGTTTAGTTTTTAAATTTTTACTAACGTGCAGACCTACTTTATTACTACTAGTTACTTAGGATGTTACGACTTTGATGCCGGCAATAATTTCATATTATGTAAAAAAAAGTAGGTCTGCATGTTAGTAAACATTGACAAAACAAACGGGCAAAAATTTAATGAAGTAGATATACATAGGCATGTTTATAATAACTACCACTGGAGCTATAAAACTATTATTTGACTATAAAAATATTATCATTGTGTTATATTTTTGGTTTCTTATTTATAGTCCTTATCTAAGTCTATGAGAGCCTTCCCTGATCCACGAATTATATACCTAAATAATTAATAAGAAATGATTAATTATTTCCTTTTCTTTTCTTCGACTTAAATAAATATTTATATGATATCTAAGTCAAGGTTCAAATCTCCACTATATTGATTGTATGTTATGCTTCCATTCACAAGCCTAGTAGAGAATCTTGTTATTGACTTGGAATAGCAAGCTTTAAAGATGCTATCACATTTCAGACCTCAACCAATTAACTACGAAATGCCTTATAGCCACCTCGTTAAATAAGAATATCTCTCCATTCTGTACAGATTGTGAAATTGTTTCCCAAAAGCTTTAAAGAAACGTTATCTGAAAGTATATCTTAAAAAATAGTAAACATCTATAAATAACCCTTATGACAATACAATAGAATCAATAGCTAACAAATTTAAATGTAACTTTCGTGATCGATCACGTTAATTTTCAACGCATTATTATTCATGAATGTTACATTGAATTCGGATTTTATAATTTCTGTGAGAAAATGTTTATTTCAGGCGGAAGGTATACCTTATCACGAGGCTTTTTCTCGAGCAATTCATTTTCTTATGTTTTTGTTTTTTTATGTTTTATTTCTTTACTGATCTTGATTACTGGTGATGAATTGACTTTTCATTTTTAGTTTGGTCGCCTCTTCGTATTTGGATCTATTTCTCGCGCTAGCTCTTCTTCGTCGGTAAAGTAATTGCGATGAAATGGACTGATTGTCTAAACTTCAGCCTCTTTTTTGAACTGAGATAACCTTAGCAATTTGTTCTCGGCTTTAAGCTGATCGATTTCGCTCTTTAACTCTTTGTAGAGTTTTTCGATTTTACTAAGCTTAATTTGGATTTCATTATTTTCCTACTCGAAGCTTTTGCATTTCTTTGAGTCTCAGGTTACGCGCGCGGAGTCTTTCGGCACCGAAGGAATACTTTTAGGGTTTGATTTTGTCACAGATCCCGTTTGCGGTAATCTAGTAATTCTTTTACTATTTCTAAAAGGTCAATTAATTATTGGATTTCCCAGTAAAACTGGGCTGTCCCCTGGGGTATTAAATATTTTTGTTTTGTCAATTGCATAGTTTGTACACGCTACAACTCAGTATACGGAAAGTGGATTTTAGTCGCCTCTTACGACAGGCATGCCTACCTCGGATATATTCTAACCGATCAGAATCAGATCAAATATGGCATACAGAAAATATTACAAAACATTAGACTAGGGATACAATATTCAAATATTTGCCTTAAAACAAAGAATACAAAATCAGAAACTATAGACATTAACTCAAATTCAATACTGCAAAAAGCAAAATAGAACAACACAATCAAATTCATGTGATGACTTTTAATTGTCGAAGCTTCCGACAACTGCAATTCCCATAAACTGGAAACTATAAAAAATCAAAAGAATCTTGTTAAATCGAAACTCAAGGGACTCTTAAGATATTACGAATTATCGATAGTTTAAATATCAAATGGTTCGAAAACTTTGATAACAAATAAATAAAACTTCGAATTATTATTATGGTTAATCAGTTATTATTTATTAACTGCTATTCCTTAACAATGGCAAAAAATTAGAGTTACAATCGTGTACATATTCATAATGTGAATTAATTAATCTTTCGAAAAAACTCTGTTATACTAGTTTGCTTCAAAGCACTTTGGTGGTGCTCAGACTGCTCAACAACTTTCTTAAGAGAAAAAGTGCCTGAAATGCTTTTTCATCACTTTCGTTTTGTAGACAGAAGTTTTGTAAGGTATCAAATGAGGCTCTTGCTTCCTTAACGGATACCTCTGACAAAGGTTATGATGTATCGTCGTCATCTTCATCGTTGCTTTTTCAATTCGTATCTGTCGCAGATAAAATTTCGCCATGGTGTAGTTAAACTAAGAGAGCAAAATATTTTTTATTCTTTTTTTTTTGGAGTTTGCTACTATCCGATAGAGCGCTCAGACAAAACAAAAGGTCAATTGTACTACCATTCAGACACCTTACATTAATGTACTTAGGTTTGCCGTCTTACGAAGAAAAACGAGAAGGAGCTTCAGTGATGAAGAGCTTAGATGTTCGGCACTCACCACGTCAGCCCCGAAAATCCACCTGATGCGAGCATAGGCCGAACAACTGCAGAGGAAGTGTTCTGATGTGTCATCCTCCTCACCGCAAGCAGGACAGGTAGTGCTTTTAAAAGTGTTTAGCAAAAGCTCGGTGCCCCCGAAAGGACGCCTACAAGCAGCCTACAGTCGATTCTCCTCAGAGATAGAAGAAAAGATGCTGACCTTTTGCAAATGTTCGGGCGCAGTTGTTTGGTCTGTCTACATCTATCGCAATCGCGCCACCGAATCTTTATTCACGAGAAACCCAAGAATCAATGGAAGACATGACTAAAGATGTAGGCAGACCCAACACAGGTTCGGGTCCTGAGAAAACTTCTTCTGAGCTTACCAAGCTCATCCGAGATCTCACTTACCTGGATGCCAGTGTGACCTGGTACCTAGACAAGTTTCACTGTGTTCAGTCTTCCGACCAAATTCAGAGAAAGCTTGAGTTCTAGCACTAACTTGGACGAGGTAAGAGTGTTAAGCAGCGCTTTTAATGCAGCTTGGCTATTACTGCATATGCAAATGCCTCTAGCCCTCCACCTGTTGTTCACAATATAGCGCATAGCCATGAGGAGAGCAAAAATCTCCGCTAGGAAAACAGATGCATGTTTACCCAAGGGGTAGTAAAATCGTATGTTCCACAAAGACTCCAGCACCAGACTACGGTCCGTTTTTGGAGCCAGCCGTGATCATACGATGGCATTCAATCCATGGTTCAGAGTCTGACCGAAGCCATTCCGTTATCTGTGGAAAGTTGACGTGATAGTTTTTTTATCCATAAGACAGGGGTCAAAGGATAATTCTCGAGCAAGTTCTTCAAAAGTTCTTCAACAGTGCTTTATCGGTTTTCGATTTGACATGTTTGGACTATAGAAGTTTTTGGTCGAGGCTTACAACCAGATATTTGACTTCATCTTGATATAGAGATGGCGACACCTTTAAGCACGAGATATGACAGACCAGTGAGGAGTCTCCTTCTCGTAAAGAGAACAACCGTGGTTTGAAGAGGATTTATTGACAGCCCATTAGTAGTGCACCAGACAGCGATCTAATCCAGGGATCTCTGCGCTTGAGAGCAGGCAGCCCCTAGATTTGCACCAACAGAAAGAACGGCGACATCATCCGCATAAGCTTGAGTGTAGTTTTCAGGAAAATGGAGAGCTGTAAGCAAAGAGTCTACCACCATCACCATAAGAGGGGAGACACTTTGAGGGCAGCCCCTATTTACCCCTGTTATGACGCACTTGCCATAATCTGCATCGGCTAACAACGTCCTATAAATTAGCATTGCTTTAATCCGCAACCCCAAAGTTTGATCTACACCATGCTGGCTGGTAGAGTTACACATGCTGTCAAAGGTCGCATTATCAAAAGCACACTTTATATCGACGAAAATGCCCAAATCGTACTCCTTCCGGTCAAGAGCACTATCAATCCTACCAACAAGGTTTTGGAGCGCAGTCTCCCAGGATTTTCAGCGCTGATAGGCATGTTGCATGTCAGAGAGAGGATTTGATCGAAAATCAACTTTGCGCACATGCAGCCCAATCAGTCTCTCCAAACTTTTCAGTAAGAAGGAAGACAGACTTATTGGTCTAAAGCTTTTGGCATTAGTGTAGTGAGGCTTTCCAATTTTTGATATGAAAATCACTTTAAACATTCGCCAGGGGTAAGGTATATAGGCCAAGGCCAAGCTCGCGGAGCAAATTCTTTTTAACATTGGCAAAACCTGACTTAAACCTTGTTTCAGCAAAACTGGATAAATTCCATCCTGACCAGCTGATGCATAACATGGCATATCAGCCACCACTCCCGATGCAATATACCAGCTGTGCCGCATGGTACTAGATGTTTCAAATGTAGCACCGTCGTTTGAAGGGCTGAAGAACACGTAGTAACCTGATTTCCCGGGAAGTGACTCCCAAGGAGAAGACTGAAAGTCTCCGCCTTTTTCTCAGTATACGTGCCATTAGGTTTAAGGATTGCATGCAGTTTACTTGGTCTGTTCCTTTGGATGACTTTAACATAGAGATTCGACC
Source organism: Ferdinandea cuprea (assembly GCA_963576555.1). Taxonomy (NCBI): domain Eukaryota; kingdom Metazoa; phylum Arthropoda; class Insecta; order Diptera; family Syrphidae; genus Ferdinandea; species Ferdinandea cuprea. The sequence goes on along the minus strand of OY754958.1, from coordinate 95,400,479 downwards.
TCTTCACAAAACTTTTTATAGTAGTCATTTTTCGACTTGCGAATAAGTTGCTTAAAAACTTTTTGTTTCGATCGATAAAGATTGTTGTCATTTATTGTTTTTCAGTTATATTTATTTTATCATTCATTTTATTTTTCTTAATTCCTTCTATTTTATTTTGTCAACATTATGTACAATTAATTTGATATCATTTAATATATATTAAATCTTCTCTTTCTAACTTTAAAGAAGTTTTTCTACTTTGATGATGTCGTCCTCTCTACTACAGGACCTACACTCTGTCTCTAGGTACAAATTCATATATCTCAGATCACAATGGCCTGTGAGAAATTCAACAAGCTTTCTTAAACTTTCCTTATTCAGCATAAGTATTTCCTTGTACAAGTAAGGCTTGATGAGTCTTTTGGATTATTTGAGCCCCGGAACAACTTCCCAGTAGGCTAGACACGAATTTGATCCACCCTTTGGTAAAGAAACTTTGCTGTTGGGCACAAAGACGCCAGCTCTAACTCCAAAATCCATTTCTAATCCATCGGTGAACCAAACCAGACCTTTAGACCACGTTCGGGACACGGTTGAACCAGTTTTCACGGTTCAATATTTTTTCCTTGAACAGACATCAAAACAATATTCCCTAACCAAAGTATCGGAGATTGTACTAAACACGTCTGTTTTCGGAAGAGAATTGAGTATTTCAGATGTCCCACAAGGTGGTCTTGCTCAAACTTGTATTCTAAAGGGTGATTTTTTAGCTGGTTTGGTTTTGGCAACACTGGTTTTGACAGCTGACGTGTGTTTAGTACCTTGTGTCACTGTCAAACAGCTTCAGTTTGGTTTGCAATTTAACCATGGATCGTCTTACAAATGAACAACGCTTGCAAATTATTGAATTTTACTATCAAAATTCGTGCAATTGGCCGCCTAGATCGTGCGATTTGACACCATTAGATTATTTTTGTGGGGGTATGCCAAGGCTAATTTGTATAGGGACAAGCCCGCTTCGATTGACGCACTGGAAGCCAACATCCATGCATTCATTCGTGAGATACCGGCCGATATGTGTGAAAGAGTATGCCAAAATTGGACTCAGCGGATGGGCTACCTGAGACGCAGCCGCGGTCAACATTTGCATGAAATTATCTTTAAACATTAAATTGCAAGGTTCAAACTATCGATTCAAATAAATATTTCATTCATTTTTTCGAATTTTTTGTGTTTTTTTTTTTAAAAAAGTTCTAAACCTCTTAAAAAATCACCCTTTACTTGCAGTTTTACTAGCTTCTGTATCTTCTAGCAGCTGTCTTCCTAATAAAGATAGGTAGCGGTGAGAGCCCAACAATAGCTTCAAGTTCTGCAGTTAACAACAAGCCATTTGTTGGTGAAAGGTAGTAAAACGGTTTTGGAAGGGTTAATGGACAGTCCTTCAATGTCGCACTATAACTTGAAGTAAAGTACTCTGCATGGCATAAGTAATGCTCATGCCGTATTTGCCTCTGATAACAATTGCGGGTCATCGTCGTATCCAATGGCAATGTAGCCTAATCTGTGTAGATTGACTAAAACCCTCTTTGGGGGCAGCCTTTTACAGAGGAGGAAGTAATAATTTGACTTTCCAATATGGCTATATTACTGATTATTCTCGCTATCGAGTCATATCCGTTATAGTACAGCTTCAATCTTTTTGGTGACATAGTGAAGAGCACTTTCCGTGCAATTACTCTTTCTGTATGCAAACTGACATGAGTGCAGAGTTGTAGATATGTCTAATATCGACTTCGATGAGTCGTTCCATGGCTTATTTAGGTAGTTTTACTAGATCTATTACCTTGCTTGGGGATAAATATTACATTAAGCTGCCCCAAGTCGTCGGAATGTAGCCCCAGTTGTAGCTACCTCTAAATAAAGCAATAATTTTCGGTAGGATGAGATCAATTACCTTCTGTATGAGAGCATGGAAAAGACCATCTCCCGCGGGGCTTTAAACGGTTTAAATGAGCCAATTGCTCAATTCTCTTTGAGCGTTAAAAACCCTGTGGTCAGATCCACTTCAGAACCTGGGAAATGAACATGCAGTAGGGTGCTAAGTGTATCTGTATGGTTCGACTTGTAGGCTGCTACTTCAGCAATGTTTTTGCAGCATTTCTTCCATGTAGCGCGTTTAGATCGTCTCACCTCCAAGTTGTATTTTGTTTGAGCGGATTTGTATTCCTCCCACATCTTAGTTTGTTTAACACTATTAAAGAGCTTTCTAATAATCTTCCTGAGTTTGGCAACTGGTTATTCCACCAGGGCACTTTACATTTAGACAAACTGGGTTTGGGAACACAACTACCGTGGTAGAAGGTTATCAGCAATTTATTACGCTTGTATGCTGCTTCATTTATGTCCCCTTTGGACTCAATAGATGAAATAAGCAGATCCTTATTTCAGAGAATAAGCCTCTGATACATATTCCAGTCCGTCGAATAAGGGTTGAATCTATTAGAGATTTGCGACAGCTGGTCCGGTATGACATATCTGATATTTTGGCTTTATCGGATTTACAATGTAATTTAAAATAAAGGGACTAGCAAGTGTGAGGTCAAGTATCTCGTCATGAACAGCATTTATGAATGTAGGCTGGGAGCCTCTTTTTCATACATTTATATTGCTACCAATTTGATATTCAAACATAAGAAAAGATTACAGTCCGCTGGAGGCGAACAGTTTGATACCCTATCCATATCCCTATATGCCCCAAAGCAAAAAGCTTTACGAACATTATGGGTACCATTTTATTTTGTTATACGAAATTGTAATTAAAAGAAATAAAAAGTGGGCGTGGCCAACAATTTTGTGTGGGCTATATACTAGAAAAACTATTGCCTAAATATCTTGTTATACAATTTGTTTCGTTTTATATACAATATTTCGATAATAACAACATATTGTTAAAAGAAAAAAATCTTCCGGAAAATAAGCCGAGGCGCACAAGATGTTGTGAGCGCAGCTCTCGGTGGTCTTCTACCGGTAGTCCAGTAGTTATAAATTCTGGAATGGAAAGAAAATTTACATTTATGTCAATTAAGCAGGTCGCCCGTGGCACTTGCGCTCCACACTGAAAGATTAACTTTCATGCAACATTTCTTAGACTTCTTATTTTGCCTGCCAGTAACCCAAGGTTGTGGACTTCTGGAGTTGGGAATCGTCCCTATGGTATGCCCAGAGGCTCCACCAGGCAGATTATAGCTGTTCTATTAACCCGAGCCTTTTTGCCCTTGACATTTTGACCGAAACGATTAAGGGGTACAGTTGCCTTAACTTTGAGAATGCCTCTAGAGCAGAAACGTGGTTTGATTTGGGGAAGGATTTTCCACAAGCATCATGCCTAGTCCACATTTTGCTCTAATCATTCCGAAATTAGAGCGCATTCATCCAGCAGTTTGACTATCTGAATAGACGAAAATAAGCCACCCCGATTTGAGGTATGAGCCCGAAAATTTGGGCCACACACTACAGTTGCTTAGCTCAATGGAGAAGTCTATAACCGATTCCTGGACCACAGCAATTTGCTAAGGTGATAGGTGTTGCAGGACTCGGGCGCAGCATACAGAAAAAAATATCCAGAGGTCAATGGCCTCATTATTATGCCATTAGAATACCTGTACAAAAAGAAAAGGACGTCAATATCCAAATAAATACAAATTATAACTCACAAAAATGCGTTACCCGGCCAAGCAATTGACCAATTGCAACTACACTGGAAAGGTAAACACAATTTATGAGACAATAAACAAAAAATTGTACTTACCTGTTGCAAATGTGGACTGCAAAAATTAATCCATTCGCGCTGCCGCGAACGCATGGTGTGACTGGTTAGGGTTTTCAAACCCCAATTCTACCACCCTGTTGGGATGCCCGAGCTTCTATCGTGCAACATCTTGAACACAAAATATATAAAATATAATACACAATATACATACATAGATCAAATATAACAAGTCTAAACATATTTATTTTAAATAAAAAAAAAATACTTACCAAGAATAACCACCAAAGCACAATATCACATTTGTAAAAAAATCAGTTTAAAAAGCGCAACATAGGTTAAGGTTATTTATTTATGTAAGGATTTGTGCAATATTAAGTAGAGTTATAGTACGTATATACAGTGATCCACAAAAGTCTGCGTACAACAATGAAACTATGATATATCGTAGCGGAATTCCCAAAAATAAAACATTAAAATTCTCCAATGGAAATTTCAGCAAAACGTTTCACCTATCACTCATTTCAAACAAAATTTGGATAATTTTATTATCCACATAAGAAAAACTTAAAAATAACAAAAATAAATCACTGAATTCTCTCCCCAAAAGATTGCGTACACCTATAAAAGAAAAGGAGACAAATTAGTTTAACTGGATAAAAGATAACATTACATCTTTTTACTTTTTTGGCTAATATTTGGTGGAATATCCTATCATCTTTATGACCTCCTTAAGCCGGTTCGGAATAGAATTTAACAGCTTTTCGGTACATGAGCTGTTTGATTGTTCCATTCTGACAGTAATGCTTCTTTTAGTTGAGCTTAATTCAAAATTTCGTGAGTTTTGATCCTACGCCCTAATTCATCCCACAAATTTTCGATAGGATTAAGGTGTAGACTCTGTGGGGGCATGTAAGGAACATTAAAGACTAGCCACTTACGCACTTTCTGGGCAGTAAGTTTGGGATCGTTGTCTTGCTGAAAATAATAACCGTCCGAGTTGAGCACTGTCTTTTAAATTTATTTTGACGATATCAATGTAGAAAAATTGATTCATGATTCCTTCAATTATTTCCAGCTTTCCGACACCTGCTGCGGGCATACAGCCCCATACCATTACAACCCCACCATCGTGTTTCACTGTTTTTATTATGTTTTTGGGATTTAGAGCCTTGTTTTGATGTCGCCATACTCTCCAAGCGGCCGTCCGAGTCAAAAATATTATACTTAGACCAGTCCGAGAATATTACTTTGTGCCAGAAATCCTGAGGTTTATTTACGTACTCCCTTGCGAACATGAGACGTTTTTCTCTATTTATTTTGTTTACCAATGGTTTTTTCCTGGGTGCGCACGTCTTGAATCCCATTCCAACGATGGCCCTTCTTAACCTTTCTTGATGCACTGTGCTATTGTTTTGCAATCCAAGGTGTTCAAGGTGGCTCCTGGTTCATAATTCGTTAAATCGTCCTTTTATCCCTCGGAGTTAGCCTCGGCGGTCTTCCAGATCTTGGCTTTGATTCGACCCGACCTTCAGCCCTAAAGCGATTTATAGTTCTTTGCATCATTGACCGACTTCTTGAAGTTAACTCAGATATTTGAGAGTAAGACTTTCATTGTTTGATCATATAAATTAAGGATCAACTGCCTTTCAGACACACTTAATAATGTTTGCCACTTTGCGCGTTAATCTTCATCGTATATTAAGGAAAATTATTCTGTCTACAGGCACTATAACTAACTACGGCCACAAGTTTTGATTTTTTGCGAAAAAAGTTAACCGTTGCTTCGAAGCCATTCAGTCAAAGACAATTCAGCAGCTGTACGCAAACTTTTGTGGAGAGAATTCAGTGACTTATTTTTGTTATTAGTAAGTTTTTCTTATGTGGCTAATAAAGTAAATTTGGTTTGAAATCAGTGATGGGTGAATCGTTTTACTGAAATGTACCCATTGGAGAATTTGAATGTTTTATTTTTGGGAATACCGCTACGATACACCATATTTGCATCGTTGTAAGCAGCCTTTTGTGGATCACTGTATGTAAATATCTAGTCACTAGTCTGACTAAACAGGGGAATAGGAAGTTGTGAATAGGAACGTTGCAAGTGATAGACAGGCTGCAAAGGAAGGAGTCTACACTAGAAATAAGTAGAGACGAAGTGATGTTGCTATACGGCAACACACATACTTGTAGGTAAGGACAAATAAGAAAAAAAAACAAAAGTGAATTAAATTATAAAACAAGATTGGTGCACATCGAGGCCCCAGACTACCACAAAGGTCATCTAAGTGACTCAGCAGCCCGGGGCTCCGCTGATCAAAACACTGTCACGGGGATATTCCCCCCTGCAGTCCCACTTATAGCGAACAGCAAACAGAAAAGAAGTGAATTCAGTGAATTTTTTTAGTATTAGTGCTCTTAATAATTAATAATTTTAATAATTTTTTTTGGAATTTCTTGGGTTGTTTATACCCTATCCTAAGGGTATATTAATTTTGACACATAGTTTGTAACACCCCTTAATATTCGTCGTAGACCCATAAAAGTATATATATTTATGATCAGGACCAAATCCTAAGACTATCTAGCAATGTCCGTCCGTCCGTCCGTACGCAATTTTTAGGCCTTTAAAATTTAGCTAGGAAGCTGAAATTTGGATCACATATTCCCTAGGGCTCCGAAATGGTTAAGTGTAAAATTTTTTTGAATACGCCCACTGCCACGCCCACAATTTAGAAAAAACCGATTTAAAGCTACAGATGGACAGATAGAGGGTTATAACCTTCACAAGATATGTAGGCACTGCCCTCCTTTATAAATTTGTCATATAAAGTTTTTTGCCACGCCTACTTTTTGTGGGCGTTTTTCACTAAAATGCTGTTTTCTTCGATAATTTTCATAGAAACCGAAAAAAAATGTTTAACAAGATATTTAGCCAATATTTTTTCCAATATATCGCCCATACAAAGTTTTTGGCCATGCCCACTTTTTGGGGGCGTTTTTTTCAAAAAATTTTTTTTTTTTCTAAATTTTATAGAATGAAATAAAATGCTATCCATCATCTTCTTAAGGTTTTTTTTGGGGCATATAGGGATAGGGATAGGGTATCATACTGTTCGCTCCAAGCGGACTGTAGCCTTTCCTTATGTTTTTTTTTAATTTTAAAGTAAAATCAATAGTGTAAGGATATAGTGGTGTAGTGAGTGTAAGTGTCAGCGGAAAAAAAAGGGCAGAAAAGGCCATATTTTTGCAGGAATCATCGTTCAAAGTGCTGCCGACAGGACGACGAGGGACGACGCTCATAAAACCGTGAGTTTTTTTATTCTTTTTTTTGCATTAAGGGCAGAGAAAGTCGCCCATACATAAAAAAAAAAACTTAAGGGTGGGTGCACTAACCACAGCAGCACCGATATCCGCTGATTTATAGTAACGTAGATTTAAGTTTATTTATGAAATATGTACGAGTATATACGGAAAACAGAAGTGAAATTATTTTTAAGTTTAATGGAGTAGATTAAAGTGTGATTTGGTGTGTGGATACTAGTCAATGCCGTCCTTCTGACAATGCCATGACGTAAACGCGACGCAGACGACCTACGAACACGACGTGATGACCTGACAATCTACAGACTCTCCTCGACCATGACAACAGACCGACGAGTGGCTGTATTGCTAATGAAAGTAGTTATCTCACATATTCTTCGGCCAAAGAGATAACCAAGAATGTGTCCGATGAGACATGGGGTGGGAAGTCAGGCCAAGTCAGTGCCAACATCATCTCGCACGTCTCTGAAACGAGGCGAACCCTACCTAGGAGCGACCGTTGAAAGCAGTTGATGCAAAGGGACTAGAATATGATAGATTTAAGTTAGCGTAGGACTAATTAATAGGATTTAGCTTACCTATTAGGTTTGCATAGTTTTAGTATAGGATAGTTAGGGTATTTATTAATTGCATCTAACTTTCCGGCCTTTCTCCCTGGTAGGGCAACGGTTCGTTAAGTTTCTTTTCATTTCTCTTTCCTTTCAGACTATTTTCTCTCTCCTTTTTTTTACTCCGTTCGTCCGAGGTCAGCAATTTTTAGTTGTTCTCATATCTTTCTTTTTTACTTTGCTGAGACACGATTTTCTTTTGTTGTTGAGTAGGTGGTTTAATGCGAGGGGGAGAAGAATTACCATATCCGACAAGCAATAGCCATGAAACCACGAGCGTATCACCGTCCCCTCCATTACTCCGAAGGTACCCCTGTGGACCAACCTAGACTAATAACATAGGGGTTGTTTAGACAAGTCGGCCGGGACAACACCCAAAATGATATGTACTAACGACTCTCACCTAGCCATGCATTCCCCTCAGCGTACTTTGTTCCACCTTTGAGAATTTAGACAGGCTCACTCCGTCTTGGGTATTCCCTAGTTCATTGCTCATCAAAGGCCTGTCTGACATGGGTAGCTCTAAGACAGCACAGCCCATTGTAATTTAAGCATCTATACCAACGTCCTAATGACGCAACGGCAAGGTGTCTGCCCAGTAGATGTGTAAGAGAATTTTGAGGGAGCGAAAAATGGCCTGCGTTTGTTCCTGTAAATAAGGGTGTAGTGTCAGAGTTGTTAGACAACTTGGGTGGGAAGTGGTTCCTTTCTTCAGGGTAGGCGGGAATAAATTCAATTACCGTATAACAAAATTAGTTTACGGTACTGTACCGGTCACTCCCACACTTTGTGTAATTAAACTGGCTTCAAATTAAGAAATAGTTTACCTTATTAACTATTAAATAATATAATTCTAGTCTCCAGAAGTTCACTTCAAGCGTTAATTGCCACTGTTATTACTACGTCCGAGCCAGCCGTGGCAGTCTACTTGCCAAAAATTATATTTAAATTAATAAAGTAAATTTCATGTCAATTTAAAGAAAATCATATTCCTCAAGTGTATGTTGAGACACCGTTACATCCAGAAAAACTGACTATTTGGTGTGCTTCATGGGTTGGTGGAATAACTGGTTGGTAATTTATTAAAAACGATGCCGTGGTTACTGACTTGTTCGTTCATCAATTGAACAACCGTTATGTGCTTGAGCTGTTTGTTTCAACAAGACGATAAATTAAGTAAATTTGATGTCAATTTAAAAAAAATCATAATCCTCAAGTGTATGTTGAAACACCGTTACATCCACAAAAACTGACTGTTTGGTGTGCTTCATGGGTTAGTGGAATAATTCGTTCATCAATTGAACAACCACGATGTGCAGGAGCTGTGGTTTCAACAAGACGGCGCAACATGTCACACAGCTCGTGCCACAATTGATTTTTTGAAGGAAACGTTTGGTAACCGCAAAATTTCACGTTTCAAACCCGTGAATTGGCCTCCAAGAAAGTGCAATTTAACCCCGCTTGACTACTTTCTGTTGGGATATGTGAAGTTCCTAGTCTATGCCGGTAACCCCGAAACGGCTGACCGTTGTTGCCGACATACAGCCCGAATGTTGTATGAAGTCATAGAAAATCTCCAGATTAGACTACGTCGGAGCCAGCCATGGCGATTGAAGATTATATTTCGAATAAAGTAAATTTGTAATCAATTTAAAAAGCATCTTTTTTTTATTAAATTTCTAAAAACAAACACCCTTCAGTATATTTCATAGGCTTTAAAACAATGCCCATATCAGCCAGAAGCTACAAGGAGCTTCTTTTTATGAAACAAAACAAGGACCAAAGACTCACTTCAGACATAGCTCCTGTTATGATCCTGTGTTCGCTTTATTGATATAAATATTTTATAAACCTTAATTGTACAGTTCTAGTATATATTATATCCAATTAATAAAATTGAGTTTTAATTTATAATTTTATATCGGTTCTGTGTGGATAAGCTGATTTAAAAAAATGTTCTTACTTGAAGGTGCGCTGGCAACGAAGACATTCCTAAGCTAGGTTGTGACATCATCTTTGCGAATGACATCTGATGGTAATATTCCTATTTCGGAAACCGGTGACATATGATGAGATGCGAGATATTCAAACATTAAATCGTTTGATATTGTTTTGTGGGTTCCGTCTTTATATACAATATGTCCGATGAACAGTTTCCCAACTGCCCTAAAGGAGTTACCTAATGCAGGAGCGCTTGTTTTCCAAGGAATAGCTACGACAAAACGCCTGCTTTTAATGAAGAAGTGCTTGCCAGCTAACAATTTCCCGCAAAATGAACTCTCATCCTAGTAGGATTCCTACAGGGCATTGCCTCTTGCGAAAACATGCAAAAAGACTCGGGCTGACAGATACAGAAATCTGCAGATTCTGTGGCGATCTTCAGGCCGTTGAGGATATACAGCACATATTTTGTGAATGCGAGGCAATCTCACGCAGTCGTAAGAAATTCTTAGCTTTGGAGGAATTAGACGGTATAAACTTCAAAGGCCTTTCTGTAGGGAAAATATTTGGGTTTTTGTGTACCGTTTCGATCTTAAAGCCGGTTTTCCAGAGATCGCGATGAGCCCACCTTGGTGCCTAGTGTTGGGCGATGGTTTTTGCTTCACACCCCTTTTTTAACCTAACCTAACTCTCACCCTCGTCAATGCTGGCTTCGGGTGACGTGACATAAGGGCAAGCGTCATAAGCACAAATTCTTGCATTTAATATTATGAAACTTTGATAAAGCGTCATCAGGCCAAATCGGGAAAGCGGCACAAAGCTTAGCTTACATATTTGCAATTATGGCGCTCTGCTCAGTAACTGAAATCACACTGCACATATTCCTCTAGTCAATTGCATGTAGCAAATACACACACATTACGCGATTAAAAATTATTCACATTTTCATGATTATTTATGTGTCGTGAGAATATCAGTTTCGCATTAAGCTTTCAGGTTCTGTAATAAAAATAATTTACTTTTTTTTTCTCAAAGAAAAAAATCAAAAAGTTGAGAAAATAAACCAGAGCGAATTTATTTTCTCAATTATTTGGACTTTTTCTCACGAAAATAATAGTACATTTTCTTAGTACAGAATAACAGAACATTTTATGTTGTCGAAGAAATATGTGAAACATAATAACTTGATTCTGCGCCCAATTTGCAGACAAATTGTTGAAAAAGCACATGAACATTTTGTTGAAGTTACAAATATATATGTTAAGAAACACATCGAGTGCAACGAACACCGCACCCAGTGACCTACTCAGAAGTCATACATACAAACCACCGTCAGCACACCGTAAGCAACTCGGTCGTTGCGCTGACGCATCATATAGAATTAAGCAAATTAGGTTATTATAGCATTAAGAACTATGTTGTTAAGGTTAGCACTTATTGGTTCAATAAGTTGATTCAACTTCGTCTTTATATTCAACGACGTTTCGTTCTTAGTACAGTGAACAAGTTCAAGTGCTTGGCTCACAAAATTCTGCAGAATAACAAGTGCAATCGCTTGGTATTAGAATTCAAATCAACATTTTTGGTGACCCCGGCGAAAGAAGACGAACAATGGAGCAATTGACTAAAAGTCAAACAACGCTGGGAGACGAGATCCAGCAAATTATAAGAAACTTCACGAAAGATTCCCCAACGCGGAAAACTACTGAAGAATATTTCACCTCACGGTCGAATCTAAGCACAATAAAATTCGCTCTCTAAGGGCAGTTCCCTTAGAAGACGATTATTTTGCATCGGACTACTATACCAAGATTAAACAAAATTTACGACAAGTATAATCTAATCCTGAGCGAATCGTAAGCACAGCTAAGGCTTAGCAACGACGAAAAGGCGGCAATCGGGAAAAACCCGACAGCAAGGCCAGATGAACCACATTCATCCCCGCACCTCTCACCTCCAATCTCTACCAAACATCCGCCACAAGAGGACCAACAGGGCCGGGAGGCACTCCAAAGAAAGCCCTGATGAATTCTCTAGCCCGCATCGTACAAGGATCGCTCAAAGAAGATGCCCCGACCCAGTGCCTACAGGCAATGAACAAACTGTGGAGCCAAATTGAGGACATTCATTACTCGATTTGGGAAACAGGTGATGATCCGGTAGCCGACGGGTATGACATGGACGCTTACATCAAACTAGAGGCAGAGGTTCTAAGGAATCAAGCTCTGTTGGGAAAGGCAACAACAACCACTCAGAAGAACAACACGGCATCGCAGATTGCCGCAGATCATCCGGCAATTCAATTGCCTAAAATGACGATACCAAAATTTGATGGAGATCATCTGAAATGCAGACATTTTCAGACATCTTCCAAAAAATGATTCATGATCAGCCATTACCACCAATCCAAAAAATGTGGTATCTAAAGACAAATGTATCAGGCGATGCAAAACTGTTATTGCGACACCTTGACCTAACCGAAGATAATTACCCTATAGCTTGGAGAACGCTACAGGTTGGATTCAGCAACAAAAGGACCATCACATCAGCACTGATTCAACGACTTACTGGGTTACCTAGTATCACCTCAGAGATGAAGTCAATCAGAGAGTTTCATGACGCCATTCATGAATGCCTAGCAGCACTCAAAACGCTGGGCATCGAGACAAACTCCTGGGACCCACTCTTCATCCACCTATTGATCAAGAAATTAGATCGGCCAAGCCATCTTCTATACGAGCAATCATTACGAAACCCACGAGAATTGCAAACTATAGATGAGTTATTAAAATTTCTGAAATCGCGATTCGAGGCCTTAGAAGCTGTTGGTGAAAAGGACAAGACGAGAGTGGTGACAAGCATGGCTACATCCAATTTCGAAGGCTGCAAAGTGTGTGGCATAAGATGCCATCCGATTTATTATTGTGAAAAATTCCTCGCATTGTCAACAACGGAACGGCTGAAATGGATCCAAAGAAAACGGCTTTGTGTAAATTGCTTTAAAACTGACCACACTTCTAAAATATGCTCCGCACGATGTTGCACCCAATGCTCAGGGAAGCAGAACACCTTGTTGCATCTGGAACGTGGAACCACAACGACACAATCGAGCGAAAGGGCGGCTCCGACAACTGTAGCCACAATCCAGCAAGTAAACAACAACCAAGGTTACGTCTTTCTAGCCACCGCAAGAGTGATCATCACCGCAAACAATGGATAAAGATGTGAGGTGCGAGCCATGCTAGATTCCGGTTCGCAAATAAATTTAATAACCGAGAGACTCATCAAACGTCTCTCTCTATCACTAATACCATCCTCACTCTGCATCGAAGGCATTGGCAGGAGAACACGAAGCTCAAATCATCGAGTCAACATCGGATTACGATCGACAAGCGGAAACTTTGATTGCAGAGAGGAAGCATTCATACTTCCAAGCATTGTATCACCTCAACCCACACCGATCCGACAAAATCGATATTCTACTGGGAGCAGAATTTTATCATCATCTCATGCGACCACAGAAGATACAAATTGGAGACCGGATGCTAATCCTCCAAAACACCGTACTAAGTTTTGTCGTAGCTGGAAAAATTGGAGACATAACACCCAACACAGCAAGGTGTGGGATATTCTGCGAAGAATGAAAACATCGAAAAATTCTGGAGGATTGACGAGTTCATAACCACACCAAGAATATTAACATCAACAGAAGGGTACTGTGAAACTCATTTTATGAAAACTGTGTCGAAATCTGAAACCAATCGCTTCATCGTACGACTACCCTTTCGGGAAAATGGGACAACCTTAGGTGACTCCAAGAAAACAACCCTAAATCGATTCCTAGCATTAGAAAGACGACTCAATAAAAACCCAAACCTAAAAGAGGACTACGTAAGGTTTATGGACGAATATGAATCACTTCAGCATATGGAAGAGATGAAACTGGGATTAATCCAAGGTTCACATTTCTTCATACCACACCATTGCGTCTTGAAACCAGACAGTAGCACAACTAAGCTACGTGTGGTATTTGATGCATCTGCAAAGACGTCATCTGGATTGTCGCTCAATGACATTCTACACACTGGACCCACCATACAAGGTGAACTATTCTCCATACTCCTCCGATTCCGACTACACAAGTACGTCTTTACAACCGACATCGAGAAGATATACAGGCAGATACTCATTCAGGAAGATGATCAAATGTATCAACTCATCATTTGGAGAAGGCGATTAACTGATGAGATCAAGTATTACAAGCTTAAAACCGTAACATACGGAAAATCATCAGCTCCTTATCTGGCCACCAATTGCTTACAAATTTAGCATTCCAAAATAAGATAACACATCCAGCTGGTGCCCGAACACTTTAAGATGATTTCTATGTCGACGACTGCATCAGCGGAGCAGATAGTATCCCACTGGCAAAGGAAGCCCAAGCCCAAGTCACTTTACTACTTCACAGTGCCGGATTCAAACTGCGCAAATGGTGTGCAAACGATCCAGCATTACTTCAGGATCTCCCAGTGGAGGACCATGAAATCAACCTTGGCTTCAACGAATCAACTCACTGCGCAATAAAAACTTTGGGGGTAATTTGGCAACCAAATCGGACCGATTGTGCGGAAGAGTTCAGTTATCCGACATCTCCATACTCACGAAGCGATCAGTTAGCTCCGACATTGCATGCATCTTTGATCCATTAGGACTCTTTGGCCCAGTGGTTGTTAAAACAAAAAATTTTATGCAGCAACTATGGCAATTGAAACTGTCGTGGGACGACGAGTTACCCGAACACCTAAGACAAGAATGTATAGCGTTTAGAAACAACCTGTCAATACTCAATCAGGCCAAGATTTCAAGATGTGTATTTAATCAAAGGACTCCAACATCCGTACAAATGCATACATTTGTGGATGCATCAGAGCAAGCCTATGGAGCAGCAGTTTATTTGCGGTCAATCTATAAGGATCGAACAATACCCGTCCGATTGCTCTGCGCGAAGTCATGTATAACGCCGGTAAAATAACAAACTCTTCCTCGACTTGAATTGTGTGCTGCAGTATTAGGAGCTGAACTGACCAATAGAGTCCGAGAAGACTTAAGACTTCAAGACACTCCAATATTTTTCTGGACCGATTCACAAATCGTTTTATCATGGATTAATTCAACTCCCTCATCATTCCACACTTTTTTGGCAAATCGAGTGTCAAAAATACAAGAACGTTACTTGCCAAACCAATGGCATCACGTCCCATTCCAAGGAAAACCCAGCAGATCTCCTGCGGAATATCTCGCGCGGAATATCAGCAGTCAGCTTTATGTCATGCAGTATGTGGCTCTACGGACCACTCTTTTTGCACGCAAATGAAGCAGCATGGCCCAAACCCTTCATAAAGGAACAAAATCCACAATTCGACCTGGAAAGAAGGAGAAACCATGCAGTGGCTTTAGCAGTAACACAAAACAGATGATTTTCCACATCAATCATCGAAATTCCTTTAATTTCCTTCAGCACACTATTGGTTACGTTCTTCGGTTCATCAAGAGAGCCAGAAAAATAGATACCAACAAAGCAAACCATACAGCAGTATCGCCTAAGAAACTCAACGAAGCTCTTACCGTCATCATAAGGCAAGTACAAGTATCTGAATTTGGGAAGGAAATCCAAGACCTCAAGAGTCACAAGGGCTTATGCAAATCCAACACAATGATCAACCTAGCACCAGTTCTAGACGAAAAGGGTATTCTGCGAGTCGAAGGCCGGCTAGAGCCGCTCCCATTTCCTTCAGTGCAAAACATCCCATACTGATGTCATACAATAAATCAGTAACCAAAATGTTGTTCAAAACAAAACACGACGAGCACAACCATTGTAGACCACAGACGCTCCTCTCGATCTTGAGATAACAATTCTGGCCAATCAAGGGAAAGATCATGGCTCGTCACACAGTTCATAATTGCGTTAAATGCACCAAGGCTAAACCACAATTAATGACTCAAGTAATGGGAAACCTCCCGTCAGATCCCGTCTCACCAAAAAGACCATTCATGATCTCCGGTGTTCACTTCCAAACATCAGCCCCCTGCTACTCTCTCCAGCACAATTAAGGGCAGAAATCACGAACATCAAAAATCATCTGCCGCAGTCACAAAAACTGCCATTCGAACAAGAAGATTTGCTACACTTCTACAAGATCCTAACAGCAAAAGGAGGAGCCACTGACAATCACCTTCTGTTCGTTATCAAGATTCCACTAGTCGAACAAGAGCCCTTCAACCTATTTCGACTGATACCATTCCCGGCAAAGGTAAACAACACTCTTCTACTTATCAATCCGTCAATGGATCCGTCAATTCTCGCGATAAATCGTCACAGAGATCAGTATTTCGCAATGACGGCAACCGAACTGAAAGTTTGCGACCTACAATTTTTCTGTACCAACAAAATGGCAAAATACCACGCCGGATCACAGGCATATAATTGCAAATTCAACCTGTTCAACAACATGCAATCTTATAAACCTAACCAAAAACATGATGTGGACTCAGCTAAGCAGCAGTAACCAGTGGATATTCGGCACACTCCCAGACATTCAACTAACGGCCGTATGTAAAACAAAACCATTCAAATTGAACTTACTGGATCTGGACTTCTCTCGCTTGACGATGGCTGCGTAATAAGAAACTAACTAATCAGCATCCAGGCACATCAAACGACGACCAGCACATTGCATACCTCTTACATCAGTTTTGGGAACATCATTCAAACATCAGTCATCAACCACCAAAAAACACACGCCACTCTTGATTTAATTCCTGCATTCATCAATACATCCATTAAATCCTTGACGACTCCATTAACTCAACTTGCAGGCTTGCAACCTCAAGGCTTCCCAGAATTACAGGACACGGTATTTATTAATAGCATTCATCATCATTTAATTAGTTATCTGGCGCTTCTGGTATCACTTTCCGTCGGATTTACAATTATCTACAAACTGCGCAGCCGATGACGACATCTACAAGGTCCACACCTATTCCGCAACCTCGAGCGTAATACAATGTCAGATAGACATAAGAACATAATTGAATGCAACGCAGTTCAACGCAGGGAGAATGTTAAGAAACACATCGAGTACAACGAACACCACACCCAGTGACCTACTCACAAGTCATACATACAAACCACCATCAGCACACCGTGAGCAACAATCGGTCGTTGCGCTGACGCACCATATAGCATTAAGCAAATTAAGTTATTATAGCATCAAGAACTATGTTGTTTAGGTTAGCATTTAGGTTAGTAACTAATTGTAAGTATAAAAGAGGCATTTGGCCCAACAATAAAGCAATCGATATTCATCCATTGATTCAACCTCGTCTTTATATTCAACGACGTTTCATTCTTAGTACAGGGAATAGGTTCAAGTGCTTGGCTCACAAAATTCTGCAAAATAACAAGTGCAATCTCTTGGTATTAGAATTCAAATCAACAATATATAATTAAATTAATTTATTGAAAACATTACCTAATTTCTTCAAGCCTAAGTTGATAGGTTTCAGGTTAGCAAGCCAAACCCAAAACCACTGGTCACTTTCACATAGGGACATAACGCCAAATTAAAAGATTTGGGCTTATGACGCTTGGCCTTTGGTCACGGTACGCTTGCTTTGTTGGCTCGAACTCCGAGAGTTCTATTTCCAATACCCCTCCCGGAGTTACCGATCTTCGCATATGTAATTTGATTGTCGTCTCTGATATAAAGGGTGATTTTTTAGCTGGTTTGGTTTTGGCAACACTGGTTTTGACAGCTGACGTGTGTTTAGTACCTTGTGTCACTGTCAAACAGCTTCAGTTTGGTTTGCAATTTAACCATGGATCGTCTTACAAATGAACAACGCTTGCAAATTATTGAATTTTACTATCAAAATTCGTGCTCGGTTCGAAATATTCATCGCGCGCTGCTTCCATTTTATGTTCGGCATTCTCGACCTTCTGAGCAGTCTATTCGGAAGATTGTGACCAAATTTCGCACCAAATTTACTTTGTTGGACATTAAACCACCAACATGTTTACGTACTGTGCGTATTGAAGAAAATATTGCGGCCGTATCAGCTAGTATGACAGAAGACCGCGAAATGTCGATTCGGCGCCGTTCCCAGCAGTTAGGCCTTTGTTACAGCACTACGTGGAAAATTTTGCGGAAGGATTTGGGCGTAAAGCCTTTTAAGATACAGCTGGTGCAAGAACTAAAGCCAGGCGACCTACCACAACGCCGAATTTTTGGTGAATGGGCTCTTGGAAAGCTGGCCGAGGATCCGCTTTTTTATCGAAAAATTGTGTTCAGCGATGAGGCTCATTTTTGGTTGAATGGGTACGTAAATAAGCAAAATTGCCGCATTTGGAGTGAAGATCAGCCAGAAGCATTGCAACAGCTACCAATGCATCCCGAAAAAGCCACTGTTTGGTGCGGTTTATGGGCCGGCGGCATTATTGGGCCATATTTCTTCAAAGATGATGCGAATCGCAGCGTTACTGTCAATGGTGAACGCTACCGAGCGATGATAACAAACTTTGTTTTGCCCGAAATGGAAGTTCTTGACTTGCATGATATGTGGTTTCAACAAGACGGTGCCACATGCCACACAGCACGCGAAACAATGGCGCAATTGCGAGGCGAGTTTGGTGAACAGTTAATTTCACGTTTCGGGCCGGTCAATTGGCCGCCTAGATCGTGCGATTTGACACCATTAGATTATTTTTTGTGGGGGTATGCCAAGGCTAATGTGTATAGGGCCGATATGTGTGAAAGAGTATGCCAAAATTGGACTCAGCGGATGGGCTACCTGAGACGCAGCCGCGGTCAACATTTAAATGAAATTATCTTTAAACATTAAATTGCAAGGTTCAAACTATCGATTCAAATAAATATTTCATTCATTTTTTCGAATTTTTTGTGTTTTTTTTTTAAAAAAAGTTCTAAACCTCTTAAAAAATCACCCGTTAGTAAGCAGTGAATAGCGTTGTTTTTATTACTGGTGGCTCAGTCTGGATCGAACTTGGTTGAGCATGCATTGTAAGGTTTCACATTTCTACACTATTTTGATCTGAAAGGAGAGCTATAATCGAAACAGGATATACAAATCCTATGATCACGTATTTCGATTTCCCTATTTTTGAGCTCAGGAATGCTAGACAATCTGTTACTTGATGTTCCTCAAGTAATAAGAAATTTCTTATTTGGTGAGGTTGAACGTTGGCTCGTATCTAGTGTGCGGAATATATTAACCGTTTCTGGGTACATTTAGATGCGGCTGCATAATTTTGCCTACGGCTACTTAATTTTTAACTTTTCCATTTCGGGACCCATATCTATATGTTTCAGCTTCTTAGATTGAATTTTGAGGACTAAAAATTTGTGACAGACCGACGGACACTGCTTAATCGTCTTAGCTTTTTGTGCTGAATATAAATAATATATGTAAATATATGCCTAGGGGTATACGATATACATATATATACCCTATTAGTAGAGTGCATATTTTCAAATGGCATGTCGAAGAAAAATTAGCCAGCAACAAAATATTGGTACTTCTGTAGTATAAAATAAATATTAGGCTTAAACGGCCCTTACAGGACCTAAGGGTCCTGCCCCACCTACAGGAGGTGGGGCAGCAAATAAAAACTTTCAGGTGGTACAGGTCGGGATTTGCAAACCAGCAAATTTAACACTTAACCACTAAGTCACTACACCCACTTCTGTGAGTATGCTAGTGTTTTTCTTACATAAAATTATTCCAATAGTTTAGTCAGTTGGTGGAAAACTGCTAACTCGAATTGTCTCCTGAGGACTGTGAAAATCTTCGTAGGCACACCATATCTCGAAATCCATTCCATCACACATAGGTATGACCTCCGGCCAATGTGTAAATCTATCGATTATGGTTAGACAGTATCGGAAACCGTTCAATAACTGCAAAGGTCTAATACTGTCAACATTGTTTTCCGAGAATCGCTCAGCCGACTTTTGGTATGTGTAATAAGGGCCATCATAATTGAATTGTATATTTGGCATAACTGCCACATGCCCACAACTGTCACTCAGATGTAATATCACTACACTTCAATAAAGAAGGATATGTTTTTAATAAGAAGTACCAAAGTGAGGGAGAACCTTTCGACGAGTACCTTACCAAAATAACATCGCAAATTAAAAAGTGTCAATTTGAAAATTTACAAGATAGTTTGCTCAAAGATAAAATAGTAATATGAATCTGCAATGAATTCCTCAGAGAAAAACTGCTCTCAGAAAATGACATCGACCTTGAGAAAACGATTAACATAGGTAGGGCAAGCGAGATCACATCGAAGCAATTAAAAGAGATTCATAAGGAAGAAAAAGTAGACGCAGTATACAAATCGAAAGTTAAAACTAGTGAAAAGTCATATCACAAGTAGAAAAAAAAATCAGCCACCGAAAAGACATTTTATTGCAATAGATTTGGAACTCATTATGGCAAAAAATCATGCCCTGCATTTGGCAATAGATGAAATGAAATAAACATGAAATGCCAGTAATTGCAGAAGTATTAACGCATGTCATTATAAGAAACAAAATATTTTATATAAAATTCTTTGTTGGCTAAAAAGCTTGCGAAGAAGCAAAATTAGTCATTCGAATAAATGCCATAAATAAAAACAAGGATAAGGAGGACTTCAAGGATACATACAAACCACCATCAGCACACCGTGAGCAACAATCGGTCGTTGCGCTGACGCACCATATAGCATTAAGCAAATTAAGTTATTATAGCATCAAGAACTATGTTGTTTAGGTTAGCATTTAGGTTAGTAACTAATTGTAAGTATAAAAGAGGCATTTGGCCCAACAATAAAGCAATCGATATTCATCCATTGATTCAACCTCGTCTTTATATTCAACGACGTTTCATTCTTAGTACAGGGAATAGGTTCAAGTGCTTGGCTCACAAAATTCTGCAAAATAACAAGTGCAATCTCTTGGTATTAGAATTCAAATCAACAATATATAATTAAATTAATTTATTGAAAACATTACCTAATTTCTTCAAGCCTAAGTTGATAGGTTTCAGGTTAGCAAGCCAAACCCAAAACCACTGGTCACTTTCACATAGGGACATAACGCCAAATTAAAAGATTTGGGCTTATGACGCTTGGCCTTTGGTCACGGTACGCTTGCTTTGTTGGCTCGAACTCCGAGAGTTCTATTTCCAATACCCCTCCCGGAGTTACCGATCTTCGCATATGTAATTTGATTGTCGTCTCTGATATAAAGGGTGATTTTTTAGCTGGTTTGGTTTTGGCAACACTGGTTTTGACAGCTGACGTGTGTTTAGTACCTTGTGTCACTGTCAAACAGCTTCAGTTTGGTTTGCAATTTAACCATGGATCGTCTTACAAATGAACAACGCTTGCAAATTATTGAATTTTACTATCAAAATTAGTGCTCGGTTCGAAATATTCATCGCGCGCTGCTTCCATTTTATGTTCGGCATTCTCGACCTTCTGAGCAGTCTATTCGGAAGATTGTGACCAAATTTCGCACCAAATTTACTTTGTTGGACATTAAACCACCAACATGTTTACGTACTGTGCGTATTGAAGAAAATATTGCGGCCGTATCAGCTAGTATGACAGAAGACCGCGAAATGTCGATTCGGCGCCGTTCCCAGCAGTTAGGCCTTTGTTACAGCACTACGTGGAAAATTTTGCGGAAGGATTTGGGCGTAAAGCCTTTTAAGATACAGCTGGTGCAAGAACTAAAGCCAGGCGACCTACCACAACGCCGAATTTTTGGTGAATGGGCTCTTGGAAAGCTGGCCGAGGATCCGCTTTTTTATCGAAAAATTGTGTTCAGCGATGAGGCTCATTTTTGGTTGAATGGGTACGTAAATAAGCAAAATTGCCGCATTTGGAGTGAAGATCAGCCAGAAGCATTGCAACAGCTACCAATGCATCCCGAAAAAGCCACTGTTTGGTGCGGTTTATGGGCCGGCGGCATTATTGGGCCATATTTCTTCAAAGATGATGCGAATCGCAGCGTTACTGTCAATGGTGAACGCTACCGAGCGATGATAACAAACTTTGTTTTGCCCGAAATGGAAGTTCTTGACTTGCATGATATGTGGTTTCAACAAGACGGTGCCACATGCCACACAGCACGCGAAACAATGGCGCAATTGCGAGGCGAGTTTGGTGAACAGTTAATTTCACGTTTCGGGCCGGTCAATTGGCCGCCTAGATCGTGCGATTTGACACCATTAGATTATTTTTTGTGGGGGTATGCCAAGGCTAATGTGTATAGGGCCGATATGTGTGAAAGAGTATGCCAAAATTGGACTCAGCGGATGGGCTACCTGAGACGCAGCCGCGGTCAACATTTAAATGAAATTATCTTTAAACATTAAATTGCAAGGTTCAAACTATCGATTCAAATAAATATTTCATTCATTTTTTCGAATTTTTTGTGTTTTTTTTTTAAAAAAAGTTCTAAACCTCTTAAAAAATCACCCGTTAGTAAGCAGTGAATAGCGTTGTTTTTATTACTGGTGGCTCAGTCTGGATCGAACTTGGTTGAGCATGCATTGTAAGGTTTCACATTTCTACACTATTTTGATCTGAAAGGAGAGCTATAATCGAAACAGGATATACAAATCCTATGATCACGTATTTCGATTTCCCTATTTTTGAGCTCAGGAATGCTAGACAATCTGTTACTTGATGTTCCTCAAGTAATAAGAAATTTCTTATTTGGTGAGGTTGAACGTTGGCTCGTATCTAGTGTGCGGAATATATTAACCGTTTCTGGGTACATTTAGATGCGGCTGCATAATTTTGCCTACGGCTACTTAATTTTTAACTTTTCCATTTCGGGACCCATATCTATATGTTTCAGCTTCTTAGATTGAATTTTGAGGACTAAAAATTTGTGACAGACCGACGGACACTGCTTAATCGTCTTAGCTTTTTGTGCTGAATATAAATAATATATGTAAATATATGCCTAGGGGTATACGATATACATATATATACCCTATTAGTAGAGTGCATATTTTCAAATGGCATGTCGAAGAAAAATTAGCCAGCAACAAAATATTGGTACTTCTGTAGTATAAAATAAATATTAGGCTTAAACGGCCCTTACAGGACCTAAGGGTCCTGCCCCACCTACAGGAGGTGGGGCAGCAAATAAAAACTTTCAGGTGGTACAGGTCGGGATTTGCAAACCAGCAAATTTAACACTTAACCACTAAGTCACTACACCCACTTCTGTGAGTATGCTAGTGTTTTTCTTACATAAAATTATTCCAATAGTTTAGTCAGTTGGTGGAAAACTGCTAACTCGAATTGTCTCCTGAGGACTGTGAAAATCTTCGTAGGCACACCATATCTCGAAATCCATTCCATCACACATAGGTATGACCTCCGGCCAATGTGTAAATCTATCGATTATGGTTAGACAGTATCGGAAACCGTTCAATAACTGCAAAGGTCTAATACTGTCAACATTGTTTTCCGAGAATCGCTCAGCCGACTTTTGGTATGTGTAATAAGGGCCATCATAATTGAATTGTATATTTGGCATAACTGCCACATGCCCACAACTGTCACTCAGATGTAATATCACTACACTTCAATAAAGAAGGATATGTTTTTAATAAGATGTACCAAAGTGAGGGAGAACCTTTCGACGAGTACCTTACCAAAATAACATCGCAAATTAAAAAGTGTCAATTTGAAAATTTACAAGATAGTTTGCTCAAAGATAAAATAGTAATATGAATCTGCAATGAATTCCTCAGAGAAAAACTGCTCTCAGAAAATGACATCGACCTTGAGAAAACGATTAACATAGGTAGGGCAAGCGAGATCACATCGAAGCAATTAAAAGAGATTCATAAGGAAGAAAAAGTAGACGCAGTATACAAATCGAAAGTTAAAACTAGTGAAAAGTCATATCACAAGTAGAAAAAAAAATCAGCCACCGAAAAGACATTTTATTGCAATAGATTTGGAACTCATTATGGCAAAAAATCATGCCCTGCATTTGGCAATAGATGAAATGAAATAAACATGAAATGCCAGTAATTGCAGAAGTATTAACGCATGTCATTATAAGAAACAAAATATTTTATATAAAATTCTTTGTTGGCTAAAAAGCTTGCGAAGAAGCAAAATTAGTCATTCGAATAAATGCCATAAATAAAAACAAGGATAAGGAGGACTTCAAGGATACATACAAACCACCATCAGCACACCGTGAGCAACAATCGGTCGTTGCGCTGACGCACCATATAGCATTAAGCAAATTAAGTTATTATAGCATCAAGAACTATGTTGTTTAGGTTAGCATTTAGGTTAGTAACTAATTGTAAGTATAAAAGAGGCATTTGGCCCAACAATAAAGCAATCGATATTCATCCATTGATTCAACCTCGTCTTTATATTCAACGACGTTAGATTCTTAGTACAGGGAATAGGTTCAAGTGCTTGGCTCACAAAATTCTGCAAAATAACAAGTGCAATCTCTTGGTATTAGAATTCAAATTAACAATATATAATTAAATTAATTTATTGAAAACATTACCTAATTTCTTCAAGCCTAAGTTGATAGGTTTCAGGTTAGCAAGCCAAACCCAAAACCACTGGTCACTTTCACATAGGGACATAACGCCAAATTAAAAGATTTGGGCTTATGACGCTTGGCCTTTGGTCACGGTACGCTTGCTTTGTTGGCTCGAACTCCGAGAGTTCTATTTCCAATACCCCTCCCGGAGTTACCGATCTTCGCATATGTAATTTGATTGTCGTCTCTGATATAAAGGGTGATTTTTTAGCTGGTTTGGTTTTGGCAACACTGGTTTTGACAGCTGACGTGTGTTTAGTACCTTGTGTCACTGTCAAACAGCTTCAGTTTGGTTTGCAATTTAACCATGGATCGTCTTACAAATGAACAACGCTTGCAAATTATTGAATTTTACTATCAAAATTCGTGCTCGGTTCGAAATATTCATCGCGCGCTGCTTCCATTTTATGTTCGGCATTCTCGACCTTCTGAGCAGTCTATTCGGAAGATTGTGACCAAATTTCGCACCAAATTTACTTTGTTGGACATTAAACCACCAACATGTTTACGTACTGTGCGTATTGAAGAAAATATTGCGGCCGTATCAGCTAGTATGACAGAAGACCGCGAAATGTCGATTCGGCGCCGTTCCCAGCAGTTAGGCCTTTGTTACAGCACTACGTGGAAAATTTTGCGGAAGGATTTGGGCGTAAAGCCTTTTAAGATACAGCTGGTGCAAGAACTAAAGCCAGGCGACCTACCACAACGCCGAATTTTTGGTGAATGGGCTCTTGGAAAGCTGGCCGAGGATCCGCTTTTTTATCGAAAAATTGTGTTCAGCGATGAGGCTCATTTTTGGTTGAATGGGTACGTAAATAAGCAAAATTGCCGCATTTGGAGTGAAGATCAGCCAGAAGCATTGCAACAGCTACCAATGCATCCCGAAAAAGCCACTGTTTGGTGCGGTTTATGGGCCGGCGGCATTATTAGGCCATATTTCTTCAAAGATGATGCGAATCGCAGCGTTACTGTCAATGGTGAACGCTACCGAGCGATGATAACAAACTTTGTTTTGCCCGAAATGGAAGTTCTTGACTTGCATGATATGTGGTTTCAACAAGACGGTGCCACATGCCACACAGCACGCGAAACAATGGCGCAATTGCGAGGCGAGTTTGGTGAACAGTTAATTTCACGTTTCGGGCCGGTCAATTGGCCGCCTAGATCGTGCGATTTGACACCATTAGATTATTTTTTGTGGGGGTATGCCAAGGCTAATGTGTATAGGGCCGATATGTGTGAAAGAGTATGCCAAAATTGGACTCAGCGGATGGGCTACCTGAGACGCAGCCGCGGTCAACATTTAAATGAAATTATCTTTAAACATTAAATTGCAAGGTTCAAACTATCGATTCAAATAAATATTTCATTCATTTTTTCGAATTTTTTGTGTTTTTTTTTTAAAAAAAGTTCTAAACCT
Source organism: Ferdinandea cuprea (assembly GCA_963576555.1). Lineage (NCBI taxonomy): Eukaryota > Metazoa > Arthropoda > Insecta > Diptera > Syrphidae > Ferdinandea > Ferdinandea cuprea. The sequence goes on along the minus strand of OY754958.1, from coordinate 95,374,766 downwards.
CTTAAAAAATCACCCGTTAGTAAGCAGTGAATAGCGTTGTTTTTATTACTGGTGGCTCAGTCTGGATCGAACTTGGTTGAGCATGCATTGTAAGGTTTCACATTTCTACACTATTTTGATCTGAAAGGAGAGCTATAATCGAAACAGGATATACAAATCCTATGATCACGTATTTCGATTTCCCTATTTTTGAGCTCAGGAATGCTAGACAATCTGTTACTTGATGTTCCTCAAGTAATAAGAAATTTCTTATTTGGTGAGGTTGAACGTTGGCTCGTATCTAGTGTGCGGAATATATTAACCGTTTCTGGGTACATTTAGATGCGGCTGCATAATTTTGCCTACGGCTACTTAATTTTTAACTTTTCCATTTCGGGACCCATATCTATATGTTTCAGCTTCTTAGATTGAATTTTGAGGACTAAAAATTTGTGACAGACCGACGGACACTGCTTAATCGTCTTAGCTTTTTGTGCTGAATATAAATAATATATGTAAATATATGCCTAGGGGTATACGATATACATATATATACCCTATTAGTAGAGTGCATATTTTCAAATGGCATGTCGAAGAAAAATTAGCCAGCAACAAAATATTGGTACTTCTGTAGTATAAAATAAATATTAGGCTTAAACGGCCCTTACAGGACCTAAGGGTCCTGCCCCACCTACAGGAGGTGGGGCAGCAAATAAAAACTTTCAGGTGGTACAGGTCGGGATTTGCAAACCAGCAAATTTAACACTTAACCACTAAGTCACTACACCCACTTCTGTGAGTATGCTAGTGTTTTTCTTACATAAAATTATTCCAATAGTTTAGTCAGTTGGTGGAAAACTGCTAACTCGAATTGTCTCCTGAGGACTGTGAAAATCTTCGTAGGCACACCATATCTCGAAATCCATTCCATCACACATAGGTATGACCTCCGGCCAATGTGTAAATCTATCGATTATGGTTAGACAGTATCGGAAACCGTTCAATAACTGCAAAGGTCTAATACTGTCAACATTGTTTTCCGAGAATCGCTCAGCCGACTTTTGGTATGTGTAATAAGGGCCATCATAATTGAATTGTATATTTGGCATAACTGCCACATGCCCACAACTGTCACTCAGATGTAATATCACTACACTTCAATAAAGAAGGATATGTTTTTAATAAGATGTACCAAAGTGAGGGAGAACCTTTCGACGAGTACCTTACCAAAATAACATCGCAAATTAAAAAGTGTCAATTTGAAAATTTACAAGATAGTTTGCTCAAAGATAAAATAGTAATATGAATCTGCAATGAATTCCTCAGAGAAAAACTGCTCTCAGAAAATGACATCGACCTTGAGAAAACGATTAACATAGGTAGGGCAAGCGAGATCACATCGAAGCAATTAAAAGAGATTCATAAGGAAGAAAAAGTAGACGCAGTATACAAATCGAAAGTTAAAACTAGTGAAAAGTCATATCACAAGTAGAAAAAAAAATCAGCCACCGAAAAGACATTTTATTGCAATAGATTTGGAACTCATTATGGCAAAAAATCATGCCCTGCATTTGGCAATAGATGAAATGAAATAAACATGAAATGCCAGTAATTGCAGAAGTATTAACGCATGTCATTATAAGAAACAAAATATTTTATATAAAATTCTTTGTTGGCTAAAAAGCTTGCGAAGAAGCAAAATTAGTCATTCGAATAAATGCCATAAATAAAAACAAGGATAAGGAGGACTTCAAGGATAGCGTTGGTTGTCTAAAAGACTTCCAATATGAAATCGATTTGAAAGAAACAACCAAATTTAAAAATACATCCAGCTCGAAGAATACTATATACTATATATGAGAGAGGCGGTAAAAGCTAAACTAGATGACATGGTAAAAAAGGGGTAATCAAACCAACTACGGAAGCAACCTCATTTGTCTACCCAATGGTAGTTGTTAAACAAAAAGGAAAGTTGCGAATATGCATCGACCCAACAAGCTTCAATAAGTGCATCGACATTTCCCACTAAATACACTCGAAGAGATCTCAACGCGTATAAAGAACTCAAAATACTTCACTTTGCTTGACTGTAAACGAGGTTTCATTCGCCACACCGTGGGGTATAAACAGCTTTCTGGTCTTACCATTTGGCCTAGCACCAGCGCCAGAAATCTTTCAACAGATAATGACTGATATCCTAAAACATATTAAAAATGTCGAAGTCTCAATGGACGACGTACTTATTCGTGCGAAAACACTAAACGAATTACAAGAATCCCAAAAACTAGTCATAAAAAATAGTTTTTTAAAAAACGGCCCCAAAAAGTGGGCGTGGCTAAAAACTTTGTATGGGCGATATGTTTGCAAAAATATTGGCTAAATATTTTTTTAAACATTTTTTTTGGCTTTCTATGAACATTTTTGAAGAAAACAGCATTTTAGTGAAAAACGCTCAGAAAATGTAGGCGTGGCAAAAAATATTTATGACAGACTTATAAAGGAGGGCAGTGCCTACATATCTTGTGCAGGTTCTAATACTCTCTCTCTCTAACTTTAGCCTTAAAACGGTTTTTTCTAAATTGTGGGCGTGGCAGTGGGCGGATTTAAAAACTTTTAACACTTTACCATTTCGGGACCCTAGGGAGTATATGCTGTAAATGTCAGCCTCCTAGCATACATCTAAAGGCCTCAAAAGTTTATACGGACGGACGGACGGACATTGCTAAATAGTCTTAGGATTTGGTCCTGATCATAAATATATACTTTTATGGGTCTACGACGAATATTAAGGGGTGTTACAAACTATGTGTCAAAATTAATATACCCTCAGGATAGGGTATACAAATAAGCCACCATAAGTGTACAGTGCAGTGTTTGTGAAAAAAGAAACAAAACATAAGGAAAGGCTACAGTTCGCTTAGGGCGAACAGTATGATACCCTATCCTTATCCCTATGTACCCCAAAGAAAAAAAGCATTAGGAAGATGATGGATAGCATTTTATTTCATTCTATGAAATTTATAGAAATACATTTTATTTTTGAAAAAAGACGCCCTCAAAAATCGGTGTGGCGAAAAACTTTGTATGGCCGATATATTGGAAAATATATTGTTAAACATTTTTTTTCGATTTCAATGAAAATTTTCGAAGAAAACAGCATTTTAGTGAAAAACGCCCACAAAAAGTAGGCGTGGCAAAAAACTTTATACGACAAATTTATAAAGGTGGGCAGTACCTACATATCTTGTGAAGGTTGTATAAATTTATCTCTCTAACTTAAGCCTTAAAACGGTTTTTTCTAAATTGTGGGCATATTTTGAAAATGTTAACAATTTACCATTTAAGAACCATAGGGAGTATATATTCCAAATTTCAGCTTCCTAGCATAACCTTAAAGGCCTCAAAAGTTGATACGGACGGACAGACCGACGGACGGACATTGCTAAATAGTCTTAGATTTTGGTCCTGATCATGAATATATATACTTTTAGGGGTCTGCGACGAGTATTAAGGGGTGTTACAAACTATGTGTCAAAATTAATATACCCTTAGGATAGGGTATAAAAATGTACAGTTCCAGTGGGACATAGACCAATAAAATGCATTGAGCGAAATCTTATGACGTAAATAGCGAAGTAAAGATCCAGACAGACGCGAGCTCATTCGCAATTGGACCAATATGAACCTGGCAGATACACTGAGTCGAGACTGCATTAACGATGAGAAAACGGAAGACTACAGTGAAGAATTTGAAGTTCTCCAAATCCACTCTATCTTGAAAAAAGCACTATCAGACTTACAAAAAGATACAAAAACATAAGGAAAGGCTACAGTCCGCTTGGGGCGAACAGTATGATACCCTATCCTTATCCCTATATGCCCCAAAGAAAAAAAGCATTAGGAAGATGATGGATAGCATTTTATTTCATTCATATGAAATTTATAGAAAATAAATAATTTTTTTTAAAAAACGCCCCAAAAAGTGGGCATGGCCAAAAACTTTGTATGGACGATATATTGCAAAATATATTGGCTAAATAAATTGTTAAACATTTTTTTTCGATTTCTATGAAAATTTTCGAAGAAAACGCCATTTTAGTGCAAAACGCCCACCAAAAGTAGGTGTTGCAAAAATCTTTATATGACAAATTTATAAAGGGGGGCAGTACCTACATATATTGTGAATGTTTAAAACTATATCTCTCTAACTTAAGCCTTAAAACGGCTTTTTCTAAACTGTGGGCGTGGCAGTGGGCGTATTTTGAAAATTTTAACACTTTACCATTGGGAGTATATATTCCAAATTTCAGCTTCCTAGCAAAACTTTAAAGGCCTCAAAAGTTGATACGGACGGACGGACGGGCGGACATTGCTAAATAGTCTTAGATTTTGGTCCTGATCATAAATATATATACTTTTAGGGGTCTGCGACGAATATTAAGGGGTGTTACAAATTATGTGTCAAAATTAATATACCCTTACGATAGGGTATAAACAGACGAACAATTGTCAAGATTACTGAACATTGCGTACAAGAGTTGGCCCGATGGAGAAAGCAAAGTCTCGGATGATATCAAGCCGTACTACAAATTTCGCTATGAAGGCAGTAAAATCATAGTTCCTCTAAAGCAAAAACAACGAATTCTTAATCAAATGCACAAAGGACACTTAGGAATACAGCGCACATTGACTAGGGCTCGAGAAAACATTTTCTGGATAGGCATGACAATGACATAATCAATTTCGTCGAACGATGCCACGTATGCCAAAGCACTCAGCGAAAACCATTCGCAGCGACACTTCTCCCAGCTGCCACACATGGCTCTGTCTTCCTTGCCACCCTTTCCTCGTCTTCGCTGTTGTGTACGTCCGAGTTCGTCATTGCCGATTGCTCAGTCAGTAATATAAAGCGATTTTACAGAATTTGTTTTATATACAAACAATTTTTATATGTATTATAAACCCTATTCGTATTCGTTATGAGAACAGAATGTAAAAATAATAAAATGAAAGAATATTATCTACGTGCGTTTGCTCAGCCACTTTAGTTTCAGATCTCCCAGACTTCCAGTACTTTGCAAAAATCTTCCTTCGCCGCAGTCACAATCGATATACACGTGCTTGGGTGCTTGTATCCTTAACCTCAAATTTTTTTCGCTTCGTCTTTTCACATGTGCACATTGCTTAAACTGGTATACGGATACGTTTCTTAAAAATTATTTACTTAAATGTTCTTTTCTGTCGGGGCTACCAATTGTGGTCTGTTGCTGCAGGATATCTGATAATACTATAAACTGAAGGGTGATTTTTTAGGCATAGTTTTTTTTAAAAATCGAATAAAGACTCAAATTTGCATCAAATATTAAATTTTTTTATTGTTTTCGATAAATAGGCCTCTTCCATTTACGTGTTAACTACGCGTGTTATGTTATCCTGTAAGGCTTCATGTTCGGCTTGTCGATATAGACAAGCGACTTTACATAACCCCAAAAGAAATAATCAAGAGGCGTTAAATCGCATGATCTTGGCGGACAACTCACAGGGTCATTTCGAGAAATAAGCTGCTCACCAAATTCATCCTTCAACTGTCTTGATGAAACCACATGTCAAGCAAGTTGAACTCAGCCAACTGGGACAAAAAAAAAAAAGTCGCGTATCATGGCTAGATATCGTTCCCCATTCATCACTCCAGATGCGACAGTTTGCTTATTTACGTACCCGTTGAGCCACAAATGAGCCTCATCGCAGAACACAATTTACCGATAAAACAGCGGATTTGCATATTTTTCACAGAGCACGAGTTTTGATAATAAATTTCCATAATTTGAAATCGCTGCTCGTTGGTAAATCTTTCCATGATTAAATGGCAGAGTATACTGAAAACTTTTCACTATAACAGATGACGTTTGGACGCCATTACTAATCAATGCTGCCCACCTGAAAAACTTTACTCTTAAAAAATCGCCCTTTAGGTACTTGCATCTAGAGAGTTAATACCTGTCTTTGATATTTGTGACCATGATGTTAAAGTTGGTGAGAAGGCTTAAGCTGGTGGTGATGATGTCAAAGACGCTGCTACGATTATACTACTTACTTACTGAATGGGCTCCCGACCCGTGAAGAGTCCCTGCTTGAGACACGGTAGCTTCCATCCTCTTTGATCCCGGGAACGCTGCTTAGAGTTGTACAGACCAAGCGCTCTGGCATCCGCGATGGTTTGATCTTTAAAAAGAAAGTTCGGTCTTCCTTGTCATCTCGAACCTGGGGGCTGGGATTCGAAGATCCTCTTGGCTGGAGCGTTGTTGTCCATTCGCTCGATGTGGCCGATCCAATGTAGTCAACGTTTCTTGGCTTTTTGGAGTATATTTAAATCTTGGTACAGCTCAAATAGTTCGCGGTTGTAAATTCTCCTACAATCGCCCTCCTCGCACAGAGGACCAAATATCCGTCGAAGGATTTTTCTTTTAAAGGATCCCAGTATTAACTCTCCTTGGCTGCTTATCATCCAGTACTCGGCGCCGTATAGCAGAACTGTCAGGATAAGGGCTCTGTAGTGAATGCACTTTGTCCTTCGAGTCAGGAGTTTTGAACCCATTTGGTTTGCCAAACCATTTGTGGAATTGATGTTTACCCCGAGGTAGATGAACTCCTTAATTACCTCGAAGTTGCTGCTATCAACAGTGACATTTTGTCCTAATCGGTGGACAGACGATTGTTTGTTTGTTGATAGCATATATCTAGTCTTGTCCTCATTCACTCCAAGGCCTGAATTTCGCCTGTTCTTCAATAGATGTGAAAGCCTTTATCACGGCGCGCTGGGATCGACCGATGTTGTCTATATCGTCCGCATACCCCAGCGGTTGGACTGATAGTGAAGATAGTGCCTTCCGTATTGACAACTGTCCTGTTCACTATCTGCTAAAGAACAAGATTGAAGAAATCACCCGACAGCGCACCTTCTTGCCGAAATCGGGAGCATGTTTGAAAGAGTTCAGATGAGCTGCTGCCAAACTGCACATTGCACCGCCTATTATCTAGTGTCTTGCAACACATCTGAATCAGTTTTGACGGGATCCCGAATTCGGCCATTGCCACAAAAAGCTCCTGACGATGAATACTGTCATATGCGGCTTTAAAGTCGGTTAAAAGATGGCGTGTCTCGACCTTAAACTCTTTGGTCTTTTCCAGGATTTGCCTTAGTGTGAAGATTTGGTCTACAGTTGATCTGACGGGCCGAAGCCACACTGATACATGCCGATTAGTGTGTTGCAGAAAGGTTTGAGGCATTCACACAGTACGTTGGATAGGATCTTATATGCGACATTAAGCAGGGATCTGCCTCGATTATTCTAGCAAGGCATAGGATCATCTTGTTTCTTGTAGATGGGACGTATGTGCATCTTCTGTCACCTTTTGCCGGTATACGCATACATCCTCATACCGCCGAGTTTTTTTTGGGGCTGGCTGCTATTTTAGGGTTGTTTCGGCTACCTCCTTGGTGGTGACGCGATATTGAGACCACTGGTTATTGGCGTCTGTGGTAAGTGAATGCATAGTGGAGGGTTTCCCACTCAGGCGCTCTTTGTAGGCTCTGGATACACCAGGTGTGCTAAGGCGTCCAACGTCGAATTTTTTTTTTTGGGTAGTTCACAGCTTCTTCTCGTCGGACAGTCGAGCTCTGAATCTAGCTGCAACAAGAAAATGGTCAGAGTCGAAGTTTGCCTCTCGGTAAGTGTGCACGTTCAAGATGCGCATCGATTAGGGCATGGTCGATTTGGTTGCCGATTCGACCGTTTGGAGAGCGCTGGGTTGCTGTGTGGATCCTTAGTCGCGGAAACCGACTTAATACGGTGATAAGTAGCACTAGGCACACTGCGTTTTCACCGCAGCTGCAAAGTCAATTAGTCGGTATCCGTTATCTGTTGTCGTTTCGTGGAGGCCGTGCTCACCAACTAATCCGCCGAAGATGTTTTCCTTGCCGACTTTAGCATTGTAGTCCCTGAGTACAATTTTGACATCGTACTCCGGACTGGCTGCATAGGCTCCGTCCAAGAGGTCATAGAATTCCTCCTTGATAGGGTCCTCAGCCTCGTCGTAGGTAGGGGCGTGTGCACATATTAGGCTAATGTTTTGGAATGCAGCTCTGATGCGGATCACAGCCAGGCGATCACTTATCGGCTTGAAGTCCATTACTTTGGATCTAAGCCGATTTCCCACGACGAATCCGCATCCTAACATATGCAACTGTAATAAATGTCGCAATTTTTTAATAAAACATAAGGAAAGGCTACAGTCCGCTTGGGGCGAACAGTATGATACCCTATCCTTATCCCTATGTACCCCAAAGAAAAAAAGCATAAGGAAGATGATGGATAGCATTTTATTTCATTCTATGAAATTTATGGAAAAAAAATTATTTTTTTCAAAAAACGCCCCCAAAAAGTGGGCGTGGCCAAAAACTTCGTATGGGCGATATTTTGAGAAAAATATTGGCATAATATATTGTTAAACACTTTTTTTCGATTTCGAAAAACGCCGACAAAAAAGAGGCGTGGCAAAAAACTTCATATGACAAATTAATAAAGGTGGGCAGTATCTACATATCTTGTGAAGGTTGTACAACTTTATCTCTCTAACTTAAGCCTTAAAAAGGTTTTTTCTAAATTGTGGGCGTGGCAGTGGGCGTATTTTGAAAATTTTAACACTTTACCATTTCGGAACCCTATGGAGTATATGTTCAAAATTTCAGCTTCCTAGCATAATTTTAAAGACCTCAAAAGTTGATACGGACGGACGGACGGACGGACGGACGGACATTGCTAAATAATCTTAGATTTTGGTCCTGATCATAAATATATATACTTTTAGGGGTCTGCGACGAATATTAAGGGGTGTTACATACTATGTGTCAAAATTAATATACCCTTAGGATAGGGTATAAAAATAATTTTTTTTAAAAAACGACCCCAAAAAATGGGCGTGGCCAACAACTTTGTATAGGCGATATGTTGGAAAAATTATTGGCTAAATATCTTGTTAAACATTTTTTTTTCCGGTTTCTATGAAAATTTTCGAAAAAAACAGCATTTTAGTGAAAAACGCCCACAAAAAGTTGGCGCGACAAAAAACTTTATATGACAAATTTATAAAGGAGGGCAGTGCCTACGTATCTTGTGGAGGTTGTAATACTCTATCTCTCTAACTTTAGCTTTAAAACTTTTTTTTCTAAATTGTGGGCGTGGCAGTGGGTGTACAACATATCGCCCATACAAAGTTTTTGGCCACGCCCACTTTATGGGGGCTTTTTTTTAAAAATATATGTAATTTTTTAAAATTTAATAGAACGAAAAAAAAATGCTATCCATCATATTCTTAATGCTTTTTTCTTTGGGGCATATAGGGATATTGGGCATATAGGTATCATACAGTTCGCCCCAAGCGGACTGTAGCCTTTCCTTCTGTTTTTGTTATTTATTTCTTTGTTTGTTATCTTTTATATAATGACATTAATTTCTTAATTCTAATCATTTTAATTTCAATCAGTATATGGTCCATTTTTACAGAAATTTGATGACCAAGGACATGCAACAAAATGACATTCATTATTAGATGTGGAGCGGGATATGCTATCAAAGTTTTTTAAAAAAGAAATGCACTCAATTATCTCATTGTAGTTTTCATCAAGTAAAATGTGTTCAAAGGTTTTTAAAAAAAATTAGATCTTACCGAAAATCATGCGGCTATTTACATTGGACATGCTTTTTAATTCAATTGGAAACTTAAACTATTTTTTTGATGTTTATTTGAGTCTTTTATAAAACTCTTGTACAGTTTTTAATCGATTCGACATCCATTAATACCAGAGGCAATTCAAGTACTGATTTTCATAAATAGATTCCACACAAGCCACGTTTTCAAATTTTCTTAGAAAGGAAATACAACTTAAGATCCCTTCGATATTAAAAATTAAAAGATAAAAGGAGTATTCATGCTTGACATGTTTTCAAACGGAATTTGAAATGTCTTTAAGGTTTTTATTGTTCCAATTATATTTCTCTAAGATATCGAGGAAATAATTTCTAAGCTTGTTCACAATTTCGAGTATATTTAAGCTTTGTTCATAAATGTATGCACGCAATATTTTGTCGTTGTTTGAAAATATTTCGTAATGATGAGTAATTATTAAAATTTACCCTATGTCTATTTTTTTTTCTATTTAATTCAAATCATAATTTGTTATTGTATTCATGCTTGTTTGTCATTCTCTTGTTGGCATGAATCTGTTTTTTGCGGCACATGCGCTCTCTATTAATGTATACCAGTTTACATAGTTCACGATCGGTTGTAAATTTGATATTCTCGTCTACTTGGATTCAGTTCACAGCCGGAGCAACATCATTTGGGTAAAAGAAATAAATTTAAGTGTGGTTGGATTTGCTGTGAAATTTTTTGTGTTATAAGGTTCTTGGGTTGAGTTTTCCTTGACAATTTTTTGTTTGGCTGCTGCAAAGAAAAAATACAAAAAATCGTCCATTATTAAACATAGAGTTTGGTCCTTCTGCGTCGGATTTAATTGATGTTTCTTCGATTGAATCAACAATTCAAAATGTTTAGACATTATTGAACATTTATTGAACGTTTAGTGGATAAATTTCTCTCTATATATGTAAAGGGCGCTTCAACACGTGTTGGGTCAATTCAATCGCAATTGTTAATTCAAAGAAATTAAAGAAAGTTGAGTTCCATTTTCGCTAGCATTTTTTAAATTATTTACACGTTTTTTTTGCGAAAATATGAGCGATTAAATGCGTATTCGCGGAAATGCAAAGAGTTGTTTGACTCGTGCAGCATCTTTTGCAGAGTCTATTGTGCCGGCTACTCTAGAATTATTGGAGATTAAATTCACAAAATTGAATGAATCATGGTCAGAATTCTCGGCTCTACATAAAGAAGTTCTGAAAACTGCGACTGATGATACGGTGTGTGCCGAATTTTAGGTTGAGTTTAGTGAATATGAAGAAAAGTTATTAAACGCCCATTCGAAATTGGTTAAGTCCATTCGCGAACGACAGTCTGTTGGACAAGAAAATGAAGATTCGACTTTAGAGCGGGAAATTATAAAGATTGGCCCTCGTTTAGGGATTCGTTTATGGGCCCAATTGAAAAGCAGCAAGATCTTTCGGATACTCAAAAGTTTCATTATCTGAAATCTTTTCTTCGCGAGGATGCTGAACATTTAATAAGGCGTCTAACGATCTCATATGCAAATTACCTTGAAGCGTGGGATCGGTTAGAAAAACGGTACGATCGAACACATTGTATGTGTTCGATCGTACATACAAATGTTTGTGTCCCTTTGATACAAATGTTTGTGTCCCTTTCATCGGTAACCGCGGGTAACGTTCAAACATCACGGAAGGTAACAGACGGCGCAGACGAAGTCATACGGGTTCTCAACGCGCTCGGTTCTAATAGTCGCGGTCCGTGGTTGATTTTTCTCCTGCTCAGTAAACTTGATACCAAGAGCAAGCAAAGTTGGGCTCAGCATGCAGGTTCGCGCGATAACTGTACCTTTGATGAACTATTGTCGCTTTTAGAATCCAGATGCGATGCATTTGAATCCTGTCATTCGTTATCTCGTCCCAATTTATCACGTCGTAATCCACAGAGTGAAATTCGAACCCATTTTGCTGAATCGTAGCAGTCAACTCCACATTGAACAAAGTGTAAAAACACTCATATTTTGCCCCAGTGTCCAAGCCCTTGATATTGAATCTCGTCTTCGTGTCGGTCATTCTGCTAACAAATGTCGCTCTTCATTTCGCTGTCATGTGTGCAAGTCGCGGCACCACACATTGGTTCACCCGCCTAAACAAACCCACTCTTCGTCGTCGGTTCCTGTAAACACTTCGTCATTTAATCCATCAACCTCTTCGTCGCTTCCAATTCAAGATTCTCAACAAAAACAAAGTTATCTCCAAACTCAACCATCCTGCTCTACATCACTGCCTGTTTACCCCTTAACCATTCGATCGATGTTGGCTTTTAGCAAACAGTCCTACCCACCCTATTGGCTACGGTTCAAGATATTCAGGGCAGTCCCATAAGTTGTAGGGTATTACTTGATTCTAGGTCTCAAGTCTCCTTCGTTGTCGAATCCTTTGCTCAGAGATTAGGACTTCCTCGCAAATACGCTCGAATACCCATTCTTGGAGTGTCAACCACAGAAGCCGGTTGACAGCTTCGCTCTCGCTTAAACCAAACTCATATATTCGTTAATGCCTTTGTCCTGAACAAGTTGACTTCTAATCTACCATCTCAGTCTCTTGATGTAACCGCGTGGTCCCATATTCAAAATCTGGAATTAGCAGATCCCGGATTTAATGTACCTGGCCCAGTCGACGTACTGCTCAGAGCAGACGAACTATGGTGCGTGCCCAAGGGGGAACAACTTCAAGGATCAAGAGGGTTACCCATAGCTCAGAATACATCATTTGGTTGGGTAACAGGTGAACTGTTACGACACTCAACATTCGCATCATGTCTCTATTTTATCGCTTCACACTACTGCAACGATTCTGGGAGCTTGATGAAGTAGTATCCCATCCTGATGAATAATTTAGTAACTACGAAGCTGAGCAACATTTTAGTAATACATTCTCGCGTACATCGGATGGACGGATGGAGAATTGGTTGGTGTATGTCTGCGCTTTCGACAACACAAATATGTCTTTACGGCTGACGTGGCTAAAATGTTTCGCCAAATTTGGGTTGATGACGATCACACTGATTATCAGCGGATAGTCTGGCGCGAAAATCTGTCCGATGCAATCAGCTATTTTAGACTACGCACGGTCACATATGGAACGGCATTGGCACCGTTCTAATCCGTTCGAGTGTTGAAGCAGATTGCGATGGACTATCAAACCCAATATCCAAACGCCGCTCGTATACTATTAAGAGATGTTTATGTAGACGACATCATTACAGCTGCTGGTATTGGAATTGGTTACCCTATTATCCCTTGCGAAATTCGAACTACGGAAGTAGAACTCGAATTGTTGGCCTTTGCTTGCTCGCTTACCCTAAGAAGATTGCGAATTCTCTTGCGAATTCTATGCACTGGAGTAATAACAATAATAAAATAAAATCTTTCAAGAAACTTAAATATAAAGTACAAATGTATTTCAAGTTAAATTAGCTATACGTTTTTTGATTGAAAAAGCTTAGTACCATCTATTGTCTAATAAATGACAAGAGGCGAATATTCGCATCAGTTGTATTAATAAAATGCAAAAAATATCTATTGATAAGGAAAACAAAACAAAATAATTATTTACAATTAATTATAAAAGAAAAAAAATATATGTATATGTACAGAAATTTGCTAAATCATTGGTGTAAAAAACCATCTATTTCAGTATGGTTAAACGAAAAAAGCCATTTCTTAATACTATTTAAGAATAATGTTTTAACTCTTTCACACCTAAGGTTTTCTGGTAAATTATTGAAAAGACGAGGACCATTAACATAATAAAAACGTGAGAAATGTATTTTATGAATTTTTGGTATATTTACGAAGTTTCTGGTGTTGACTCGCAAGTTGTGACTATCATGAGCCTAGCATCATAATACCCGGAATTTTCAAAAAAATATCTTTAAAACATTGTAGCAGTACAGGTGCCTTAAAGGAAGAAGTTTGAGACCCTTGAACAATTCAAAACTAGGGGTTCTGCGATTAACTCTACACATAATTCTTATTGCATGCTTCTGTTAGATCAGTAATGGTTCTATTGTTTTGAAATAAGTGCCACCCCAGCAAGAAATTCCATACTACTGTTTTGATTTTAATATCCCATTATAAACTAATTTTAAAATAGGTAGTTTGCAGTACATGCTAAGGTGGTAAAATTGCTTTACAACTCCATTCAGATACTTTTTCAAAGAGGATGTATGGTCCTTCCAACTATACTTATGGTCCAATATAATACCTAGATATTTAAAGCTGTCAACGCGCTCTATTAAAAACTAACCGTAGCTACAATTTACTTGACTGTCAAATGATACATGATCATATGAATCTCCCAAACAAAATCGACAACAACTTGGTGAGTGATAATACAAATGCAACTCTTCACATACCACACCCTTGATGTTAAATACCATAAATTTTGTTTTGTTGCTGATACTTAGTCTATGAGCATTGAACCATCGTCTTAGTATATCGAGATCGTAATTAACATCGGCGAACATTTCAAAAAAACTTTTATTACAATACGAAAGAGTAGTATCATCAGCAAATGCCGCGATTTTGCCTTTAAAAGGTTGAATAAATAGCGAGTTAATGTAAATTAAGAACAGAATCGGTCCCAAGACTGATCCTTGAGGAACGCCTATATGTAAATAATATTGCGAACTAAACACGTGTTTGACCCTTACCACTTGTCTACGATTTGTTAAATAAGATGCAAACCAGTCATGAGTGAAGCCTCTGAATCCTGCATTAAATAATTTATTTAGTATCAGTGTATGGTTCACCATATCAAAAGCCTTGGTAATGTGAATAAATAAAGTCGAAGGAATGTGAGAACCATTCAAACTGTTATATATTTCCCCCGATAGTTTTAATAAAGCACTTTCAGTTGATCAACCGCTTCTAAACCCAAACTGAGAATCATTAAAGAATTGAGTCCAATCCAAGAATGATAATATTCTCGATTTAATTCCCTTTTCGATGACCTTAGAAAAAACAGATAGGATGGAAATTGGACGGTTATTATTTAATGTCATTGAATCACCTTTTTTGTGCAGTGGTAACACCAAAGCCATTTTCAGAGCCTAAGGAAAAACACCTTGTTGTACACAAAAATTGAAAATAAAACAAAGAACATCAGATATATGAAACGCAATATTTTTTAATATAGAACTTGAAATATTATCAAACGATGACGAATTAGATGTTTTAAGTGACTTTATAATTTTATAAATTTCAAGCGAAGTAAATTGTTCAAAGAAAAAGCTTTCTGGTTGTAAAGGGTGATTTTTTAAGAGGTTTAGAACTTTTTTTAAAAAAAAAACACAAAAAATTCGAAAAACTGAATGAAATATTTATTTAAATCGATAGTTTGAACCTTGCAATTTAATGTTTAAAGATAATTTCATGCAAATGTTGACCGCGGCTGCGTCTCAGGTAGCCCATCCGCTGAGTCCAATTTTGGCATACTCTTTCACACATATCGGCCGGTATCTCACGAATGAATGCATGGATGTTGGCTTCCAGTGCGTCAATCGAAGCGGGCTTGTCCCTATACACATTAGCCTTGGCATACCTCCACAAAAAATAATCTAATGGTGTCAAATCGCACGATCTAGGCGGCCAATTGACCGGCCCGAAACGTGAAATTAACTGTTCACCAAACTCGCCTCGCAATTGCGCCATTGTTTCGCGTGCTGTGTGGCATGTGGCACCGTCTTGTTGTAACCACATATCATGCAAGTCAGGAACTTCCATTTCGGGCAAAAAAAAGTTTGTTATCATCGCTCGGTAGCGTTCACCATTGACAGTAACGCTGCGATTCGCATCATCTTTGAAGAAATATGGCCCAATAATGCCGCCGGCCCATAAACCGCACCAAACAGTGGCTTTTTCGGGATGCATTGGTAGCTGTTGCAATGCTTCTGGCTGATCTTTACTCCAAATGCGGCAAAAAAATTATTGAATAAATTAGCAACTTCAATAAGCTCAGACACAGTAAGATTATTATTGGTAATACTTATATCTGTAAAAGATTTATTTTTGTTAAGTAGTTCATTTACAACTAGCCATTCATCTTTAGAGTTACCAAGTTTACTTGTTAATCTATTGCTAAAGTAAGAATTTCTACATTTCGGTATTTCGATTTTTACCTCTCTGCATAACTTTTCATAGTAAATCTTAAGTCTGTGATTATTCGGATGTTTTTTAATACTCAAGCAAAGTTTTTTTTTTCCTTTTTATTTTACTTAGTAAAGAGGGAGTCATCCATTGCTAAAGACATTTTAATTTGTTACTTTGTGCACTTTTGCTCTGGCTACTATTCATTATATGCAATTGGAGATATTCAAGAAATAAATTAAAAGCTACAGAAGGGTCGACGGCAGAGTAAACTTCATCCCATAACTCAAAAATTAACTTTGATTTTAAAGTGATAAAATCAATTTTTTTATTTTCAATGTTTTCGAAATGTTTTTCTCGAGAAACCTTGCAATTGAGTTGAACACCAGTTATGTTATGGACAGTTATTTTTAAGTCATAGGCAAATGTTTTATAATCTACACAGACATTTCTATGAAACCTTACAAAAATATAGTCTAGACAAGAGTTTAATCGAGTAGACTGATTTATTACAGATTTAAAGCCAAACGACATCAGGTGTATCACACAGGATGTTTACATTAAAATCACCCAACAAAATAGTATTATTACATTTTTGATTATCTAAAAATCCCAAAAACTCATCCAAAAAGGCTCCCACGGTACATTTATGAATTCTATAAATACAGATAAAACAGTAGTGAACACCAGAGACTTCGCAGTTTACGTTGACTATATCAGCAATATCCAATTTAAACACATTCATCTTACATTCCATTATGTTACTTCTATAATATACCCCGACACCGCCAGCAGCATAAGTTTCATTACAAGCCGCTTCGAATGAGAAATTTGGAATTATGTCATATGCAGACTTCTCTTCTTCAAATATCCAAATTTCAGAGAGAAAAATTAGATCTGGTAAATGATCCAAAGGTGCGAGGTAAGAGAGAAAATTATTAAAATTTGTTCGCATACTGCGAATATTTTGACGAATTACACAAAAACCGGAAAATTGATCATTGTTTTGATGGTCTATACAAAAACATTTTACATTATCAGTTGTTAGAGACAAAAAACTATAATTATTATTTGAATTATTTTGAGGATCTATAGTTGAATTCATATTATTCATGATACAAACAAAAGTTAATAATATTTAGATTAAGTTCAGGTTATAAATATCCTCAAATGAATTAATTCTTATTACTCTTTCACCTGCTCCCCTTCTAATAAGAACAGATGAATCACGAACCCAAACAAACTTAATTTTGTTTTTGTGTTTAAGTTCATTTGCCATTTTTAACAAAGACCTTGTGTAAACAGTGGACTATCGTTGATGTAGATGTTGCTGTTGTTGTTGTTATGGCTGCTGCTGTCATTGTTGTTATGATGAGCACCAAAAATATTGGAAGAAATTTTGTTTTTGTTCTCCCGCATTTTCTTCATTACAGCTTTCTTCCATAAGACAGTTAAGAACTTTACACACACTATGTTAGAAGCAAATTTCTTGTTCTTTCCTTTTATACTCTTAACAAAGCATGAGTCAATGTCGTTGGAGTTCATGTTATCACCAACATCAGTAGCAAGTAATTTGTAGACTCTCTCTTTTACGTTGGAATTGTTAACGTCCGGAATGCCAATAATATCAACCGCACATTGTTTCTCTCTCTGTTCCAGTACATTCAGCTTCGACTCCAAAACATCAACTCTCGTATTAAGAGAAGCATTACAGTCCTCAAGAGCTTTGATTTTAGTAAGCGCCTCTGTGTTAACTTGCTTAAGCTGAATAATTTCACTGTACAGCATTTGCAATGTTATTGTTTCTTGACCTGTATTATTGTCATCATGGGAAGCAAGATTTGGGATTAGAGCTGATGGACTCATGATTGCTATAGACGGACCAGCAGTATCCTTGTTTTCGGAAATACAGTTAGTAGAGCCAGAAGAAGTAGTACTCTTAGAAGAGATGTGGTTTGCAGATGAGATAATGGGAGCATCTCCCAGTATCGACTTTCTCCGCTGAGTGACACAACTATCGCACTTGTACTTGATCAACTTTGTCATAAAACTCAATTTCTCTTTTTTTCAATTTGGCGCATTTTCCATGATAATATTCTTGACAGTTTATACACTGAATCATAAGTTCATGTCTATCGATTTTTAAATTGCATAAAACGCACTTCATTTTCTCACTATTTGTTTTTAGAGCAGGCCAATTGAATTACAAATTTCGATATAAGATAAAAACTACTTTTTACTTTGATTTTAAGTTATAATAATTCTTTTAAGTGGGGCAATTCCCTATGCGTTTATATCCCATAAACACTTAGGAGCTCATTGACTCCTACTTTAGATCAATTTTCGTTTCGGATGGCTGACTCACGACTTTGTACTTCACCAACTCGATGGACGTTACTGTCGGAAATCGCTCGGATATTCGACCCGTTAGGATTCCTAGCCCCATCGGTTATTCTCTTCAAACTTTCAGGAACTTTGGTCGTCAGCTCAGTTGAGATGATCCCTTGCCATTACCTTTAGCTGATCGGTGGATTAGCAATCAACGGGAACTTCACTTCTTTGAGCAGATACGGATTGCTAGAAATATCTTCTCATCAATTGAGAATGTTGAGCTTCACGGGTTTTCGGATGCCTCGTCGGTGGCATACTCGGCTGTAGTCTACGCCCGCTGTAAAATCGCTGAAAATCAGTTTAAGGTTATTCTCTTCGCACCAAAGACGAAGGTAGCGCCACTGAAACCTGTCTCCATTCCTCGACTTGAGCTATGTGGGGCGCTTCTTCTCTGCCATCTTATTACTTTAATCAAAACCTCCATATCACATAACTGTACGGTCTTCGCTTGGTGCGACTCAGAAATCGTTCTTCATTGGCTATCGTCACCGCCTCGTCGTTGGACTACGTTTGTCGCGAACCGTACAGCTGCAATTCTTGAAAAGATTCCCGGATATGCATGGAACCATATCGCATCGGAGTCTAATCCAGCAGATTGTGCGTCACGCGGAGTGCTACCATCAAACCCCATCAATCATCATCTCTGGTGGTCCGGTCCTTCCTGGCTCTCGCTGTCATAAGAATTTTGGCCAGCATCAAAGTTCAACGCCCAAGCAAGTCTTAACATCAGCAACTCACACGGATGTCATCAGCAGTCTAATCCTCAAAACCTCATCGTGGCATCAGTTGCTTCGAGTTTTCGCGTGTTGCCTGCGCTTCATCACTCATTGTCGCCCTAACCAAAATGCAAAGATTTCTCGGGAGCGCGGCATTTCGTTAACCGAACTTAAAATCTCAAGACTCTACATTCTGAAACATGTGCAACAACAGGCATTCGGGAGTGAAATTCGCGGTCTCATGAACAATCGGGGTTTAACAAATAAGTCCAAACTCATTCGATACAACCCGTTCATTGATAGCGATGGACTTTTGCTTGTTGGGGGCCGTATTAGGAACTCTAATGTGTCCTATAATGGAAAATATGCCATTATTCTCCCTAACACTTATGTTGCTTCTCTTATAGCCACTGAGATTCATAAAAATCACCTTCATCCAGGTGTTTCAGAGACATTCGCCATCGATCGCCCACAGTATTGGATACTGGGAAGCCGTAACCTTATTCGCAAGATCGTGCACACCTGCAAACCGTGTTTCGTGTCATCCAAAGTCGCCCTTTCACCAACACTGGGTGTGACTACGCTGGGCCCTTTACCATCAAACTGTCAAAGGGTCGTAAAACAAGGCTGGCCAAAGCCTACTTGGCACTATTTGTGTGCATGTGCACAAAAGCAATGGACTTGGAATTGGTAAGTGACCTAACGACCGATGCATTCTTAGCTGCCTTCCGCCGATTCGTATCTCGACGTGGAAAATGTTCCAATGTATACACTGACAACGGGACAAACTTCCTAGGAGCTCGTCGCTGTCTCAATGATATGCAGAAGTTGGTGTTGTCGCAGACCTACAACGACGACATTGCTGCTACCCTCGCACTTGATGGGGTTCAATGGCACTTCATACCACCCTCACCTCCACATTTTGGTGGATTATGAGAGTCCGGGGAGAAGTCAGTAGAGCTACACTTACGCCGGGTTATTGGATCCAATATCCTCACATTCGAAGAGGTGTACACTGTGCTGACTCAAATCGAATCTATTTTAAATTCACGCCCTCTTTGTGTGTTGTCCGATGATGATTGCAATCCACTTACCCCTGCGCATTTTCTTATAGGTGAACCATTTACGGCTGTTCCTGAGCCCAGTTACATGAGACGTCACCTAACCGCTTGTCACACTGGAATCACCTGCAATCAATGGTTCAAGGGTGTTGGAAGCGATGGCAACATATACATCACCACTCTTCAAGAACGGCCCAAATGGACAACACGCAATGTTGAGCTAAAGATTGGCGACATAGTGGTAATTAAAGAACCAAGCCTTCCGCCAACTAAGTTGCTTCTTGGCAGAGTTGAGGGGATGTTTAAGATTATCTGTTGTTGTTTGAAAATATTCTGTTAATTTGTTTAAATCGTAATATTGTATATCTTATAAATAATTTGCTTTGTTAATTTGCCTAACAATCAAAATTTACCCTATGTCTATTTTTTCAATTTAATTCAAATCATAATTTCTAATTGTAATCATGCTTGTTTGCCATTCTCTTGTTCTCATGAATCTGTTCTTTGCGGCACATGTGGTCTCTATTAATCGGTTGTAAATTTGATTTTCTCGTCCACTTCGATTAATCTCACAAGCGGAGCAACATCATTTGGGTAAAAAAAAATAAATTTAAGTGTGGTTGGATTTGCTGTGTAATTTTTTGTGTTCTAAGTTTCTTGGGTTGAGTTTTACCTGACAATTATTTGTTTAGCTGCTGCCCCCCAAGAAAAATACAAAGAAATCGTCGATTCGTAATCAGTCGTGTTTTTCAAGTTTTTTATCCACATCAATGAGAGAGGTCTTAAATTGTTTATGAACATGAATAACAACATACTTTTCTGTTGCAGCATCATTTACGTCGGTAGGATTATTTATATTCTTCAAGGGTTTATGTTTCACATCATAGTAGCCATCTATGTAGTGAAAATCAATACTATATATACATATTCTTCAATATTTTATGTCTACATATTCTTTGTTGGCTGCTTGGTGAGATATTTTAGACTTTCCAACATTACTTAAACATTTTCCTTCTATATCAAAATCTATATCAAATCCTTCTCCAGGAGGTTATCGGGCTAGAGAAATTAAAGATTCTCAGATAAATATGGCCTTGGAAATGGAGTGTGATAAATCTGATGATGAGGACGAAGCTAAGGACGACAACAACGAATCGGAAAAAAACAAATTATTTAAAACCGACTGGGAAAACTAAATTCATTTGAGCAGTTTCGATGATATCGAATTTATCAACCAAATGGTGGTAAGTCATGTGGAAGTTGTTACTTAAGAGGATCAAAAGCATATATCAATATATTTCTGTCAGATAGCCTGAAGAAGCTTCTCGAATTGAGATTAGGCACCAAATATTTAAAATGACAGAAAGTATATTTCGAAGTTCCTGATTGTGAGTGGTTGACTCGACTCTAAATCCAACTAATACACATAAAAAATATTAGAAATGTATTTTATTTTAACCACACGTTTCACAATATTTTGAAGTTATTAATTATTTATAAATGAATTAAAATACATAATTTCAAAATGACACGTATATTTATTTTTAGTTTTGACTTTTCAGTTAAGATTCCATCTATTTGAATATGATAAATTTTAAATACCACTTACGCTTATTGTTGCACAAAAACAACATTTCGTATCTAATTAGTTGAGTCTCAAAGCCTAATGGTAGGAGAGCTAGTGGATCTGGCAGGAATTTGGTGGTTGCGTTACTATGTACCGGATTTTTGAGTTTTTAAGTGCTTAAAAATAATAGTCTGGCAGGGTTCTGGTGGCTGCAAGTGCTTGGCAACGAGGGTATAGCTACTGCTTCGATTTATGGGAGTACTACGTTAATAAATGTCTGATATATCCCACATTGAATGGAAAAGCATGTTTTTTCTTTGATCATCGCTATCTTAGTAACCAATTATCGCACGGTGAATCTAAGAGCAGTTTTAGAAACTTGAAAGCATTTCCTAACTCGTTCTGCGTTCTGCTTGACACTTTTTTCGAATGTTGTGATTGACAGTTCTGTCAATTTACTATCTATAATATGCAGATTGCCTACTCCAGCGCTACACATACAGCCCCAAACTATGACAGAGCTTTTTTTCGTGCTAAACAGTTGTAATTTCGAATTCGGCCTACACCACACATTATCTGAATAATGCAGATTAAATTCGCTGTCATTTGTATACATGAGCTTTAAAATATATCAACAAATTATTGCACTATCTCAATAAACCCTTCAAATGAATCATTACTCCTTCCAAAGTCATCTGCTTTAAATTGGTATTATATGACGAATTTTATTTTTTTAGCTAAAAAATGGTATTTTAACCATGTCAATACAAAGTAGGCTCCCAGTCCGCCAAAATCTCAAAAACTATAAAGGGAATTTGGGAAAAAAATAAAAAAAAAATTTAGTTAAGTTGACCAAATTTATTTCTTAAATTTGAATTAAATTCATTTCCTCAAAAACGGCTCTAATAATTTAGATTAATTTATGTATTTAGAACAATTATGTACAAATTCTAGAATATTGGACACTATAAAATTTACGTAAAAATCGCCGTTGTTGAGAAAATTCAATTTTGAAAAACCTAAAAAGTGATTTAAGTTTAGTAGTTAATATAATTTTGGTTACCATTCTTTTTTATGCGATTTCAAAATGCACATCATTAATTTCGAGTGCCTGACTTTGAAAGTGGCTTGTTTTCCGTTTGGGACCATGACTGATAATAACCACGTCGAATTAAGTAAAATTGTTAGTACACAATTAATCCAAAATAAATGTCAAAAATGCTTCAACAAAAAATTCAAAGAACCGTGTGACGTCAACAATTAATGGAGCTTTTTCCTCAATGTCCGGTTATGCGTTGAATGCGAAAAGTTGTAGTTTCTGCATTGTAATATGACTGCAGAAATTTGGGATGGTTTTACCCTATCCTAACGGTATATTAATGTTGACACATAGTTTGTAACATCCCTTAATATTCATCGTAGACCCATAAAAGTTTATATATTTATGATCAGGACCAAATTCTAAGACTATTTAGCAATGTCCGTCCGTCCGTCCATACGAAATTTTTAGGCCTTTAAAATTAAGCCAGGAAGCTAAAACGGTTAAGTGTATTTTTTAAATACGCCCACTGCCACCACCACAATATATAAAAAAACGTTTTATAGCTAAAGTTAGAGAGATAGATATTCACAAAATATTTAGGCACTGCCCTCGTTTATAAGTTTGTCATATAAAGCCACTGTTACCAACTTTATCAAAGGCCCGGTCCGGAGATTTTTTTTTCTGCCAAGTGTTTGTGAAAATGCATACTTATTATTAAGATAATGCAAACTATCCAAAAAGATATTAAATATATTTTTTCATTAATTTTTGATTGTAATCTCTATAACAAAATAAAATATTAAAAAATTTAAGGTATGTTCATAAAGTGGCGTATTCCATCCTAATGTCTTATGACTGCCTAATCCTAACTTAACATATATTCGAACACAACCAGGGATTTTTTTGGCGTTTCAGTCAGCCAATAGAAAAATAAAACCTAATAAAATATTATTGCGTTCAAATTGCAAGTCCACCACAAGCTAACAATTCCTATATCTTCATATAGATCGCACGATCATCGTTCAAGAAATCGGTAAGCTGACTGTTAGATGACTTGCAGTTGACTTCTAACACAGTTGAAAATTTGTCAAGCGCTTGTTAACTGCTATGTGGAACTTGTAGTATGTGTTAAAAGGTGCATTTGCATCGAGAACCTCACCATTGAAACCAGCTTTTATGGAAACCTCCTGATTTGATGAGGCTTCAGGAGATTTTACAAACCCTCAGATTTCAATGCGGTGTAAAAATGGTATTAGGTTAGGTTAAATAAGACCTAATGCGACCTTTGCCATTTTGTTCTTTGTACATCTGCCGAACTATTATTCACTGTAAACGAATGCTAACAAGTTTTTAATTGCTGTTAACGATTTTTAGGTTCAAAGAAATGGTAAACATTTAAAACCTGGTTATTTGAGCAAATTCCCGGAGTCTCTGGGCCAAAATTCCCCTGTTAGTAACCCTATATAAGGCATTTTGCCATGTGTACTTTTTGCGGGCGATTTTTAGTAAAATGCTGTTCTCTTCGAAAATTTTAATAGAAACCGAAAAAAATGTTTAACAAGATATTTAGTCAATATTTTTTCCAATATAACTCCCACACAAGGTTTTTGGCCACGCCCACTTTTTGGGGGATCCTTTAAAAAAATATATATATTTTTAAAAAAATTAATAAAATCGGAAATGAAAATTAGAAAATGCTGGTTTTACTGTTTTTTCTTATAATTGCGATAATAAGCATAACTTATCAGAATATTCTGCCAGCAGATTTAAAAACTAGAATCTTAGCTTTAAAAGATATTGCACTTAAAAACGCAGTGCTCTAGTACTCCCATCAATCGAAGCCGTACCTTTACACTCGTCTTACAAGCACTTACATGCGTAAACTAAAACATTGTAAAATTGTAGCCTTGTAAATGCAATTTTTTTTCGCTCATATTTTGCAATTTCTAAAATCCGGGACATAGCGACGCAACCCCCAAATGCGTGCCAGGCTATTATTTTCTTGATTTTAAGGTAAAAAAAAATTATTAGTCAAAAAATGTTTATCCTTGTAAGAACACGTTAGTCAAATCGTTCAATAGCTCGTTGACTATTACATATGAGCTATATCAAGATGTGGATGTAGTCTAAAAAGTCAAAAGCTGGTCGACTACATTGGCTCGACTACATCGTGTGAATGGAGAATAATGCACCAACTAAGAGAATATTCGAATCCCAGCCCAGAGATGATAGAAGCAAAGAGATACCAAACTTTCCGGTAGAAAACACTCTGCCTTCAAGCTAAATTCCAGAAAAAATCCAGAAAATTGACGAATTTACCCATACTATCATATTTTTAAACAAGTATGGGTAAAATCGTCAATTCACCACGATTTCTTCGTCAATCCACCACTTTTTCCCCCGCCGCCTCACCGACCTCGCCGAGAAAACAAAAATGAAGATGCCGGAAAAAGAATCTAATCCAACGCGGAAATGGCCAAAATGAAACATACACCACAGATAGAATGCATCTAGCAAATGCACTGGAAAGTAGAAACTCGTTCAGCAGATACTAGGTATAAAATAAAAAACTTAAATTGTAGAACAATATTGAAATATTTTGGATTGCTTTGATTTATTAAATAATAAAACAAAACTTAAGAAAACGATAACTAGATTTAAATTACACAAATAAACTCATACAATTTCAAAAATTGTTGAGGTACCAACAATAAAAAAATGTATAATGGTTGTTGCCAACAAATAATTAGATATAATAATTGCTGAACTAAAAAATAATACATTCAATTTAATATTAATATTTAGGCGATATTCAAACAAATAAATGAGGGAATACTTTTGTTCATCCTAAAATAATATAAATCTTCACCGAAAATGTAAAGAAGCCATGTTTCATGCAATTCACTGATGTGAATTCTATAATTGAAGATTTTTTTATGATATGAAATTCCGCTTTCTCTTTTCGCCTAAGGAGAAAAAAAAAGCCAGAATTTATTTGCCAGGGTATTTTTCTAAATATAGATCAAAAAATAAATAATAAAATTTAAAAAGGAAACTTAAATAGTACGCATTATTTCAAAGAGTTTCTGAAGGTCTGGACAAAGTGAAAGCATTGGTTTATGAGCTCTAATTAAATAAAACAACAACTATAATTTTCTCAAAATGTTTTTTGGTTTCTTTTTTTCTGCACAATTTTGATATTTGATAGTTATTTATTTAGTTTAAAACATGTCCAAAGATTACAATGAAGTATCTATAATGACGTAAATGTTATCATGACTGATTTATTTATTTATTACAATTCAATACAAAATTTTAAAATTTGATTTAGGTTAGTATGAGAGTTAAATTTAAATTTAAATTGGATACAAATGCTTACATTAAAATGATAAAAGAGAAAAAAGAGCGAAATAGATAGATTAACAATTTAGGCAACAACGTTTACAAACCTATAATAGAAATATTCAAATACAATGTTATGAAATAAATATATAACATATTGGATATTATATTAATATAACAATTCTGAAGTGTAAGCGAGGCAAACAGTATTTTTGTAGAGCTGTGCTGCGTATTTTCGAAGATTAAGTGCATTTAAGATCAATACAACTTTTACTATTTCCAAGAATTAAAAATCAGTAAAAGAAAATATTGGTTTGCAGGTCATATTACTACTTTTTTGGGATATAAATTTTCGGAAATTTAGTACATTTAAATGTATTTATAACCAAATTAAGGAAGTGTTTTAATATGCGAATTGGAATAAACTAATGATTAATCATGTCGAAATTTAAAAAACCACTAAGAAAATGTACCTGACTAATTTGATGAAATCTTACTACACTGTAATAATTAATCATTAGTTTATTCCAATTCGCATATTAAAACACTTCATTAATTTGGTTATAAATACATTTAAATGTGCTAAATAAATTTCCGAAAATTCATATCCCATACTGCCAATAAATTATTAATATGAGCTGCAAAATTTTTTTGTTTTAGTGAATTGTCATCTGTAAAAATGTCACCTTATAGTTACCATAATGAATGATTTATAGTTCTGTACTTGCGTAACAAATTCAAGCCTATGCGAAAAGGCAATCAGATATGGTTATTTTTTTTATTATATTTTTTAACCGAATAATAATTCTAAACAAAACATGAATAGTGAAAATTGTGTATTAATTTACTGCAATCACTAATACACTGTAATTTAAATTTCTATTACATTTTAATAAGTAAATATTACATGCGTTTCCATGGGAAGCTTTAATTACTACAAGTAAAGCTGAATACATTCACTTTATTTCATTTGACATATCAAACATTATTGAGCTTTACTGCATACATCCATTGTCATATATGAGGTGAATATTCAAACATATGTTTTTAAAAAATTTCAAAGTGAAGTGAGATTTGTTTTTGGTTAAAGTGAGTCTTGTAAATAAAAAAAAAATCCGAATGTGTACTGTAAATATGAGCACACATACCGGCCAAACGAAGAGTCAAGGTCATTTATTTTTGCGCGAATATTTCAATTTTGATTGTGCATGTCTTAGCGGGAAACTGTAAATTGTTCTTAGCTCCATCTATGCTACTCTTGCGAAGCTATATAGTGACTTAGATACAAAATCTTTTGGAATTTTATTTATTTTATAGAAAAAAAAATTCTTATATTTTATGCTATGTTAATTTATGATACAATAGTTATCAAAAATAAATACACATTTGTAATAAAATATCTAGTCTTCAATTTTATGTCATGACTATCAAATGACGCATCTTCCTTTAAACATTAAATCCGCAGGCGATTGATCTCTTTTTTTCTGAAATTAAAGAAAATAAAAACTAGAAGAAAAAAATTTTCGAAATAAGTTAAATTTAATAAAGGAATTACACATTTTACTTACAAAACCACGAGAATACAAAAAATCTGAAACAACTGATTACTTTGACTAAGAGAAATGTCAAAATACTTACCATTGATAAATAGGTGCGTCCAGACCAAAAAATTTCATGTGGTGAATTCATTCCTTCAGGTTCACATATATTCACCGACACGGCCGTCACTGGAAATCGATTACAACAAAAACAATGTAAACCAATTGGTTTCGGGGGGCAAAGGAGGTAAGAGTTTGGCATCTCTTTGCTTCTATCATCTCTGTCCCAGCCAGCCCGAACCTGCGTTTCAAAAACCAAGCCATCGCGGATACCAGATCGATTGGTCTAAATAACTGGAAGTAGCGTGTCCGGGATCGCAGTAGTTGGAAGGCCGGTGTGTCTCAGGCAGGGGCTCTTCATGGGTCCGAAGCCCGTTAATTAAGTTATTAAGTAGTTAGTCTATTGGGCTCCCGGACCAGGTTCATCAAGGTCAGAAGGTGTGTATATATGTGTGTGTGTATATTTAATTAAAGGTCATTATGTTGTCAATGAATATGTGTGTTGTGTATATGCATGTGTGTAACTGTGTCACTTCAAGGTCAAATGCTTTCAAAGCCAATTCGATAAATAAATTATTTGTTTTTTAAATTTAATAGAATGAAATAAAATGCTATCCATCATCTTCATAATGCTTTTTTCTTTGGGGCATATAGGGATATGGATAGGGTATCATACTGTTGCCTTTCTTTATGTTTTTTCCTTTTTGTTGTTGTTGTTGCAACAAAATACTAGTTCAATTTCCAATTTGTCTTATAACTATCCTTGTTTGCCCTTTAAAGAATTACCGTTATGTAAGATTTCAACTATAGAATGAGTACCGAACTGACTCCCGTTCTGTGTGTTTTTTTCACGCATTTGACCTGTGTGAAAAAAGCCAGTATACAAAAAAACAGGAACGCTAATCGCGAGTTATGTAACATAACATGGATATTATATATACAATAAATATATGTATACCATAGATTCACTTTTCTAATATACCTTAACATGTACATTGTAACCTTAAACCTGCATCTAGAAATTGTTACTCTAAACATTTGCTTTCCATAAACTTGCCTCATAATGTACTGTAACCCTAAACTGTTATTTGCTCGAATGTGCGGACATTCATTTTTGCTTACATTTCATTTCATGCATTTTAAATTCTTTTCCCACAGTCTTTCATTGGACAGAGGCTTTAAATATTGCAACCACATGAAATATATTGTATTGTGATTTTGATTGTGAAAGAATAAAGTTGTTTTTTTTTTTAAACGGATTCCTGTCTAAATCCTTAAGTGGCGCAGTCGGTACGATACAAAGAGTATCCTTTTAAGAACACAGGAGTAATAAGTATCACGTATAAAAGAAAAAACTAACGACGTTATATCGTTAGAGAACAAAGACAGTGAAAAAAAAAACAAAATAAGTGAAACAGTGATTTTTCGAAACTTAAAAGTGTAACGACGACTTATCGTTAATTAAACTGTATTATCGGTTCATCGGACATCGACGATTTATCGGTGCATCGCTTAGCCAACGCAGTAAAATCTAAGTGAAAGGTGAATCCAACTCCCGGTGACTTTCAAGTCTTCAGTTCCAGAGACAACCTACGACAACCGAAACTATGAGATTCTTGCTCGTCATCTGCATGTAAGTCTTTTATTTGGTTTTTAATCGTTGATTTCCTTTACTTTCCACTCATAATCAAATGCCCAACGATAAACTGATTAGGAATAAGACTCAAAATCCCTACAGTTCGCCTTGTAAAATAGAATCAGATAACCCCGCGGTTTACGGAACTATCGATTCAGTTCAATTAGATAATATTTCCTTAAGTAATAGTTCAATTTGTACAGAAATGAGTACTTCTGATCAATTAGTTAACGGCACCCAGCCTATTGCAAATACAAATGGTAATTCCTTAGACATTAATAATATTTTTAATAGCTTGCGGATCCCAGACGCAATTAATGATTTGCCCCATTTTGAGGGAAACCCTAAATCTTTATGTGATTTTATTAGTAATGTTGAAGAACTATTAAGATTAATCCCGCAATTAGATGGTACTTCGTATGCTACCATTATATTGAGAGCCATTCGGAACAAAATCATAGGTAAGGCAATGAAGTGCTAAATATGTACGGCACTCCTACAGATTGGGAACAAATCAAAAATAATATAATTTTGCATTACTCGGATAAACGAAATGAAACATCTTTGGTTCGTGATTTGCATAATTTAAGACAGATCAATGACAGTGTAGAAGCATTTTACTCTAAAATCATTGAAACGCCTGTCTACTATGACAAATCATATACAAATTCATGAAAAAGAACCATCCGTAGTAAAAGCAAAACAACAATTGTATTCCGACATATGTCTGAATACGTTTCTCATTGGTCTAAAAGAACCATTAGGTTCAACTATTAGAGCAATGAGGCGTTCAAGTATAATGGAAGCATTGAATTACTGTATTATAGAACAGAATGCCTTTTACATGAAGAATAGTATCTTACCAAAGCTTTCTATTCCACAGACTACAAGCTCAATATTTAGTCAGAACCAAAATATACCAACTTTAAGAACGTACCCACTCAACAAGCAAACACAACCCCCTCAGTTCGCATCTTATCAGCCACTTAGACCCTTCCATCCATCGTCCCGTCCCCAATTTCCTTCTCTGCAGTTAAATAGATTTCACAATCCAGCACCCAATGCATTCAATCCCAAACCTTTTTCCAATAACCAACGCCCTGCAGCAATGGACGTAGCCAGTGATACCGCTAGAACCCTTCCAACACCTGTGCAAACCCAACCGTATCAGAGAAGCAATTTTCAACCAAGTCCAACGTATACTATAAGGGAAGTTCATAACTTGCAACAATATCCTGAAACATATGGCGACGAATATGCTCCATACAATAATCCTGATGAATATTATAATTACCAACCAAACCTAGATTCCTATGTATCGGACGATCACCAAAATAATGAAAACAATGTCACCTCTAGTGAGTTACAAGTAAACGAAATAGATGACACAAATTTTCCTTCACAACCCTTGGAAAACAGTACGGACTCTTAGAAATTAACAATCACAGTAGTTGCCTTACATCAGTATAACCTCCCCTTTTGGTCCATTGAAATTTCGTATAGACATCGGAGCGTCCGCTAATTTTATCAATCCTGATTTAACTAATCCCCAATATCACGAAGATATTGATCCTGTTTCAATCACTACAGTTTTTAATACGCATAAACTTAATAAGCAAATTACCTTTTTCTCATTTCCCGAATTTAAAGTTAATGAGTCCATAAAATGTTTCTTGTTTAAATTCCACAATTATTTTGATGGGTGAAACCCTACAAAAATTATCTGCAACTATCGATTTACCTAACAAGTTACTAAAAACCAAAAACACAAATATTCCATTGTCCTTTAAGCCAAATTTAATGTGGAAAGTCTATATGATCCCAGGGAACTCTAAAATAATAGCAAGATTACCGGTCGATATAAAAAACGGAGAGATTTACATAAAACCAACAAAAATAAATATTTTTCTGGAAATATCAATCGGCATATATCAGTCCCATGATTGGTACGGACAAATAGAAGTTATAAATAATTCCCAGGTTGATCAAAAACTTTTTGTAGAACAACCAATTAGATCAGATAAGTTCGAATATTTTGTGGAAATAAACAATATCAGTATTTGCCAATGCCATGAGCAAACTAAACTCATGTCCGAAACTGACATTACCAAATTAATTCGAGTAGACCATCTTAACGATGAAGAGAAGAAATCAATTCTAAAATTATGCAGGAATTTCGATGATATTTTCTTTATTTTAAGTCAGAAGTTGTCATTCTCTAATATTGTTAAACACAAAATCAAAACAAAAGACGACTTCCCGGTTTATACAAAGTCATACAGATATCCACAAGTTCATAAGGAGGAAGTCCAAACACAAATTCAAAAATTATTGGATCAAGACATAATTAGACCTAGCTACTCCCCATGGAGCAGCCCGATTTGAATAGTACCCAAAAAACGTGATGCGGCAGGTATACAGAAATGGAGACTTGTCGTCGATTACCGTAAGGTAAATGAAAAAACGATAGATGATCGGTACCCATTGCCGAATATTACGGAGATTCTCGATAAGTTAGGAAAATGTCTGTATTTTACTACTTTAGATCTGGCCTCCGGCTTTAACCAGATAGAAGTTGACCCCAGAGACATACAGAGGTATACATGGATGACATTATCGTGTTTTCCACTTCTCTCCAGGAACACCTAGAGAATTTGGGCAAAGTAAAAGTAGAATTCCTTGGACACATCGTAACCTCGAATGGAGTGCGACCCAATCCGAATAAAATTGATGCTAAATATTAAGAAATATCCCATACCTACTACACAAAAGGAAATAAAATCGTTTCTTGGATTACTCGGGTATTATAGGAGGTTTATCAAAGATTTTGCCAATATTACCAAACTTCTAACAGAGTGTTTGAAGAAAGGCGCCAGAATAAACTTAAATGAACGATATACCAAATGTTTCGAGCACTGTAAGGACATATTAAGTAACGACCCCTTATTGCAATACCCCGATTTTACAAAAGATTTCAATTTGACCACAGATGCTAGTAATGTTGCTATTGGAGCAGTACTTAGCCAAGGTCCGATAGGTTCAGAAAAACCAGTCTGCTACGCTTCAAGAACCATGTCCCAAACGGAACAGAATTATAGTACGATTGAAAAAGAACTATTGGCAATTGTGTAGTCGACCAAATATTTAAGACCCTACCTGTTTGGTCGGAAGTTTAAAATCGTAACGGACCACAAGCCGCTTAACTGGTTTTTCTTTCTAAAAGAACCTAATTCAAAGCTTCTTCGATGGCGGTTAAAATTAGAGGAGTTCGACTATGAAGTCGTGTACAAAAAGGGCAAGGGATGCACTTAGTCGTATTGAGATCAATGTCAATGAAACAGCCGCTGCAAGCTCTGTTCCTTCAATTTCAAATCAATCCCTTCAAAATAACGCTGGTGATAGAAGAAGATTCTAATATTTCCACGATTCACTCTGCTCGCGAAAACCTTGACGACGGTATATACATATCTGAAAGGCCTCTTAATGAGTTTTCAGAACAATTAGTTCTAAACAGGACAAATTGTTTAGTCAAACCTCCCATGATCTATAATGTGCTCTTGGAGACAAAACGCAGACGCATATTTAGGCGACCGGATCTCTTAGATGAAAGAGTAATTGTATCAATATTTAAGAAATATCTCAACCCCCGTAAGCTAACAGCTATTTACACAGACGATGAGACCTTTAGGACGGTCCAAAAAGTTTTTTCGAAATATTTCTCTAATAGCAAAATATTTAAACATGGAAAAACTAAATGACGTAACTGATACTGATCATCAAGATGCTCTCATAAATAAGTACCACCTGGACAATAATCATGGCGGTATCAACGAAACCTATAATCACCTCCATAGAACATACTATTTCCCAGGAATGAAAGAGAAAATAATAAAAACAATAACTAATTGCGAAAAATGCAAACTGCTCAAGTATGATAGACATCCTCCCAAAATTAAATACGAACTTACCGAAACCCCTTGTAAACCTCTCGATATACTACATTTGGATAACTAGTTGATAACTTCTCCAAATTTGCTTCAGCTTTCGTTTTAACCGGACGCAATAGCATAAATATTATCAGCTCCTTAAGGCAGTTCTTTTCCCAAAACGGCATTCCAAAGAAAATCGTAGCCGATTGTGCTCCGGAGCTAACATCAAACTTATTTAAGGGATTTTGCGAACAGTACGAAATACATTTGCATCTAACAACACCACTAAGTTCTACGGGTAATTCCCCAGTTGAAAGATTTCATTCAACTTTGACCGAAATCTATAGAATTATCTATGATAAGAATAATCGACATATTGAATGAAGCACTTATAACTTATAACAACTCGATACCTTCAGCTATAAACCTAACGCCCTTTGAACTTATAACGAGAAGGACATACAAGTTTAAGAGGTCTATACAGCATAACTCAGAACACGATTACCTTAATAAATTAAAGGATTATCAGGACGAGCTATATGACGAAATTAAAGTTAAGATAGAGAGTCATAACAAATCATTAATTGATACATTAAACAGGAACCGCGAAACACCACCCGATTTCGATAAGAATGATGTAGTTTACGAATATAGCAATAGAAGAAACAAAATAACTCCAAGAGCCAGGAAATTATAGGTAGTAACAAACAATAAAGTATTAGTTTTGACTAGTAATAATAGGAAAGCCCATAAAAACAAATTAATTAAAAAAGGTAAATTTCAGGATAACTCCAATTATGAGCCAACGAATAGACATTTAGGATCATTCGAAGAGTCAAGGTCCGCTAACAATGAAATTAGGTCAAGCACGAGTCATTGAATCAACCGTAAAATTCTTACATATTGTAAACCTAACTGCTTACGAAGAAAATGTTGACAATATAAGGACTTCAGTAAAACTTATAGATAGCAATAAAAATCTCGGTCCCATGAGAGAAGTTACAATCTTAAAGTTTAGAGAATTGGAAAATAAGCTCAAAACCCTTTTACCCCGCTATCGAAACAAAAGAGGGTTAGTTAATGGAATAGGATCCTTAATAAAGGGTATCACAGGTAACATGGGTGACAACGATTCTATACAGATAAATAACGAAATAAGAACCTTACAATCAACATGACATGAACAAAGAACTAGCAAGCTAACTAACCATATCAATTTACAACAGAAAGATCTAGAGGATTACCTGAGAAAATATCAGTTGGCATTTTCACAAAAAATACGCACTGAAAAGGAAAACTTTCAATACATGCAATATATATATCAGACTAATTACAATATTGAAATATTATCAAACCACTTACAAGAAATCACTGAATCGATATATCTGAAAAAGCTTAATATTATCTCCAAACAAATTCTAAATCCGAATGAGTTAGAATTTAAACAACATCATGTCGCTAAACAAAGCATAAAATTCACTTCAGACGAACAATTGTATGAATTTCTGAGTCTTCAGGCCTATTATAATCAGTCAAACATTATATTCAACATAAAGCTGCCTACCCTATCCCCGGAACCCTTTAACCTACATCATTTAATAAAATTACCTTTGAATCAAACACTAACCATAAACCTACCTAAATCCTATGCTATTATTAACGATTACTGTATCCAATTGATTGACGAACCATGCTGGGGAATTGAGCATGTTTACTACTACAAAATAGGGAAATTGGATAATATCACATTGGACAGTTGCATCCCTAATATTATTAAAAATAGAGCAGCTACATGTACGCTAGTTATGGACCCGAACCAGCAGTATATTACTCAACCAGAAGAAAACTACATATTGATGACAAACCTACCTGAGACTAACAT
Organism: Ferdinandea cuprea; assembly: GCA_963576555.1. Lineage (NCBI taxonomy): Eukaryota > Metazoa > Arthropoda > Insecta > Diptera > Syrphidae > Ferdinandea > Ferdinandea cuprea. The sequence continues at coordinate 95,339,749 of OY754958.1, read as the reverse complement.
TTCCACAACCTGCGGAATTGACACTAAAACTATTTCGGGAACAGTGTTGCTGCATTATGAGGAATGCGAAGTCACCATTAACAACGTAGTATATGAAAGCAGAGCAAATATATTTTGGGATAAAATTCAGATAATTCCTTCAATATTCACAACTATTAATTCTTCTCATGTCATAGGAAATTTCAAAACAAATGAATTAGAACCGTTCAACATAGCCAACAGAAACATCTTTGAATTAAGCAAAGGTTCTGGCAGTCAGCAAAACTTCCCAGTGTTCACCTGTATCTTCGTGACCATAATAGCATCTGTACTTTACTTAACTCGCTTCATAAAACGTCGTCGATGTCAACCAGAAATCATCGCTAGTCCCCAAATAAGCTACAAGGCGGATCCTGAAGCTCCAGCACATAAAGAGTCCTCCAGCGTCATACTCTCTTGGCCATCGCTGACATCGAGTTATGTAACGTAACATGTATATTGTATATACAATAAATATATGTATACCATAGATTCACTTTTCTAATATACCTTAACATGTAAATTGTAACTTTAAACCTGTTTTCAGGAATTTGCCTCATGATATATTTGCATCTAGAAATTGTAACTCTAAACATTTGTTTTCCATAAACTTGCCTCATAATGTATTGTAACCCTAAACTTTTATTTGCTCGAATGTGCGGACATTCATTTTTGCTTACATTTCATTTCATGCATTTTAAATTCTTTTCCCACAGTCTTTTGTTGGACAGAGGCTTTAAATATTGCAACCACATGAAAATTATTGTATTGTGATTTTGATTGTGAAAGAATAAAGTTGTTTTTTTTTTTAAACGGATTCCTGTCTCAATCCTTAAGTCGCGCGCGAATTACAAGCATGAACGCGGAGCTTAATAAAAAAATACAACCGTTCAGTTTGACAAACAATTTATTAGAAAAATCAAAATTCGAGTGCAAGATACATTTTTACATTAGTCTTGGAATTAATAATTATAATAAATGCAATTGCAATGCGTTGAATTTATTTCCTAAAATTATGATATGTTTGCATATTTATCAATTAATTATTCTTAGCACTAAATTGGTGGTGGTTGGGTGTAAGGTGAATGTGAGAACTAGATCTGCTGAGGCTGAATATTATTGTTGGGACATCCGGTGGTTGGGTGTAAGGTGAATTTGAACGTGGTAACGTAACTTCTCCCCCCTTGGAATGGAGCGACGGTTACGAAGCGATTGAAGAAGCTGGGGCGGTACGTTGAATCCCTTGGATTTGGCAAATAAGTTTTCCTGATCTAGTTTTTGTTATGATGATTAGGGTTAATAGGATTCCGATTGCTATTATGGATGCATCTGTATAATATATATGTTGTTGTGTTTCTTCGATGTTGGCTTTGTTCTGGAAGTGGTACTCCTTCACTTTTTCTAAGTCGAGTTGCTCTATTGTTGAGGTTGTATCTATTTTGCTGTATGATGCTGGGATGACATGGACTTCGTCTAGGTAGGTTGTTGGGTTATCCACGTATGTGACTCCATTGATGTTTATGGAGCAATTTTTGTATTGAAGCAATGCTGTGCAATAGGTCGGTCAAAGCGCAACGAGCGATTCTATTTCTGAGCAGTTGTCGGATGCAGGGAGAATCATTTAGTTGTTCTTGGTTACTCGTTGTCTTACAAATGAAAATACCTTCTATTCTAGGGCAAGTTTCGTCAAAATATTTGCCTTATAATATATGGTTTGGTAATAATTTCCTTAGTTCTATTGATGGAGAGTAGAATTCTGGGGAGAATATTGGTATTTGGATATTGAATATTATTTTGTTATTATCGTAGTAAGCTTGCAATCCCAAAAGTTCATATATGTTTTCGTCTGAAATCAAATTGAATGATTTGTTTTCAAAAAGATTATGTATCTCAATAGGTTCTTTTGGATTAAGAATGAATTTCGGAATTATATTTAGTTTTGCTAGAACGACTGCTTCTACTATATTGGCTATGTGGTTTGTTAGCAAATCAATATTGTAACTGATCTGATTAAGGTACTGTGTTTGAAAATGTTCGCTTCTTTTTACATTGCTATTAGTAAGTTCGAAATTTGTTTTCAGGAAATTTTGTATAATGTCCTGTTGATTATTTATGTGTGTTGTAAGATTTTGAAATCTTTCGATCATTTGAGAATTTAATCTAATTTGACTTGCAAAGTCTTGTTTTAAATTTGTTCCTGTAGTTTTTAAGATGTCTATTTCCTTATTTAATGTTAACACATCGTTCGCATCCATGTTCCCTGTGATAAATTTAATTGTTGTTCCTAGTCCGTCGATTAGTCCTCTCCTAGTCCTTGTTCTTGGTGTCAGTGTCGTAATTTTGTCGGTTAGGTCTTTTAGTTTGAGTCTAATGATTTTGGTTTTGGCTTTCAGTGAAAATTCTTTTTCAAAGATGTCTAGTGTGTACGCGGCTAAGTCTACTATATGTACGAGTTTGTTGTAGTCAGTTATAGTTCGTGCGAGTAATTTGAGTTCTACTATTCCTTGGTTCGTCTCTAAGTCGCGTATTTCTAACATTTGGCCAGCTGTGGTCATAAATCTATAAGGTAATAAAACAGTAGGATTTGTGAAATTTTCTGTTATCTAGTGTTAGGACTGTAACTTTATTGTTATGTTTGACTTTGTGTTTGGAAAACCTTGGGGTGAGCTTATTTCGTCTGCACTCTTTTCGGTATATAGTATCTTCTGTGTTCCTATTTTCGGCTTCAACCCTATCAACTTTTAGTTTATTAATTCTTCTATCGGTAGATTTTTCTAATTTTTCTTTAATTTTTGGGAAAAATTCTTCTTGAAATTTAGTCAATTTAGTAATATATTCATATTGTAAGTAAGGTTTTCCGTAGAAAAGCTAAAGAATTGTTATATGTGAAAATTGTTTGCGAGAAAACCTCGCCGTGATCTATTTCTCTTTTATTTTCTTTAAGTGTCGCTAAGTCGCGAATTGCTGGACGTTTGCTGAAATGAAGTGATATGGAGTTGTATATCATAGCGTTTACATATGTCATTTATGATTTTTTTGGAATGCCGTGTAGGCTTATGTATTGTTTGAAGGATTTAACGATGGAAATGCTATTCCTGGAGGGTAATGTGTAACCTGCAGCGAATTTAGAAAATTTGTCAATTAGGGTCAGTATGTTTTTACGATTGATAGTATAAATGTCTATATGTAGGATGTCCAATGGTTTAAGAGGTGTCTCGGGTTTTTCGTATTTGATTTTTTGGGGGTTCCTATCGTATTTTAGAAATTGGCATTTTCCACAGTTATTGATGGTTTCGGAAATTTTCGTTTTCATGTATGGAAAATAGTATTTCTGTTTGAGGTGTAGTAATGTCTCTTCTATTCCTCTATGGTTAAAACTTGTATGATAGTTTCTGATTTATTGTTCTTGTTCGTGTGATGATCTTAGTCTGTAAGCAGTTCTTTGCACCGGATTAAGCGAAAGGATTTGTTGCTAGAAAAGTATTTAGAGAAGATAGATTGAACTGTACGAAATGAATATGTCTATAATTGTATTTTCAGTAAAGTGAGAATCATTAATGATTTTCCTCTGTTTGTTACGGAATATTGTTTCTAAAGTCATCGGTGAGCTTTTGTCTTTTTTTTCTAAGATAGTTTGGAGGCTAAATTGGTTAAGCTTTCTTTTGGCAATAGGTATGCCGTCGTTGAGATTTTCGAGAGCTGAGTGTATGGTCGAGCCGCTTGTGTCTTCCACGGAAAGGGAGTCGTTGACATTGGCTTCTAGTGTCTGGAGCGTTGGGTGATTGTCTATTTTGATCCTGCTGAGAGCATCAGCGTTTTTGTGTATAATTTCATGGTCGAATTCTTCCAATCTTAGTCTCCAGCGTATTAGTTTTGAGTTAACGTCTTGTAGGTTCATAATCCACGTAAAAGGCTTGTAATCTGGTTCGAGTTTAAATTTGCGACCGTATAAATAGGGCCTGAAATATTTTCTATAGTGGAATAATTGATCTCTGAAGCTGTTAGAGTTCGACTGGCGAAGCATATTGGCTAATCGCTTCCGATAGGCCCTTGGGATAAAACGGCACCTAGTGCGAAAATGCTTGCGTCAGTAGTTAGATTAAAGGTCTTGGAAAAGTCCGGATATTGGAGTATCGGGTCGTTTGTAAGGATGTCCTCCCAAGTCTCGAATGTTCTAATGTATTGTTCATTAATTACTATTTTACGATCTTTCTTTAAACATTCCGTTAATGGTTTGACCAATTTTGCAAAGTTCCTTATAAATTTTCTGTAGTAACCGAGCAATCCCAAGAAGGCTCTTATTTCCTTCTGTGTTTTGGGAAGAGAGACCATATGGCCTAAAAATGCGATTTCCTTCCTAAGGAAATCGGATTTGTCTGGCTGGACTTTGAGGTTTGATTCTTTTAGTTTAATAAATACTTTGCTTAAATTTTCTATGTGTTCTTGTAAAGAAGTCGAATAGATGATGATGTCATCCAAATATACGAGGCAACATTTTCCTACTAAGTCTTTAAGGACGTTGTCCATGACCCGTTGCAAGGTGGATGGTGCGTTCTTAAGGCCGAAAGGCATACGCAAATATTCATAGTGTCCTCCGTCGACTGAGAAGGCAGTTTTTGCAACATGCTTGGATTCCATCTCTATTTGATGGCATCCGCTTGCAAGATCAAATGTGGAGAAGTATAGGCATTTGCCTAGTTTGTCTAATATTTCATTAATGTTTGGGATGGGGCAACGGTCGGAGATGGTTTTTTCGTTTAGTTTTCTGTAGTCTATTACTATTACTAAACGCCTTTTGTCTTCCGCTGGCGTCTTTTTTTTCGGGACTATCCAAACGGGTGAACTCCAAGGTGTTTTCGTATAAATAGGATGTAGTCTGATGTATGGATCTGGTGTTTAACTCAGTTAGTGAAGGTTATATTTTCTCCTTCTTTAAAAAAAATGTCTTCAAATTTTTTGCAAAGTTTCAAGAGACCTTTTATTTCCTCCTGGTTAAGGTGTGAAGTGCGAATAAGTTGTGAGATGTCGATATCTGTATTGTTTGTGTCATAGTTTTTTTTTTTTTTTTTTTGGTTGCGCCTGGAGGTAAGTAATCTTCAGAAGCTACCAATGGCCCATACCGTTGGTTATGCCCGATTCAGATATATCGAGTCTGCCTACGGGCTAAATCTCACCCCTCAGAGAGGCACTATGAGATCCGGTCGCGCGCGCTCATAGTAGTAAGAAATTTGTTCCTCTCATTTTTTTTATTTTAGTGATGACTACGCCTGAGTTACCCTAACAATTAGTTTACGCTTTTGTAGTGTTAATCGCGTTTGGTAGGTAGCTTTCCGGCGAACGCACCTACTAATACCGTCATTACATGCGGTTTTTCCTTATGGCGCTAGGTCGAACGGTCTCGTTCTTTGTAGTCGGCGCTGAAGGTATGTCACGTCCAGAGTACGAATTATTTCATTATTGCAGTGACCATGAATGCGAGTACGAAGTTTGTGAGCAAAATTTGTTACTTCGTTACTCACGGTAGCAATTCCCAGATCTCTGCGAATATCACTATTCCTTATATTCCATGGAGCATTCACGATTGCTCTTAGCGATTTGTTTTGGAATCTTGTATACCGTATGTCCAAGAATGTTTTAGCACTTGCTTATACAGGAGCAGTTTTTTGTATACGCTTGTCTTCGAATATCTTCTGAGTAGCCAATACATTTTTCTAAGTCTGATTGCATGCTCGTCGCGCTTTTTCTTAACGTGTGGCTTCCATTTAAGTTTTGCGTCTAGGGTCATTCCTAGATACTTCGCCTCGTTTACGTATGGTATTTGTACCGAGTTATTAAAGACAGGTAAGTTGCTGATCTTTTTGTACGTGAAATTGACATGCGTCGACTTGGTCTCGTTAAGGGCAATTCGCCAGGTCTTTGTCCACTCGCATACTTTATTAAGAGCCCGTTGGAGTTTTCCAGTTGATGATTCGACTGACTCAACTATTGCGAGGATAGCCGTATCGTCTGCGAACGTTGCTACGATGGTCCCTTCATCTTGTGGTATATCTCTTGTGTAGAGCAGGAATAATATTGGGCCGAGAACGCTTCCTTGAATTCCGAGAATTCAGTCTCATGTCTAATACGAAAGAATCTGTTTTCAAGGTAGGATTTCAATATTTTGTATAATTTTGCCGGTAGGATTGTCCTTAGCTAATACATTAGGCCTTCATGCCATACCTTGTCGAAGGCTTGCGATACGTCGAGAAAAGCGCTAGAGCAAATCTTTTTGCATTCTAGAGCTTTTTCAATTTCATTTATTATTCGATACACCTGATCGATTGTGGAATATTTGACCCGGAAGCCAAATTGATGATCTGGTATCAAGCGTCTTTCTTCAATTACTGGTTGTAATCGTTTTAGCAGAAGTTTCTCGTAAACCTTAGATATTATCGGCAGTAGCGAAATAGGTCTTAATGATTTCTTATCATTTGTATTCTTCCCTGGCTTCGGAATCATAATGACTTCGGCTACTTTCCATTGTCTTGGAACATATGAAAGTCTCAGAGAAGCATTTATAAGTACAGCAGCTTAACTAGTGCTGTTTTCGGTAGCTCCCTCACAACTTTGCCAGTGATTAGATCGTATCCTTTTGCCCATTCGCCGTTATCTTTTCTTATTTGTGGCGAGTGCTTTTTTGGTTTCCTTATGGACTTCAAGGCTTTGCAAAGTGAGTAGTTTGAGCTCTTTTCAGCAGTCAAGCCTTCATTTTTAAGTTTGTTGCAAAGATGGTTCAGATAAGTTTTATCAGCGGGTGCGCGGGATTGTCGCCATCTCTTACGAGTTCTCCTCTTTTCTCGTATGAGGTCTTCTATTTCAGGCATGTACTTGACTTTATTGTTCCGTGTAGCTGTCTTCCGGAAGGTAGTGTTTATCCACGCTGCGTTCTGAATGGCCTCCACAAGACTGTCAACTTCATCTTCTATTTCGAGCGGTGTTCTTAGGGGCACATTTAAAGCGACACTTTTTTTGCACTCTTTTCGGAAAACGTCCCAGTTGGTTTTGTTACTACTTAACCTGGGCGGTCCTATATTTGTTCCTACACTTCCGTTTAGCCCTTTTGAAATGAAGAAGTCGACGAGGTCAGGGATTTTATTTTTGTCAGTTGGCCAATATGTTGGCTTTCCCGTCGAATAAAAGTCCGCACCACGCTTCATACTGGCTGTGTACAGTAGTCTGCCTTTCGTTGAGTTGCATCTTGAACCCCAAAAAGTGTGTTTGGCATTAAAGTCCCCACCGATAATAAAATTAGACCCAGATGAGTCAAAGAGGTGGTCGAGCAAGATCTGATAAGATAGTCTAAATGGTTTACTTTTACGGAGACTGAACTTATTTGCATAGAATCGAGTTCTATTTTTATGTCTGTTGAGTGCTTGATACAATCTTTGATGTAAAGAGAGGATCCGCCTCTGGCATTTTCCAAAGGATGATGCGCGTGATAATCTCTGTAACCTTTTATTGTGGATCCATATCCCTTTTTTAAGTGGGTTTCCGATATAAAGCATATATCAATATTGTTTTTCCGTAGAAATATTTCTAGTTCGTTAATTTTGTTTAGGAGGCCGTTTGCGTTCCATGTCAGTATTTTAAGAAACTCTAAACTCTTCATGTTTTGTTATTAGACTTGCGAGGTTTGAACTCGGGCTTGCTCAATATGTCAAATATAACTTGATTAATCTTCCGTTACTGCTCAAGTTTTTCTAATATCACAGTTAATAATTGGCGGATCGGATCTGTTGTATCTGATCTTGACTGGTCTCCATGTATCGCGACTTGCGCGTATGATCTCGCATCCGCCAACGCCGGATTTTGCTTTATACCTGGTCCAGCGACATTCTGTTGTACAATTTCTTTATTTTCCTGTATCGGTTTCGTCCTTTCAACTGCCCTAGCGGTTTTCGGATTATCGGTTTTATGATAATTTAAGCTTGGGTCTGGGTGTACCGGTTTCTTGACAGTGTCGCGTCTTTTTTGTAGTTCTTTCGCGATTTCGCAACCTCTAAAATTCGCTGGGTAGTTTTGCGTACAATTTGCGAAGACCGCTGGGCCTGCCTGGTTTTTCCGCACTCTTCCGAGAGATGTTTACCGGCACATTTAACGCACCGTGGTTCTTTCTGGCAGTAAGCCTTCGTGTGGTTAAAACCTTGGCAACGTTTGCAATGAGGTACCGTTCTCCTTCCCTTACGCAATGGCTCGATTTTGACCTTTATGTTTAGGATTGTCTTGATTTTGAAAATATCCTCCACATTCTCACTCCTTTCAAAGGTGAGGATAAATAGTGGAAGGCCGCGTTTGATAACGATATCTTTGTCTCCTTCCGTGCATTGCTTTTCCTTCTTGATAATATTCACGGCGTCAATAATTTTTAGGCCTTGTGTTTGCACGTCTTCCATAGTATCTTCTTTTATGCAGGTCGGGTGGAGTCCCCTAACGATGACTCGCATCGGTTTTTCGTACTTATTTTCATAAGTAAACCATTGGATATTATCTGCGTTTAATTTAAGAGACAGTGCTCGGTAAGAATCAGAATCCTCTCCGTTGATTTTTCACAATATGTTTCTGCGTGAGATTATATTGTACTTCGTCTTCAGCGTATTTTTGAGAAGGTTACGAAGTTTTCCGTAGTCCTCTATCCTGACGACATTTATTGCGGGTGGAGGGCGAGGTTTCGTTTGAGTTTTTGTCTTGTTTGTTACAGCGGCCTTATAATTTTCATGAGGTTGTAGTTTATTTCTATAAAATTTGTAGAAGAGTATGGTTTAACTTTTAATGGTTGTTCTATTAACAAGGTTTGGTCAGTTGAAGAGCTGTTGTATATTTCTACGGGGCAGTACCATTCTTTGGCGGTATAAATACCTTCAGAAATCGTTAGACCTGGTTTCACGATGGTGCGTTCGATTATTACGTCGACTGGGATTTTGGTTATTGTTTTTGTATTGGAAGGTATAATACATTTACCGGAATTCAGGTTTGGTTTAAAGAGTAAAGGGGTTATAGAGTTTCTAGTAGTCAGAGTTTTGATTTTTAAGTCAATGTTTGCGTTAAGCTGTGAAAGTATATTGATTCCTATTAGTCCGTTGAAGTAATTTGGAATTTGAATACGAGAAAGGTTATTTCGCCTGGTTCGTTGAACTCGTTAAAAGTGGGCACTGAAATTTGTATGTCTAATTGATAACTATTAAGGATGGTGGAGATTTTTATTGGTGGACATTCCCTAATATTTGAGTGGCAAGTGAATTCTGGGTTAATAGATGAGGCTGAAGCGCCTGTGTCCACTAGAAATGTTAAGGGTCGACCTAAAGGTGATGAGATGTTTATATGGGGTTCATACATTACTTGAAGGGCTTGTTGATCTAATCGTCGAGGTCTTGATTCTTATCAGGGTGATCCTGGTTTCCATATGCATAATGGTGGTCTAGATCCGGAATGTATGAGGGTGGTTCATAGTTTTCTGGGTTTTCTACGTTAACGTGGTGTACCTCTTCGATAAAATAACGAGGTGTGTTGGTGCGTCTGGACTGGTTTGTCATATTTGATGGTCTGTACATTGTTGTTTGTCTAAGTCGTGATTGTTCTGAGCCTAGTTCCATTGGTTCGATGGGTGGTAAGGGTCGAGGGTTGTATTGTGGGACTTGTTGATTTCAAAAGTTTGGTCCAGATTGAGGGTTGTATTGTGGGATTCGTTGATTTGAAAAATTTGGTCTTACGGAGTTTTGTGTTTGCTGGTCTGGAGGGTTGCTTCCTAAGCCGAAAGAGTTGAAGGGTATGGGTCTTGAAATGGGTGCGTTATGTACAAACTTGGGATTTGAAAGGTTTTGCGGCTGACTGCGATTAATTTGGTTGTTTAATGGTCGGGTAACTAAAGGGTATTATCTATAGGTTTGATTAGGTATATAACTAGGTTTGTTATTGCGTTGAATATTGATTGGAATTCGGGGACAGGATGGTATCCTGTAATTGTTATGAGATTGGTTATTGTGCTGCTGCCATAGCTAGGGTGGTTGGTTTCATTGCTCTGATACTGGAACCAAGGGGTTCTTCAAGACCAGAGAGAAAAGTGTTAAGACACATTTCTGCGAATAAATCTGTTTTCGCTTTAATTACGCTAGGGTTGGTCTCATGAATCAGGGTGTTATTGTTCATTGTCGCTTGAACCTCAACTACTTCTCTATGGAATTCTTCTACTGTTTTGAAATCTTGTTTCAGTAGGTGTAAGACCCGGATTAGGGACGTTTCATTCCTTTTGTCGGAATAGTGAAGTATCAAGTAATTTTTGATGTCGGCCCATATTAATGAGGTGCCGTGCATGTTGAGTACCTCAATGGCTTATCCTTCTATTTTATTCCTGATTGCTCTCATTATCGTTGTACAGTAAGGAGTGCCGTCGATGCCTCTAATGTGCATCAGAATTTCCTCCACGTTATTGATGAAGTCGTATAGGAGACGTGGGTTTCCTTCGAAACGTGGCAAATCTTTTACAGCATCCAGGATACGGAGAGATTCGAAAATATAGCGATTATTAGCGTTCGCTAACGTGGGGAATGATTTCAGGGGCAATGTTAAGGTTAACGTTTGGGGCAATGCCAAGGTTGATTTGTGGATCCATGTTTCCGAATTCGATAGTGGATTGATTAGTATGGGAAATTACTATTGGGTGTTCGGTTTGAACAGCAATTGGAATTGAATATAGACTACTGGTAGAAGCTTCGCTTTGAATTGCTTCTGGGATTGAGTTGAGGCTTTTAAAGAATTTCGAAAGCTTTGATGGGTAGGGTGAAGGTGTTTTTCTGGACGGTTTCTTATCAGAAGGCATTAAGGGTTACAGATTATGGTGTTAATTAAGTTCACTTAATAATTTAATAAAATTTCTCTTAAAATATAATAGGTAAATCGCAAAATAATTATTTTAATGTAATTGAAATTTAAGTCTTTCTTTCCTTGATATTTCTTAGTTAATCGAAAGTTTCTTCACTTTTAAATTATTTGATCACTTAACTAATATGATATTTCGACTTACATGCACCCGGAAATCGTTAACAGAATTAACATTTTGGACTTCGAGATGAACCTTTCCTGTTTTTTTCCTCCAGTATTCCCTTGGAGATGTCGGTGATGAGGCTTCCTGCGTTGATTTCCTGGTGTTGTCCAATGTTCCTTTGGAGACGTAAGTGTTGAGAATTTCTCCTGTTGTTTTATTATTCCAATATTCCTTCGGAGTGGTAACGAGAAGAACTTCTCTAGTTGTTTTATTATTCCAATATTCCTTTGGAATTTTTTTTGTTAGTGGCATCAGTTATAAAGAGATGCAATTCACTTATATTCGATATAAATAACTTATTTTTGCGCGTTTTACGAAAAATTTTACTTTTTCCTTTTACTACCGGTGATACTCCGATTCAAGGTTCGCGCACTATTATTTATTTCTTAATATAATTGATTGGGCGGTATGACTGCGCCAATTACAAGCATGAACGCGGAGCTTAATAAAAAAATACAACCGTTCAGTTTGACAAACAATTTATTAGAGAAATCAAAATTAAAGTGCAAGAGGGAACATGGTACATTTCTACATTAGTCTTGGAATTAATAATTATTGCTTACAAATGCAATTGCAATGCGTTGAACTTATTTCCTAGAATTATGAAATGTTTGCATATAAATCAATTAATTATTCTTAGAACTAAACTGATGGGCATCCGGTGGTTGGGTGTAAGGTGAATGTGAGAACTTAATCTGCTGAGGCTGAATATTATAGTTGGGACATCCGGTGGTTGGGTGTAATGTGAATATGAACGTGGGAACGTAACTCGCGCGCTGATAGCAAAAACAAAAATAAACACTGTGCTGTGTATACTATTAAAAAGAAAGTGCATTGTGTTTGGGCAATCCCTTTCGTCCCACTCCCATTCCTTTGCAGATGCCTTGCTTGGCTATATCAAGAGTCGTATGTTTTTTCGTGCACTTGGTATGGTTGGGTAAAGTATCATTTAGCCAATAGCGGGTCGCGCTGCGTAGATTGTCGGTAGACCAAAGCAATTCATTGTGCGGGCACACAGTTGAGCTTTTTGTTATGTGAAGTAATTTTCGGGTTGATGTGAGCAATATTCGTGGGTTAAGGGCGAATCTCAATAAACCAGCTGTTTTGGCACTTAGTGAAACACAGGTCAGCATTGATTTAACGGAATTTATGAGGCGTTTATTCGCCCGAAACTTCAGTATAACGGCCATATATGGTCCGCTGTTCCAATTACATATTTGGAGCTACTTGACAGGATTCAAAAAACGTGCGGTAAAACTTATTGGCGATCGAGACCTTGCGAAATCACTTGATTCTCTTAGTCATTGTCGTAATGTCTCCTGCCTGTCATTGTTTTATCGGTATTTCTCCACCACAAGTGCTCAAATGAAATAGCCAGTTGCATTCCATCCCTACAACCATTCAGCCGCAATACTAGTCATGCTAGGAATGCAGATCAGCTCACCCTTAAGCCTGTTTTCGAACGTACAGTGAAATTCGTTTCTTAACCGTACAACGGCTAATGTGGAATGCTCTACCACGCTCTGTTTTTCTCCCACATTGCATTTTAGAAATATTTAAATCAACGTGCATCGGTATCTCCTTTTTCCTAATCCTTCTCTTCCCTAATGCCCGCACTGTGTACCCTCATCATAAAGGTATCCAAAATACATTATAAAAAAAAATAGAATGAGTTCCATATATGGGCGGTTAACACGCCTCTTTTTTGGAATATACACAAATTTTGTGTCTGTTCTTCAAATCCTTCCTCCACGTAAAATTTCATACCTCTAAGCCTTTTGGGTGCAAAGTTAGAAAAAATGGCGGCTAGAACACCCCCTAATTGAACAATAGACGTGGGCCTAACTTAGCACGTCTTTCGTATAGCACAGCCTCGTTTTAACACGGTTTACTTTTTGCGAAATTTTTTCGTTTAACACGTTTCACACGGTTTTTTATTTCAAAAGAAGAAAAGACTGCACCTAGATATAAGGTATCCAAAGACCGAATAACGCTGCTATTGTGCGGAAATGCATCAGATGACTTTTTGGTTACCAATGCTGGCTTATAAATCACTAAACCATTATGTGGTCAAGGGCAAAGACAAGAGGACATTACCAAACTCGATGGCTTGGGTTACTGGGGAGCTATTTAAAGAGTGGTTTTCAAATTGTTTTGTGCCAGAAGTAGAAAAATATTTTCAAAAGCAATTAATATTCAATTAATGTCTCGCATTAAGTTAAGAGTCGTTCTTTTTTAATGCAGATCCTTCAATAGAAGGGCAACTGCAATTTAAAAGAGGGTTAACATTATGCATGTCACCTTACAAGGTGTACGGTTTGTACCAATCAAGCGAAAATAACAGATTTTTTCAACAAAAATAACTACCTTGAAGAAACACGCACACTGCTGCGAATGGAGAATGGAGACTGTTGGTAATAGTGCAATAACATAATATACTTATAACATATATCAGTTCTCATATTGTTCAAACCAATACATCCCTTTTTTTCCTCAGTATACTGTACGCATATACCCCTTGCGCCAACACTTCTATATGTAATGAATTATGTAATGGAATTGAAACATGAACTAGTCTAATAACCTTTGTATTTGCTTTTGCACTAATTGAGTTCAGTTGTAATAATAAGCTCATCACAGAAAGATCGTGTTTTCTTTATTTAATCCCTAACAAAGGTTATGGGCCCAGTCGCGCGAAAAGTATAACGCGTACGTTTTATAAAACTGTCAAATTCCGAAATAAAGTAAAAGCTATGAGTTCCGGGTTATATCAGATTGATAAACTGGATGATGAGAATTATGACGGATGGACAGTTCAAATGCGATCTGTTTTAGTCCATAGCGAGTTATGGGCATACGTTTCTGGTATGGCAACTAAACCAGAAACAGATGCGAATGCAATCGCGGCGTGGTCATCGAAGGATGAAAAAGCTTTGGCAATGATTTTGCTATGCGTAAAATCATCCCAGCTCCTACATATTAAACAATGTAAAACTTCATCCGATGCTTGGAAAAAACTTGAGGAAATTCACCGTCCGAGTGGACCCGCAAGAAATGTGACATTATTTAAACAATTGCTAAATTTAAAAATGTCAGAAAATACATCAATGTCAAGTCATCTGAATAATTTTTTCGACGTCTTCGAAAAACTAACAGAAATTGACATTAAAATTCAAGATGAGTTGTTAGCTATTTTAATATTGTCAAGTCTCCCGAAAAGTTATATGAACTTTGTAGTAGCAATAGAGTCGCGAGATGAATTACCCAAGGTGAGCACTTTGAAAACGAAGCTGTTAGAAGAGGGGCGAAAACGAGAGGCAGATATCACGCGAGATAACGACACAGCGGCGGTAGCGTTTTTTTCAAAGCAACGGAACAAACCACAGAAGAAATTATTTACCGGTAAATGCTTTAAGTGTGGCAAGAAAGGCCATATAGCTTCAGAGTGCCGGTGGAATGTTTCAGCAACAAAAGCTGAGGGCAATAGAGTGACTTCTTCATTTGCTATGCTCAACGGAACCAATGTATCAGCACTTAAAAAATACATGTGGTTATTCGATAGCGGATCTACATGTCATATGTGTTGTGACAAATCTCTCTTTACAAAAATTAGCGAGCATAGAGAGAACATAGAATTAGCGGCTGACAACATCATACAGTTAGACGGAATTGGTGAAGTTGTTATCAAAACAAATCATAGTGAAATTAAACTACGCGATGTTCTTTATGTAAAAAATTTAAAAATAAATTTTATTTCGGTTAGCAAGGCCACGGATCATGACAATTGTGTTATATTCGAAAGCAAAAGTGCTATTATGAAAACATTAGATGGAACTGTATTACTGCGTGCAAATAAAATAGGGAATTTATTTGTATTTCAAGCGGGAGGAGAGAAACTCTTTCATTTAGGCTCCGCCAACAATTTGTTTATTAAATGGCATGAACGATTCGGACATTTAAATGCAAAAAGTCTTAGTTTCTTATTAAAAAGCAATATGGTCAGAGGAATCGATACGAATAAAGTAGTAGGCGAGAATATAAAATGTGAAACATGTCTGAAGGGAAAAATGACCTCTATTCCATTTCCGAAGTGCTCAACATATCGCAGTAATGATATATTAGAATTAGTCCATAGTGACATCTGCGGTCCAATGCGAACGAATTCAATCGGCGGTGCCCGTTATTTCGCGTTGTTTGTGGATGATTTCAGCAGGAAAATGTTTGTGTTTTTCTTAAAACAAAAGAGTGAGGTGTTGCAGGCATTTAAGAGTTTTAAATCTGCGGTGGAATTAGAGACTTCACGGAAAATAAAATCAATACGAACAGATAATGGCTGCGAGTATTTAAGTAAGGAATTTGATAGTTTTCTTAATGAGGCTGGGATAAAGCGTCAATTGACTGTGCCGTATACCCCTCAGCAGAACGGAGTAGCTGAGCGTGCTAACCGGACAATTGTTGAAATGGCCAGGTGTATGCTTTTGCATGCTAGCGTTCCTGAGTATCTTTGGGCTGAGGCAGTTAATACTGCTGTTTATATACGCAACCGGTGTCCCACTAAAATTTTAAATCACATTACGCCTTATGAAGCCTGGTGTGGGCCTTCTGTTTCTCACTTCAAAATCTTCGGATGCAAGGCGTTTATGCTTGAAAAGCGGCATGGAAAATCTAAGTTTAAACCAAAAGCGACGGAATGTGTTATGATCGGTTATTCACCACAATCTAAAGCCTACCGGGTTTATGAGCCGAAGTCAAGGAAGATTTTTAAAAGCCGAGATGTAGAATTCCTGGAAGACGTTGGAGTTAGCTCTGACAAAAATCTTTGTGATGTTGCCATTTTAGAAAGTGAGCCAATCAGAAAGGAAAGCACTAAACTGTCGACAGTAAAACACGATAAATTTGATTCTAATATCAACATTTCTAATACCGGGCTGTCTAATGCTGAACTAAGTGAAGAAGAAACGTTTATTGATGCGGAAGATGAGCGTGCTGTTGCTGTTGTGGAGAATGCTGCCAATGTTGTTGAAGAAATAAATAGAAGCAAGGAAGGTGAGACCGCTGCTATTGCGGCAGATAGGGAGAATAATTCTGAAACACTTCGAGCGGATGAAAATATTGGATGGTCTCAGCGTTTACGCCCGCGAATGGATAACAAGTTCTTCTACTGTAACAATCCGATTGGGAATCCGGTGACAGTACAAGATGCCTTAAGCCGGGAAGATGGTGATAAATGGTTACACTCGATGAAGGAAGAGTATGACTCATTATTATCCAATGGCACATGGGAACTGGCCGTCTTACCTTGTAACCGTAGAGCTATAAAATCCAAGTGGGTCTTCAACATAAAACGTAATAAGCATGGAGTAGTGGATCGGTATAAGTCGAGACTCGTGGCGAAGGGCTGCAGTCAAAAATTCGGTATCGATTACAAGGAAACATTTTCTCCGGTCGTCCGATACTCATCGATTCGGTTAATTTTGGCATTATCTGCTGAGTTCAATTTATTCGTTCATCAGTTAGATGTGATTTCAGCTTATCTCAACGGTGTGCTCCAAGAAGAGGTCTATATGCAGCAACCGGAGGGTTTTGTCGACAAGGATAAACCTAATCTGGTATGCAAACTGAAGAAAACCATATACGGATTAAAGCAATCTGGACGAGAGTGGAACTTCGAAATAGACAGTGCATTAAGAAGAATTGGATTTACTAAATGCAGTGGGGATTCATGTGTTTATACTAAAAACCAAGGTCAAAGTATAAATATAATTGCTGTGTATGTTGACGACATTTTGTTGGCGTGTTCGAGTCTACAATCACTTGAAAATATTAAGCATCAGATCAGTCTTCAATTCGATGTCGTGGATAAAGGTCCGGCCGAAAATTTCCTAGGGATGGAAATAATGAGAGAAGGAAAAACAGTAACAATTTCTTCGAAACAGTTCATCAAAAATGTACTCCAAGATATGAAAATGGAACAATGCAAGACGTGTTCTACTCCTCTGGACCCTGGGAGCAAATTTAAAAAATGTATTGACTGTACCAATTGTAAAACAGTCGATCCGAAGCAGTACCAGTCGATCATCGGCTCGTTGATGTATTTGAGCGTTTCAACTCGTCCAGACATTATGCATTCAGTGTGCAAACTTGCACAATTTAATGTCAATCCTCATGTGGAGCATTTGAACGCTGCAAAACACATCGTAAGGTATTTGAAAACTACATTAAATTTAAAATTAACGTATTTTCAGAGTGGGGACAACCTTAAAGCATTCGCAGATGCCGACCGGGCTGGCAGTTGCGAAGATAGAAAATCATTTACCGGGAAAGCAGAAAACAAAAATCGGTCGCTCTAAGCAGCACTGAAGCCGAATATGTTGCACTTTCATCTGCGTCGAAGGGAGTCATCCATCTTAAAACCCTTTTGCAGGATTTGGGCTTTTCGAATTTAGTGAGGGGCCCTATAGAACTTTTTGGCGATAACTTAAGTGCACAACAAATCATCAAGAACCCTGTGCACCACTCTAGGACCAAGCACATAGACATCAAGTTTCATCATATTCGCGATCTCTCGGAGAAGGATGTCATTGCAGTTAAATACGTTCCTACTGGTGACATGGTTGCAGATATCTTCACTAAGAATCTTAAGAAAATCAAGCACTGTAAATTTGTTAAGAAATTGGGTCTTGTTTGACTTACACATAATTTTTGATTCATTTAATTTAACTTAAAAGATATGTATAGTTTTGAGGGCAAGTGTTGGTAATAGTGCAATAACATAATATACTTATAACATATATCAGTTCTCATATTGTTCAAACCAATACATCCCTTTTTTTCCTCAGTATACTGTACGCATGTACCCCTTGCGCCAACACTTCTATATGTAATGAATTATGTAATGGAATTGAAACATGAACTAGTCTAACAACCTTTGTATTTGCTTTTGCACTAATTGAGTTCAGTTGTAATAATAAGCTCATCACAGAAAGATCGTGTTTTCTTTATTTAATCCCTAACAGAGACTATTTTTGGTTTGTTTTCTTTTTATAAAATGTTTTGTGATCAGTGTGACCAGTTACGTTTTTGTTTATTTTCTTGTGTATGAATTAATAAAAGTTTTAAATAAAAATAATATAAAAATTAAAATAAAATTTTTTTGGTTTTATATCGAGATTTGGAACGTAACTTCTCTTTTGCACTGGTTTCTTGTTTCGTTTAGCACGATTTTGTTTAACACGATATTTTTCTGGAACGTTACCCCCTTGTAAAGTGAGGTCTTTCTGTATTTAATTCTTTTTCGAGTTTGTTCTTAAAATCCAACCCTCATGAAAAAAATCATAATTGTAAGTCTTTTGGAAGCCAAGTTAAAGCAAAGGGGCGGCTACCACGCCCCTAAATGGAAAATAAATAATATTATATTTTTTCCCGAGTTTATTCTTAAAATCTATAAAATGTTATGTCCCTAGCTTTGTGTGTGAAGAACATTTTATTTCATTTGGATATAGACGTTTCAATTCTTTTAAATAAGGACAACCAAGTACTTCAACAACCATTACTTCAACATATTCATCCTGAAGTAATTCTTTCATCCACTAAGATTTTTCAACTCCTTTAACATATAAAATAGTGTTTTTTTATATTCCTCGAAGATATTTCATAACTTTATTGTTATTATTATTTTGGAATTTAGTGAATCCTCCATCCCAAACTAAACCATGATGATTTTGAAACGACCATTGAACTTGTTTTCTTAATGTTAATTGATTAGAGTTCAATGGTGGCATTACAATGAAGTAATAATGATGATCATCGTTCAGTATTTTAATTTCTTTAGCAATAAATTTATTATTTGGTCCATTAAAACCTCGAAGGTCCGCTATAAAAAACATTCTATCTGGTGTATGCATCTGTATGTTTTGTCAATAAATGTCCAAATTGTACATCACCCCTAACGTTTCTCGTTAGTTAGTCGTAGGCGAGCCCCAAAGAAAATAATCTAATGTTTCCTTCAATAAATCGATTGTGACGTGCGCTGTGTGGCATGTAGCGCCGTCTTGTTGGAACCACATCCCATCCACATTCATGCCGTCCAATTCGGGAACAAAATAGTCGGTTATCATGGCTCTATACCGGTCTCCATTAACGGTAACTGACTCTCAACCAAAAATGAGCTTGCGGTGAACTTCGCGAACTGAACCATTATTTTCGAAATAAATTTGCACGATTTGCAAGCGTTGTTCATTTGTCGACCTGTTCATGATGAAATGGCACACCAAACTGAACATAAATGAATTTGAAAATCACAATAAACTATAGTTATTTTTATCAAATGCCAAATTTAGATCTTCACATGGATAAGCATCAGAAATAAAATAAGCTTTTATATTTAAAATATCACAATGATCAAAATTAGTTACATACCCTTTTAGTAAAATACGTTTGTTAGTTTGCAGAGCAAATATAATGTATCGTGTCCTCACATTCCAAATATCGTCGTTTCGAATGTAAAATTAAATACAAATTTGTAAAAAATAGCTTTTTAGGAATATAAATATATTTATTCTATAGCTGGGAAAATTAACGAGGCATAATTGTAATTTTTACAATTTTTACAGTTTACACAAAATTAAAATACCCACTAAGTGTAGGCATTTTGAGACCTAAAGCTGTCTTTAAATTGAATTATCTCCTTTTGTCTGTTTTGTTAGTTAACGAGTTTTACCCTTGATCAGACAATATGATAATTTATGCAGGATATTAGTATAGATCCCAGTTTTGAAAAGCAATCTTTATAGTTTGTCCATTATTTATATGTTTGCATAGTTTTAATTTGTAGGTGTAATTTCCCAATGTTAAGCAAGTTTATCTTTGCTTTTTCATCCTCGTCCGCAATTAATGAAGTATCATCTGTCTGTGAGCTTGGTAAAATTAAATCATGACGACCATTTGGTATAATTTTCTTATAGTCTTCAGCAAATCCCAGTAATTTACTAAGTGGCATACAAAAATTAAAATAATAGAATCCATTAATATGATTGAAGAATTGGGTGACCAAGATGCATTCAAAAGCATATTACTTTCACTTTTATTTAATGAGAGATAGTTTATAACAGTTGATGTGATGCCAACACTTCGATTGCTATCAATTTCCAGGCCATTTGATTCATAACGAATTTCATCGAATAGGAATGTTCCTCCATTATTTACAAGTTTTGTTTTCGCAAGGGTTGATCCATCAGTTACATTAAGTACCTATTAAGATTTTGATGTTGGATACAAATCTTAATGATGTCATTTATGTCGAAATTATTCAAATATGATATACTAATTTCGAAATACTCTCCTCAAATTTCAGTTCTTCAAAAATATTCAGCATGTCTTGTAGGTGTTTTGGCTTAGATTTTTAATCTGTAACCTAGTGATAATAGAAATTGACGGTTTTGTAAAGTTAGCACTGATGTTTTCCTATTAATAGATTTAGTAATATCACCTACTCTTCTTAAATTTGAGGGGTAAGATCAGTTATCATATATTATCATTATTGTGGCTTTAGATGCAATCGTAATAAATGTCGCAATAAAGTCCTTCCATAATTCCGGTCTTGTACCGCGAGTCCTTCGACGGGACTCTTCACAGGTCGGGAACCCTTTAAGTGAGTAAATTAAGTAAATTAAGTATGTTTAACCTTTGAAAGAGATTGTTTAAAATGTCAAAAGTGCTAATAGTGAAAACACTGCCGCTTTTGGTGCCGAAAATAATATAAACGATAAAGCAAAGCATCGACGATGAAGTTTACAATTCTTAAGTTCTACGGAAAACAAACCTGCTCTAAAGGAAAGTTTTAACTTTTCATCTCCAGAATCAAATCAACTAACGGACAAAGATGTTTTACTAAAAACACCAACAAATTTTAACAACGATGACCCTAATCAAAGCACTTCATTCAACCGATCATCACCATCACCATCATCACCATCAAAAATGGATTCGAATCTTGAGAAGATCTATGGTCCTTATTTTGATGCACAAACAAATTTAACAAAATTATGTAGATCAAGTTTTACAATTAATGAAACAATTATTTCATCATTGACAACGAAATCTTCTCTAGAAGGGATGATCTTTATAAATTAATTTTTCGGAAAATGCCAGAAATGATCGATAGAGCAATGAAGATCTAAATGAGTATCTTAAGATATTACGGAAAACAAAAGTCCACATGAAAAACTATGATAGTAACTCTCAGGTTAAGAGCAGTAGAGGTAATAAGTATAAGCATTTATACATAACCTTTAATTCAATAACTTTCTCAGAATGTTACAAAGAAAATTGGAAATTCATAAAAAAATAATTTACCTGACATGAGTTATTCTAATAATATGGTCGATTATGCGTACTGCGATAGTTCCAATGAGCTCACTGTAAAAATGGACCAGCTACTTGTCTGATAGAAATTAAAATGATTAGAATTCAGAAATGAATGTCGTTATATAAAACACTACAAGCAAAGAAATAAAAATAAACAAAATAAATAAAAATCATTAGTTTAATTTTTTGTTTTGATGTGTATGATTCTATTTATTATGATCTCGGTTTAAAAAAGGGAAATTTCATCATTATGCGTAACAGTTTAAAAATGCTGAGCAAATCAAATCTTAAGTATTTAATGTAGTCACTGATCAAGACAGAGTATTAGTTTCAATTATCAAACGAACCGAAATAGGCTGGATCAGGCAGATGAAATGGATCGAATTCAAACTAGAAAAGATATAAATCCAAACGATACTCTTTGTAAAAAAATTGTGTATGGTTTTAAAAGCAATCTATTTAAATTTACAGACAGATTTTCAACTGTGTTAGATGTCAACTGCAAGTCACCTAAGAGTCAGCTTACCGATTTCTTGAACAATGATCGCGAGATCTATATGAGGAAATATGGATTGTTAGCTTGTAGTGGACTTGCAGTGCTCTTGCAACTTGAACGCAATAATATTTTATTAGGTTTTATTTTTCTATTGGCTGATTGAAACGCCAAACAAATCCCTGGTAGTGTTCGAATATATGTTAAGTTAGGATAATCATAACTTAATGACTGAATACGCCAATTTCTGGCAGTAATCAGTGATATGTTTATTTTGCTGCAGCTGCTGTGCTATTCTTAATAAATTTCTTTCTATCCCCGATAAATTTTCTATAAAATTTAAAATAGTAAGGAAGTAAAGGAAGTAAAGTAAAGTATGTAGGAAGTAAAGTTTTTTTTTAAAATTGATATTAAAGAAGAAGTTGTAAGCGTCGATTGTTTTATTAGGTTATAGCCATGTAGCTTCTTGTTAGATGTGCGCAATTAAACTTGCAAAACTTTCTGCCAGTTTCACCTTCAATTTTTTAATATTTTATTTTGTTTTAAAGATTATAATCAAAAATTAATGAAAAAATATATTTAAAATCTTTTTGGAAAAAGGGACTCTTTTATAATAAGTATGCATTGTCACAAACACTTGGCACAAAAAAGTCTCAGGGCCGGGCCTTTGATAGAGTTGGTAACAGTGGCTTTATATGACAAACTTATAAAGGAGGGCAGCTACATATCTTGTGAAGGTTGTAATACTCTATCTCTCTAACTTTAGCTTTAAAACGTTTTTTCTAAATTGTGGGGGTGGCAGTGGGCGTATTCAATAATGGTCCGAATTTCAGCTTCCTTGCTTAATATTAAAGGCCTAAAAATTGCGTACGGACGGACGGACAGACATTGCTAAATAGTCTTAGGATTTGGTCCTGATCATAAATATATAAACTTTTATGGGTCTACGATGAATATTAAGGGGTGTTACAAACTATGTGTCAAAATTAATATACCCTTAGGATAGGGTAAAAACATCCCAAATTTCTGCAGTCATATTACAATGCGGAAACTACAACTTTTCGCATTCAACGCATAACCGGACATTGAGGAAAAATCTCCATTAATTGTTGACGTCACACGGTTCTTTGGATTTTTTGTTGAAGCATTTTTTGCATTTATTCTGGACTAATTCTGTACTAACAACTTTACTTAATTCGACGTGGTTATTATCAGTCATGGTCCCAAACGGAAAACAAGCCACTTTCAAAGTCAGGCACTTAAAATTAAGTGCACGACTGCATCATACCGAGCTTTCTCACTATATGATGTGCATTTTGCAATCGCATGAAAAAGAATGGTAACTAAAATTATATTAACTACTAAACTTAAATCACTTTCTAGGTTTTGCAAAAATTGATTTTCTCAACAATGGCATATACAATTTTTAAGTAAATTTCCTAATGTAAAGGGTGATCCATTTCGAGGTTCCCTACTTTTTTAAAGAAAAAAACACAGAAAATTCAAATTCAATAGAGAATGTTTATTATCATTTGAAAGAACATTCTTTGGCATTTATTTTTTGAAGATTATGTCTATCAAATGTTGGCCGTTGCTACGTCGCAGATGGTCCATCCGTTGAGTCCAATTTTCGATCACTCGTTCGAGCATTTCGACTGGTAACTGGCGAATGACACGCGTGATGTTTTCCTCCAAGGCCTGAATCGAAACGGGTTTGTCGGCATAAGCTTTTGACTTTACATATCCCCACAGGAAAAAGTCTAACGGTGTGATATCACACGATCTTGGTGGCCAATCGACCGGCCCAAAACTTGAAATTATGTGCTCACTGAAATATTCTCTCAATAAGTTCATTGATTGATGCGATGTGTGGGAAGTGGCGCCATCTTGCTGAAACCAAATGTCGCCGAGATCACGAGCTTCAATTTCAGGCATCAAATAGTCATTTATCATGGCACGATAACGGTCGCCATTGAAGGGTACGTTCGCACCGGCATAATTTTAAAAAAAAAATGGACCGATGTTTCCACCGGCCCACAAACCACACCAAACCGTTGTTTTTTCTGGATAAAGTGGCAGTTCTTCAATCTCTTCAGGTTGCTCTTCGTCCCAAATGCGGCAATTTTGTTTGTTTACATACCCATTGAGCCAGAAATGGGTCTCATCGCTAAACAAAATTTGCCTCGAAAACGTCGGATCTTCTTGGAACTTTTCAAGAGCCCATAGAGCGAAGCGATGTCGCTTGGGAAGGTCGAGCGGCTTCAGTTGTTGCACAAGCTGTATTTTGTAGGCTTTCAATTTAAAGCTCTCAGCTACGGCCGCTATATTTTCTTCACAGCGTGCTGGACGTGGTCTATTCGGTCGAATATTATCCAATAATGAATGCTGGGTCTCAAAATGGATGATGGTGTTGCGAATAGTACGCTCAGTAGGCCGATTATATTGACCATAAGTTGAGCGAAGTGCACGAAACACATCCCTCACAGAACGTGAATTTTCATAATAAAGTTGAACAGTTTGTAAACGTTGTTCACGCGTAAGTCTTTCCATTATGAAATGCCAAACAATACTAAACAAAAATAACATGATAGCATGACACGACTCACACGTGATCTGTCAAAAAAGGCTATTGAAAAAAGTATCTCTACTTGGATCACCCGTTACAATGTTTTAGAATTTTTACATAAAAGTTCAAAAAACATAAATTGATCTAAATTGTCAGAGCCGTTTTTAAGAAAACGAATTTAATTTAATTTGTATGAACAAAATTTGGTCAACTTAACATTCATTTTTTTTTATTTTTTTCCCAAATTCCCTTTATAGTTTTTAAGATATTAGCGATTATATAAATTACCGGTATTCGAATTTTTGGAGTAAAACTGAATAGTTTTTTGGTCCCATCCCAAGTACAAACAAAGACTAAAATCTGTCGAACCATTTTGTAGAAAAATATTTAATAAGTGATTTTCAACCAAAATATTGTATGGCAGGTACCGCTATTTCAAACACTAAAGCAGAAAATAAAAAGACACCGCGAGATGTAACCTATTTTCGGATTAGTCGACCCTTTTTGAAGTTTTAACAGTGTTTAAAAAATTTCAAGGAAAACAGGACTGGGAGCCTACTTTGCATAGGCATGGTTAAATACCATTTATTAGCTAAAAAAATAAAATTCGTCACATAATACCAATTTAAAGCAGATGACTTTGGAAGGAGTAATGATTCATTTGAAGGGTTTATTGAGATAGTGCAATAATTTGCTGATATATTTTAAAGGCCCTGTATAGAAATGAAAGCAAATTTAATCTGCATTATTCAGACGGTAAGTCTTATGTGTGGTGTGGTGTAGGCCGAATGCGAAATTGCAACTGTTTAGCACGGAAAAATGCTCTTTCATAGTTTGGGGCTGTATGTTTAGCGCTGGAGTAGGCAATCTGCATATTATAGATAGTAAATTGACAGAATTATCAATCTCAACATTCTAAAAAAGTGTCAAGCAGAGCGCATATTGCGATAATTGGTTACTGAGATATCGATGATCGAAGAAAAAACATGCTTTTCCATTCAAAGTGGGATATCTCATACATTTATTAAGGTAGTACTCCCAAAAATCCGGTAAATAGTGACGCAACCACCAAATGCCTGCCAGTCCGTTATTTCCTTGATTTCAAGTAATTTGTTATTTTCCGATTAATTTTTGTCGTCTTTATCATCAGATTTATCCCGCTCCATTTGCAAGTCCATATTTATTTGGGAATCTGTATTTTGCCTAGACCGATGAAAAAATATTTTGTCTTAAATATAAATGCGATTAGTGCCTGATGTGGTACACAGATAACATATCAGAGAATTCCAAAAGTCCATTGATGTTTCGTGTTGTTTTCATACATCAAAAACAAACTTGTTTAAAACATTTTTTATAAATATCTTTGGTAAGTTTTTTTAAATAAACATCTTGTCAACTCCATTTTAATTTTTTGGAATGTTCTTGTGGTTATATATATTTTTTTTTGCTCTTCATTTCGTGAGCGTGGTGGAAGCAAACTAAGCTGCCAGTAGATCTACAATCTCATTCTGCGTAATCTCGATTTCTAAGGACAATCAGGTGTTTTAATAAGTGATTACAACATCCATCATTACTGAGTACACATTGTTGATTTATTTCACCTATTAGTCTAGGTAATGTTCAGGGGAGAGTGGCGAAAAATAACTCAAAATAATTTATTTTATTTCATTCATCTTTACAACCAATTAAAAATGGATAATTTGAACATTAAAAGGTTCAATTAAAATAATCTAGTACGTTCACAAACCCTCTGACACATATCGATCATACCATTTATATGCAAGGAAAGCCAACCCCGAAAAGAAAAATGCCTGTATGACAAGAATAATCCAAAACGTGAATAAATATGTTAAATATTTCTTTTTCAACTCGGTAAGTAGGAGAGTGGCGTGTCTGATGCAATGACACCAGAAATCCTTCTGCGAAAAAACGACCACGTCAACTTTCCACAGGTAACGGAATGGCTTCGGTCAGACGCTGAACCATGGATTGAATGCCATCGTATTTTCACGGATGGCTCCAAAACCGGGCAGGGGTCTGGTGCTGGAGTCTTTGTGGAATGCGATGATATACGACGTCACTACCCCTTGGGTACATGGATGCATGTTTATCTGTTTTCCAAGCGAAGATTTTTGCCATCCTAATGGCTATGCGCTATATTGTGAACAACAGGTGAAGGGCTAGAGGCATTTGCATCTGCAGTGATAGCTAAGCTGCATTAAAAGCGCTTCTAAACCCTCTTACCTCGTCCAAGTTAGAGCTAGAACTCAAGCTTTCTCTGAATTTGGTCGGAAGACTGAACACAGTGAATCTTGTCTGGGTACCAGGTTACACTGGCATCCAGGGAAATGAGATCTCGGCTGAGCTAAGGCTAAGTTCAGAAGAAGTTTTCTCAGAACCCGAACCAGTGTTGGGTCTGCCTGCATCTTTAGTAATGTCTTCTATATTTTCTTGGGTTTCTCGTGAGCACAAGATTCGGTGGCGCGATTGCGGTGGATGTAGACAAACCAAACTACTGCGCCCGGACATTTGCAAAAGGTCAGCATCTTTTCTTCTATCTCTGAGGAGAATCGACTGTAGGCTGCTTGTAGGCGTTCTTTCGGGCCACCAAGCTTTTGCTAAACACTTAAATGTGTTGGGCTTAAGCGATACCATTACCTGTCCTGCTTGCGGTGAGGAGGATGACACAGCAGAACACTTTCTCGGCAGTCTCAGTCCGGCCTATGCTCGCATCAGGTGGCGGATCTTCGGGGCTGACGTGGTGAGTGCCGAATATCTAAGCTCTTTATCACTGAAGCTCCTTCTCGTATTTTTTCGAAAGGCGGGAAAACTAAGTACATTACTGTAAGGTGTCTGAATGGTAGTACAATGGACCTGTAGTTGTATCTGAGCGCTCCATCGGATAGTAGCAACCTCCGACATAAAAAAAAACAAAACAAGGAGAGTGGCGTTCTTGAACAAGAAAAATAACTTTTAAACAAAGCTACTGCAGACTTAAGTGCGGGAGTTTATTATAATACCGGCTGCGGTAATAAAAGGCTAAAGTGTACGATAATTGTGGATCCGCAACAGGCACATCCCGCCGTGCGAACCACCTTCCAACTTTGTGGCATACATGCGCATTTAAATCTTACTGCGGGGTATGTCATTTATTTCATTCTTTTTTTAATTTATTCAGTGATATTAATTTAATATTGTTCTTAGCCAATGTTCTGATACGCAACCATGGTTGGGACTAGTATCATCTCGCAAATGACGGTTGGTTTGTATAGATTTTGTTGGTAGTCCAAAGCAATTAATTTGATGGGCATAACACCTACAGTGATTTGTTTTGGAAAGCTGACTCCAGGATGTACATACATGACCCTGCTTAGTTATTTGTATCTTTTGTATTTGTTTTCTGTTTGAGGACTGTAGTCTGTGTTCAAGTTGATTGCAAATTTTCGATTGGAAAAGCTCCCAGTTCGCTCTATCTAGAAAAAATCTATGATGAGATTTTGTAGGGTTGGAGTTAAGTGTGAGTGTAATAGTTATATGGAAATGGTCGCTGCCGTTAAGGTCTTCGGAAATGGCCAATGTAGTACGGGATAAGAGATGGTGTAACAAGGGTTAAATCTATGTGGGTAAAATGAATAGTCCTTCAATGTCGCACCAATTTATAACTTGAAGTAAGCATAAGTAGTGCTCATGCCCTGTTTGCCTCTGAAAGCAATTGCAGGTCATCGGCGTATCAAGTGGCAATGTAGCCGAATCTGTGTGGATCTACTAAAAGCCTGTCAATTACCAGCGACCATAAAAGGGGTGATAAAACTCCCCCTTGGGGGCAGCCTTTTACTGCCTTAACCGACGCCGACACTCCTCCAGAGTAGAAAGTAATGATTCAACTTTCCAATCTGCCTATATTACTGATTGCTCTAGCTATTGAGTCTTATCCCGTATTATCGAAAGCGCTCTCAAGGTCTAGAAATGAACACAGGGCAACTTCAATGGAAGATAATACAGCTTTGGTAATATAGTGAAAAGCACTTTCCATGCAATTATTCTTTCTGTACGCAAACTGGCATGAGTGCAGAGGTGTCGATACGTGTAATCTGCGTGCAATATGCACATCGACGAGTCGTCGCTCAATGGCTTATTTAAGTAGTTCGCTAGATTTCTTACCTTGGGGGATAAATATTACCTTAAGTTGCCCCCAAGTCGACGGAATGTAGACTCGAGTTGTAGCTACCACTAAATAAAGCAATAATTTTCCGTTGGATGCGATCAATTACCTTCTGTATAAGAGCAAGGAAAAGACCATCTCCCCCGGGGCCTTAAACGGTTCAAATGAGCCAATTGCTCAATTCTCTATTAGCGTTAAGAACCCTGTGGTCAGATCCATTTGAGAACCTGGGAAATGAACATGCACTAAGGTTCTAAGTGTATCTGTCGTACATTATGCGTGCACTGCTATGGTTGGGTAGGAAATTGCTTGGCAAAGAGCGGGTCGCGTTGTGTAGATTTTGTTGGTAGACGAAAGCAATTCATTTTACGGGCATAACACCTGCAGTGATTCGTTTTGGAAAGCTGACATCAGGATCTACACGGTACGGCCTAGCTTAGTCAACGTCGGAGTTGAATTTTTTGTGTTTGTTTTTTGTTATGTACAGGAATTTTAGAGTTGAAGTGAGCAATATTCTTGGCTTAAGGGCCAATATTTTCTCATTATAGTCCCACGTGAATCTCAACAAATCAGCTCTTTTGGCACTTAGTTAAACACAGGCCAGCATTGAATCCGATTTAGCGGAGTTTAGTCCGTCTGGTTATTTTGCAAAAATTCCATGTCCGTAAACAATTAATTCACTACTGTCCGATTGCCCTAACCGGATAAGCATTCGACATATAATGAGTTTAATGCACTGACTGATTCCATCACCAAAACTGTAACCTATTATCCTCGTACTGAAATCGTCATTGGCGGCAGTTTCAATATACACAATTCAAGTTGGCTTCGACATTCTGGACAGACAACACCCGAAGGAAGGTATGTCGAGATCTCAGCTGAGGTTAATAATTTGACCCAACTTGTAAATGAGCCGACACGGATACCGGACATTAGCGGTTGAAATGCCAACACTCTGGACCTGTTTCTTAGCTCAGGCTGATAAATACACTTTTAATGTATTATCGCCTCTAGGTTCGTCAGACCATTGTACCATATCGTTAAAGAACAGGCTGCTAAAAGAACTGTATGGGAATACGAGAAAGTCATTTGGGAAATTTTAACAGTTTCGTTAGGAGTTTTAACTGGTCGTTGTGGCGCTGCCGATATGATTACAAACATAATTCACCTGGGTATGAAAAGCTTTATCCCATCCAGAATAAAGAGTATCAAAGCTAAGGAAGACGCGAGGTGTGGCTTGAGCGTTTAAGAAGCTATGAGGGCTTAATAGTTAATTTAGTTAATAGTTAGAAATGACTGCAATGCCCACATTAATCATGTCAAATTCTTCTGCGACCAAAAGTTGAGGCAAAAAATATTACAAAGTCCCACCGGTAGTAAAAACTTTTGGTCGTTTGTGAAAAACATTAAAAACTCGGCCTCTTCATCTGTTCTGACGGTCACTTATAATGACATTCCAGCTGTTGGCTCTTCAGATAAAACCAATCTGCTTGCTGCTCATTATGCGGCTAGCTCAACGCTCCCAGATTGCGCTTTGAAGAGGCGTTCTTTCACGCTGGCAAAACCACTGCGTAAGCTTTTCTATCCGTCCTATTCTTCAGGGCTCTTTCCGAGAAGAAGAAAAACATCATTTGTCCATCCTGTCCCAAAAAAAGGTGAAACTTCCTCCCCCTCCTCCTTCCGACCAATTGCACTTACGTCCCATATCGTCAGCTTCAAAAATATCTTGAATAAAGAAAACTTAATGACCGGCAGTTCGGTTTTCGTAGCAGCAGATCCACTGGTGAGTTGATGCCATATCTAACCGAAAAGTGGAACCAAGCTATTCACCGTGGTGGTGAAAGTAAGGCGTTGCGCTTGATATTTCAAAGGCATTTGAAAGAGTTCTTGCTCTTTTGTCGAAAATGCGTGATTTTGGAATCGATTATACCCTTCTGCAATGGATTAGAAATTACCTTGCGGATTGTTTAATACAAGTTGTTCTTGACGGTTTCAAGCCTGATACTCACCAAATAAATGCTGGAGTCCCTCAAGGCTCCATTTCTTCTCCGACTGTCTTTCTCATTTTTATCAATGACCTCCTATCTGTCACTTCTAATCCAACCATTCCTTTGCTGATGGCAGTACCCTAGCTTCGAAATTTCGTTTTATGATTTACGTCGCTCATCTTCGGGCGTGGAGCTAGAACGGCATTATATGTTAAGCTCATTAAATTCTGACCCTGACAGATTTCTTAAGTGGGGTAAAACAAATAGAGAAGAATTCAGTGCTTACAAAACACAATGCTGCCTTCTGTCATTAAAGCGCGGTATGTGCGTTAACGACAAACTTCATTGGAATGACCACATAATCGGTGTCGCCAAGAACGCTGCGAAATGTCTAGGCTTCTTTAAGCAATGCAAGAAATATTTCACCCCTTCTGATCTGGGTAGAATCTACAAGGCGTTTATTCGCCAAAACCTTGAGTACAATTTTTTTAAAATTTGTAACAATTTTTGTTTCAAACACTTATCTTTAGAGAAGTAAGAGATTAGTTGTTTAAATTCGAAATCAAGAGACGCTTACAATGGAAAACTTGTGAAGGACATTTTTTGTTCAGTTTCGAACCCTACATCTCCTAAACTGCAGCTTTAAAACGGTTTTTTTAATTGTTGGCATGACAATGGGCGGATTTAAAAAAAAATACTATATCATTTCGGGACCTGTATACGTTCATGTTCCTGTATATTTCAGCTTCAGCATAAATTTAAAGGCCTCCAAAGTTGATACGGACGGACGGACATTACTAAATAGTCTGAGGTTTTAGTCCTGATCATAAATATAGATACTTTTATATACTACGATGAATATGAAGGGGTGTTACAAACTATGTGTCAAAGTTAATATACCCTTTGGATAGGGTATAAAAAGCGACTCATCTCTTCCGTTGATGTTACTACTTTCCCCTATTGCGTAATGCGCGTTTGCATCGAAACTAATGACTATTTATATATAATTTTAGGGGTCTACGACCAAAATGTAGGGGATGATATAAACTGTGTGTCAAAATTAATATACCCTTACATTAGGGTATAAGAATAGATGTTGGTTGATTCCATTGCCTTGAGTTCGGCTTGGCTATCAATGTAGATGGCGATCCCAAGCTCTTATTTAGTGAACAGATTCTTTTGTGTTATACACGGGGACGAGTATTCCGATTTTCAAGAAATCGCGGCTTAATTTCTACAAGGAAACATTCTTGGCTCGATTTTATTTATTTTATACACTCGCGATATACCGCAAGATTAGCCGTTGACAACTCGATTCAGTCAGCTATATGTCGCTTCAACGAGCTATCGACAAAATATGCGCTTTGACAAAAATTTGGCATATTGTTCTCAACGAGACAAAATCTAAAATCTACGCACGGTGAATTTACTTACAGAAAAGTAAGTAATCTATCAACGAGCTATCGACAAAATATGCGCTTTGACAAAAATTTGGCATATTGTTCTCAACGAGACAAAATCTAAAATCTACGCACGGTGAATTTACTTACAGAAATGTAAGTAATCTATCAACAAGCTATCGACAAAATATGCGCTTTGACAAAAATTTGGCATATTGTTCACGGTGAATTTACTTACAGAAATGTAAGTAATCTACTTGGTACAAATTTCGTGGCGAAATGACGTTAGACGCAAAACTCAAATCGCATGTAAAATAAACTGCATTTATACAAGCAAGTGCTAAAACCTGTTTGGACGTATACTGTACAACTTTGGAGTTGTACCATACCGAATAATGTCAAAATCGTACAAACTTTCCAAAATAAAGTTCTTAGAAAAATCGATAATGCTCCATGGTATATCAGAAACGCTGATATTCACAGAGATTTATGTATTACTACCATGGGCGACGAAATTTCTATTTTTTTATTATTTACACATTTTCTTCATTATAATTTTTCTACCCGCAAAGCAAAGTGCTTATCCGCAGGCTGTAAACAACACACTCGCGCTCTTGGCCATTGCAATGACACTGTATTACAAACTTTGGTCAGCGAATACACCATAAAAAAAAACCGAATACACCATAAAAACCTCATTCCGGCTCCAAAAAAACCTGTTGCTTAAATCCGGAGTTTTGGGACCCAAATAAGCAAAAATTTTAAGGGACGAAAAGATAGTGAGATTGGGAATATTGTTTTTGTACAACAATGATCGTAAGTGGTAACTAAAATTCATTATATTCAAATGATGGATCGATTAGGTTAGGTTGGAGGGCAATTTTGCATCAGCTGCAAATTTCACCCGGAAGCCGCGAAGGCCCATTGTGAGTACCTTGTTTGTACAGGTAAGGACATGTGGATAGCAAAACCACTTCGATCTGTTGAGGAATCAATTTATGTTTGATAGAAGTACCCATGCCAAGTCGTCCAAACTTACGAAAAACCTTGCTCCCATACAGGATGAGCGGCGTTCTTGTAAGTCTGGGCAGTGGCATAGGAGATGTTCCACGGACTCTATTTCCTCTTCGTCTCTGCAGCTTCTGAGAAATCGTTTGCAAAATGTCCTAGCCTTTATGCCAGGCTTCCTCTGATGCAGTGTCCGGTTAATACCCCCACGAGCATCCGGGTTAGACTTTTTTTAAGAGAGACTTTGATCTTTTAACGTCACAGACTTCGAGTTATGACGCAACTGATGGTGTTGTTCCATTGTTCCTTAGCCAGCTGTGTGGTGACGCCGTCAATGAAAGTCTTAGCAGTGTTAAAACGCGGTAGCACCTCTCCGTCCGCTAGTTGCGGGTTCATATCAGTGCCGTGTCTGGCCAATTCTTCCGCTCTTTTTCGTTCCCCTCCACCCCAACCTGTCCAGGTACCTAGCAGAGTAGAACTGAGTGATGAAATATAGCCATGAGTGCCAAGAGGCAATCTGTAACACATGTCGCATTAACAAGGTTGGAGCCGATTGCTTTAAGTGCTGCTGGACTATCCACACAAATGGTTATTTCCATTGCTGGTAGTTTCATCGATAAGATAGTCTGTGCTGTTTTCTTAACTGCATAGATCTTAGCTCGGAAGACACTGCCGTGATCGGTCAGTCGAAACGACTGGTTGATAGCAAGTCTTTCTAAGAATACGCCAGCTCCTGCACCTTTTTCTGTTTTTGAACCATCCGTATAAACGGATATATACCTTTAATGATGGTGCTGGATGAGTTCCAGTCCTGTCTTTGGGGTATGGTGGTGGTGGTTTTGATTCAATTTATAGTCAAAAACATAAGGAAAGGCTACAGTCCGCTTGGGGCGAACAGTAGGAAACCCTATCCTTATCCCTATGTACCCCAAAGAAAAAAAGCATTAGGAAGATGATGGATAGCATTTTATTTCATTCTATGAAATTTATAAAAAAAAAATTTTTTTTTCAAAAAACGCCCCCAAAAACTTTGTATGGGCGATATATTGAGAAAAATATTGGCATAATATATTGTTAAACATTTTTTTTCGATTTCTATGAAAAATTTCGAAGAAAACAGCATTTTAGTGAAAAACGCCCACAAAAAGTAGGCGTTGCAAAAAACTTTATATGACAAATTCATAAAGGTGGGCAGTATCTACATACCTTGTGAAGGTTGTACAACTTTATCTCTCTAACTTAAGCCTTAAAACGGTTTTTTCCAAATTGTGGGCGTGGCAGTGGGTGTATTTGGAAAATGTTAACACTTTACCATTTCGGAATCCTAGGGAGTATATGTTCCAAATTTCAGCTTCCTAGCATAACTTTAAAGGCCTCAATAGTTGATACGGACGGACGGACGGACATTGCTAAATAGTCTTAGATTTTGGTCCTGATTATAAATATATATACTTTTAGGGGTCTGCGACGAATATTAGGGGGTGTAACAAACTATGTGTCAAAATTAACATACCCTTAGGATAGGGTATAAAAACAACAACCAATTTAAAAAAAATAAACCACTGAACTCTTACCTCCTAGGTGTTGTCTCGGCTGCGATCAAAAACTAAGTAAACTAGATTAACAAAATTACAAATCTAAGCAGCATCCAAAGGAAAGAAAAAACCCACTTCATGTATAAGTGCCATTGCAACATTTAAGTCACTATTAAGTATTGCTATAGAGTAAGAGAATAATAATATAAAAACATAAGGAAAGGCTACAGTCCGCTTGGAGCGAACAGTATGATACCCTATCCCTATCCCTATATGCCCCAAAAAAAACCTTAAGAAGATGATGGATAGCATTTTATTTCATTCTATAAAATTTAGAAAAAAAAAAACATTTTTTGAAAAAACGCCCCCAAAAAGTGGGCATGGCCAAAAACTTTGTAGGGGCGATATATTGGAAAAAATATTGGCTAAATATCTTGTTAAACATTTTTTTTCGGTTTCTATGAAAATTATCGAAGAAAACAGCATTTTAGTGAAAAACGCCCACAAAAAGTAGGCGTGGCAAAAAACTTTATATGACAAACTTATAAAGGAGGGCAGTGCCTAGGTTATAACCCTCTATCTGTCCATCTGTAGCTTTAAATCGGTTTTTTCTAAATTGTGGGCGTGGCAGTGGGCGTATTCAAAAAAATTTTACACTTAACCATTTCGGAGCCCTAGGGAATATGTGATCCAAATTTCAGCTTCCTAGCTAAATTTTAAAGGCCTAAAAATTGCGTACGGACGGACGGACGGACGGACGGACATTGCTAGATACTATATACTTTTATGGGTCTACGACGAATATTAAGGGGTGTTACAAACTATGTGTCAAAATTAATATACCCTTAGGATAGGGTATAAAAACCAAAAGACTATTACCCACATTATTGCTGTAACATAGAATTAAAATGAGTAAACCATGTACATTTTTGTTGGCTTACAACGGCTACAGCACATATACATGAGATTAGGTTTGATTAAGCTGTATACAGTACAGTGATAACTCACTCAATTTACAAAGAGGAATTTGATATGACAACGAAAAGAGGTATGAAAAATTTGAATATGTGAATTTATATGTAGTCTCAAACATCCGGGTCCAGTGAAATAGTATTTCAGGACAAGGGAAGAATAGCTAGCTTTGTTATTGGTCGAACGTATGTCCCTCGAGTGGTTGCAATAGTAGCAAAACGTAGAAGTTTGTCTGCACCTGGGGTGACCGATATTATTCTTCCTAGAAGCAATTTGGTTGGGGTTAGATTAGGCCTTTTGATGATAACTACATCGTCTGGTTTAAAGCTTAGTGTTTTCTGCTGCCACTTGAGACGCTCTTGAAGAGTGGATGTGTATTCCATCTTTCATCGTTTCCAGAATCCCTGGACCTTGCTTTGGATAAACTTCAAGTGTGACAATTGGTTGTGTATCGAAGTGATTGGGCTGCGGAGCGCTTGTTAATGGTTCACCTACGAGAAAACGTGAGGGGGTTAGTGGATTTAAGTCATCATCAGATTGGACTCACAAGGGACAAGAATTAAGTACTTCCTCAACTTGCGTCATAACAGTGTACAGACCCTCAAAGGTCAAAATTGAGCTGACGTTAACCCGTCGCAAGTGCAGTTTAACCGATCGCACTCCAACTTCCCACAATCCACCAAAATGTTTTGCGGCTGGGGGAATAAAGTTCCATCTTTCGTTAGAGCTGCTTCGACGTCTTCGTTATTGGCCTGAGATAAAACCACCTTCTGCGTTTCGTATAAATAACGTGCACACTGAAAAGTTTCATTTTCGCTGTACATATTGGAACATCTTTCACAACGAGAATCGAATCTTCTCAATGCTGCCAAAAACGCTTTAATAGTTAAATCATCTTCAAGTGAATAGTCTTTGTGTACATATATACATATAACGCATTCGAAAGTGTTGGTTTACGTCCACGGGATAGCCTAATGGTGAGCGGGCCCGCATAGTCGCACCCAGTGTTAAAGAACGGTCTGCTTGATTAAATGCTTTGGAATGGTAAATCACCCAACAGCTGAGTAGTTGTACGCTTTCGTTGCATAAAGCACACCTCACAGGAGTGAATAATTTTACGAATCAAGTTATGACTCACTAATATCCAGTATTGTTGGCGAAGGATTAAAAATGTCTCAGATACTCCGGTGTGTAGATGATTAATGTGAGTGCCTGTTACTATAATAAGGGAAACATGGTTATTATTATTTAAAATGATACGATGTTTCATATTGTAGGCGACATTTGCGTGCTTTATTCTTCCTCCAACACGAAGAACTCCATCTTAATCTACAAATGGCGAACATTGTCTTTCGAAGTTGCGGCGTGCGTAAATTTTGGTATAAGTCTTTCCTCTGTAGCTGCTTCGTTAATAGTGACCCGGGGAGAAAATGATGATTTGCGCCATTGTTGCTCAGGTTCCGAGAGCCAAGATGGGCCATTCCACCAAAGGCTATGGTTGGGCAAGCTGGATGGCAGTATACCTCGTAATGCGCAGTTTGCAGGCTTATATTCCGAAGCGAAGTGATTCCAGGATTGTTTCGGAATGCATTCGAGGATAATAGATGTACGATTGGCCGTAAAGGTAGTCTATCGTCGTGGTGAAGAAGAAAGTCAGTATAGTACTATCTCCGATTCGCACCAAGCACTGGCAGTTGTAATTGACTGAAATCGAAGATCTAACCAAGTTGTACAACCTCGACAACAGCAGGGCTCCACATAGTTCTAGTCGTGGGATTGACACAGATTTTAGAGGGGCAACTTTTGTTTTTGCTGCAATTGTTGTTCTAAATTCACCATTACAGAAGCCATGCAGCTCAATACCGTCAAAATTTCTCGGGTACTCGTATCTGTTCAAAATAAAGTAGTTATTGCTGGCTCCCATTTTTGTGCCATGTGGAAAGGAAGGACATCATCGGAACCCAGGCTCAACTCCGGAGACCACAGTTCCTGAAACAGAATTTTCAAAAGAATAACAGACGGCGCCAGGACTCCCAATGGGTCAAAGATTTTGCGCGGTTTCAGATAGCAAATTTCGTCGCCTCGGTGAGGCCAGTTTGGGTGTTGATTTATCGGAAAGCAAAACTATCATATGCCGAAATCCAGAACATGCCAAGAATTTTGATACACGAATGTGATTGCTCAGCATCGACCCAAGAAAACTCACAGTCATCTCTTTGTAGCTTCGCTAACAGAGAAGGCCAACAGTTCGAAGTCCAATTACGAGGTTTAAATTTGGCTTGTGACAAAAGCTCAACGAGTTCACACCGCAGAGCCATTAGTGTATCGACAGAACTAGTGACCGTCATAATATCTTCCACGTATACTTCTTGCAAAAGCACACGAGACGCAATGGGAAATTGAGATTCGTAATCTTCAGCAAGTTGTTTTAATACTTGAACCGAGAAAAGGAACAGAAGCGGTAGCATAGGTGACGGTATGGAGACGAAAATGTTGTATTGCATCGCGCCAGACGATTCGCTGAAATTCGGTGCCCTTATCAGCAACCCATATCTGCCGAAACATCTCCACTATATCCGCAGTAAAGATGTATCTGTGTGGTCGAAATCGCAGGCAGAAACCCAATAAATCACGCTGAATTGATGAAACTACCAGTAATTTACTGTTCAACGACTGTCCCATAGAATCCTTAACAGAGCCATCTAAGACAACGCTCAATTTAGAAGAGGTGCTGTCCGGTTTAGAGATGGCATAGTGGGGAATATAGAAACGCTTTCCGGGGCAGTGTTAAATTCCTCCGAAGGAGTTAGTGCCATGTGTCCAAAAAAAAGGTATTCTTGCATCTTGTTGAATATGACAGCTTTTGATCTGGATTATTACAAAAACGACGTTCCATTGAATGTAGACGTGAAACGGTGGAAGTCAAAGGTTACCCAAATGCATCGCTGAGTGGTAATTAGACTACATATTTTCCCTCTGAAGAACGGGAAAATGTTTTGCGAAAATGCAGTTCTGCTGGGTCACTAGAAGATTGTGTTTTTAAAGGAGACACATCTTCCAGTTTCCAAAACCTTTGCAATAGAACATCAATATCAATAGTAGAGTGAAACGACGAAAACGAAATGTTGCTTGGTAGGTTGTAATCGAATACGTCTCCGGTTATAACCCAACCGAATATCGTGTTTTAGGCGATGGGTGTGCCCCGTGGACCTCGCATTTGTTCACCCCTAAAAATGTTCCACAACTTATTAGCTTAAAACAAGAATAGTGCCTGGTACGTTGAAAACTCCAAATCCATATTTGTAATTTGTGGCCAAGTCGAAATCTCCATCGGGTGAGAGGGTACCATTGATGTCAACTTGTGTAGAACAAATGCATCAACAAGAAATGATGAGGAGTTATGTCGCGAATACATTTTTAATATAATGTAAACCTTTTTATAACACGCTTCCGTGGTAGATAATCCCAGAATTGGTATACGAACATGCTGGCGACTGAGACCGAGTCTCTGCGCGAAGTGTTCGGCGGTAAACGAAACCTGTGATCCGGAGTCAAGTAAGACCCTACAGTTCACAAATTTTCCCTGGTTATCTTGAACTTTAGACAATAGAGTAGGAAGAATAGTTAGCTTGCGATGGCTAGGCTCAAGCGAATGATTGTTTACGATTTTTGAAACATTGCATTACTTGAACTAGGAATATTATTGTTGGACAACGAAGGTAAGACTGGTAAATGTGTAACGAGTGTGGTAGCAACGGGTACACCTTCTGATTCACGTGTTTTATTCCAAAAAAGGTCAATGAAATGAAATCTATTATTTTTTTTTCATACCCTATCCTAAGGGTATATTAATTTTGACACATAGTTTGTAACACCCCTTAATATTCGTCGTAGACCCATAAAAGTATATATATTTATGATCAGGACCAAATCCTAAGACTATTTGGCAATGTCCGTCCGTCCGTCCGTATCAACTTTTGAGGCCTTTAAAGTTATGCTAGGAGGCTGAAATTTGGAGCATATACTCCCTAGGGTCCGGAATGGTAAAGTGTTAAAAGTTTTTAAATCCGCCCACTGCCACGCCCTCAATTTAGAAAAAAACCGTTTTAAGGCTTAAGTTAGAGAGATAAAGTTGTAAAACCTTCACAAGATATTTAGGTACTGCCTACCTTTATAAATTTGTTATATAAAGTTTTTTGCCACGCCTACTTTTTGTGGGCGTTTTTCACTAAAATGCTGTTTTCTTTGAAAATTTTCATAGAAATCGAAAAAAAATGTTTAACAATATATTTAGCCAATATTTTTTCCAATATATTTCCCATACAAAGTTTTTAGCCACGCCCACTTTTAGGGGGCGTTTTTTCAAAGAAATATTTTTTTTTCTATAAATTTCATAGAATGAAATAAAATGCTATCTATCATCTTCCTTATGAATTTTTTCTTTGGGGTACATAGAGATAAGGATAGGGTATCACACTGTTCGCCCCAAGCGGACTGTAGCCTTTCCTTATGGTTTTTTAGTTAATATTTAATCCGGCTCCAAGAACCACTTTATAATAATTAAATAAATTAATAGTCAAAATAACAACAACCAATTTCAAAAAAATTAACCATTTAAATTACAAACCAATATGAACAAAGCTTTTTTAATTTCTACTACCTAGTTGTTGTCTCGGGTGCGATCAAAAACTAAGATAACGAGATTAACAAAATTACAAATCTAAGCAGCATCCAAAGAAAATAAAAACCCTCTCTCATGTATAGGTGCCATTGCAACATGTATGTTACTATCAAGTATTACTATAGAGTAACAGAATAATAATATAAAAAACCAGTAGAGTATTACCAACATTATTGCTGTAACATAGAATTAAAATGAGTAAACCATATACATTTTTGTTGGGTTATGTGCCATATGGAAGAAAAGCCAACACGGTACGTAGACATGAGATTAGCTTTGATTAAGCTGTATAAAGTACACTGAGTTAAATTCAATTTTTTACGTAAAATTTAATTAACAATGAGGAATTTGATATATTTGAATTTGATGTATGAACAATTTGAATCTGTGAATTTATATAATGCATCATGAATTCAAATTCCTGTGAGGTGTGCTTTATGCAACTCAGCTGTTGGGTGATTTACCATTCCAAAGCATTTAATCAAGCCGACCGTTCTCTAACACTTGATGCGACTATACGGGCTCGCTCAACATTAAGCTATCTCGTGGACGTAAACCAACACTTTCGAAGGTGTTATTCGTATACATGTACTCAGAGACTATTCACTTGGAGGTGGTAAGTGATTTAACTACTGAAGCGTTTCAGAAGATTCGTTTCTCGTTGTGGAAGATGTTCCAATATGTACAGCGAAAATGAAACTAATTTTTAGGGTACATGTTATTTATGCGAAATGCAGAATGTGATTTTATCTCAGGTCCATAACGAAGACTTCGCAGCAGCTCTAGCGAAAGATGGAACTGTATTCCCCATCCGCACCACATTTTGGTGGATTGTGGGAAGCTGGAGTGCGATCGGTTAAACTGCACTTGCGACGGGTTATCGTCAGCTCAATTTTGACCTTTGAGGATCTGTACACTGTTATGATGCAAGTTGAGGCAGTACTTAATTCTCGTCCCTTGTATGCCCAACCTAATGGTGGCATAAATTCCCTAACCCGTATTATAGTTGAAGTGTTGAAGGGGAGGAATGGAACTGGCTGTCTAGTTTGAACACTTGTGATGGTAGTATCGATAGAACAACGATAGGCAGGAGACATTACGACTATGACTAAGAGGGTCAAGCGAATTCGCAATATCTCGGTCGACGTTTTATTGCACGTTTTTGAATTTTGTTAAGTGGCTCCCAATATATAATTGGTGCACCGAACCAGATATTAGCGTAAATTCTAGCCAGACCAGGAGTAAAATATTTCTTGCATCGCTTTGGGAAGACCAGACACTTCACAGCGTTCTTGGCTACCTCGAATATGTGGTAATTCCAACGAAGGTTGTCATTTACACACATGTCGAGAATGGAAAGTCTTTCATTTTCAGCGATGCAAGTGCCATTCATTGATATTGGCAGAATATTGATTCTTTTATGACAGGAGACAGCATTGTGTTTTGGAAGCACTAAATTCCACTCTATTGGTTTTACCCCACTCAAGAATGCTGTAAAGATCGGAATTTAATGAGTTTAACATACGTTGCCGTTCCATTTCAACGCCCGAAGATGAGGGGCGTTGCCCAGGAAACGAACATTTAAAGCTGAGGGTACTGTCATCGGCGAAGGAATGAATAGGATTAGAACAGAGAAGTATATTGCACAAAACTTAGAAAATTTTTAAAAAAAATAGATATAACATCAAAAACAAAAACCTATATAAATAATTTTTCCTTAAAGAAATAAAATTTAAAAGAATTTTTAAAGTTGTTTCCAAAGATTAAAATAACTGCAAGAGATCAAAACATTATCCCCAAGATAACACTTATCTCATAGAACTTTTCTTAAAGCTCTAAAACCAAAAGGTACTCAACAGAATCCCAAAGAAAAATGCTGAACGAGTTAATAAACGGACAGTGGTGACTCTGAAACGACAAACAACAAAATTTGCAAGAAGTGCACAGTGCGTTCACTGTCAATTCACCGCCAATCCATCTCATTTGGTGCTGCTATCATTTCAGATCATTTGTGAACTTGTTATGGTTGGACAGGCGCAGCAACTGGCGAGCTAACTAGCGGGTCGCATGCGTTAATTTGTGTTGGTAGAACAAAACCACTTGCTGTATGGGCATAACGCCCGCGGTAATTTGTTTTGAAAAGCTAACGTAGAATTAGACGACTTCGCTTAGGTAGCGTCAGTGTTGTATTTTTTGTAATGTTTAGCAGCCCTATTAATAAAAATCCCTTAACTCACCTCTAACTCACGAGTTAACTAAGCGATGGAATAAGACTTAACTCACGAGTTAAAATTATAATAAATGGTTTTTAGATTTAACAGTGCAATGTGGACAGTAAAAATGGAGAATTGTACAAAAAAACGAACGAGAAGTGAGAAATTTCTGTAAGACTATCAAAAAAAATGTTTTCGTTTGCCTTTTAACCATCGTTAAACCACCTTCGACGGTGAGTTAAGTTAATTCACAGTTGAAAATCTTCAGTTAGTGTCAAATTTGTTTTATTAATAACATTTAACATATAACTCATGACTTAAGGGTAACTCACCGCTAACTCGTGTTTATTAATACGGGTGTAGGTGTTTTAGAGTTGAAGTAATTAACAATAGGGGCGTAAGAGCAAATCTTTTTTCACTATATGCCCTTGCCTTCCAAATCAAACTAACTGCTTTGCCACTGAGTGAAACTCAGGTAAGCATTGATTCTAATCGTCGGAATTTAATCTACCTAGTTACAACTAACAATAAGTGCAATTATTCTTTCCTCGTCGTGGTCTCGCCGTTTATAT
Source organism: Ferdinandea cuprea (assembly GCA_963576555.1). Classification (NCBI taxonomy): domain Eukaryota; kingdom Metazoa; phylum Arthropoda; class Insecta; order Diptera; family Syrphidae; genus Ferdinandea; species Ferdinandea cuprea. The sequence goes on along the minus strand of OY754958.1, from coordinate 95,296,699 downwards.
AAGTAGTGATGTAGCCTACCAACTTCAACCACAATACGGCCACTGTTCCCATCCGGAATTTTATTTTATTTGGCTTAGATTTCACGTCCGTAGACAATTAATCCCCTACTGTTTTATTTGCAGAAATCCAAATTTGGACCGAAATCTTACTTTTAATGAGTTTGATGTGTTGTCCGATCCCATTACATGAATTGTAACCCTTTATCCTCACACTAAAATGGTTATTGTAGGCGATATCAATGTTTACAATTCGAATTTCTTCTTTATTCTGGACAGACACAGAAAGGCAGATAAGATGACTTTTAACTGCTCGGTATGCTTTCCCGATGGCGATGTGAATGCTGAAACATGGTGTGAGTTGCAAAGAGGCTATCTGGTTAAAAGAGATGAGCTTTCGCTCTCATTTCGCCAACCCAACTGAGGAAAACCGAATAAAGTTCAAACCAACCACAAATGACTGCATGCCCATATAAATCGTACCAAATTCTCTAACGACCAAAAGTTGAGGCAAAAAATACTACAAAGACCCAGCGGTAGTAAAACCTTTTGGTCTTTCATAAAGAATATTAAGAATTCGGCCTTTTCATCTAACCCCACACTTATTTGCAATGACATTTTAGCTATCAGCTCGTTGGATAAAGCCAATCTGCTTGCTGCTTATTTTGCAGCTAGTTCAACGCACCTAGAATGTGCTTTATCTCCCCCTGTTTTCGAGCGCTTAAAATATACTATAGGATCTATTCATTTTCGCAATCGTACAGTGACAAGAGTTCTTCGAGATATCAATATACACAAATCTGCTGGTCCAGATGTTTCCGCGCTGGCAAAACTACTGCATAAGCTGATAAATCTTGAGCTTATGAAATATCTTGAATCGCGAAATCTTCTAAATTTAAGTTTGCAGCTTACCAAATAAATGCTGGTGTTCCCCAAGGCTCCGTTTTGTCTCCGACTCTCCTTCTCATTTTTATAAATGATCTACTATCTGTTACTACTCTAATCTTATTCATTCCTTTGCTGATGACAGTACCCTCATCATCACATATTCGTTTCCTGTTAAGCTCGTTAAATTCTGATCTCGACAGCCATCCTCAAATAGGGTAAAACTAACAGAGTGGAATTAAATACTTCCAAAACACAATGCTGTCCATGAATGGCACTTGCATCGCTTTTTTTCCGAGGGTAGGTGGAAAATCTTCCATGAGACATTATGACAACCGGCTGCGTGTGCTCATAATAGTGTTCGATTCTTACTCACTAAAAACAATTCAATACAAATATTATACTACAACTAGGCTGGAATGAGCAGTTTTAATTTAAATATTTAATTACGTTTGGCAGAAAACCTCCCAGCGGAAGTACCTGTTTACATAAACAGAAACATGCGGTTACATTTTATTGCACTAATTCAAAAGGTTTTATCCTTTGTAATCGGAGCTCAAGATTTCTCTGATTTAGAATCTGTAGTACAGCATCATTGCAGTGGCCAATTAGGCGAGTGTGTTATTTTCGCGCGAAATTTCGTATTTCGTCTTGAACGGTAGTTATAAAGGGTGATTTTTTAGCTGGTTAGGTTTTGGCAACACTGGTTTTGAGGGCTGACGTGTGTTTAGTACCTTGTGTCACTGTCAAACAGCTTCAGTTTGGTTTGCAATTTAACCATGGATCGTCTTACAAATGAACAACGCTTGCAAATTATTGAATTTTACTATCAAAATTCGTGCTCGGTTCGAAATGTTCATCGCGCGCTGCTTCCATTTTATGATCGACATTCTCGACCTTCTGAGCAGTCTATTCGGAAGATTGTGACCAAATTTCGCACCAAATTTACTTTGTTGGACATTAAACCACCAACACGTTTACGTACTGTGCGTATTGAAGAAAATATTGCGGCCGTATCATCTAGTGTGACAGAAGACCGCGAAATGTCGATTCGGCGCCGCTCCCAGCAGTTAGGCCTTTGTTACAGCACTACGTGGAAAATTTTGCGGAAGGATTTGGGCGTAAAGCCTTTTAAGATACAGCTGGTGCAAGAACTAAAGCCAGCCGACCTACCACAACGCCGAATTTTTGGTGAATGGGCTCTTGGAAAGCTGGCCGAGGATCCGCTTTTTTATCGAAAAATTGTGTTCAGCGATGAGACTCATTTTTGGTTGAATGGGTACGTAAATAAGCAAAATTGCCGCATTTGGAGTGAAGATCAGCCAAAAGCATTGCAACAGCTACCAATGCATCCCGAAAAAGCCACTGTTTGGTGCGGTTTATGGGCCGGCGGCATTATTGGGCCATATTTCTTCAAAGATGATGCGAACCGCAGCGTTACTGTCAATGGTGAGCTACCGAGCGATGATAACAAACTTTTTTTTGCCCGAAATGGAAGTTCTTGACTTGCATGATATGTGGTTTCAACAAGACGGTGCCACATGCCACACAGCACGCGAAACAATGGCGCAATTGCGAGGCGAGTTTGGTGAACAGTTAATTTCACGTTTCGGGCCGGTCAATTGGCCGCCTAGATCGTGCGACACCATTCGATTATTTTTTGTGGGGGTATGCCAAGGCTAATGTGTATAGGGACAAGCCCGCTTCGATTGACGCACTGGAAGCCAACATCCATGCATTCATTCGTGAGATACCGGCCGATATGTGTGAAAGAGTATGCCAAAATTGGACTCAGCGGATGGGCTACCTGAGACGCAGCCGCGGTCAACATTTGCATGAAATTATCTTTAAACATTAAATTGCAAGGTTCAAACTATCGATTCAAATAAATATTTCATTCATTTTTTCGCATTTTTTGTGTTTTTTTTTTAAAAAAAGTTCTAAACCTCTTAAAAAATCACCCTTTACTTAGATCTCTGTGGATATTGGCGTTTCTTCTGGAGCATTTACGATTTGTCTTAGAAGTTTATTTTGGAAAGTCTGCAAAATGTAAACATTACTTGGTTTGGTAAAACCCCAAATTTGTATACCGTACGTAAAATCCGCTGAGTTTAGCAAATCTTCCGATCACCCAATGCATTTGACTAAAACTGATTATGAGCTCCTCGCGTTTCTTCTTCACATGCGATTTCCATTTCAATTTTGCATTCAACGTCATTCCCAAGTATTTAGCCTCGTTTGCGTACGGAATTTATACCTAGTCAATATAAATGGGAAGATTATTTACGTTTCTGTAGGATAACGCAACTTGCGTGGATTTTGTCTCGTTGAGGACATTACGCCAAGTTTTTTTCCACAAGCATATTCTATCGATAAATCGTTGAAGCTTATTTGTCGCGGACTGAATCGAATTGTCTACAGCTAGAATGGACGTATCATCCGCAAAAGTTGGTATCCTCTTCTTGGGGGATATCGCAAGTGTATAATAGGAATAAAATCAGGCCCAAAGCTCTTCCTTGTGAAACTCCCCCTGCGAATTCTTTAAATTAGGAGTACTCACTCCCGTGTTTAACACAAAAGAGTCTGTCATCTAAATAAGAGCTTAGGATCTCATGTAATTGCTTTGGGCGAGCTTTGTTTAGTTTATATTTTAGTCCCGTATTCCATACTTTGTCGAAGGCCTGAGAGACGTCAAGGAAAATGAGGAGCACATTTTTTTCTCCTCTAGTGCTTTTCCAATTTCGTTGGTAAGTCTGCAAACCTGGTCAATAGTAGATTGATTATCCGAATTGGCGATCTGGTATTAATCGGCGTTCTTCGATGATCAGATGTAATCGCCTCAATATAAGTTTTTAAAATATCTTCGACAATATTGAAAGAAGCGTTTATCTGGCTTAGTACCCATTATCACCTCAGCTATCTTCCATTGCCGGGGAAGGTGCATTAGTCTAATAGAAGCGTTTATGAGATAAAGAAATTTAAGTATTGCTTTTCTGGGCAGTTCGTTATAGGCCTGTCCCGTAATTATGTCATATCCATGAGCCTTGTTTAATTTAAGTTTTTGTATTTCAAAACAGAGTTCGACCAGCGATACTTGTCTTATTTGAAAATTGTCACATAACGTGGTAGGAAGAGTATCTTCAAACAAACGTCAAATGGCTTCAATGTATCTTCGAGGCGTTCGGCAAATATTTCGGCCTTTTCCTTGTCTCCCTTCGCCCATTCCACATTATTTTACTGGATGGGTGGCGCTTGCATCTTTGTTGCCTTTCATAGCTTTTCCAAAGCGAATAGTTAGAAGTTTTATCCGATGTTATACTTTCGAGATGCATAGAGATTTCACGATTTTTAGAATCCCGAATGCCTCTTTTGAGTTTGCTGGAAAGATTATTTAAAATTGTTTTATCCTGCGGAGAACGAGATTGCTGCCATCTTTTGCGCGTTCTTCGTTTTGCTTTACTAAATCAGCTATTTCGTGGGCATGTTTTAATTCGTTACTTGTAGTTACTCTCTTTTATGAGGAGTATTGTTCCACGCTGAAATCTGCAAGGCCTCGATGAATTGATTTATTTCGTCTTCCAGTTCATATGGTGTTCGAAGGGTTTTTTTTTCGGAGGTTGCTACTATCCAATGGAGCGCACCTAAAATTAATGTACTTAGTCTTACGGTCTTTCGAAGAAAAACGAGAAGGAGCTTCAGTGATGAAGAGCTTAGATGTTCGGCACCCACTACGTCAGCCCCGAAAATCCGCCACCTGATGCGAGCATAGGCCGGACAACTGCAAAGAAAGTGTTCTGTTGTGTCATCCATCTCAGCGCAAGCAGGACGGGTAGTGGTGTCGCTTAAGCCCAACACATTTAAGTGTTTAGCAAAAGCTTGGTGGTCCGAAAGGACGCCTACAAGCAGCCTACAGTCGATTCCTCTCAGAGATAGAAGAAAAGACGCTGACATTTTGCAAATGTCCGGGCGCAGTATTTTGGTCTGTCTACATCCACTGCAATCGCGCCACCGAATCTCATGGTCACGAAAAACCCAGGAATCAATGGAAGACATAACTAAAGATGTAGGCAGACCCAATACAGGTTCGGGTCCTGAGAAAACTTTTTCTGAACCTTGCCTAGTAAGCTCATCCGAGATCTCATTTCCCTGGATGCCAGTGTAATCTGGTACCAAGACAAGATTCACTATGTTCAGTCTTCCGACCAAATTTAGAGAAAGCTTGAGTTCTACCACTATCTTGGACGAGCTAAGAGGTTTCAGCAGCGCTTTTAATACAGCTCGGCTATCACTACAAATGCAAATGCCTTTAGCCCTCCACCTGTGGTTCACATGTGCATGTTTACCCTAGGGGTAGTAAAATCTTATGTCATCGCGTTCCACAAACACTCCAGCACCAGACCCCTGTTTGTAAGCATCCGTGAAAACACGATGGCATTCAATCCATGGTTCAGAGTCTGACCGATGCCATTCCATTACCTGTGGAAAGTCGACGTGGTAGTTTTTTCGCAGAAGGATTTCTGGTGTCATTGCATCAGACGGCATCTATAAGACAGGGGTCAAAGGATAATTCTCGAGCAAGTTCTTCAAAATTACAGTGGGCATGGAACCAAAATCCAACTCTCTTTAAACGAAATATGGTTTTTAGCTTTACGCCATGATATATAAATCAAAGCATCTGGAGCAGAGATGGGGGTGCTAGGGAAGGCCCCTGTGCAGCCGAGACATGGCGTTCTTTGGAGTTTGGCAAACGAAGCAGTAACACGTTACCGCGAAAGCGTGTTTCACGAAACAACCGATGTGTATAAGAGTAGCAGTCTAATCATGCCCATTTAGATCCAATGGACCCGTTTTGGAGACAAGCCCCATGTCTTTCAAAAAGCGCCTTTACACTGCCAGAAAGTCGATAGTGCTTGATTGGTTTTCGATTTGACATGTTTGGACCATAGAAGTTTTTTATCCAGAATTAAACCCAGATATTTGACATCATCGGATATGGGGATAGTGACACATTTAAGCACGAGATGGCACAGACCCGTAACAATTCTTTACCCCTGTTATGACGCACTTTCCGCAATCTGCATCGGCTACCACCGTCTGGTACATTAGCATTGCTTTAATCCACAACACCAAAGTTTCATCTACACCGTGCTGTCTGGCAGAATTACGCATGCTGTCAAAGTTCGCATTATCAAAAGCACCCGCAATATGGATGAAAATGCCCATCGCGTACGCCTTTCGGTCAAGAGCACTATTAATCATCCCAACAAGGTTTTGAAGCGCAGTCTCGCAATGGACCCATGTCTTTTAAAAAGCGCATTTACACTGCCAGAAAGTCGATAGTGCTTAATTGGTTTTCGATTCGACATGTTTGGACCATAGAAGTTTTTTATCCAGAATTAAACCCAGATATTTGACTTCTTCGGATATAGGGATGGTGACACCTTTAAGCACCAGATGGGACAGACCAGTAACAATTCTCCTTTCCGTGAAGAGAACAACAATGGTTTTAAAAGGTTTCACTGAAAGCCCATTTAAAGAACACCACACATCGATCAAATGCAGGGATCTCTGCGCTTGAGAGCGGTTAGCCCCTAAATTTGAACTAACAGAAGGAACAGCGACATCATCCGCATAAGCTTGACCGTAGTTTCCAAGAGGAGAGCCGTAATCAAAGAGGGGAGACAGAATACCAGCTTGAGGGCAGACCCTAGTTACCCCTGTTATGACGCACTTGCCACAATCTGCATCGGCTACCAACGTCTGGTACATTAGCATTGCTTTAATCCACAACACCAAAGTTTCATCTACACCATGCTGTCTGGCAGAGTTACGCATGCTGCCAAAGGTCGCATTATCAAAAGCACCCGCAATATGGATGAAAATACCCATCGCGTACTCCTTCCGGTCAGGAGCACTGTTAATCATCCCAACAAGGTTTTGAAGTGCAGTCTCGCATGATTTTTCGCGATAGGCACGTTGTATCTCAGAGAGCGGATGCGATCGAAGAGCAACTTTGCGCACATGCAGCTCAACCAGTCTCTCCAAACTTTCTGCAAGAACGAAGACGAACGTATGGGTCTAAAGCTTTTAGCTAGAGTGTAGTCAGACTTACCAATTTTGGGTATGAAAACCACTTTAACCATAGGCCAGGCGGAATTGTTGTTGGCCTCTATCCAAGGCCAAGATCGCGGTGAAAATTCTTTTCTACGTAGGCAAAACCTGACTTAAACCTTTATTCAGCAAAACTGGACTGGGTGACTTAAAACTCTCAAAAGGTGCTATAGCATATTTGATAGCATCATCAGTCATCACTCCCGATGCAATATACCAGCTGTGCAGCGTGGTATTGGTCAGTTCAAATCTAGCCACCGTCATTTGAAGGGCTGAAGAACATGTAGTAACCTGATTTCCCTGGAAGTGAGTCTCAGGGATAAGACTGAAAGTATCCGCCTTTGTCTCAATGTGCGTGCTATCAGGTTTAAGTATTGCATCCAGTTTACTTAGTCTGTTCTTTTTATAGACTTTAGCAAGCCTACTAGTTGCACTTAGAGATTCGACCTCTTAACAAAACTCTTATAGGAGTCATTTTTCGACCTGCGAATAAGTCTCTAAAAAACTTTTTGTTTCGATCGATAAAGATTATGGTCTTCTACTAAGTCGGTTTTTAAAGATCGATTTAGCAGCTTTCTAGTTTCTTTACGAAGACACTGCAGTTCGGAGTTTCACCTGGGTACCGATTTTCTGCGGTGGGGTTAAGCAACAGGGCACGAAAATTCAAAGCAGCGGGTGAGGCAGATCTGAGATTTTTCAGATCCTGAGCAGACCTCTCCACTTCCTGTCTTGATCTAAGTTTGAGTGGAACTTTGACAGAGTTGGCAAGATCCTCTCTAAACCGTGTGCCAATTAATTTTTCTCGGATTTCTCCTCTCCTACGAAGGTGAAAGTTTGCAGTAGATTTGAAATTCGATGTATGAATCTGTGATCAGATAAGGTGCTCTCTTGCGATTCCTTCCAATTTATGATAGACTGCAAATGCCTGTTAGACAGGGTAATGTCAATTACTTGCTGTCTTCTGGCTGTAAAAAAGGTGGGTTGATGACCTACATTGTTTATGGTAATATCAGCCAATAAAACCAACTCCAAGAGTCGATCTCCCCTTATGTTGCATTTGCTGCTGCCCAAAAACAGTGTTCTGAACGTTAGCATCGCAGCACAAGACAAGACCCAACCTTTTGGATTCACAATCTCGACCAATTCTACGACCTACAACATGCTCTACAACAGCCTTTGGTGGAGGGTTAGAGAACTACCACCTTCATTGTGGCGGTTCTTACTCTTCTTTAGTGAACGGACAATCCAGGCTTTTGTGTCGAAACCACGATTCTGAGTTTGCAAACGCTTTAACACATCCGCTGATTTCCCTAGTTTCCCAGGGATCCAGCAGACAGCCCGCGTAAGCTTGGATGGTTTGCAGACCTCAAGAGATGAAGTCCTAACCGAAAGTATTTTCGGCACCATACTGCTAGTCCATTCAGAGGTTTTTTTGTGATTAGGTCTTCACCATGAAGTTTCCGTCCTTTAACACGCAGCCCTCCACCTGAATGCAAGCATTTGTTGCAGCAGCCAGCTCCAAAAGATGAGTTTTGAAGTGTTTGGACTCTGCAACACCCATGCTATTATCATTCCCGCTTTCCCAATGCGAGATGCTAAAGAGGATACAGCAGCATCCTTGTAGGACCGCTTCTTAACTCGCACCTTAGCTGTTTTGCGCTCAACACGTGCTTGTTAGATGCACACCTACCATCAGAGCCGTCCGCGTCGTTCTGCCCACTAGTGCTGCATCCAATATTGGTCACCGCACCAGCATCATCCATTACCAGTGCACGGGCAGCATCAACAATAGGTGCACTTCCTGGACTCATACACAAGGGTGAGTCCATTGCAACCGATTTCCGTCTACCAATACTACCTTTGCTGGAAGAAGCACCGACTTCATTTCGAGACAGGGCGTGGACAGACATAGGAGCTTGGGGAGGGTTGTATCTCTTAACGAGCTTGGGTCGCTTCTTCTTGCTTTTCGGTTAAGCAGAACAGGAGGCAGGTCAAGTCAGCTTCCGTTTGTGAGACTTCCACCCACCTATCCCGTTTCATTGACGCTACCGAAGAGCCGACCGGAGTGGTTGCGCCTTCAGCCTATGAAACGTCTATGCGCCGCTGATTGCTCAGCTGCTTCCGTTTCCTCTTCCGCTGCCCCTTAGTAAGGTGCACCTTAAAGACATCCACTTCAGGAGCCCGTTCAACCGTAGAGATATCATGGGTTAAGCTGTCAGTGGCGGCGCAGTGGGTAGCAACCTTACTCATGCTCAGTTTGCCACAAGAGTCGCTTGTAGGTTCAATGAATGTTGGGGTCTCCAGAAATCGAGTCGCAGCCGCAGTCGAAAAGACCACGGATGGATTTTCGCTATTGACAGTACCACTGGCGTAGCAAGGCGGAGTTTAAAAGGGATACTTTCAGATCGATTTTATTTATGCAGTCGTTTCTAAAGGAGTCCCAATTAGTTAATTTGCTAGTAAGTTTCGGTGGACCATCCTCTTCGCGTAAACCTCCGCTGGTAATTATCACAATGGCCGGCGAATGGTCAGAAGAGAGACCAAAACTTCCTTGAATTTTGACAGAGTTTTCAGATACTTTTTTGCCATAAAAAAGCATATGAGGTCTGGTGTTTTTGCGATATCCGAAGCCCAATACGTATGTTTGCCCGACGAGTAAAGGCGAATCCAGATTCTATACCGGCTCGGAATAGAATTCGACCTTTTCGTCAGATACATCTGGAGCCCCAGAAGGTGTGTTTGGCTTTGAAATATCCGCCAATTACAAAGTTCTGTCCAAGTGAGTCAAATATACCTCTTAAATCATTTTTTCCTAACGTCGCTCGTGGGGGACAATAAATAGACGCAAAGTTATATGTATTGCGTTTAATGTTACGCTAACTGAGCGTTTTTGCATTTCATCAAACTTAATTATTGCACCCGGGGAGTGGTGTATTTTATAAAAAAGGGCGTTCCGCCTCAAGCCATTTCCGATGGGTGATATGCGTGATAACCGCTGTAACCTCTAATTTTTATACCTGATTCTTTCCCCAAATGCGTTTAGCCAACATACGTTTGTTAATTTGGCTTTGACCCTCATGTCTCGCAAGAATTGCGCAACAAACTTGATGGTCTGGATCAGGCACCGTATTAACAACTCGATTGTTTGCTTGTAACGCGGCTTCAGCATAAGTTTGCGGGCCGCGAATCGTCGACTTTTGTACCTCAATTTTTCGTACTGTCGTCTGCGGTGGTTTGGACATTTCCTTAGTCCTTGCTTTTCTTTCTTTAGAAGATTGTCCGTTTACTTTTTTAAATTATCTGCCTTTTTTGCAGCTCTTTAGCTACTTCGCAGCCGTGATAGTTTGCCGGGTGTTTTCCCTTGCAATGCAAGCCGGCGAATCTTATTTCTTTAGAGCACACTCTTCCGATAAGTGTAGTATGCGTGGTAGTATGCGTGCGCATGGTTTTAGCCTTGGCAGCGTTTACACTTAGGGACAAGCCTTCTGCATTTGCGCGTAGGTTTAATTGTTACGACTATATTAAGTATAGATTTAATTGTATACATTTTATCAAAGTATTCGGATTTCTCGAAACTCAGCATGAATAACGGAAGCTCGCGCTTAACTGTAACAACGTCTTCTCTTTCTTTTTAAATTGACGCCATCGATTATCTTGAAACCTTTAGTTTTAAGGCCTTGCACGACATCGTCTTTGTGGCACGGAGAATGAAGTCCTCTGGCCACAACTCGGTGTGGCCTTTCAGAATTACCATTGGATTTCTTGTAAATTTAGTTTTCCTGAAACTGCGCGATAGCTGTCCGGATCGCTAACATTAATTTTCCAAATATTGTTATTTAGTGATGTTACTTTAAATATTGTTTTGAGGATAAGCTTTAGATTATCATAAAGTTTTATGTAATCTGAAATTACAACAACCGTTATTTGAGGTGGAAGGTGTGTCTGGTTTTGACTTTTTTTCGATCTCTGTTCATTTTCATCGTTACCCGTAAGCACCGTTTTAGAATTTCCTTGTTTTGGAACCCCAATTTCTGGTGAAGAATCGGGTTTTCGTTTTTTTGTTCGGTCGCCTCTTCGTGACCCAATCAATTTCACGCGCGAGCTGCTCCACGTCAGTACAATAATCGCGGATTACTGGGTGGCATGATCTCTCTTCGACCATTTTTTTGGAGTTGGGACTCCCTAAGAGATTTATTTTCCTGCCGAGTCTGCCTCCGCTGAGTGTGGATTTTAAATTAGAACTGGACTACCACCTGGGGTATTTTATATATTTGGTTGGTTCATTGCATTTTTTTTGTATACGGTTTACACTCGGTGTAGATTTTAGTCGCCTCTTACGACAGGCATGTCTACCTTGCATCGCTGAAACCGACAGGCTTTCTGTCCTCGGTATGTGCGTTAATGACAAACCCCGTTGAAGCGACCACATATTCGAAGTCGCCAGGAACGTTACGAAATGTCTAGGCTTCGAAATAGCCAGCTGCATTCCGCCCCTTCAACACTTCAACTGTAATACCCGCCATGCCATTAATCAGATCACCCTAAAGGCTGTATTCAGTGATGTATCCGGTGAAATATAAGGATTGGTTCCTCTGCCGCACAACACGAATGTGGAATGCTCTACTCTGTTTTTCGTGACCACTACAATTTGCAAACATTTAAAATCAATGTGCATCGGTTTCTCACTCTGTCTTCTGATTTCTTATTTCCTTAATGCCCGAGCTGTGTTACTTCCAGCAACCCCTTTTGCACGTGCAATTTATATATATAAAAAAATACTTTGTTGTTTCCTCCGATAGTTTTTATCTGAGTAGGCCTCCCGAGTTATGGTCGTTGGAGCTTGCCGAAAAAAAAAACAATTTTTATTTCTATTTTGCTTCACGATCGACTTTATTGATTGAATCCTAACTTAGAACTAACTTAACAAATTTTTCCATACTTAAGATTACTTTACTTTTTGTTTATCCGTTTACTTGCGATGCAATTTGACAATAAATAGTGAACTCAATTGGGCAATGCAATTTGATAGTAAATAATGAACTCGGTTGGGCAATGCAATTTGATAGTAAATGGTGAACTCGGTTGAACTCACTTTTAACAATGCAATTTGTTTATGACATCCAATCTATTGGAATGCCATGAATGGTATTGGGCGACAGGGTCGACGTAACCCCTCCCCCCTTTGAGTTGAAACTCTCCTGAGTTTCTTTGTTAATTGTTACTTTAATTGATTTATATTTCCAGAAAAATAAAAGGAGTGATGATACAAAAAATATAGCAATTAAAAAAAATGCAATCAAAATTGTCCAATTATAAAAGATATATTCTTTCTTATGAAATTTGAGTTCCTATATTGCCTCTATATTTTCTACTTGTTTTATTACTAGGTCGTCAAATGTAGGTGCATTGATAGTGTCATTAATTTGATCTCTGTTTGTTTCGATTATGAAATTCTGTGTAAACTGTTCTTCTTTGCCATAATATGTCTTATTTCTTATCTTAATGTTGCAATTGTGAAAGTTAATTAGGTAATTTCCATTCAAGGTTATGATTCTTTCATCACATGAACTTGTTAATATGGTTTTATTTTGATTCTTAAGTAGCAATGCATTTGAGTGAATTTCCGGTATTTCGGGTTTTCTATTTCTTATTTTAAGGCAATTATTATTGTTAATACAAAGGTTAGATTCTTTTAATCCTCTTTCGTTTACATTTCCATCAAAGTCATATGAAATATTATTTATAGTTACAATTTCTTGCTTTTTAAATATGAATTCTTCAAATTTGTTATTTGTTATTGGTGTAGCAACTGAATGTTTGACATTAAGTATTTCTCTCGGAATTTTTATAGCAAAAATAATTTGTTCTCCTTTATATTCTGCAGTACCTAATCTAATATTTTGTAATTTGTATAAGTCTATTTCGTATTTTCTAATTTCTTCGCTTGTCAAAACATTCATTCATTCTTGCTGATGCAATATTATTCTAAATATGTTCTATGTTGTCTCCAGGTATTTTAATTTTAAGTAAAGTATCTAAGTAGATAAGCTCTTTGTAAATTTTCTCATTATTTGTCTTAATATCATTGTATTTTTCTAAAATCTTGTCCCTGTCTGCTTCTATGGTTTCTTTAATTTTGTTAAACGTTTCCTTAAAATGATTATTAATCTGAATGTTTTTGTTTAAATTAGAGATGATATTATGGTTATTTTCGTCAATTGTACCTAAATGTTCTTCAATTTCTAGTCTGTCGTTGTCGTCCATTGACCCGAAGAGCCATTTAAGTCCTGTCCCTACAACATTGATTAGTCCTCTCTTATGTCTATGTGGTAATAGAGTCTGTACTTTAGTTCTAAGTAAGTAAATTTCATGTAGTAAAAGTTCTTTGTTCTCTATTTTCCCTGATTGTTTTATATTATTTTCAAATATGTCTAGTATATTCGTTATTTGTTGTGGTTTTATTACATGTAATATTATGTCGTAGCTATGAATAATTGGTATTTCTCCGATGTTAATTTCGGCGTATCCAATTTCGTTGCTAATTTTGTCGATTATTAGAGTCCCTCTCGATGTGTGTAGAAGTGCCATCGTTATCATTATTGTAGTTGTTAATGTCCGAATTTTGTAAATCTTTTAATGTTTGTCGGATGTATATTCTCTAATTTTAATTTTCTATATTTAGGTTCATCTTTATGTCGTAATGCCTTATAATTCTTAACGTAACCTTTCTCTTGGTTTTGTTGGTAAAATTCGCGATTTTCATTTCGTTTGTTAATAATCTTTTCCTTGTATTCCTTCAAAAGCTTTTCTAATTGTTTTTTATCAACTTTCCCTTCTATTACGTCTATTGGTTTTGCTATTTTAACTGAATGAAAAGATTTATTATACCATTCTACACATTTAAATATCCTTTCCTGTATTGGCATTTCAGATTTTTCAGTTTCCAAAATTCTAAGTTTTTCTCCTATAGTATTGCGGAACAGTGAGTTTTTACTCCTTCTTGTCTTAAAAAATCTTTAAAATTAACAGAGTTAAATTCGTTATCTAAAACGACTGAAGTTGGTTTTCCTTTGATGGAAAAATACAATCGCATTTTCTCGACGATTGTGACGCTATTCCTATCTTCTAAATAAAGGACAACTACATGTTTTGAGAACTTGTCAATGAAGGATAGAAAGCTATGTTTTTTATTTATATAGATATCTAAATGAACTATTTGGTTTATATCATTCGGAGTTTCGGTTATATGGAATTTTGGCTTAATTGGCCTTCTGTCATACTTTGCTCTATTGCATGTATCACAATTATTAATGTATTTTTGAATATATGTTTTCAGGTTTCTATAGTATATAAGTTTTTTCAATCCTTCATAGTTTTCGTTTATTCCTGCATGCCCTGTTTCGTTCTTGTGGTATTTTGCAATGTATCTGTAGGTTTCATCTTCGTTTGCCATATCTTTTGCATGGTGAGTGCATTTATAAAATTTTAAACTTGTGTTAAATAACTCTATCAGCTTCTGTTGCACTTTGTTATACTCTTGATCAGGAAATTCGGAAAAAATGTCTATTTTCCCGGGTTTTAGAAGTCTACGAAATATGTCAGCCATGAAGTTATTTTCGATGTCGTTTTTGCTAATGAAAATCTTGCGTTTGTTATTAATTAACTCTATTTCTTTTGTTTTAGTGTATGTCAAAATTATTTGTGTAGAAAACCTATTAACAGCTGTCTCTAAAATTGAAAAATGATCGTTTTGTTCTTCTTCTTGTGAGTGTATTGTTGCATCTGTGCTCATGTTATCAATTTGTTGTTCTAGGTCTATAGCATTTATTTCTCCTGTATTTGCGTTAATTCTAGACATAAAATCTGCTACTTTATTTTCAGATCCTTTAATATAGTCGATGTTTATATCATACTCTCAAAGTTTTAGTAACCAACGCTGTAATCTGTGGTTAATATCTTTCCCTTTGTGCTTGCTTTGAAGCCATTTAAGAGGCTGATGATCTGTAAGAAGATCGAAGGTTCTGCCATAGATATATGGGCGAAAATAGTTTACGGCCCAAACGATGACAAGGAGTTCTTTCTCCGTTGTGGAATATTTCTTCTCGTGGTCGTTAAGGGTTCTACTTGCGTAACTTAAGGGATGATCGTCCTGTGTAAGGACTGCGCCTAAAGCGAAATCGCTGGCATCCGTTATAAGTTTAAATCTCTTATTAAAATCGCGGTATCTTAAGATTGGTGTATCAATAAGCAATCTTTTAAGTTTTTGAAATGAATCTATGTATTGAGGGTCGCTTTTGTCAATCTTCGTATTCTTTTTTAAATACTTAGTCATACCGTAGGCTACTTTTGCGTAATCTTTTACGAACTTACGATAGTAGCCAGTCATTCCCAAGAATGACTTTATTTGTTTTTGGGACTCGGGTAGTTTAAGCTTCTGGATATTTTCAATTTTACTCATATTAGGCTTAATACCATCCGTTGTCAGGATATGTCCGAGGTATTCGGTACTTCTACTGAAAAAGTTACATTTATCAATTTGAATTTTAAGGTTGTGTTCTCTGAGTCTGTCGAATATTTTTTGTATATTTGTGGTGTGTTCTTCTAGGGTTGTGCTGAAGATTAATATGTCGTATAAGTACACGTCGCATATTTTATTTATATATTCTCTTAGAACAGAATTGATTAATCTTTGGAATGTCGCCGGGGCATTTTTTAGTCCGAACGGCATTCTGACAAACTCGTAATGTCCTAGAGGCGTTGAAAACGCAGTTTTCTTTCTATCATCTTTCTTTATTAGTAGTGAAATATTGCGACCTTCCTAGTTTCTCTAATATGTTTTCTATATTAGGAATAGGATATTTGTCGCTTACAGAAATCTCGTTTAGTTTTCTGTAATCTATAACAATTCTCCATTTTTTTGTTCCTGAATTATCGATTTTTTTTGGAACAATCCAAATCGGTGAATTATATGGAGAGTTACTTTCTGTAATTATGCCCTGCGCCAACATTTCTTTCATTTGCCTGGTGATTTCTTCCTCATGGATTTGAGGATACCTGTATATCTTAGAGTATACCGGTTTTTCGGTGGTGGTCACAATTTCATGTTGGATTTCATGAGTGTGAATTAGCTTTTGCCCTTCTTGAAAAAATAATTCTTTGTTTTTGTTAACTAGTTTCCTAAGTTCTTTTCTTTCTTCCGGGTTCATGTCTTCCCGTTCTAGTTTTTCTATGTTGTTTTCGTTCGGTTTGGATTCTTCTAGTGAGTGAATTTCATCATACTTATGCGGACAAGAATTAATAAATTTTGTTTTTATATCATTTAAATTTGTTTTTATAGGAAGTACCCTTCCTCTAGATTGATAATTGCTTTCAAAGGTTTAAGGAGATTTTGTCCTATAAGAGCATCAAATTGTTTATTTTGGAAACGGATCAATTTCCAACTCATGTAGCTTAATTCGTTAAATTCGGTTGGTAGAGGCGTTATAATCTCTGTGTCTATCATGATTCGTCCACTAAGTGTAGTAAATGATGTTATGTCTTGTAGTTTTTGTCTTTTGTAGTGTGGTAGTTTGTCAAGGTTCAAGAGTGTTGTTGTTGACCCTGTGTCTATTAAGCATATAATTTTTTCATTTCGTATCGTTAACTCAACTATCGGTAAGTCTGATGCTGGGCATGCGATCGAAAATTTACTTCACCTGAGTCTAATTCATTGGGGTCTGTATTTTGAATGTGGTCTACTTCCATTGGTTCGTTATGTCTCGTTTGTCTAGAAGTCCTGTTATTATAACTATTGCTTTCCCAATTTTGTCTATACTGTCTGGAATTATTTTGACGAGGTAGATTCTGATTCGTAGTTTTTGGTCTGGGATTGTAGTAATTTCAATAATAGTTCTGTCTATATTGTCCTGTGTTTTGGTTTGTATTATTATTGTATCCTGATGGATTTTCCCTATGGTTGTCTTGTCTTGGATATTCGTTTTTGGGGTTGTATGTAGTAGACTGCCTGTTATTGTTATATCTATAATTATATGGTTTATCGTAATGCCTAAGTATCCCTGTTTCTTCCAGAGCGTAATACGCATCTCTTATGTTTTTTATCTTTCTGCTATAGATAATGCTTGCTAAATTTGGGTTAATACCATTCAAAAAGATTTTTAGAATAATTGACTCATTCGAACTTGGAGAAAATTCACTAATTTAAAATTATCGAATTCGTACTAAGTATTTAGTTTATCTAAAATGTCTCTTAAATTGCGATAATATAAACTTACGGAGGTGTTTATGCATGTTATTGCTTCGTGGTGTAGCTTATGATATGTATCCCTTACTCCGAAATTCTTGATCAGCTCAGCTTTGATTCCGTCCCACGTTGGGTTGGCTCCTAATGTCCTGATACAGTGAAGAGCTGCACCTTGGATCTTGTTGCGTATGTAACGTTGAAATATGAATTCCTTTAATTGTGGATTGTCGTTGAAAAGTGGAGTTGTAGATAAACGATTGAAATCTTTCACTTTTCTTTCTTTTTTCGCCGTCCTTTGGTATTCGCAAGGATTTTATAAGTTTTCTATGCACTTGATGTATGTCTTTTGCACACACAAAATAAAATATTTTCACTTCACTTTTGATTCCCTTTTTAGGAGGAAAAACTGTTTTTATTGTCTTTGGAGAATATTATTCACTGCTTTAGAGGAATGAGGATCGACTTCATTATCTTTAGATAATTAGTTAACCGACTGCGCCAATGGTCGTTGGAAGCTTGCCGAAAAAAAAAATAATTTTTTTTCTATTTTGCTTCACGATCGACTTTATTGATTGAATCATAACTTAGAACTAACTTAACAAATTTTTCCATACTTAAGATTACTTTACTTTTTGTTTATCCGTTTGCTTGCGATGCAATTTGACAATAAATAGTGAACTCACTTGGGCAATGCAATATGATAGTAAATAATGAACTCGGTTGGGCAATGCAATTTGATAGTAAATGGTGAACTCAATTGAACTCACTTTTAACAATGCAATTTGATAGTAAATGGTGAACTCAATTGGGCAATGCAATTTGATAATAAATGAACTCGGTTGAACTCACTTTTAACAATGCAATTTGTTTATGACGTCCAATCTTTGGAATGCTATGAATGGTATTGGGCGACAGGGTCCACTGGGTTACTAAGACGATTCATATACTTAACATTTCGGGTTTAAAATAATTGGTCTACCTCCATCTCGATCGGGGGCCTGGGGCACCGTATGCGGCAGATATTGCCTAATTTGGTACCCATTATTGCAAGATGAATATGGCCGCTGCCTGAGTTTCATATTATGAAACCTATTTGGGTTTTGAGAAGGTAAAAATCGCCTTCGGATCCCCTTCTGGATTATAAGAAGCCTCGAGAGGTCGTCGTGCAACCCGGGCACAAAGAGATACAATATCCAGTTGCGGTGAGCTTCCACCAGGGCATCTATAGTCTTGGAAGAATGTGTTTCGGATCGGATTTTACCTAGAATCAGTGAGATAAGTGCCATATAAATCATCGACGCTGGAGGTTCTTGCTTCCGAAGGTCCCTCTTATCTGCGTAATGCAGAGGGAGAGAACCCTTTTAACATCGCTCCATTCACTATAAAATATGTTATAGGATATAAGGAGGAATTGGAATTCGGCCCTAATTTTCTAACTTTCATTCTGTAAGATCGCGCTCTATATGGGCTCACTTCGTACAATTTCAAGTTCCCTTACCACAGTTTCTAAACTATGCAGTGTGGATACGTAGTGAACTGGATCGCCCTCTAAGACCTGAAGCTCTTTCACAGCGTCAGGTAGCTTCGAAATTTTCTTTAACTCAGCCTCGTCAATCGGGCCCCGCAGCTTCTCCCGAAGTGCGTTGGAACACTAAGCGAGAGGTCGCTGGTTCAAATCCCTAAAAGTTTTTATTCGCTGCCCCACCTCTTGCGAACGTCTGACAAACATCCAAGAGTAAGAATTGTCATGAAAAGCTTCTCAAAAATTAATTGCCCTTCGGAATCGGCATTAAACTGCTAGCCTTTTTTCCCTGTTAAATATGACTTGGTTAGCCCTTACCGAGTGTTCAACTTGACAAGGTGTAGGAACTGAGTAAGTTCAAAAATTCTTGAGGATTTTCCTCCCTCTAGATGAGTCTTGAAATGAAAGAACACTTGCCACAGTGTCCTTTCCATTCCTGGACCCCCCCCCCTCCCCCTTTTTCCATTTCTGCTCTCTCCATTCCATCTTCTCCCTGAGCTGGATCAAAACGTCATACGAGCGGTGCCGAGAATCAGCTTGGTTGGGTCCCAGGTTAAAAAATAGCTCTGCCGTTAACGGAGTAAATTTGGCTAAACATCTTGTTAAACATTTATTTTCGGTTTCTATGAAAATTTTCGGAGAAAACAGTACTCTAAAGAAAAACGTCCACAAAAGGTAAGCGTCGAAAAAAACTTTAAATGACAAACTTATGAAGGAGGGCAGACTTTGAAAAATAGCCTTAGGTTTTGGTTCTGATCATATATGTATATATTTTTATGGGACTACGACAAATATTAAGGGGTGTTACAAACTATGTGTCGAAATTAATATACCCTTAGCATAGCATAAGCTTTAAAAACAAAAGGGAACCCCCGTCCAGGAGGAATCGGAGGTGAGTGAAGACGAACTTTCGACTTCATCCATCTCCCTCCTGTTAGGGGCATTGGAGGGGCAAGAACTACTAGCTAGCGATAGTAAGGAGTTCGAAAAGGAGATTCACTATGGAAAGCGAATTCACAGGTGAGACGGCATCGGTGATGCTGAATTTAACTTGGTCGAAGGGGCAGCCAAGGCAGCTGGAACATCCGCAGCCCAAACTCCCTCCAATACTCTAAAAAATGGGCGCATTGCCGCAATGAGGGAAACAGTGGAATCGACTGGTTCTGCCGCCGTGCCCGCAGCCTACATCACTGCTGCAAAAGGCACAAAAAATGCCAATTGAAAGGAAAGGTTTTGGCTACGCAACACTAAGCGTAAAGTAGGCAAATATGTAGGTCGCGACAATCTCAGCGAATGGGAAAAGGCAACCTTTGGGAGAGAGAAGGCCATTCTAGCCAGCGAATGGCTTACCCGGCAGACACAGAAAGGTAACGCCGCTGCAAAGACGGGAGTGTATGCCGAGTTGGCACCCTCTACCTCCTACGTGGTTAATCGGAAAGAGGGTAACAGTATCTCTGGAAAGGGGGCAGTTCAGGCAGAGAGCCAAACGATGCAAAAAAGGTGATGTAAAAGGTACTTCATCCGCAATGCGTCTTATGCAAAGCGACCTGAAAGACGAGCTTCTAGTGGCTGTGATAAACGAGCTGGTGCGTTGCAGTCGTCTGACAATCGACCAGTGGAAAAATGTGGAAGAAAAGTTTCAAGAGGCCCTGTGGAAGGAACTATCCGCCGCATGAAACGGGGATAATCAATTCGAAGGCGGTGTTTGGGAAGGCGGACGCAAAGTTGTAGCTTTTGGAAACAAACTCTTCGTAGAATTCCTCAGACGCTTCGTTTTTGGAGTGTGCAGCGCATGGTATGGCGTCAAGGTTAAATGTGTAAGTGCGGCAGAGTTGTCAAGATACACTCTGCCCACGGCAAGGGTTTGGGTGCCGTGATGGTAAACGCACCCAGAGCACTCCTAGGACTACTCCATGTGCAAAATCGGGAGTAGAAAGCCAATTTTTTTTTTTTTATAATTTGCACGTGCAAAAGGGATTGTTTGCACCCTTAATGTTGAAAGTAACACAGCACCGGCGTTAAGGAGATAAGGATTAAGAAGACAGGGTGAGAACCCGATGCACATTGATTTTAAATATTTGCAAATTGTAATGGTCAGGAAAAACAGAGTGAGGTATAGCATTCCACATTCGTGTTGTGCGGCATGTGAACGAATCCTTACATTTCACAGTACGTCCGAATATAGGCTTTAGGGTAAACTGATGAGCATTCCTGGCATGGCGGGTATTACGGTTGAAGTTTTGAAGGGCAAGAATGCAACTGACTATTTCGTTTGAGCACTTGTGATGGCAGTATTGATAGAACAACGACAGGCAGGAGACATTACGACGATAATTAAGAGGGTCAAGCGAATTCGCAATATTTCGGTCCCCAATAAGTTCTATCGCACATTTTTTTAATTCTATAAAGTAGCTCCAAATATATAATTAGTACACCGGACCAGATATCAGCGTTATACTGAAGCTGTGGGGGTTTAAACGCCTTAAAAATTCTGGCCAGAACAGAAGGGGTAAAATATTTCTTGCATCGCTTTAGGAAGCCTAGACATTTCGCAGCGTTCTTGGCGAAGTCGAATATTCCAACGGAGGTAGTCATTAATGCACATACCGAGGATGGAAAGCCTTTCGGTTTCAACGATGCAAGTGCCATTCATGGATAATGGCAGAGTATTGGGGTTTCGCTTCAATGACAAAAGACAGCATTGTGTTTTGGAAGCAATAAATTTCACTCTGTTAGTTTTACCCCATTTAAGTATGCTGTCAGGATCGGAATTTAACGAGCTTAACATACGTTGCCTTTCCGGAAGATGAGGGCGTTGCCCAGAAATCGAATATGTAAAGCTGAGGGTACGGTCATCGGCGAAGGAATGAATAGGATTAGAAGTAACAGAGAGTAGATCATTTATAAAAATGAGGAAGAGAGTCTGAGACAAAACGGAGCCTTGGGGAACACCAGCATTTATTTGGTAAATTGCAGACTTCAAACCGTCCGACACAACTTGAATTGAACGTTATTAGATGCTGAGAACTTACTGCGATTGCAGAAATGTCTTCGTCGAAGAGCTTTGGATGCGGTTCAGAACCGCCTTTTGCTGCCAACAATGGTTTCGGAAGTCATAAGGACACTTCGAATGTTGTTTAGGTGACCCGAGCACATTCTTCACTCAACGATCGCTAAAGCTGAAAACCAAGCACCTCCAAGAGCTGATAAGATGGAAACGCTTATTGAATATGCTTTAGGAATCAAAAATGTGGAGGCTTCTAATCCAACGCTATTGAAGAATTTGTTGATAAGCTTACACCCCACCTACTTTTAAACAGAGCAATTTTTTCGAAAAAAAATTTGCCACTTTGCACGATTTTTCGAGCTGGCTGCATGAGATTGCATAAGCGGTCTGCACAGTTACGACTCTATCTGCCCCAAATTCATACGAGAAACGTTCTAACAAACGCGGTGGGCACTTGTATGAGCATGCTAGGGAGGTAGCTCCTGAAAACAGATCCACAAAAAATTGTTTTGTGTGTCAAAGCAGTCACCCACTGGGTTCTTTTGACCAGTTTAAATGGATGGATCAATCTCAAAGGTGGAGCATAGTCCGTCAGTTACATTTAAGTCACATCTGCTTGAATAAGCACCCACACTCTCGATGCAGTGTTTCAATGTTGTGTGGGGTTGAAGGGTGCCGACTCAGACACAACCCTCTCCTACACCGATTCAATGTAACATCAGAGGCAAAGTACGAGGGTAGACGGCAACTAGATAGATATGTTACTCCAGCGCCGGCGGGATGTTCCGGGCAACAGTTAATCAATAACTTACAAGGCAGACAACCGCTAGCACAGGCATTGGACCTGCCCGGCCGATACGAAGAACTTTGCTTGCGTTGAACACGATTCCAAGATAGTGTCTTTAAACATCGCAGGGCGCTATCAAGGATGCCCTAAATACCGACTGAAAGGGATTCATACGGTGCAGAGTTTGGATCTGCCAACGCAGTCGGTCTGCAGTGACATCTACCTATTCAATCATATCGAGATGCGAAGCCAAGAATATTGATCGGCATGGATCGTTGGAAGTGGGGGCCTTTAAAGGTAGTGGAGGGTAGTTGGTCGCAACCAATGGTTACTAAGAAGCGTTTAGGTTGGTCTATCCACGGTCCAGAAGATAGCAGAGAAAGCGATATTGACGATGATTCGAGTGGCAGAAACCTTCATCAACTTGTGGAAAGGTTTTTTTCGATCGAGGACATCGGTTTTCGGATTGATGTGCAACAGATCAGCTGATGTAAAGAGAGCACTAAGCATCCTGGAAAACATCGACGAGCCTGCGGGTTTTTGCGGTGCCATAGGACACCGAACAGCAATCCTAAGGCACTTCGGCGGTTTAATTACCTGGAAAAGAAGATGGTAAACGATGTGCAGCTCCGAAATAACTTGAATACGCAGATGGCGATCCTCCTAACAAAAGGGTACGCTAAAAGGTTATCGTCAGATGAAATTTTTAATCCTAAGGGAGGACGTGTCTGGTATTTACCGATATTTGTGGTACGGAACCCAAACAAACCGTCCAAGATTAGACTGGTTTGGCATGCTGCTACATCATGCAGTGGAAAGTCACTTATTAATGGCTATATTCGATCCAATGGGGTTTCTCTCACACTTTATGGTCTTCGTGAAAATACTGCTGCAGGATATTTGGAGAACAGAGATAGGCTGGGGCGAGGAGTTGTCCACCGCCCTATTTCATCGATGGGTCCAGTGGCGAACCATATTATCTAGAGTGACAGAAGTGCGAATACCGAGGTGCTACTCCGCATTTCTGAGTCAACCAGAGATTCATATGCAACTTCACACCTTTGTTGACGCGAGCGAAAACGCATACGCTACAGTGTTTTACTTCAGGATTCATTTTAGCGATAAGATTGACAACACTATAGTGAGCGGGAAAACCAAGGTGGCCCCCCGGCGTGCTCTATCTATACCCCGACTTGAACTGCAGGCGGCTATATTGCGAGTCCGCCTGATGAGTTCCATCTGCAATGCGCATAAGTTTCCGATCCAGCGGTTCTTGTGGACCCACTATAAGACGGTGCTTTCATGGTTTCGGACCCACCCGCGAAAATTTCAACAGTTAGTCATGTATGGAGTCGGAGAAATACTCGATATGTCTAGTATTTCTGAATGGAGATGGTTTCCGACCAAGCTGAATCCTGCTGATAAAGCAACAAAGTGGAAGGCTAACCCTAAACTTCAATCAACGGACGAGTGCCGAGGCTACGCCTATTACATATATGCGAATTTAGGGGAAGCTCCATTTTCTCGACGTAGAACGATTCGCGACAGGGAGAGCTTTATATCGAACTTAAGCATGGGTCATAATGTTCGGCAGCTTATGCAGGTTTGCATGTATTGTTTGATAACAGATGCCCTCTTGCTAAATTATCACCTTTCCTGGATGAGAAGGGCATCTTAAGAATGCAAGGCCGAATTGATTTCGCAGATTATTATAATTATTCTACCGAGAAGTCACCGTATCACATTTTTTTTCTCTTCGGGAAGTGTTAAAAAGGGCAAATTTGCAGTGGATATTTAACCCACCAGTGGCACTTCATATGGGTGGTGCGTGGGAGAGGCTTGTATGATCTATTAAGACGTTCTTATATAAAATCCTTCCCTTCAGTAAATTTAGCGATATTACTTTACGCAGCGCGCTTATTGAGGTTGAAATTATCGTTAACTCGGGCTTTTTGACTTTTGACCATTGACTTTTGTTTCATTGGAATATGTGGACGACGAGGCACTAATGCCAAATCACTTCCCTCTCGGTACTTCAAATGGGTCAAAACCACCTTGTGACCATGAGGTAGTTGATGTGAGAAAGAGTTGGAGACGATCGCAAGTGATAGGTGAAGGCGTTTTTGCCGACTCTAAACAGAAGGTCTAAGTGGTTCCAAAAGCCTATCTGCAAAGGGGATTTAGTAATCATCGTTGACAACAACTCGCCAATAAGCTGCTGGCCCAGAGGGGTGGTTTTGGATACCGAAATGGCAAAAGACGGGCAAGTGAAAACCTCCAGCGGTATAAATGAGCGACCTATAGCCAACTTGACGGTGTTAGACGTAAGTGGGACCGTCGAGCAGAGTAAGACCGATGCAGACCCCAGTCAACTTACTGGGGGCCGTATGTTAGCGCCGTCCCATGCTACGCCATCTGTGGGTGTTCAATAAAACTGACTTGCGTTTTCGCCATAAATTTTCAAACAAACAGATCTAGTATTTTTTTTACCTTGCATGCACTTTCTTAAGTGCACTTCCTAGAATTCACTTACTATCAGTTTTTACAACGACAAGGTTTGAATTCTACTTTGAGAGTTGAATAAGAAAATAAAAAAGAAGAAAAAAATATAAAATCATTGTAAACAATAAAAACAGATAAAGAAAGAAACCTAAGATAAGAATAATAAATAAATGTATAAATTAACATTGAATAAATATATTGTTTAGAATTTTTAAGCCGCAAGACGGAGAACCGATTTTTGTTCTTCTGAGGTCAGCGGCTCTATCAGCTTAGGCGTCTTTTCAACATCACTTTCTTCGATCCACTTTATCAGATGGCTCTGAAACGCTTGGCATAACGGGAACATCAACTTCTTTCTTTTCAAAGAGATAGGTGGCAAAGTACGGTGGCAATTCAGTCCTTTAAACCGTATAAATCTCCCGGTCAGGATGGTATTTTACCGATCATGCTTCAAAAAGCGCCGGAAGAAGTAATACGACATGTAATGGAAATTTTTAAACACAGTCTAAAAATTGCGTATATACCGTTAGCTTGGAGAGAAACGGGGACATATTACAGCCAAAGATTTCAGACCAATAAGTCTATCAACATTTATGCTGAAAACTCTACAGCATTCATATTAGGAAAAATGTAACAAGGTTTTTTTGACCGAGTCACAAAATGCATAGAAAAGCAAATCTGACTAAGCCGCCCTACACGAGGTGGTGGACAAAATAGCCTAGTGGACGCAAACATTGAACAGGGCATTATAAACAGGGTTTGCAAAATTCTAGCAAATAAACTGTTCCATTGGTTCCTCAGTCAGAGCGTCGGTAGCCAGAGGAATCCCCAGGGGAAGTCGTATCACCACTCCTGTGGGTGCAGTATTGATGTCTTGGAATATGTAAATTAAACACCTTAAGTGAGGTTATGGGGGTTGCGTTGAAAACGAAGACGTTTAGCTGAGCAAAAAGTTGTGGTCTCAATAGAAACCATTTCAAAACGGAACTGGTTCTTTTTACCAGAAAATACTAGATACCGGTATTTAAACCTCCAAAACTCAATGGAGTGGAACTAACCCTTTTGGATATTGCGAAATATCTGGGCGTAATTCGATTGCATTGTTATTAGTTTTATATTGTTCATATTAGCTTAACATCAATAATACATAAATTCACTTTAAGCTGCGCATCATAATCTTTTTGCAAACTGCATATTTCTAACAGAAACAGACCTTGTTCAATTGATTCTTATTGATATATGTGAGAGTTTTTATTCTCTTTCTTTATAGTGAAACTAGCTGACCAAGCAACATTGTTTTGCCATATAATTATTTCTAGACATTATTTTAGTAGAAAAAACAGGAATAAATTATTGATATGGTATATGAGTGGAAGAGGCATGTATCGCTGCCAACGATGACGGAATATAAAAATACACTAAACATAGTATTTCCTCATTCAATAAAATTTATTCTATATCGATAATTATAATAAATTTACTGATTCCGTTATGAATCTATTAACGCCATAGAATGTACAATCATTTTGGTTTAGCTAACACAAACAAACTGAATGGTTTGCCTATGAAAAGCATGGTGTGCTCGAATCCAAGCTACACAGACATCGTTTGGCCTTGAGATTTATTGATTGTAATTGCAAATGCCAATCTAATCGTCAATTGCATATGTTTAAATTGAATAGACACTTCTGTTGGTATAATAGGGATGAGTGGTAGTAATTTATTTTCACATAGCAATTTGCCATTTAAAATGATGGCTTCGACAATTTTTTTCTTTAAATTTTTAATAACTAATCGCGTAGCGTTGCAATCGATTTGTATGCTACCAAGTCCCTATGCAACAACTTTTGTGTCTTGAGGTAATTCGTTGACATCCGAATTTTTTGCTGCTAAAATTTATCTTTTTGACAGCCACACATGATTAATGTATTGTTCGTACATCAGGAAATTCCGTCAACAGTTCTTTCGAGGATGTTTCAGCGGATGGATCTTAAAGCATTTGGACGTGCATATTTACTTTAAGTTGTAGGTTTTCAATATTACGCCACAGTGGCTAGGATTTTAAGCAGGCGTTGATTTCATCATCATACGCTGAAGGTATAAACAAATTTAAAATAAAAATAGTTTGGGGTGGACAACTCTTATTAATAAGGGATATAAAAAATTGATAAAAATATATTTTTAGACGTGCCAAATGTACATGTAAAATTTCATGAAAATCAAGTTGTTTCGGAGGAGTATGGAAACTATTACTGTGGCAGGAGAATGTTATATAACGGGTGATCCAAGCAGAGATACTTTTTTCAATAGCCTTTTTTGACAAATCTCGTGTGAGTCGTGTCATGCTGACATGTTATTTTTGTTCAGTATTGTTTGGCATTTCATAATGGAAAGACTTACGCGTGAACAACGTTTACAAATTGTTCAACTTTATTATGAAAATTCACGTTCTGTGAGGAATGTGTTTCGTGACCTTCGCTCAATTTATGGTCAACATAATCGGCCTACAGAGCGTACTATTCGCAACACCATCACCCATTTTGAGACCCAGCATTCATTATTGGATAATATTCGACCGAATAGACCACGTCCAGCACGCTGTGAAGAAAATATAGCGGCCGTAGCTGAGAGTGGACTGACGTATGGAACGACTTGGCGCATTTTACGTCAAGATCTTAAATTGAAAGCGTACAAAATACAGCTTGTGTAACAACTGAAGCCGCTCGACCTTCCCAAGCGACATCGCTTCGCTCTATGGGCTCTTGAAAAGTTCCAAGAAGATCCGACGTTTTCGAGGCAAATTTTGTTTAGCGATGAGGCCCATTTCTGGCTCAATGGGTATGTAAACAAACAAAATTGCCGCATTTGGGACGACGAGCAACCTGAAGAGATTGAAGAACTGCCACTTTTGCAGATTGCAAATGCCAATCTAATCGTCAATTGCATATGTTTAAATTGAATAGACACTTCTGTTGGTATAATAGGGATGAGTGGTAGTAATTTATTTTCACATAGCAATTTGCCATTTAAAATGATGGCTTCGACAATTTTTTTCTTTAAATTTTTAATAACTAATCGCGTAGCGTTGCAATCGATTTGTATGCTACCAAGTCCCTATGCAACAACTTTTGTGTCTTGAGGTAATTCGTTGACATCCGAATTTTTTGCTGCTAAAATTTATCTTTTTGACAGCCACACATGATTAATGTATTGTTCGTACATCAGGAAATTCCGTCAACAGTTCTTTCGAGGATGTTTCAGCGGATGGATCTTAAAGCATTTGGACGTGCATATTTACTTTAAGTTGTAGGTTTTCAATATTACGCCACAGTGGCTAGGATTTTAAGCAGGCGTTGATTTCATCATCATACGCTGAAGGTATAAACAAATTTAAAATAAAAATAGTTTGGGGTGGACAACTCTTATTAATTAGGGATATAAAAAATTGATAAAAATATATTTTTAGACGTGCCAAATGTACATGTAAAATTTCAAGAAAATCAAGTTGTTTCGGAGGAGTATGGAAACTATTACTGTGGCAGGAGAATGTTATATAACGGGTGATCCCAGCAGAGATACTTTTTTCAATAGCCTTTTTTGACAAATCTCGTGTGAGTCGTGTCATGCTGACATGTTATTTTTGTTCAGTATTGTTTGGCATTTCATAATGGAAAGACTTACGCGTGAACAACGTTTACAAATTGTTCAACTTTATTATGAAAATTCACGTTCTGTGAGGAATGTGTTTCGTGACCTTCGCTCAATTTATGGTCAACATAATCGGCCTACAGAGCGTACTATTCGCAACACCATCACCCATTTTGAGACCCAGCATTCATTATTGGATAATATTCGACCGAATAGACCACGTCCAGCACGCTGTGAAGAAAATATAGCGGCCGTAGCTGAGAGTGGACTGACGTATGGAACGACTTGGCGCATTTTACGTCAAGATCTTAAATTGAAAGCGTACAAAATACAGCTTGTGTAACAACTGAAGCCGCTCGACCTTCCCAAGCGACATCGCTTCGCTCTATGGGCTCTTGAAAAGTTCCAAGAAGATCCGACGTTTTCGAGGCAAATTTTGTTTAGCGATGAGGCCCATTTCTGGCTCAATGGGTATGTAAACAAACAAAATTGCCGCATTTGGGACGACGAGCAACCTGAAGAGATTGAAGAACTGCCACTTCATCCAGAAAAAACAACGGTTTGGTGTGGTTTGTGGGCCGGTGGAATCATCGGTCCATATTTCTTAAAAAATTATGCCGGTGCGAACGTAACGGTCAATGGCGACCGTTATCGTGCCATGATAACCGACTATTTGATGCCTGAAATTGAAGCGTGATCTCGGCGACATTTGGTTGACAATCAATGGACTTATTGAGAGAATATTTCGGTGAGCACATAATTTCACGTTTTGGGTCGGTCGATTGGCCACCAAGATCGTGTGATATCACACCGTTAGACTTTTTCCTGTGGGGATATGTAAAGTCAAAAGCTTATGCCGACAAACCCGCTTCGATTCAGGCCTTGGAGGAAAACATCACGCGTGTCAGTCGCCAGTTACCAGTCGAAATGCTCGAACGAGTGATCGAAAATTGGACTCAACGGATGGACCATCTTCGACGTAGCAACGGCCAACATTTGATAGACATAATCTTCAAAAAATAAATGCCAAAGAATGTTCTTTCAAATGATAATAAACATTCTCCATTAAATTTTAAATTTTCTGTTTTTTTCTTTAAAAAAGTAGGGAACCTCGAATTGGATCACCCTTTATTACTTAAAAAATGAATAAACTCTACATGTTTTTGCTTAATAGCTCTGGCATTCCATGTTACAATATTAATGCTATAATTACTTAAATTACTTAATATGAATACAAAAACTTAGACGCTAAACTGTGCGGCAATATTAACCCGAATCATCCTGGCGGGTCCATATGGGAACGCAAAACTTACATACCTTTTTCCGCCGCTCAGTCGGTAGCAAATACATACAAGTATTAATTTTTAAATTTTTTTACATCGCAATGCACTTGCGTGGCATATTGGAGAGTCAGTTTTAACTGCGTACTTGGCTGTTCATAGCGACACGGTTCCAAATTTTGTCGTAAAACATAAGGAAAGGCTACAGTCCGCTTGGAGCGAACAGTATGATACCCTATCCCTATCCCTATATGCCCCAAAAAAACCTTAAGAAGATAATGGATTGCATTTTATTTCATTCTATAAAATTTAGAAAAAAAAAAAAAAATTTTGAAAAAACGCCCCCAAAAAGTGGGCGTGGCCAAAAACTTTGTATGGGCGATATATTGGAAAAAATATTAGCTAAATATCTTGTTAAACACTTTTTTTCGGTTTCTATGAAAATTATCGACGAAAACAGCATTTTAGTGAAAAACGCCCACAAAAAGTAGGCGTGGCAAAAAACTTTATATGACAAACTTATAAAGGAGGGCAGTGCCTACATATCTTGTGAAGGTAATAACCCTCTATCTGTCCATCTGTAGCTTTAAATCGGTTTTTTCTAAATTGTGGGCGTGGCAGTGGGCGTATCCCAAAAAATTTTACACTTAACCATTTCGGAGCCCTAGGGAGTATGTGGTCCAAATTTCAGCTTTCTAGCTTGAATTTAAAGGCCTAAAAATTGCGTACGGACGGACGGACGGACATTGCTAAATAGTCTTAGGATTTGGTCCTGATCATAAATATATATACTTTTATGGGTCTACGACGAATATTAAGGGGTGTTACAAACTATGTGTCAAAATTAATATACCCTTAGGATAGGGTATAAAAACAAATTTGCAAAATCGAATAAAGGCTGACAACAAAAAGTAAGTACGTCTATAATATTTACAGCGTACATTATCTGTAAGGGGAGCGTAGAAGTAATGATAGTGTTTTGGATGTAAAAAAACTAAAAAAAGTGAAAACTTCAAAAAAGTTTTTTTTCCTAATTATTTCAAATTTTACAACGTGGCAACGCCAGCAGCGACAGGGTGCAGATTAGCATTATATTGGTATAATTTTTTTTATGGATTTCCAGAAAACTGTAACTGCAAGAAGTTCTAGATTACTTAGAAGAGCTTTGTTCGAATGATAAAAGTGGTCTTTCAAACAACTTGCACGCCTTGTATATTCAACCACCAGAGAATGAAGGTGATTTGAGCGAAGAAGACGATGCTGATGAACACAGGGTGTTTTTTTTTAGAGGTATATGTAAGGAAACAACGGCAACACCTTCAAATTATTATATATATATTAACTCTTTCCTTGTGAGCATACGTATATTCATATATTCAATGTACACTTTCGGTATTTTTTATATACATATATATAATGGTCTGTTAGACAGTAAGTCGCGTGATAATATTTAAGAGTCAGTTCGATTTAAGCTGCAACGAGAAGAGGTCTCTAAAGAATAAAAAGTTAAAGAAAATTAAATGTGTGTTTTGTTCTTAAATATATATCTGGTCGTCCTTACAAATTCAGAAGTGGGATTAAGTACAAAATTAATTTCTTTTACGTTTTCATTCTGGTGAATTCATACGGAATCACTAAAAATATAAACTCATACGGAGTATTATGCGAAAATAATTCATACGGAATTAGTATATACTGTGCGCAAAATGGACGTCGTAATGTCGAACCGTGTACGTGATTTCCTAGGAAAATCCACTATGTGTCAACTCAAAGAAAAATTGAGTGATTTAAATTTGTCAACTACGGGTAATAAGCCTGCGCTCATACTTCGCTTACAAGAAGCATGGGAAAATTTATCCGACATCGAACTGAATGAATATGTCCCGGAGGTTGCTGCAGATGGTGAAACATCTTCCTCCTCTGGATCTGGAGAAAATATCAATGCGAACGATGGTCTTCTGGACAAAGAAATTGAACGTCTAAGTAATCAACTTAAAAAAAAACAAGAAATCGCTAAGTTAAAACAACAACTAGCTGATCTTGGATGTGCCGATGTGTCTCCCAAAACTAAAGCCCCGTTATTTCATTTTAAAGACATAGAAGAGTCGATGAACAGCTTTTCCGGCGACGATAATTTCTCTATAGAGAAATGGATAAACCAATTCGAGGAGTGTGCTGAGGTCATGGAGTGGGATTTGCGAATGCAATTTATTTACGCAAAACGGCTTCTCAACGGAACAGCTAAACTTTTCTTACGAACTGCTTGTGTGAAGAATTGGTCGGAATTGAAATCTGCTTTGCTGAGAGAGTTTGCTAAAACAGTTACCAGTGCCGATATTCATAATCAACTACGAAGCCGAAGGAAGCGGCGCGAAAAATCTCATCAGCAGTACATATTTGCAATGCAAGAAATAGCGTCTCTCTCCGAAGTAGAGGAAGCTGATCTATTGGATTATATAATAAACGGAATTCCGGACTCTCACACCAATAAAATGTTATTATACGGGGCGAATACTGTGGCTGAGTTAAAGTTTTGCATGAAGAAGTACGAGAAAATGCGGTCTACAATGTCATCGTCCATCAACAACACAGCAAATGTCAACCCACGTTTGACACAAGTGAAGTCAATTCAACCTGTCGTTAATATTAAATGCTATAATTGCAGCGAAAGTGGCCATTATAGCAGTACTTGCCCCAGGCCACGACGTGTTAGGAAACATTGATCACCGGACATCTGAGTGCAAGGTAAAGGCAGCTGTGCTAACGCTGGGAACATCTGTAGTTGATTTCGATGAGGAGGTGCAGCATAACCAACAGGTGGAATGCAGAAACATCAATGAGGTTACTGAAAATAAATTTGAACATCTACTTAGGTATACCTTTGAAGAGAGAGGTGAATCAACGTCAAATTATTCAACGACGCTGCGCACACTAATGGATTCTGGAAGCCCCATAAGTTTTGTCCAGCAGCAGTGTGTTCCACAAATCTTGACAAATTCCGTTAATGTTGATAATTATAAATTTACTGGAATAAATGGTAGTGCGTTAGTTGTACTTGGTATTGTATGTTCACGTATATATTTCAAAAATAATTGTGTTAGTCTTAATTTAATAGTTGTAAGTGACTCAAGCCTTTTATTGTGCGCCGCATAGATTGCCTTATGCTCATAAACTCGAATTAAAAAAAATACTTGACGATCTTTTAGAAAAAAATATAATACGAGAAAGTGATTCACCCTATTCATCGCCAATTGTCTTAGTACGCAAACGAAACAATGAGCTTCGTCTCTGCATCGATTACCGGATTTTAAACAAATTTACACTAAAAGATAATTACCCCCTTCCCTTAATCGAGGATTTGATTGATAGATTGAGAAATAAAAAATATTTTACGGTACTTGACTTACGTAATGGATTTCACCATGTCACTGTTGCCAATAGTTCTATTAAATTAACTTCCTTCGTAACCCCAATAGGGCAATACGAGTATCTAAAAATGCCGTTCGGCCTAAAAAATGTGCCGTCGGTTTTTCAACAATTTATAAATAATATTTTTAAAAGCTTAATCCATGAAGATAAATTGTTGATTTATATGGATGATCTATTAATTGCTAGCGAAAGTATTGAACAACATTTGGAGTGTCTTCAAAGTGTAGCTGAGTTAATCGCAAAACATAATTTAGACCTCCGACTAGATAAATGTCGGTTTGCCTACGAAGAAATATCGTATTTGGGATATATAGTGAATTATGATGGTATACGTCCGAACTCAGAAAATATTCGGGCGGTAAGTGAATTCCCTATACCTAAGTGCGTAAGGGATGTTCAGAGCTTCATCGGCCTCTGCTCATATTTTCGAAAATTCATTATAAACTTTTCCCTTATAACAAAACCTCTTTACGATCTTCTACGCAAAGACACTACTTACCATTTCGGTTCTGAACAATTAAATAGTTTCGAGACGCTTAAGACAAAACTTTTGGAAGCCCCGATATTAGCTATCAACAATCCAAGTAACGAAACAGAATTGCATTGCGATGCAAGTAGTATCGGCTATGGCTCAATTCTCTTGCAACGTCAAACAGATGGGAAATTTCATCCATGTTCCTACTTTTCCAAAAGAGTTTCTGATGTTGAATCGAGATATCATAGTTATGAACTAGAAACGCTCTCAATCATCTACGCACTTAGAAGATTCCGAATCTATTTGACTGGCATCCAGTTCAAGATTATAACGGATTGCCAATCTTTAACACTAACCTTAAACAAACGATTCTTAAATCCAAGAATATCGCGCTGGGCGTTAGAACTTCAAGACTTTGATTACTCGATTCAACACAGAGCTTCTGAGAGAATGTCCCATGTGGACGCATTAAGTAGGTGCACAAACTTATTAGTGGTTGAAGATGATTCATTTGAATTCGCTTAAGCCGTTGCTCAAAAGCGAGATGGTGGTATAGCCGCTATAATAACTGAATTGGAGCAAAGCGAAAGCAGTCTCTACGAGATGATAAATGGTTTGGTCTATCGGAAAGTCAAATCTGGTGTTAGGTTTTACGTCCCGAAAGAAATGGAACATCAGATTATTCAGAAACATCATGACGCTCTTTGTCACCTTGGCGTTGACAAATGTTTTGATTATCTCAACCAGAAATTATATTTTGAATTGCTTGAAATGTATCTACTTCTCACCAAAATCTGGAAAAGTAGAAGGAACGTTGCACAATATTCCTAAGGGAAAAGTACCATTTGATGTCATCCCACATTGACCACTATGGTCCACTTTCTACTACAGTTACCAAGAAGAAACATTTGTTTGTTATAATAGATGGTTTTACAAAATTTGTTAAACTTTACGCTGTAAGTATCACGAAAAGTTCAGAGTCAATTGCATGCTTAATTTTTCAACCTATAGTAGGCCAAATTCAATTGTATCTGACAGAGGATCCTCCTTCACATCTCTAGAATTTGCCGACTTCTTACTTAATTGCAATATTAAACATACTAAAATAGCAACTCTTTCTCCACAGTCTAACGGCCAAGTAGAAAGAATTAACCGTATTCTGACACCTATGCTTTCAAAGGAATGTAACGAAGAATCTACTGGTAATTGGTCACAGTATTTGGCAAAAGTTGAATTCGGTTTAAACAACACAGTCAATAAGAGTACTGGATTCACTCCAAGCATGCTCCTCTTCGGCGTCAATCAAAAGGGTGAATTTTGTGACAGAGTTTTTGAACATTTGGCTTCTGATGATGCTCGTCAAGAATTAAGTTGTATCAGAGAGCAAGCTCCGGAACGAATACAGAAAAATCAGGAATATAACAAATCATATTACGATCAAAAGCATAAGCCCCCTAATGTGTATAAAGAGGGGGACTGGTAATGCTTAAAAACGTAGACACTACACAAGGGGTAAATAAAAAATTATTGGCTAAATTTCGCGGTCCTTACGAAATTATTAAAATTCTACCAAATGACGGGTATATAGTGAAAGATATCGATGGTATTCAGATTTCTCGCATTCCGTATAAGGGTGTTTGTTCTCCGTGCAATATGAAACCATATATTTCAGAAATATGATTACAAGCTTGTACCTCGCTGTTATAAATCCACATAACTTTATTCCAATTCTAAAACTTATTTTATCTCATTGTTTCCATAAATGTATATATATTCGTATAGTATACATATACATTATAATCTATAAAGTATCAAAGTTTCTGTAATTACAATTCAATGAATTCTCGTATATTTGTTTATATTTGTAAATTAAGTTTGTTATTTTTATTTTCTTTACGGAAAAAGAGAAATTTAAGAGACATTTGCATTTTAAAAATAAAACATATACATTTGAAAAATTTGCGAAATAATTATGCAATTTAATATGTGTGCAATTTTTATATACATGTACTTAGCAATTAATTATAATTAAATGTATTGTATTCTTATAATCGAGACGATTATATATCAGGTATGGCCGAATTGTAAGGAAACAACGGCAACACCTTCAAATTATTATATATATATATTAACTCTTTCCTTGTGAGCATACGTATATTCATATATTCAATGTACACTTTCGGTATTTTGTATATACATATATATAATGGTCTATTAGACAGTAAGTCGCGTGATATTATTTAAGAGTCAGTTCGATTTAAGCTGTAACGAGAAGAGGTCTCTAAAGAATAAAAAGTTAAAGAAAATTAAATGTGTGTTTTGTTCTTAAATATATATCTGGTCGTCCTTACATATAGAACTTCGAATTGAAATAAAAACAAGAAAATTGTTTAAATGTCCGTCAATTTGGCTTTATTGGAAGGATAATTTTATGCCATTAATGTATGAATATGATTTCGGGCATGTGGGCGCCGCAGCTGGTTTAAATAAAGACAAGTCTAGAGGTCTAATTTTCAACCACTTTTTCAAGCATTTGGGGCTGTATGTCGGCAACAACGCCACGAATGTTCGTTCCGTGAAATTATGCGCTCATCGAATGTTTCCTTCAATAAATCAATTGTGACTTGCGCTGTGTGGCATTTAGTGCCGTCTTGTTGGAACCACATCTCATCCACATTCATGCCATTCAATTCGGGAACCAAATAGTCGGTTATCATGGCTCTATACCGGTCTCCATTAACGGTAACTGACTCTCCACCATCATTTCGGAAGAAATATGGCCCAATGACTCCACCAGCCATAGAGCATACCAAACAGTCAATGTTTGTCCATGTAATGGCGTTTAAAGGGTCTCATGTGGATTCTCTTCACTCCAAATGCGGAAATTTTGCTTGTTGACGTAGCCATTCAATCCAAAATGAGCCTCATCACTGAACAGAATTTTGCGTTGAAAATCAGCATCGATGCGCAAAATCTT
This sequence comes from Ferdinandea cuprea, assembly GCA_963576555.1. Lineage (NCBI taxonomy): Eukaryota > Metazoa > Arthropoda > Insecta > Diptera > Syrphidae > Ferdinandea > Ferdinandea cuprea. The sequence goes on along the minus strand of OY754958.1, from coordinate 95,259,839 downwards.
TCATAAAGTTGATGGACAAAGCTCCAATTGCTGTTCATGCTCTTTGCTGTACTTCGCTCTACAGCGGCAGTTGTTTCTTCGGTGCGCACTGTCTGCTGCGTATTATCACATAGAGTAAACGTAGTGCGAAAACGATCCATGGTTAATCGAATTAATTGCTCTGATGGACGATTATGTCGACCATAAAATGAACGGAGCTTGCGGTAAAGTTCGCGAACTTCGTGAACCATTAATTTCGAAATAAAACCTGTTTATGATAAAATGGCAAACCAAACTGAACATAAATGGCATTAGAGCTGCCAGATTTGACCACAAAATGTCAGTTTTATCTCTATTCGAAAAACCAACCACTAAAAAAAACACCCTTCACAAGGCGTTATTCCCGACAATATTTGCCCAGCGCAGTTGCGATCACGTTGTGAAGTCGTGTTTGAAAATGCCCGAAGTTTTGAAGACTTTGACGATCCCGGAGAGAATTTAGATGAAGTTCTCAAGGATAGTGTTTTAGCGAGTGTTCTGGATAACTAATCTCCGAATTTACCTATCAGTTTACCCGATGTAGCTACAAGCGAATCCAAAGAGACACCATCAATCCGGTTGCGTTGTGTTCAGCAATCTACCTTCAGATGTCCTTTGCCAACATCCAATAAGAATACAACATTGACGAAAGGTGAGTCTTGCGCAATGTTACTGATTTTTCCACATCCCAATTATGAGGACTGCCATAATTTGAAACCACACGAGCAGTTTGAGAAATTTATGGACGATGACTTGATTTAGCATATTTGCGATTGCTTAGAGGTATATGTAACTTTCCGAGAAAGGAAAATTGCGAAGGTTATTGTTAGCGGTTGGTGGCAATGGTTTTTCCATCTAAAATACTAAAAAGAATTTTTTTTCAATCCAGAACTTCACGTTTTTGTTGGAATTTTGCTTGTTAGTGGCTACACTGGACCAAGTTGTTACAGATCCATGTGGAATAATGACAATAATTTGCCCAACGAAATGGTTTATAACAGCATGCGTCGAAACCGCTTTGATGATATATTGCAGTGTCTACATTGTGAATCAAATATGCATGCTCCGCAAAATGTAAATGATAAATTAAAGAAGTTAAGACCAACAATTAATCATATAAAATCTAAAATAATGTACCATTTCCACCCTAAGCAATACTTATCGTTCGACAAAAGTATGATCGCTTATTACGGAACGTACGGATGTAAGCAATTTATAAAGGGGAAGCCGATACGCTTTGCTTATAAGGTTTGGTCTTTGGGCATTCCTAAAGGAAACATGATCAATTTCGAAGTGTATGAAGGTAAGAATCCACGTTCAAACTCATTGTATAAGGAACGATTCGGCAAATGCAGCGCTCCTTTAGTAAATATGATTGGAGGTTTTTCCGAGGATATTCAGCAATTGCCGTTTTCATTTTACTTTAATAATTTGTTTACGAGTTTCCCTCTATTGGCTTACTTGAAAAATCGTGGCTACAATGGATCCGGTACAATTCGTGAGAATCGAATACTGAAAAGTTGTCCAATTCCACATAAAAAGATGTTGATAACAAAGTAACGCAAGTCCATAAAAATGATTGAAACTGGAATTCGTCTAACAAAATGGATTGATAATTCCGTTGTCTGTCGATGATTTTAACTTGATGAAGAAAGAAAAGCGGAAAACTGAATGAGACGATAAAGTTATAGTTAAGCACGGACTTCCGGACTTCGAGTAGTCGGAAATTTTAGACAAAATGTATCTTAGAAAAACTAAATTAACTTCTAAAACACACAAATATGTCCAATAGTCTCCCTCTCTTTTATAATAATATTGCCTTACAAGGATCCTTAAATACTACATAGTGCGAGCAAAAGATCACTGCGGCCATAACTCAATTTAAGTACACTCTAACACGGCCATCCTACAGTATTCATCGCTCTCGATGAAATAAAACATTCCGTCTAACTAAAATATTCAATTCACAAATTTATCAATTAATTAAAATTGTTCTTTTCGTGGAATCGGCAATATTATGGTTATATCAACATGCAAAATCTACTGCCTTTGGATCCAGAGAAGCTCTTAAGAAAGTTGGAGTCCCTCGACTATGTATTCTGTCAGAGTAAGACCATTACATGTGTGGTGTCGACAGATTCGACCAGAATGTTTCTGATTGCCGTATCGGATATCATGGAGATGGAGATGTGTGAAATTCGATTATACGAAGTGCTATAAAAGCCTTTGCTTGAAATGTTTCAAACCTTATCATACTGCGGATTTGTAAATAGATAGATTCGTCTAACTTGTCAAATCAATTTTAAAGTTAATTAATACAAATTAAATAAAATTAGTAATAGACGTTTTCTTCAATTAAGTTATAGTTTTTAGTACGAAAACCCTAATTTCCTATGCACAAACCTATACCCTATCGCTCCTGGCGTATATGGCCATATGACAACAGGATATTTTACTACGATCTATATGAAAAATTTTTTGAAACAGTTTTTCTATTTTTGCTCTAAAGAAAACGCAACGAAATTTTTTTCAAAAATTCGAAAAAAAACGTTCAACATGATTCGGGTTAAATTAATCTACTCTAGTTGCGGCACTGCGTAACCCGATATTTTTGCTGTCAATGAAAACTCCAGTTAACTGGAGCGTATAGAACGATATTTTTTTAGTTCCCTGAGTCTAATTGTTCTGATTTTTTTTTACTTGGCAACTGTTTACGATATAATGACGTCACTGAGTGCCATTAGTACGGAATGCAACGCAACGCAAAATGTACACAAGGGAAAATCTGCAACTCTTCAATTCATGACAACTGTCAAAAATCCAAAAATTTATACAAAAACGAAACACATAACTAATAAAAGACACTTGATTTATAACGTTTAAAAGCATCGGTATTTTTATTTGTTAAAATATACGAAATTTTTCTTCAATTGTAACAACCGGTAGAACTGTCTTTTTTTTAGTTCAAAGTCGAACAGCAACACGTCGTCCATAGTACTAACATTTTCACTGTCCGGAAGGCACTGTAGAGGGCGCCAATAATCGGAATTATCCCTTTTATTCGTTACCATTTATAAATATGTGGCTTGCGGTTTTTAATCCGAGGACAAAGCGTAATCCCTGGAAATGAGGGATCCCGCGCGATTTTGAAAAAGAAAACCAAAGGAAAACTGATAGATATAAAAGAATGTTGCTTATTGCATCAAAGTTCAGACCAAACTGAGGATCACCTTAATACTCAGCTGGAACTCAGGACTCGTAGGGCATGCGCAGATTCTGAGAACGTATGTGGACAACGTTAGCTGCGACTATATGATATCCTACATGGACTTTGACAGACCATTCTCCTGCTCCTTTCCGAGGGACGAATGCCAAACCTATGAACCCAGCAAAATTAAATCTATATCCATATACACAGATTGATCGAATATTAATTGTGGTTTTGGTGCCGGTCTATTCCCAGTTGAATAGACCATCAGACTCCCTGGTGAAAATAGTTTTTTCCAGGGTGAGGTTCTCGTAATCTGTGAAGCGGCCCGGGCTGTATCTATGTCGGCAATACAATGGAATGATACTACCATTTTCATTGACAGTCAAGAGGCCATTAAGGCAGTATATGCTATTGAAATCAAGTATAGAACTTAAGGCTTTTGGCTCACAGCACAAGGTATGTCTTCTCTGGGTTCCTGGACACAGAGATATAACCAGCAATAAGATGGTCGACGAGCTTGCACGAAAAGGATCCGAAATGGATCGCGATCAGGCACTTCTGTACTCTGCAACCTCAGAAAACGAGCGGAATACAAGATCAGAATGAAAACAAGAAATCTCTCACCACCTGTGAGATATCACGAAAACTTTATTTAGAATAAACTAAAATCCAAAAAGCTTCTACAGTACGAAATAACATCGCTGGTCATAATTTTCTATGAAACCACGTGACGACTATCTCCTGAATGATGACATTTGTAGAGGCTACGGCGTTCAAGAGCTCCATGAGGATACCCCTCACTATCTCTGTTACTGCCCGGGTCTCTGTCGCTTGAGGAACAGAAGACTTAGAAGTTTCTTCTTCCAACACATTCAGGAATTGTCAGATGTCCCACTCTCTAATCTTTGCAGGTTTCTGGAGACATCAGGAGGACTTGATAAAATTGGACAACCACGAGCGGGGCGAAGGAACCACAAAACCTGCGTTTCCCCCACTGAAGGTCATCACATAGGTTCCTAAGGACCTGGCTTTATGACATGATCAACACACCACGATGACAGACCAATTTAAGACAGAAATAAAGGAAAAAGGAAACTAAGGAAAAGATGGCAGCTTACAAGAGCACCGGCAGACAAACAAAAACTTAACAAAGCAATCAAGAATTCAAAGGAAACTCTGAAAAGAAACCAAAATAATAACTTTTCAAAATACCTAAGGGGACATCAGAATGGCTTGATGAAATTGAGTAACTACGAGCGGAGGGAAGGAACCACAAATAAGGCCACAACACCGGCTTTTCCCCACACTGAAGGGTATCGCAATGGGTTCAAATGGACCTGAGTGTTGCAGGAATTTAACTATTCTTCCATGTCAACCCATCTAACCTAACTTAATGATAAGAACAGCGAACTGCATTCCAGACAATACCAATTTTACCCAAAACCACATTAAGACAGAAATAAAAGAAAATAAGAAACTGAGGAAAAGATGGTAGCTTACAAGAGCAGCGGCAGACAAACTGAATCTAAACAAAGCCATCAAAAATCCAAGAGAAACTCTAAAAAGAAAGCAAAATAATAACTTCACAAAATATTTAAAAAAACCTGACTCCATATTCTAAAACAAACTACTCACTTTGGAAAACAAAAAATAATCAAACCAAAGTAATTCACTATCCACCTCTGAATAAAACAGATGGAAATTGGGCCAGAGAAAGTAATGAGAAAGCTAATACCCTAGCGCAACAGTTCTGGAATACATACAATGTAGACAACAAAAATGATGCTGGCACTAGTATTCCACAACTACAAACCAACAGGACTAACAACCAATAAATTGACAACGTAATAATAAGAAAAATAAAACTATGCACAGGAAACAATGTCGACAACAAAAGAGTCCCCGGATATGACTTTATAACAGGTAAAATACTTAACAATCTACCTAAAGAAGCATTCCACTGTCTTCAAAACATAAACAACGCAATGGTTAAACCTAAGCATTTTCTCAAGGTATGGAAAGTTGCCAAATTAATAGCTTTCCCAAACCCGGAAAAGATACAACCAAAACAGCATCATACAGACAAAAAAAAATGAAAAAATGTTCCCTTTGCCAACTCAATTCGAACCGAGACTCGAACCACCTTTATGTATTTTATTAGTTATGTGATTTATAGGTTTATGTATTATAATAGGTTATTATTGTGTTTAGTTATTTATTAGTGTTATTTATTCATTTACGTATTGTTATACTTTGACGACTGGAAGAAGGGATCTTTTACTTCTTCCAATATCAGTAGTCGCTGAATGTTAAAGGGAAAGTAGAAAAGGATGAGAGAGAAAGTGAAAGGAATAGGAATAGGTGAAAATGAGTAGAAAAAAAAACAAAGGAAGGGGTAATTTTGACGACAGCAACAAAGTCGATTGTGTGGTCAATGCCCTGCGTAGTCGCAGTGGTGCATTTTTGAAGAAAAAAAAAAAAGAAAAAGAAAAATAGAGGAATTTAACATCGAACAAAAATCCTGGGCACATATATCTAGATATATATATATCGAAATCCAGGTGTGAGGAGAATCGGATAGACAGTCACAGCAGAGCAGAGGTTCGGGGCTTGAATTTGAGCTTCCACTAGTTGGGGGCACCCAAACCTCTGCCGCCTATTGGTGCCTTGTCGGGAAAGACCCGTGTTAGTCGTGGTCAGTTCATGGTTGTACGGCCAAAGAGCCGCAACCAACCTAAATACATAAATACAGAGGACTACAACAACAAACAACAACTAACAATTTAAAACAAAGACATTATTAAACGTTTAACAAAAAAAAAAAACAACAACAACTACGACAGTGAGAGTTTGTGATTTGGCCCCAGAAAATTTAGCGGTGGCGACAGAACAAAAAAAATATAATGTTGGCCTTTTATAACAGTGGACCCTAAAGCTCTTTTTGTGATTTATTTTTCTTAATTTTTATTTTTTTTTTTATTTTATTGAATTTCATTTTAAGTGCCTCCTTTTTTACCTTCTTTTAATAGTCTTAATTTCATTTTTTAATTTATCAAGTTTAGTTTTGTTTTTTTTTTAAAGATTTTAGTTTAAAATTTTTTTTTGTGCTGGTACCAGGACTTCGGGGGACGTTTACAAATTGTGAGTACTTTCAGTTTTTTTTATTTTATTTCTAGATTTTTAGTTTTTTTAGTAATTTTTTTAAGTGCAGAGTTTTAGTGTTCATTTTCCTTTTTTTGTTTTTTTGAATTTTGGTTATCTTTTTTTTGATAGTTTGAGTTTTTTTAAATAAAATTTGGTATGCCCTTAAATTAATTCGTTTGATTTTTCTTTTGGGCTCGCAATGATGCGCGGCTTAATTTAATTTTTACGCGACTGGTGTGTGGACGGCTGTGAAGGCCGCCTTCCTGTAGATAGACATGACGTAACAGGACATTACTGACAATGACGGCAGTACGTGACAACTTACCTTTGTCGGCAGGTTGTCGGAGGGTCGTCGAGGGGCTATCACGCGCAACATGATTGAGAGTGATAGCTATGGATGTGTCGAAAGACATAAGAGTGGGCTGGCTAACCCTTGTCAACAACATCTGGCATGTCTAAGGTTCATAACGAACCGGTATCTAAGATGGATATGGAGTACGAACATTTCGCATAGGGTAATACAGTTTAAGGATAGAATTAAGTTAAAATAGGTATAGCGAATATAAGCTTAAGGGTGAACTGATGAGCTAAAGGCGACGATGACTGTAAGAGTCAAGTGATTTCGCGATGTCTCGATCGCCAATAAGTTTTACCGCACGTTTTTAATTCTTTTAAGTAGCTCTAAATATGCAATTGGAGTAGCCGACCAGAGCGTTGTACTCAAGATGGGGGGTAGACCATTGCTGAAAATGAGAGAGAGATTAATAGACAAAACGGAGCTCTGGAGAATACCAGCATCTATTGAGTGAGTTGCGCTTAAAACAATCCAAAACAATAATTTCTAATCCATTAAATAAAGTAATCATCGATTCCAAATGCACGCATTATCGACAAAGAGTTTGACTCAGACCAGACTCTGTCAAATGCTTTTGAAACATCGAGCGTAAAGACTTACTTTTACTACCATGAACAGATTGGCTCCACTTTTCGGTTAGATATGTCATCAAATCAACTGTGAAAACCATACTGCAGCTCAATGAAAAGTTTTTGTGATTCGCGATTGGAAAGAAGAGACGTAATTGCAATTCGTCGGTAGGAGGAGGGAAAGGAAGATTCGCCTTTTTTTTGGGACTGGCTGGACAAATGCTGTTTACCATACTTTCGGAAGGAGCCATGAAGAATAGGTAAGATAGAAATGCTTACACAGTGGATTTGCAAGTGTGGAACGATATAGGAAACACTATCTGGCCCAGCGGATTTGTGTAAAAATCTTGAAGTGCTCTTGCCACTGTACGAGTGCGAAAATGGATTGGTCGCATAGAGTATTCTACGCGCTCGATGGAGGAAATAAAGCACAATCTGGAAGCGTTGAGCTAGATGCAAAATGAGAAGCAAGCAGATTGGCTTCATCCAAAGAGCTGACAGCTGGACTGTCGTTGCAAATGAGTTTCCGGATGGATGTTGAAGCCGAATTCTTTATAAGCGACCAACATTTTTTACTACTGGTGGGACTTGTAGTATTTTTGGCTTCAAATTTTGATCGTAGGAGAACTTGCTACAATTAATGTGGAAATTGGAGCCATATCTGTCATATCTTGCAGACGCACATATGTGCGTATGTCCGTCTTTCTAGACGGCAATGCATATACCTCTTGCGGACTATTCGTATTCGCTGTAATATGTCTGGCGTCCACACTAACTGTGCCCCATGCTTCCTTACTCTTAAGCATTATTATTATCACTACTCATGGTGTTGGTTTGCGCCCAATTTCTGTTTCTAAAAACATTTTAGCTGACGTGCAGTTCGGGCATTCCGTTAGAACGTGCTCTGCATTTTGAAGTGTGCCTTTATAGTGGGGGCAGTAAGGGTCTTCCTCTTGTGGAGTACTCCCGAAAAAACTGTGTAAGGTAAAAGTTTAACTCGCCATGTTTCCTACGGGTCCATTCGTCTATATCTTGTATCAGCGGGTGCGCTAGTACTAGTTGTGGTGATCCACCTGTGCTGCCATTCAGCATGCAGCGTTTCGATTACTGTCTACTGCCTTTTGGCGGGTTTCCACAGAGCACGGCGAACTTTTTTATGACAATCTTGATTGGTATTCGACCAGTTATTACACTGGATAGTAATTGAATATTTTCCTATCCGTCGCAAGTGCCCATATTGGTTACGCGTACATAGTGATCGACTTGCTCACTATTGCCAGCAGGTTTCTTGTTGACTGTCAGGTGTCTGCGACATTTGGCATTGGTCTGTGCGATCTCTCATAATTCCCTATTTTTAATTTCTTATTCTTGAACTGCTCTCATAGTACCTCGTCGTGTTCAGCACCTCCGTTTTGGCAATTCGCTGGATTCTCCGCATCCTTAGGCATTACAGTATACCTGTGGTCTCCCATTTGTTTTCCCCAGCACTTCCTCTTCCTTTGTCCATGTTGCTAAGCATGCATGCTAGCATTTCGATGTCAGCATATTTCGTTTTCCATCCAAACCTTTGAAATTTTGGAGGGTTGCTTGTAGTGCCGAGTTTTTTCTTTGGTTTGGTATATGATGGCACTGTGGTCTTTTTTTGTGTAGAGGTCTGAAACTTCCACTTCATTGTCCTTGCTATGCTTCTGCTGGAATACGTCAAGTCGATGTAGTAGGAGGATCTATTTTTGTCAAAGGTTGGCTTGCTACCTTATTTCAGTAACACTAGATATTGGCTTGAAAATGTTTGCAGTACGATCACGCCTTTTCTATTTGTCGTGGTACTATTCCATTCCACAGCCCACGAGTTAAAGTCTCCAGCTTCAAATGTTGGTTATTTCCAGTTTCTACCAGTATCGTTCTGGTTTTTATTTGGTTTACAGCGGTTGATTTTAATTTGGTTGCACTCCATAATTTCTTTGCGTACTGCGCCCTTATTGCGGCGCATCTATAGCTTCCAGCGAAGTGGACAGTTTCACTTTTGGTGGCATCAGGCTCATCTAAAAATATGCAATGGAGAAACAAAAAAGATGTAATACCCCAGCTGGCAGCCCAGTTTCGATCTGCTTTCCGCCTGGAACGCACATGCGTGCTCTGTTTTTCTTTTTTTATTTGGTGTATCCGTTTGGTGTTCGTTTAATACGCAAAAAAAATAAAACAACAACAATTGTGTCAATGCGCGTAAAAAAATAAGTGTATGCAAGCAAACCAACTTTTCTTTTCCCATTCGTTTGCTACTGACTCTGCTTGGCTTTGTGCATCATGTTTACACATGCTATTGCTGGGTAGGGCTAGCATTTGGCAAATAGCGGGCCGTTTGGTGTCGATTTTTTTGTTGGTGGCAGGAGATCCACGGGGATTAAAACATAAGCATGGGAGACGTCGAGAAAAACGGCAGAACATATTTTTTTCTCTTCAAGAGCTTTTTCAATTTCATTGGTTTTTCCGAATTGGTGATCAGGAATTAATCGTGCTCTTCGATAATCGAATGTTATCATTTTAGTAAGACAATTTTCAATTCTTTTGACATAATTGGTAAAAGAGATATTGGTCTATTCGTGGCTTTTTCCTGCTTTGGTCCCAGTGACCTCAGCTACTTTCGATTTTCGTAGAACGTATAATAACCTAAACGAAACATCTATGAGATAAACAAACATATTCAGTCCTTCCTGGGAAACTCTTTTATGACCTGTCCCCTAATTAAATAGTATCCAGGAGCTTTGTTTAGTTTAAATTTTTGTATTTAATATTTATTTGTTCAGACAGTAAATTTTGAAATTTTCCGGTATCCCCGCTAAGACCGTATTTTCGATCTTGGCCGTCAAAGTGCTTAAAAGTACCTTCTAAGTGATCGGCAAAAATGTCGGAGTTTTTTTTTGTCTTCTGTTTTCGCCCACTCGCCATTATTTTTTCTGATAAGTGGCGCTTGCGATTTTGCGTTTTTGATACTTTTCACAACTTTCCACAACAAGATATGAAGAAACTTCGCGATTTTTAAACTCCTGAATCTTTTTATACCCTATCCTAAGGGTATATTAATTTTGACACATATTTTGTAAAACCCATCAATATTCATCATAGATCCCTAAAAAAAAATACATATTTATGATCAGAACCAAAACCTAAGACTGTTTAAAAATTTCCGTCCGTCCGTCTGTCCGTACGCAATTCTTAGGCCTTTAAATTTGAACTGGGAAGCTGAAATTCGGACCACATATTTCATAGGGCTCCGAAATGGTCAAGTGTACCAAATTTTGAATACATCCACTGCCACGCCCACAATTTAGAAAAACATGTTTTGAAGCTACAGTTGGAGATATATAGTGTTACAACATTCACAAGACTGTAGGCTCTGCCCTCCTTTATAAATTTGTCATATAAAGCTTTTTGTGGGCGTTTTTCACAAAAATGCTGTTTTCTTCGAAAATTTTCATACAAAGCGAAAAAAAATGCTTACAAGATATTTATCCAATATATGAGTAAAATCTGTAATGATATGCCTTTATAGTACCATTCGCCGAATTGCAATAGATTCCGTTTTATTAATCCTTGTGCACACAATCATAACTCACCCACTTTTGATTCACATGCCTACTGCTCCGCTGACTGCTTTGTAATTGAACGTGTCGACAGCTTTAAGTACTTAGGTATTACTCTGGACTATAAGCTCAGTTGGTTGGAGCATACTATGTACTTAAAAAAATATCTAAACAATGTTGTTAGACAGATTTACAATCTCAGCCAATACTGTGATTTGCCAATTTTAAAGTTAGTCTATAATGGTCTTTTCAAATCTAAACTTCAGTATGGTATAGCTTGTTGGGGTGGTACACATTATAATAAATTAGAGCCTTTGCTAATTAAACAAAAACACGCTATTCGTATTATGTGTAAAGTTAACCGTCGTACTCCTAGTTTTGGATTGTTCAAAAGTCTTGGATTTCTTCCATTGAGACATTTGTACTTCTAAATATAAAGTTTTAAAAATATTTTTTGAAAAGTCCGGGTACAACTCTCCTAGGGTTTATGAAAATCGTAATTTGCGCGTCAACACTAGTAATCTCGTCAATGTACCCACAATTAATAAATCGCATTTTTCCACCTTCTAAAGGGTGATTTTTTAGCTGGTTTGGTTTTGGCAACACTGGTTTTGACAGCTGACGTGTGTTTAGTACCTTGTGTCACTGTCAAACAGCTTCAGTTTGGTTTGCAATTTAACCATGGATCGTCTTACAAATGAACAACCCTTGCAAATTATTGAATTTTACTATCAAAATTCGTGCTCGGTTCGAAATGTTCATCGCGCGCTGCTTCCATTTTATGATCGGCATTCTCGACCTTCTGAGCAGTCTATTCGGAAGATTGTGACCAAATTTCGCACCAAATTTACTTTGTTGGACATTAAACCACCAACACGTTTACGTACTGTGCGTATTGAAGAAAATATTGCGGCCGTATCAGCTAGTGTGACAGAAGACCGCGAAATGTCGATTCGGCGCCGTTCCCAGCAGTTAGGCCTTTGTTACAGCACTACGTGGAAAATTTTGCGGAAGGATTTGGGCGTAAAGCCTTTTAAGATACAGCTGGTGCAAGAACTAAAGCCAGCCGACCTACCACAACGCCGAATTTTTGGTGAATGGGCTCTTGGAAAGCTGGCTGAGGATCCGCTTTTTTATCGAAAAATTGTGTTCAGCGATGAGGCTCATTTTTGGTTGAATGGGTACGTAAATAAGCAAAATTGCCGCATTTGGAGTGAAGATCAGCCAAAAGCATTGCAACAGCTACCAATGCATCCCGAAAAAGCCACTGTTTGGTGCGGTTTATGGGCCGGCGGCATTATTGGGCCATATTTCTTCAAAGATGATGCGAATCGCAGCGTTACTGTCAATGGTGAACGCTACCGAGCGATGATAACAAACTTTTTTTTGCCCGAAATGGAAGTTCTTGACTTGCATGATATGTGGTTTCAACAAGACGGTGCCACATGCCACGCAGCACGCGAAACAATGGCGCAATTGCGAGGCGAGTTTGGTGAACAGTTAATTTCACGTTTCGGGCCGGTCAATTGGCCGCCTAGATCGTGCGATTTGACACCATTAGATTATTTTTTGTGGGGGTATGCCAAGGCTAATGTGTATAGGGACAAGCCCGCTTCGATTGACGCACTGGAAGCCAACATCCATGCATTCATTCGTGAGATACCGGCCGATATGTGTGAAAGAGTATGCCAAAATTGGACTCAGCGGATGGGCTACCTGAGACGCAGCCGCGGTCAACATTTGCATGAAATTATCTTTAAACATTAAATTGCAAGGTTCAAACTATCGATTCAAATAAATATTTCATTCATTTTTTCGAATTTTTTGTGTTTTTTTTTTAAAAAAAGTTCTAAACCTCTTAAAAAATCACCCGATATAATGTTACTGCGCCTCGTTTGTTCAAAAAAAATTATTTTCATTATAAATTTCATAGAATGAAATAAAATGTTTTTTTTCTTGGGGTATATAGGAATATGGATAAGGTATAATTTTTTTTGTCCGATGGAGCGCTCAGTCACAACTACAGGTCCATTGTACTACCATTCAGACACCTAACATTAATGTACTTAGTTTTCCCGTCTTTCGAAGAAAAACGAGAAGAAGCTTCAGTGATGAAGATCTTAGATGTTCGGCATCCACCACGTCACCCCCGAAGATCCGCCACCTGATGCGAGCATAGGCCGGACAACTGCAGAGAAAGTGTTCTGCTGTGTCATCCTCCTCACCGCAAGTAGGACAGGTAGTGATGTCACATAAGCCCTACACATTTAAGTGTTTAGCAAAAGCTCGGTGGCCCGAAAGAACGCCTACAAGTAGCCTACAATCGATTCTCCTCAGAGATAGAAGAAAAGATGCTGACCTTTTGCAAATGTCCGGAGTAGTTTGGTCTGTCTACATCCACCGCGCCACCGAATCGTATGTACACGAGAAACCCAAGAATCGATAGAAGACATGACTAAAGATGCAGGCAGACCCAACACAGGTTCGGGTCCTGAGAAAATTTCTTCGGAACCTTGCCTAGCAAGCTCATCCGAGATCTCATTTCACTGGTTGCCCATGTGACCTGGTACCCAGACAAAATTCACTGTGTTCAGTCTTCCGACCAAATTCAGAGAAAGCTTGAGTTCCGGCACTAACTTGGACGAGGTAAGAGGGTTTAGAAGCGCTTTTAATGCAGATTGGCTATCACTGCAGATGCAAATGCCTCTAGCCATCCACCTGTTGTTCACAATATAGCGCATAACCAGTAGGATGGCAAAAATCTCCGCTTGAAAAACAGATACATGTTTACCCAAGGGGTAGTAAAGTCGTATATGATCGCGTTCTACAAAGACTCCAGCACCAGACCCCATCCGTGAAAATACGATGGCATTCAATCCATGGTCCAGAGTCTGACCGAAGCCATTCCGTTACCTGTGGAAAGTTGACGTGGTAGTTTTTCCCAGAAGGATTTCTAGTGTCATTGCGTATGCATGGTACCACAAAAACCACCTCTTTTTAAGCGAAAGATGGTTCTTAGTGTACACCCCATGATATGCAAATCAAGGGGGAAAAGATTCATCAAAGCATCTAGAGCAGTGCCCGGGGTGCTAGGGAAGGCCCCTGTGCAGCCGATACATGCCGTTCTTTGGAGTTTGGCACAAGAAGCAGTTAACGTTTACGCAAAAGCCTGTTCCACTAAACAACTGATGCGTATGAGAGTAGCGGTCTAATCATGGCCGTATAGATCCAAAGGACCCGTTTTGGAGACAAGCCCAATGTCTTACTGAAAGCGCCTTTACACTGCCAGAAAGTCGACAGCGCTTTATCGGTTTTCGATTCGACATGTTTGGACCATAGAAGTTTTTATACCCTATCCTAAGGGTATATTAATTTTGACACATATTTTGTAACACCCCTTAATATTCGTCGTAGATCCATAAAAGTATATATATTTATGATCAGGACCAAATCCGAAGACTATCTAGCAATGTCCGTCCGTCCGTCCATCTGGTCGTCCGTCCGTACGCAATTTTTAGGCCTTTAAAATTAAGCTAGGAAGCTGAAATTTGGACCACATATTTCCTAGGGCTCCGAAATGGTTAAGTGTAAACCTTTTTTGAATACGCCCCCTGCCACGCCCACAATTAAAATCATTTTAAAGCTAAAGTTAGAGAGATAGAGTGTTACAACCTTCACAAGATATGTAGGCACTGCCCTGCTTTATAAGTTTGTCATAAAATGCTGTTTTCTTCGAAAATTTTCATAGAAAGCGAAAAATAATGTTCAACAAGATATTTACTAAATATCTTTTCCAACATATCGCCCATACACAGTTTTTGGCCACGCCCACTTTTTGGGGTCGCTTTTTCGAAAAAAACTTTTTTTTTTAATTAATAGAAAGAAATAAAATGCTAGCCATCATCTTCTTAATGCATTTTTCTTTGAGCCATATAGGGATATGGATAGGGTATCATACTGTTCGCCCCAAGCGAACTGTAGCCTTTCCTTATGTTTTTTCAAGGATTACACCCAGATATTTGACTTCATCGGATATAGGGATGGTTGAGCACAAGATGGGACAGACGAGGGTTGACTCTACTTCTCGTAAAGAGAACAACCGTGGTTTTAAGAGGATTCACTGAAAGCACTGATCGAGATACCCTTGAACGTTTAATAAAAGGGTCAATGGATTGCAATAAGCGGCTACCCCCAGAATCCGTAGAGCCGACCTCCGAAGAGGGTGGATTTTCCAGTAAAGCTCTACTGCCACCTGGGGTAGTTAATCTTTCCGTTTTGTTCATTGCATTTTTTTGTGTTCACTCTACGCTCGGTATACGGAGGTTGGGTTTAATTCGCCTCTCGCCCTCGCGAAGAGGGTAAAGGGCTATAGGATGTGATGGAACTAACGTCAACGTTGGCAAATGTGGTGGTGTAATAAGGCTTTTAGAAAAAACATTGAATAGACCTTTACAGTGGCTAAATTGCTGGCTTCATATGAATGAAGTGCCGTTTCGGCACCTATTTCCTTTTCTTGCTGGTTCTACTTCTGGTCCAAAAACATTTCCTGGTGAAAGCGGAAAAGCGTTGGAGAATTGTGAAAAGAAAACTGTTGCAAGATTTCGAAGTATTCCAGGTCAAATACCACTGATAGATACGAAAGATCTCAGCTCTGACCAAGTGTATTTATACAAAATAGGCCTTAGCTAACAAATCGCCTGGGAAAATGTCTCATGTCAGATGGCCACGCGTGCTAACCGCACTCTTCGTCTTTACATTGCTTCATCAGCTCCTTAAGATAAACTTGTTTGTTTGGCATATTATATTGTTTACGTTCCAACATGGTTCAACATAAAAAGCCACCCAAGCTGCAAAGACGGAGGAAGACATTTATGGCAATTAATATCGAGGTGTCGTTATTTAACAACAGAACTAAGGCTGTTATTGACCCGATTTTACAACGCAACAGTTGCTTCGCCCATCCTGAATATCTTCTGTTAGCAATGTTAACAGACTCCGATAAACATATAAGAGAATTGCCTCTACGTCGTATTCTGAAAGCACGAGGCGAAAATGCACAAAAGTTGAGGCTATTCGAGGTTCCAGTCGTAAACATGGATGCAAAAGTTTATTAAAAACTTATTAGCTTTAATGGTCAAGCTAGTGTTACAGAACCACAAATCCTGAGGCAAATCTCTAACGAAGAACTTAAATCTCTCATTGCTCGAGGAGAGGACAACAAAATAAATTTTCTGCGTTTACCTTCCCATACTCAAGCAGTTGAGAGGTCAGTCAAAACTGTCACTGAAGCCTCAGGAAGTCTGTGTACAAAATCAGCGCGAAAGCAAAAATTGAGTCTCGTAAACTTACGTAGATTTAACAGTAAAAAGGATTTTCGTGTAAAATAAAAAACATATTTCAGAACAACAAAAAACTGTTTAATATGCATTTAAGTTTATATAAAGTTCGATAAATTAAATGTTTCCATGAGTAAAAAATAAATATGTAGTTACAAAAGTTTTCAGAAGTAAGAATTTAATTATTTTTTTAGATTTCAAGACCAATCCGGAGGCAGAAGGTAAGTTCCGAATTTTATAAAACTTTCGGAATTTATTTCTATAAGCATATTGCGCATTTTAATTGATATTATAAGTCATAATAAAAATATTTTTTTTCCTCCATACTGGAGTGACCCAACCTAATGTATACACTTTAGAGTAGTGATAGTTAGGAATAATAAACTAGAATAATCGTAGATTATTATAATATTTAAAAGAAATATGTAACTTGATATATTTTTTGTAGAAATTAACAGTGAATAATTTGTTACTGGTAAGTAAGAGATCGCGACCTTATTAATTAAAACAGTATAGTTAAAAATACTGCATATTTTAATTTCGTTAAATTCTCTACAGTGAATTAAAAAGACGTGCATTCTAAAACCGTTTTAAATAAGCAACCAGATTTAAATTCCGCTTTTTCGTTGGATGTATGTAAGAATTACGTATGCTCTTAGGGACTTAGCAACTTTTGATAATAACCCGCGTTTATTATTTGATTTCATAAGCAATGTTGAGGAAATTTGATGCCACAAATTAGTGGTACTACTTATAGAAGTGCTATTTTGCATGCAATTCGAAATAAAATTATTGGCCCGGCAAATGAACTACTGAATATGTATGGTACGCGCATAGATTGGAATGAAATTAAAAACAATTTAGTGTTTCATTATGCCAACAAAGGAAATGAAACTATCATCATTCGTGACTTTCACATACTTAGACAAAATCAGGACACGGTAAAAACATTTTATGCTGAAGTAGTTCAAATATTTTCCACAATTATGAATCATATTAGATTGCATGAAATAATGGAAAACGTTATTGGAGGAGCAGAAAGAACACTCTATCAAGAGACATGTCTCAATTTTTTTCTATCTGGATTGAACCATCAGGACAATGAGACTACCAGACGTAACACTATCAGAAGCCCTAAAATTCTGTTTTGAAGAACAAAATCGTTTTTATTTTCATAGTCCACAACAGTTTCAAACGATCTCGTCAAAGTGTTCCACAACATTTTCAGAGATTTCCACAAAATAGACATAACCAGTAACGAAACCGCTGCTACTTCGGTTTAGCAAAACAAATGGGTTCAAAACTTCTGACTCGAAGGACAAAGTGTATGCTCTACAGAACCCCTATCCTGCCAGTTCTGCGAATGGACAACAACGCTTCAGCCAAGAGGATCTTCGAATCCC
Organism: Ferdinandea cuprea; assembly: GCA_963576555.1. Classification (NCBI taxonomy): domain Eukaryota; kingdom Metazoa; phylum Arthropoda; class Insecta; order Diptera; family Syrphidae; genus Ferdinandea; species Ferdinandea cuprea. The sequence continues at coordinate 95,242,222 of OY754958.1, read as the reverse complement.
AGCCCCCAGGTTCGAGACGACAATGATGACCGAACCTCCGTTTTAAAGACTAAGCCATCGCGGATGCTAGAGCGCTTGGTCTGAAAAACTGGAAGCAGCGTGCCCAGGATCGCAGAGGATGGAAGTAAATATCAATTTGTATTATCTGACCGGGATATTCAGGAATAGGGGTAGGTTGTAGTTCAGGTTTATTTGGGTGTCTGTCGTATTCATGTTCCTTACAGATTTTGCACTGTTTCGTTACTTTCTCTATTTGGGATCTCATTGGGATCAAAAACTCTGAATAATTTGATTTTTGTTCTCGCGGGAATTTCAATGTGCTCGGTTATGTTCTTGTATGATCTCTTCATCTTGTCGATTCTGATCTATTAGGTCAGTGACTATTTATCGAGCAAACCGTTGTTTATATTGCCTAAAATGTGTTGGATAAATTTCCTGTACCTGTTGGATAAATTTCCTGTACCATGTTCTTCGGTTTTGAGACGATTTGTATCTGAAGGATTTAAATATTGTCTAAAGATGCCTATCAACTTCTCTCGGGAGTATTCTGGTTCTACAATAGTATGTCTGTGATATGTGTGCAAGTACGGCCGTGTGCATAGTCCGATGCATCAGTAGTCAGATGAAAATCTTTTCTAAAGTCAGGAAAGGTAAGGATTACGTCATCAGAAACAAGAGAATTTTTGATTTTACCAAATGCTTCCATTGCTGCATCTGTCAAATAGCTTTCTTACTTGAGGCCGTTTTGGACACACGTTCATCCTGCCCTCTTAAAAGGGCTGTAAGAGGTTTTGCCAGCTTCGCGTAGTCTTTTATAAATCTGCGGTAAAAACCCGACAGACCTAAGAATGATCGTAGATCTTTCAAAGTTCATGGATATGGGAAATTGGTGATGGCTTCCACTTTAGCCGGATTAGCCTTTATACCATCTGAAGATAAAATAAATCCCAGGAACTCAACTTCTGGCTTTAGAAATTCGCATTTATCCAACTGCACTCTGAGGTTGGCGTGTTGAAGAGTTTCGAAAATAGTTTTAAAATTTTGTGAACACAATTATGTCGTCGATATATATATAACAAATCTTCCCGATGTGTTCTCGTAAGATATCGTCAAGGGCTCTCTGACAAATTGATGGTGCATTCTTCAGCCCGAAAGTAAGTCTTAAGAATTCATACTTCCCATTATTGACAGAGAATGTGGTTTTCTCAACATCGTCCTCGTGTAGAGGTATTTGGTGAAACCCGCTTTTTAAGTCGATTACCGAAAAATTATCTATTCTTTCCTAACTGCGCTAATACCTCATTAGTTTCAGGAATCGGGTAACGTCTGGTATTGTTATAGAATTGTGCTTCCTATGATCAATTACCATACGGTACTTCGTTTCACCGGAGCATTCGTTTTCTTTGGTACAATCCATACTGGGGAATTGTTCAGCGACCTTGAAGGACGAATGATTCCATCATTAAGCAACTCACTGATTTGTTTATCTATTTCTTCTTTAAGCGCCATAGGATATGGATAGTGCTTCGAATAAACGGGATCTTCGGTTGTGGTCCGAATTCTGCCTTTAACTTGGGTGGTGAAAGTAAGTTTTCATTTGGTTCGCCGAAAAGCTTGGCGTAGTTTATAGTCAAACGATTTAGTTGGTCTCGTTGTTCTTGTGTTAAATGCTGGGTTCTGACATTTACGTTGTGAATCGATTCGGAAATTTGTTGTTTCACAATAATTTGAACTTATTGTTTATGATCATTTTGTTTCGCATAGATGATGGCAGACAGCTCTTTAAGACTGTCATTGCTAAGAATGGCATGAAATGATCGGAGTGAAGGTAAAATGAAAAAAAATAATATTAGTGTCTGACTCAAAAAGATTTATTATAGTTTGATGGGTGATTTCTATATTGCCACAAACTGAGTTTGCATGGAATTTATTCTGATTTGGGATAGGATTTCGTACTAAATATGGTTGGATGTAATTTTTATTTGATCCGGTCTCTATTAAAAATTTAAGTATTTTGTCGTCTTTCGTCCTACACACAAAATAAGGTAGTGACGAGTTCGTCAATCTAAAAAATGTACGTCAACAAAGTCGGTCAATGCCTCAATGCTAAGATCTTGATTGTCTTCAGTCTGATTAGTCATTGCTAAAATCATTTCGTTATAGTTGTTCACTTCCTGATGTTCTATAGACGTATTGTTATTCTGTTGATCCACTGCAGAAGATTCCAAATGGAAATTTCTTTGAAGTTTATTGGGATTGGGATATTGTTGTGAAGGGGCCATAGGTCGTTAAGCAGCCGGTGGCCAATTTTTGATCACTGCTCGGTTCATGTAATTGACATTGTTAGTGTGGATGGTGCTTGCATCCATAGGTTCGGGCCTTCGAAACGACTGTTAAGTGATGCAATGCATCAGGTGGTAGGTGCATACTTGAGATTTTGTTAAGTATTAAGGAAAGGTGGTTGTACACCGACTGATAGGAGCTCTCTAAACTATTGGTTACCTGGCCAAAGGTTGTCATAGTGAAGAATTAAACACTTCGAAATACACTCCCAATTCAATGGTGTGTTATATGATTCCAAAATTGCATCCGCATTTCCTACAATTTTGTTACGTATAATATTCAGAATGCCAAAGTATTTTGGTGTTCCTTTAAATTGATTGTAAATATTTAGTATCCTGTCGACGCTTTTGCGCCAGGAACTAAATTCACCAGAATCTCCGGAGAACTCTCTCAAACACTTTGCGACATCTGGTACTTTATCCAGATTGTCAAGGTTTGCAGATTGTTAGGATAAGCTATTGATTGCACTGGATTCCTACATTCGTTAGTGCAGACGCGACTAACAATACCTGTAATTAACGCTTCTAGTTCTGGGGTCGCATTAATTGTCACATTTTGATTTGGATTTGGGGAGCCGGGGGCGGATTCGTAGGTTCTTGATTATCGATGTTTAGTAATCCAATGGACTTGGATTGCTCATCTCTGGATGACTCATGGCTGAACGTTTGGACATAAGGACTCAATTTAGATGTGTTAAGGAGTTATAAAAAGGATCAGGATGATTTTTCTATGTTCTACACAATCATGTGGAATTTTAGGTACTGCTTAAGGCTAACACTTTCTTATTTTTTCTTTAATAAAATCGTCAAGATAATATTATAATTTTTTTTAAGCTTCAATTTGAATACTTAAGGTTATCACTTTTTTTATAATAAAATCGTTACGTTAAAGTTAGCAAAAAATTTTCAATTCAAATAATTCTTAAAACTAGCTTACATTAAAAAAAAAACCAACGCTGGTGAAGAGGCTGCATTTTCCGTTGACTTGATGTTAAAGCGCGGCCAAATTTTCACACTTCCTCGTTGGCAGCAGGATCTGTAGATGCTGCTTTTGGTTCGGAACCAGGTCACCACACTTTTATTACACACAACCCGCGTGAGCTTTTATAAGGGTCGATTTACGGGCGGTTACGGAATGAAAAGCTAATCAGGTCGGGCGAGCTCTTTTATTTTGAGGCCGACTTAAACGTTATTTTTCACGATCACTTTTCACTATTTTTCTATTGACTTCCGTTACTGTGATTTAACCCGGTCCCTGCTCGGGCGCCAATTAAAACTCTTCAAAGCTCTTTCCTAAAAAAAATTATTTATATTTCTACCATCCGCTTCTGCGGTTACTTAAAAGCTAAACTAACAATAATTTCAATACCTTAGATCTAAACTAAAGTATGTCAGCATATTGCTGACGTCGGCTTTGTTCCACGATGCATCTTTTTCTTTTCCAGGTATTCGTATTCTAATTTCCTGATGACACGTCTACCGATGAATGTTGTCGTTGCGCACGTCGCTGGTCGGTGTTGGGTTGCGCGTGTGGCGCTACTCGTAACATGATTGACGTTAACTTATATCCGCTTGGCAACAGCGGCCAGCAAAATCATAAAAATAACAATTGGGCAGTCAGCTTATTGCTCTCCGCTAGTTACTTTGATCAAAATAACCTTAATTAGTATAATATAAAATAAATAAATATTAGGCGTAAACGGCCCATATTCATATAGGACCCAAATCCTAGCTTCTCTAACCACTGTTTGTGCGAAGATATATTTTTTGACACGAATGGAAGGGACCTGCAGTTTAATGCCGATTCCGAACGGCAAAAGCTTGGATTTTTGTCAGACGTTCGCAAGAGGTTCGCGAATAAAAACTTTTAGGTGGTGCAGGTCGGGATTTGAACCAGGGACCTCGCGCTTAGTGGTCCTACCCATTTAACCACTAAGCCACTGCTATGTATATTAGCAAATAAAATAAACTTAGATTCGAACAAACAAACAACAGACTATAACTTTAAATAAAAACGTAGCTCGCGTTAGCTGTTTTTCTCCTGTAAAGTAAACGCGACGAACTGGGCTAATGGTTTTAATTCGCGATTTTTTTTGGGCTGAGCTGATTGATTTTAGTTTTTAGCTGTTGGTAGAGCTGTTTGATTTTAAAAAGCTTAATTTTTTTCCGCCTTAGATATTTCTTTGAGTCTCGGATGTCTTTCGGCGCTGTAGGCCTTTTTTGGGTTTGATTTCTGCACAGATCCCGTTGGTGATCTACTTTACTTATTATAAAAGGGTCAATTAATTGCAATAAATAGCTCTGCCCAGAATCCGTGCAGCCTGCCTTTTACCTCTTTCGCTTTCATTCTCCACCGTAACAGATGAAGATATTCTGCTGACAAATAGGTGCTACTAGCAGTGCTGCCAAAACCACGTGCCACAGACATTTCGTAAAATTCAACACATACAACAACATTTTTGGAGACTAGCCGTTGTCTTAAAATTTCTTAAAATTCAACACATAAAATAACATTGGAGACCATGTCTATTAAGATTGCTGAGCTTCAAGTCCTTGACATGTGGTTCCGGTAGCAATTTTAGTGAAGCACCTATTACGAAGTGTCCAGCATCTACTTGATTGACTTGCTTTTATGTTAATGAAACTACTCCGAGATAACGAATTAGCAGGCCCTTCGCAGATTTAACTGATGCTTCCCAAATTTATACCGTCCTGCAAATATGCGGATTCGATAGCTGACTGTATTTGCCATAACTCACCCCCTTTTAGCACCAAGTGAAATTGCCGTGTTCTATAATTCGATATTGTCGATTTGTAAGAGATTTTAAATCGATCATGTACAGTCAATATCAAATGGTGCTAACAAACAGAAAGCGATTAGAAATGTGAGTGAATAATAAATACATACTTTATTTTCTGGTAAGTTTAATTTAAATTATATATATGTATAAATAGAAGCGGCCACTTAAATCATGCACAGGCGGAAATATTTCTGTATATAATTAAAAAGCACAAAGATCTCACCGAAGAATTTTTTGAAGGAGATGGATTTGCTTTGGAAGCACTTCCCAATCCCTATAGGGCGTCAAAAAGAATGTCTAATGTATAGCCTACATTCCCCAATTGCCAAGACCGACAATCGCCACATTAATATATTCTTTAACGACAGCTTAGTAAAGAATATTTTGTATGTCTACTACAATCATTGCGTTTAAGGAGAAGTTTCTGGTACATCCATTGTTACGTATAACAGTCACTACTACGACCTAGACGCAAATAAAAAATGGACGAAAACTGTAAAAAGAGTGAGAGAAAGGAAGCCGGCTTTGTTCTCATCCCTGCTCCGTGATGTTTGCCGGTTGAGAAGTGATAACGGGATACAACTGGTAGGGATAACTGATTGGTAGAAATCCAATGACCGTCGGCGCCACTCACGTTGCGGCCACACCACAAAAAAAAGGTACATAAGACCCTCGTACGATGTGCTGAACGGAATATTCGAATGGTAGGAAGGGGTCTGGTGGATTATTTCAAATCAGAAAGCCACCAGAGGCACACCGAGGGCACTAGATAAATAAAACAGTCCCATAGTATTTATTGTTACATTGGAATAAATTTTTTGATAGTACAAACAAAATTTAAAGTCCCAAGGTTTTGGGCAGTGAAAACAAATATAAAAAACATAAGGAAAGGCTACAGTCCGCTTGGGGCGAACAGTATGATACCCTATCCTTATCCCTATGTACCCGAAAGAAAAAAAGCATTAGGAAGATGATGGATCGAATTTTATTTTACTCTATGAAATTTAAAGAAAAAAATTTTTTTTTTAAAAAAAATGCCCCAAAAAGTGGGCGTGGCCAAAAACTTTGTATGGGCAATATATTGGAAAAAATATTGGCTAAATATATTGTTAAACATTTTTTTTCGATTTCTATGAAAATTTTCAAAGAAAACAGCATTTTAGTGAAAAACGCCCACAAAAAGTAGGCGTGGCAAAAAACTTTATATGACAAATTTATAAAGGTAGGCAGTACCTACATATCTTGTGAAGGTTTTACAACTTTATCTCTCTAACTTAAGCCTTAAAACGGTTTTTTCTAAATTGTGGGCGTGGCAGTGGGCGGATTTAAAAACTTTTAACACTTTACCATTTCGGGACCCTAGGGAGTATATGCTCCAAATTTCAGCCTCCTAGCATAACTTTAAAGGCCTCAAAAGTTGATACGGACGGACGGACGGACGGACATTGCTAAATAGTCTTAGGATTTGGTCCTGATCATAAATATATATACTTTTATGGGTCTACGACGAATATTAAGGGGTGTTACAAACTATGTGTCAAAAAAAATTAATATACCCTTAGGATAGGGTATAAAAACGTATAAAGGTCTATAAAGGCAGTTTTATTTAAAAAAAATTTAAATAAGTGTATTTTTTTTTTGATATTGGGTAAGTGAAAATATAAAATTGATTTATTGTGCTAAATACCCCCTTTTTGGTGGGCGAAGATATTAAAAATTGGCGGTCACCGATTGTTAAATTTAGTCGTGGCCGCCCAAAATTAAATTACGCACCAAACATTTGCTGGATACTCCAACAAAAAAAAAATTATGGTTTGGATATATGTGTCCATTAAAATTCTTCAAACCCGACACATATATTCATATGTCCATTCGAACCACGCCTACCTTAGCAAAATAGCAGAATAAGCTAAAATCATTAAGGATGCAGTGAATTTTGCTGATAATAGGTTAATTTAATTTTGTTGTTGTTGTTGTTTTTTTCATTTCTTTTTGTTCGTTAGTTTATTATTAGTATATTTCTGTATATTTATTTTCTATCGGTTAAGCTTATTAGCTATATTTAGTTTGAATAGATAAGTAAGTTTATTTGTCACTTTCGTTTATTTGTTTTTGTATATTATAATTTAATTAGTTTTGTAAGTCTCACTTTCTTCAATTTCCAGTTTATCAGTCGTGAATTATTCCTTTCTTCATTTTTTTTGTTTGTATGAAGTACGTTCATATAAATATGTAATTTTTTTTGTAAAAGGTGAAGTTTTCCCGTCCCGTTTTTGTTACAAAATTTTTTTTTTTGGGAATACGATCCCATATATATACACACCTGTACAGAGCTCTATTCAGGTAGGGAAAGCTAGAGTAGAGTAAGATAATAGATAGCAAATAGTTACCAGGGCAGGCGGAAAGGATAAAACCTAACTTACCTGTTCGTGTTGTTTATATTCCTTTTTTTGTTATTTATTTATATATATATTTGTTATTTATTTATTTATTTAATTATTCTATATGTTATTAAATGTTTAAGTTATATGTTAATTTTTGAGCGTTCTGTTTTTGTTTTTGGCCAAGATAATTAGGGTCATGATTGGGTTGTAAGCGATTTTTTAGGGGGTGCGGTAGGGCAGGCTAAAGCCCTTTCGGTGATTGTGGTCTGATCAAGAGCAACAATGACATCAAGGAGAGATTCATGGGCACGCATTTCCAGGTTGGGAGGGTATGGCCACGCTGCACCAACACCAGCAGCACCCTCAAATGTGGTGGACGTCCGTCCGTTCTTGGTGAAAAATTAAGTTCTGTTTGCTTGGCATGATTGATGTTTTTGTTGTAGCCGAGGTTGAGTGAGGGGGCAAGAACCACCCTATTTCTGGCGAGCGTAAGCCGGCAAGTATTCCGCGTCCCTCGCACTCAACCACTCTCTATCCCTCTCTTTTCCCATTCACATCGTAGGTCCCGTCCTCATCCTCGTTTCTTGTCGTCTTCCCGATCTCTAGCTCCCACTACATCCCCAATATAGGCCTATTACAACAGGAGAAAAAAATGAGAACGAGAGTCGGAGACAAAACGGGGCCTTGGGAGACACCAGCATTTATTTGGTGAGTTCCAGACTTGAAACCGTCCAAAACAACTTGTCCTTAACGGTCCGAAAGGTAATTTCTTATCCATTTAAGAAGTGTATCATCGATCCCAAATGCTTGCATTTTCGACAAGAGAGCTTGATGCGAAACTCTGTCAAATTCCTTTGAAATATCAAGCGCAATGACCTTATACCACCACGGTGAATAGATTGGTTCTACTTTTCGGTAAGATATGTCATCAAAATCACCAGTGGATCTGTTGCGAAAACCGTACTGCCGGTCATTAAGAAGTTTTCGGGATTCAAGATATTTCATAAGCTAACGGTTTATCAGCATTTCCATGACCTTGAAAACAAGGGAAGTAAGTGCCTATTTTTGGGTCAAAGCACAATCTAGGAGCGTTCAGCTAGCGGCAAATTGAGCAGCAAGCAGATTGGCTTTGTCCGAAGAGCTGACAGCTGGGATGTCATTGCAAATGAGTGTCGGGACAGATGACTAGGCCGTATTATTTATATTCTTGACAAACAACCAAAAGTTTTTACTACCAGTGGGACTTTGTAGTATTTTTTGCCTCAACCTTTGGTCGTAGGAGAATTTGACATGATGTGGGCATTGCAGTCATTTTTTTTAGCCCTGATAGCTTCTTCACAGCTCAAGTCAAACCACACGTTTTCCGTGGTTTGATACTCTTTTTCCTGTTTGGGATAAAGCCTTTCATACCCAGGTGTATTATATTTATAATCATATCGGCAGCGGCGTCCACGTCGTTGGCGAGGAAGCACAACGACCAGTAAAAACTCCTAAGGAAACCGTTTAAAGCTACGGATATGGAATTTAGCAAATAGAATTAAATTCCGGATTATACTTATACTTATCCACCAAAACTAATTCATATGGGTCAAATTACTTTCTCCAACGTTTTTAGAACAGTGCTTCGGTCGAAAGCAACAATTCAAATATTTTTCAATTCTTATCTTAAGGCATCGAAGATTAAATAAGAAGCGGCTAACATATAATATAATATGAGTCCTAGCAAATATTTGCACAAGATTTGCAGCACCTGTTAGCGTACGCCTATATCCTTTTCTATGTCTTGAATGACCAACATTATTAAAACAGCCCTCATTATTGTTTCAGTCGCTAAAGCAATGTGAAGAATAAAAAAAATAGTTTGCAATAAGAACAAAGGCCGCATATATATCAACGACTGTCTCACTGCGTACACACGATCTCCTCTGTTGAAGGCAAAACAGCTGAAACAACAAAACAAATGCAAATATGTATGGATTAGGGATTCATCTGCACTCATTAGAAGGCGATAAAGTGATTAAAATAAGTAATTATGAGTATTTTTTTAAAAATGGTTTTGATATATCTTAAATTAAAGCTTTTTAATCATTAATAATAACAGCAATACAAATTCCTTATCAGATCTTCATAATAATATTACAAGTAGTACTAGTTTTTCCTCTTTTAATATTGATACCATGAATTGCTTTTGCATTGATCATCCTTACATGGAATCTTATTCAGGTTTATCTGTAATTCATCAAAATATTCGTAATTTAAGTAATAATTTCGATTTTTTTCTTGCTCATCACGCTTCCCAGATAATTTACCTGATTTCATATTCGTTTCTGAAAAATATTTATATATGAATTTGAAATTTCTAATTTTTATATTCCCACTTTTACATTCGCGGCAACTTGCAATGATTCATATTCAGCTGCTGGAGTGGCGGTCTTTTATAGGAGTGACATTGTGGATAATGTATCAAAACCCAATCTTAAAAGTTCTGATTTAATTTGTTTAAATTTTGAATTATCTGGCGTTTATTACAGATTTGTTGGGGTGTACATATTATATTTATACACTGTTAATACTTTTTTGGTGGAATTTTCAACATTTTTGAATTCACCTACCCTTGGAAAAAAAAGCTGCAAAAATCAAATTCTTTTAGGAGATTTAAACATTGATCTTTTGTCTTATTCATCTAATGCTGATAACTTCCTAGCGGTATTATCTTCCTACACCCCAATAAATCTTTGGTGAACAAACCTACCAGAGGACGTTCTTGCTTGGACCATATATTTATGAGATTGCATAGGAACAGCGTTTGAGTCTTGGGAGGAAGTTTACAATTCAAGTGATCCATCGATTACTTTTGATATTTTTCTACAGAAACTTCAATTTTACATTTCAAAGTGTATCCTATGTGCCAACAAAAATAATAAAAAGTTAAAACCATTAAAACAGTGAATGAATTTATCACTACTTAAAAAAAATGATTTAAAGAACAAACTTCGTGTTAGAGTAAGGAAACATCCTAACAACAGTAGGCTTAAACGATGTTATGATAAGCTTTGTAATGAACTAAAAACAGAAATTCCGCTTTACAGAGATAATTATATTAGTAAAAGCCTTGTTGGATAATTTAGGTAACTTTAAAAAGGAATGGGAAGTTGCTAGCCAGATCTTAAATAAAAATAAGCCAAAGGCTGATATTTTTATAAAAAATAGTAGTACATTAGTTAATGACCCTTCAGAAATAGCAAATTTATTTAATGTTTACTTTTTTAATATAACTCATAACATCAGATTTATAATATTATAATGTCTCTCAAAACTTCTAATTCATCATCGAAAGATATGAGCAAAATTTTGAAGAACATTTCGTACTATGTTTCTGATGTCTTGATGTATATTTTTAATCTTAGTAACCAAAAAGGAGTATTTGAAGAAGCACTTAAGCTGACAATTGTTATACCGTTGCACAAAATAAGCAAAACTACGAGTCTTAACAATTACCGCCCTATTTCGCTTTTACCAGTTTTTTCAAAAATTTTTGAAAAAGGTATGAAATCAAGAATGTTGTCCTCTCTGGACAAAAGTAATTTCTTTAGTAATTCCCAATTTGGATTTAGAAAAGGTAGATCAATAGAAGAAGCTGTTGTTGCGAACTTTATCATAGCTTAAACGAATCTTAGATTGCAGCTTCCGTATTTATTGATATAACTAAGGCGTTTGACATGGTGGACCATGTTTTGTTACTCCAAAAACTGTATGGGGGAGGTTTTCGAGGGTCTCCATGATTGGTTTGCGTCCTATCTAAGAGACGGAAAACAACAAGTTAAGGTTCGGGATAGTTTAGGTTCGGAAAAATGTATAAACATAGGCGTTCCTCAACGTTCCGTTTTGGGCCCGATCCTATTCCTAATTTTTGTGAATTCACTTTTCGTTCAATATTTCAAAGGCCAAATAACAACTTTTGCTGATGACACTTCTTTGTCTTACTCTGGAAAAAAAAGCTATTTGAACTTGTTTACTGCTGTCTATAATGATTCAAAAATTCTTCGCAAATGTTTTTTTTACATAAACTAATTATGAGTGAAAAAAAAGGAAATTCATGATTTTCAATATATTGGACTCTATATGTGAAGATATGGTATCCAGTTGTCACTCACCTAGCTGTCCTAAATATATTTTATATTATTGTTCTCATCAATTTGGAAAGTCCACTTATTATAGAAATAGAAAGTTAAAGTTTTCTTTGGGTTGCTTTAATATCGAACAGGTTGACAGCTGTTCGTACTTCGAAACAATACCTAAATAATGTTTTGAGACAGTCAGATCACCTCAGCCTTTATTGTAGTCAGCATATTTTAAAATTAGTTTATAATGGTTTATTTAAATCTAAACTACAATATGGGTTGGCTTGTTGGGGTGGTACTCACTATAATAAAATTGAACCTTTGCTTACTAAGCAAAAACATGCGATTCGGATCGTGTGTAAAGTTCACCGTAGAACTCATAGCTTTGAGTTATTCAAGAGTCATAAGGTTCTCACTCTTAAGCATTTATATTTTTATAAAGTTTTAAGAACATTTTCTGAAAATTCCGTTTTAGTTTACCTTTAAGTCTGAGATGAGAGATACGTGAATCAGTTTTACTAAGTAAATTAAAATCTTTTCGTTTTTTTTTCAAACATGAAGAAATAAATTCATTTCAACAATATTAATAATAATTATACTTTTTTTTCTGCAAATTTTTGTTTAAACTTTTAATTATGTTGTATTGCACTTAACAATATATCATCTATTATAAGTTTATTATCATTGTTTCTTTTTTCACATTGACCCCATCAATATTAACTTAAATATGATTTAAAATCGAATGGTCCATTTGCCTCTTGGCGTTTGACAATTGAATCCTAACTGTTTCATACAAATTTAAAGCTCTTTTGATATAGTTTTTATATAATAGTAATTAGAAGAATGTTAGGTTTAAATTTTTCTATGAAATAAAGTTTAAATAATACTATTAAAAAAAATATAAAAAAAAAAAGTTTTCCATAAAATAATTTTGCAATGTTTGCAATGATATCAGGTAATTTCAATTTAATTTTAATGCGTTTATGCTTTTTATTTATATGCTACCGAAGCCAAAACGCCCACAACTTAAATATGGACTGCTTTAGTGGAGAAACAGACAAAAAATGCTTAATAGGATTTAGTTGGAGTTTTTCCTCTGACTTCATGGTGTGTTTTTACTGGCCCAGAAAAATCAACACCTAAATGATAGAACGGACGAGATGGATTTACTCTTCCCTAAGCAAAATGCTTATTAAGTGTTGTGTAATCTTTGGGCTTAATCTGAAACTATTAACGAAATTGTCAATTACTTGTAGAGAGATTCTGCTGATGGTTAAAATCTAGTACCTTTGTCTAGATATTGCAACCAAAGTTCTTGCTACGCACCAGTTTGTACCCTAATCAGTTTTTCGACTAACTCCACCATAAGGACCGCCACGTGTTGCTCTTAGCGCGCAATAGTTGTTGCTTTAGGCGGACCAGTTCTCGATTTGGAATACAACATTTGAGCACGGATCTTGACGTCGTCATCAATCGATCTACGGTATTTATACACAAATCCCAAGTGCATTTAAACAAGCATCAGAAAATGCATGCAGCTAAATCGCCCTTGCTAACGGGACAAATGCACGGGTGTTCGCAATTCGTGCAGCGATGGAAACTGATCCATATAATTCTACCATTTGTTGAATTAGTCTTCTGAAAATTATAGCATCTTGGGTTTATCAACTTCAAAACTATAGTTGAAACAATCAAAAACTGGTTTCCACATTGATTACTTTTGCCTGATGAAAAGATAAAAGTTTTTACTTATGTTTTTCAGGAATTATTTTCCAAAATAAATGGATCGTAGCGCAGAGTTTTCTTAGCTCAAAAATTCTGCGTACACATTCTGCGTGAATGCGTATCTGTTCGGAAATCTGCAATGATGGAGAATTAATCTGGTAGAATTGTTGGACAAACCATTCAAATGTCGTCAATTGATATTTGAATTGGTGGATGTACTTCTTTCCGCGGCATCGAATACCACCTTAAGCTTTGTAGTTGAGCTTTCAGGTTTCAGGAGGTAAAGATGGGGAAGAATATAGTGCAATTCAGGTATCATGTTTTAAAATATTGTCATATGGCGGAATGACAAGTACTCCTCGATAAATTCTGTGTACAACTCCTTTAGCTGTTAACCTTTATCCAACCTTTTTTCTTGTGCAAGAAATCGTTTTCTTGCTATTTAGCATGAATCTCCTATAAGTGATCCTAGCTCATATTTGAAGGGCAATTTTAATATAAATTGTGCATTTTCGCTACAAATAGTGTTGTTTTTTACGCGCTCCTCGCATTCATGCTCTTCTTCGCTCATAGTGTAAAGGGGAATGTCATGTTCACTAGACACTTTAAATCCCTTGAGAATAAGCAACTCAAAAAGTGTGTCCGCTCCTAACAGCGTATCTAGTAGTCTTTGCAAATGCACGATCGACCAGTTTAATGCCAGATGGTACGTTCCAAAGAGGTAGGTCCACCTAATGGCTTGGTCACCGTGGCACTGGTTCATGGCAAACATACTGATATATCACTACTGTTAGTAATATTTTGAGATGGCTCACCAACATGAGGGTTCTGTGTAGCCACCTCTGTTGTATTTTGTTGCTGTCGACCTTAAAGCCAGGATTTGTAATCACCTGCAATACCTCCTTTGTCGTATCGTGCAACTTCCTAAGACTTGCCGCTGTTCACGTGGATAAACTCTGTCCCAATAATCTGCTTAGCTGAGCAGTTAGTAGCAGTCTTCTGTTTTCGTAGCGATCAACTAGCGCCTCCCAAGCTAGTGCGTAGTTACCACTAGTGCCCTGACAGTGCTGGATTTGCCTACGTACCTCTCCCATAACATTTGCTCACAAAAGTGCAGGTGGTATTTTTTTTTCTATAACCTGACACAGTGCGGGCATTAGGGAAATGAAGAATTAGAGAAAGGGAGAAACCGATGCACGTTGGTTTTAAATGTTTGTAAATTATAATGCAAAGGAAAAACAGAGCGTGGTAGAGCATTCCACATTCGTATTATACAGTTGAGAAAGGAATCTTAATATTTCGCAGTACGTCCGAAAACAGGCTTAAGGGTAAATTTATGTGCATTCCTAGCATGACGAGTATTGCGGTTGAATTGCTGTAGGGGTGGGATGCAACTAGCTATTTATTGGATGATCATTATTGAGTTGGTGTAATAGATCATAGAACTGTCGCCAATTTTAATATTCAGTATTTCATTCGGTCACGTAGTTTTCATATATTCAAGAAGATCCAATAATGTAATTTCCACATGTTATTGCATGTTGAAATAGATTACTATATCATCAGTAGTAAAGTGATATTCCATTCCCTTGTAAATTGCGGAAATCTCATCCCAATCTTTTTTGTTTTGTTCGTCTTTGCTGGCATTCGACCAGCACTTGTCCAATTATTTCAAAAAAATGTCAATCCGAAACTTTTCCCTGGTACCTTTGGCTGGTTTTCTGAACATTCCTTCGCTGTCACATGCTTCTGCATTGCGTTTGAAATCTTTGGAGCTGTCTTAGGTGTTCCGCCTCCCACACCAACATTTTTCGAGTCTTCCGAATTGTATATATTTAAACGAAGAATGTTATCGTTGCGTAGCTGCTCAGCGACCTTTCGTATATCTTCAAAATAATACTTATTGAGGAAAGGCAATTGTTTTCAAAATTGGGTTCAAATTTCCCACCAATTCCTCCAGCCGATTCTCAAGATATGGAAGCGTTTTCCTCTTTTTACTATCTTTTTTAAAATTGCGAGCCTTTCTGATTATTTGTTCGCCCATAATCTCCTGCTGCCTGGTGTTGTACGACAAAACACTTTTCACTATCTGACATAGTTTTGATTTTTAAATTATTTTAAGAAAACAAAAAATAAGAACATAGGGAAAGGCTACAGTCCGATTGGGGGAACAGTATGATACCCTATCCATATCCCTTTATGTCCAAAGAAAAAAACATTAAGAAATTTATGGATAGCATTTTATTTCATTCTATTAAATTTAAATTTTGCAATAGAAAGTTTTTTGCCACACCCACTTTTGCCACCAACGCAACGATGGGGGCGTTGTGTTTAGATTAAAAAAAATTGTTTAACACAATATTTAAAGAATATTCTCCTCAACATTAACATTTAACGTTTAACGCTTTTGGCCATGCCCACCTTTTATGATTTTGTTATGAAAAAAAAAATGAAATGTCATCTAATGTACTTTCTATGCTTTTTCACCGGGAGGGATATGGATAGGATATCATACCGTTCGTAGCGGACTGTAGCCTTTCAATATGTTTTTATATGTTTTTTTATAAAAGCATGTTGGTCTTTACTCTTGCATTTAAGATGATGCAATAGAGTGTAAAAACTATTTACATTTCCACGAGGTGTTTTTTAGAAACCCAGCTGAACTTCATCGTAGAATGGTTTCTTATTTTCAATTTCCTTTAGAAACGACTTTTTTAAAGCAAATACATTTTGATATTCTTTCCTCTAGAATTGAATTACTGGTAAACATTTGAGAGCATAAAAGGACCCTCGACAGCGGAACTGGATATTGGAAAATGTAAACCTAATATTATAAAAATGTTCGAAAGATTGTCTTGTAAAACTAAACTCGATAATGATAAGGAAATAACAGCCGAAATTGATTTATTTCAAAATTGATGGTACTTTTGAAATCTAATATGTTCGTTTCATATTCCACATTGTTCTTATTGCGATACGTCACTGGCTTTAATGCATATGCTTAGCAATTATTAGTGCAAATTTGAAAAAAATAATTTTTTTTAACAAACAGAAAATTAAAAGTTGGTTACTCACCCGTAAACGAGACCGTTTGTAATGTTCAAGTGTGTCTCTAAGCCAGTGTGTACGGGTTGAGTACCGGTGAGGTAAGGTCTGATCCTCGAAATGACACAGCAAGCAGCAGCTGGCACGCTTGCGGTTGCACGGCATTCACTCGTCGGTGAAGTGGTCCTTTGCTGCATGTTCGTTACCCTTACGCTACAGTTATGATCCTGCCAATAACAGAAGAAGAGAAGTCAAAGAAGCGGTAAACGTAAATAAAACTAGGGGATTGATATTGCTTATCAAAAGTGACAAAACGTCATTGAAGGATTTGTAGATAATGTGGTTCAAACTTTAAGAAAGAAAAGCGGTATATCAATGACCATAATCAGCTGTGGTGCCGTTGGTGTATAGACACCTGGAGAAACACTCCCCTCGCAACCGGCATACACAGCCCTGTTGCACTCCTCAGAAATTTTTTTGAGGACAGTCCCTAAATCTCGATCACATTCACTAAATGGTCACTAACACATCTCAACAAAAATTGGTTCGTGCACATGATTTTATTTTTATTTACTTCAGGAATTAAAATTTTTCAATGTACTTAAGTATTGCGGAGTCTTTTTTGCACGAGTTGGTATGGCGAGATTTTGTTCTCTTTATTGTGCCCACAAGTGTTAAAGAAATTTGATAGCTTTTTGGGTCACTAGAACACTCTTAACTTTGTACAAAAAGACTTGTCCGCAATGCTCTGTGAAAGGCAAATTTAATACGGATGCACCAATATTATAAAACGCTTATCTGATAAATTGAATGTATGGAACTATTTTTCTTTGTGTCCAACCAACGTGCTAAGCGTGTTCGAAAACTTTTTTGGCAGAATTTGGCTATCTTGGTTTTTTTTTCTCTGCTGTGTATTGGCTTTTAGCGTTAAAGTTTCGTTGTGTTAATTTTCGTGAATTACCTAAACTAACGAATGAAAATAGCTTTGTTTTAGTGCAAATAATGGCAAAGAAAATTCACTCACTGAATCTGCAAAAAAAAAGGAAACGTAAGCTTAGCCAATGATCCAGCCTGATTAAATTGCGGTCAAAAAAAGAGCGCACACATTTGGCACCACTATAAATACTTTTTCCTTGTCTATGGGTTCAAAAAGCATAGAAAGCGTGGAAAAATTTAATTAAAATTTTACCAGTATTTTTTTAGTGTGCAAAGTCACAGCTGATTCTAAGTGGTCGAAAGGTAGTCAGTCACAGCTGATTCTAAGTGGTCGAAAGGTAGTGTTCTTATAAGAATCGGGTTGGATGGTGCAGAATAATATTTTTGTTTGTCATTTTCTTTTATTTTGATGGCATTATCTTTATGAATACGTCACAAAATCATGGATTACTGAAATATCCGATGATTCTGTAAGACATGAAGAACGGATTCTTCTGCCTTACAAGTATGTGCAAGTTTTCTAAGTAATCGACCCATGACCCTGATTTCGCGATAGACAATGAGTCACTTTCGTAAATCTTTAGCATGATAAACGCCGATTTTTTTGCCATCCGAATTTTCCACTTCGAATAATGAATTTCCAACTGGTTGTACAATCCGCAACTTTATAAACTTTGCACATAGTTGAGCATTTGAGTTTTTCGAAGCATCACTTAGCACAAAGTTTCTACGGTACAATATGTCTCCATCAGAAAAACTTCTATATGTACTTCGCAAATTATAAGTGTTTTTGCTTCTTTCATAAGAAAGCTTAAGCTTTTCTTTAACTGCTTGCCTCATAATTTGGAGCCGCTACCGCATTGCTATTGGCTTTGCGCATTGACTTCAAAAGGACATATTTCGATAAAGCATCTAACAATAAATATGAAAGCCTTACTTCGCCTTGTCCGGGGATGCGGTCCGATGAAATCCACGTAAATTTGTTGAAATGGACGGTCAATTTCATGTTACGACCCCATTTGTACCCGCAAGGTTTTGTTTGACGATTTGCTCTCTTTACACTGTGCACAATTCGGAACGAACTCGCGAATTTCGTTTGTCATGTTAGGCCAACAGTAAAGTTTTTTAATTTTTTTCAAAGTCTTAAGCATTCCGCCATGGGCGCAATTGGGAGGATCACTAAACTTCGCAATTAAGAAATGAGATAGTTCTTTAGGTACCCATAACTTCCACTCAAATTCTGTTTTGAAATCATTACCAGTATCTGAAGACAAATTTATGTAGACTATACCTTCAACAACTTAAGCATTTGGAAAACTATCAATGTTTTCTGACAGAGTTTCTACCAATTCAAGGTAGGCTGATGCTTTGAATTCCGACGAATGGAGATCAACGTCAGCACAAACGATGGATTCGACCAAAGGTTCATCTTCGAAAGATCGAGAAAGTACATCAGGAACGATGTTCTGAGAGCCTTTCCGATGATGGATGTTAAAGCTAAAGGCTTGCAATTTAAGAGACTATCGTGCCAATCTGCTTAAGTCTTTAGGACTCATTAGCTGGCATGATCGGTTACTATTGTGAGCTTGAGACCTTCAACATATGGACGGAACCTTTTGATCGCCTGCACCACCGTATAACACTTTTGCTCGGTAACGCTGTAATTGCGTTTGCACGCATTTAGTTTTATCCCAAAAGAGTGCTATGGGCTTTTCGTTGTTCTCCTTGTCGTACTATAATAAACCACCACCTATTCCATAACTTGATGAATCGCACTGAATGGTGAATGGTTAACTAAAATTTGGGTTTGACAATAAAGATGCAGATACAAGTGCTAATTTTAGGGACTCGAAAGACGACAGGGCATCTGCATTCATCTCAAACCGATTTTTTTTCTTCAAGTGTCATATAGAGGATTAGCAATTGAAGCAAAGTTGCGAATGAACCGTATGAACCGAATGATCCGTCGGTACCAGCCACATTAACCTTTATCGCAGACACTTTATTTGGGTCTGGTTTGATGTGACCTTCACCTACGATGTAACTTAAATATCTCAACTCTCTGAAGCAGAAATATGATATTTCTACATTGATAGTTAAATTCGCTCTATGCCAACATTCCGCCAGACATTAGTGAGTTTACCTTTCGAGAATCCAAACAGAGTCGGTTCTTATCCGGTTTTCGGATTAGAAGGATTGGCGAACTCCAAGAACTCGTACTCTCCTCAATTACTCCCAAAGAAAGCATGCGATCCAATTCACTATAGATCATCTCTTGGATTGCCGGAGACACTCACGCTGTTTAACTGGCTCCGAATTACCAGTATCTATCAGATGTAATACTAGCTTGGAAAAAGACGGAAATTTGACTACAACTTTGTTCAGTAGCTTTTGGTCTGAATCAGAAAGCTCTCGATGTTGACTTCCCTTTTCGTTTATATCAATTTTTAAACTTTCAGATAACTCGCTTATGATATTTTGCGCTATGTTAAACTTTTGCCAAAAGTCTATACCCAAATACAGAGATTGAGAGAGCGACGGAATAGATCTAGTTTCCCGTGTTGATTGCTGAAGGTGACCTCTGCGTGTATGACTGTGGCCTACCATCTGTAGTCCTAATAAAGGATACGAAGTCTAAAATTGGTAGGCCTAAATCTTTTACTACCTCCAAACAATCTCTTCCTAGGCACGAGATACTAGCTCCACTATCCAATAAGCCAGTTATCTCTCTGTTTTGAATTCTTAGTTAAGAGTGCTGCTGGAAATAATTTGTTTAAAAAGTTTTCGTTTTTTATGCCGAAGACGGGTTTTGGAAAATGTATTACTTCTGTCCTCAGTTTTGAGCTCCTCAATTTTGAAAATTTTCGTTTGTAACGTATTGTACTGATGGAGTCTCTCTTCATAAGGTAAATTTCGGAATATGGTTTTGTTTTTTTACGATTTTCTGAATTTATGATGTTTCTTTTGACGAAACTATGGAAAGGTGGTAAAGAAAAATCTGGATATGTATTGGTAGATGCATCCAACATTTTTATTCCGGGTGGGTTTTCCACAGACACATTACATTTTACGCAACTCAAAACAGTTAGGCGATCTGATCCGCATCTGTAGCAAAACAATCCATCAATTGGGAACATAAGCTTGGGTAACATTGATATTGTTGTAAACATGTTCATTGCTAAGTGGAATAGGACGTGTTACGTTGATAACATTCATTTCTCTTAATTCTCAAAATATTGAAGACACAATTGGATGTGACGAACTAGTAACCGTGGTGTGGGTTGCAAGTGCCGCTGCGCTGGTTGTTGTTTGAACATTTGACAGCATCGATGATGTTTATTTGAGTTGTGAAGTAGACAATTGGGAGATATCGACATTCTTTGTGGGGAATGCTTTAACGGATGAAAATTTCTTTGCGATTAGTGGGTGTGTCTGAGTATTAATTGCTCTTTGCTTATTTAGCGTACCAGTATTATTTGGAGTATTTTTGCTCATTTTATTTTGATTATGCTATTTTTTATTTCGTTAAAAATTTAATTATTTCTTTTGTTTTGATTATGTTTTTCGTTAATACTTGAGAGAATTTGTATTTGTGTAAGTGAAATGATATGCTAATGATTATTCATGATAATTTAAAAAAAAGGTATTAAAAATGTCTAGACTGATTTATTTGGAATGTGTAAAAGTTCCAATACTCTGGACTGCTGAGCTATTTTTCTGTGACTCAAGTGATTGGAACTTAGTGCTTTAATAGCATAAGCTATCTGAGGACACATAAGGTCTTAAACTCTTAGACTTCTAGATGTTAGCTAATAAACGATGTGTTCCAAATAAATTAGTTTAAAGTACATTATTTATACCGAGTTATATGTATGCATCCAAGTAATTGTAAAAAAAAGGATTGATTGTATTTTTACAAGTCAGAATATCCTAGCTTCCGCAAGAAAGCAATATCAAGTCAAGTCAAGTCAAGATTAAAAACACAATATTTTGGAACAATCAAGTTCAGCTCATCATGTTTTTCGAGCCCCACATTGCGGGCGCCATTTGTAATGTTCAGGTGTGTCTCTAAGCCAGTGTGTACGGGTCAGAGTTGTAAAAGAATGCAATACTTTGGGTGTTGCAATCGCTGAAGTCGCAATCATTTGATAAATTACTTCGAATGCAATAAAAATACTTCCCTTTATTAGTTTGATTTCAGTTTTGAATTCCCAATCTATTTTGAAGTCATTTGTGAGAAAATCATTTAAAGCAGTCAAATGACTTGAAGTAAATAGAATGCAATAAATTGTGATTGCTTGCATTCTTTGAATTGTTCCTGAAATCTTTTACATTCATTGAATTCTATTAGCCTTTTGAATGCATTCGATTTTATTGAAATCTTTTGGCTGGTTGAAGTCTTTTAACTCCAATGAAGTCTTTTGATTGCCTGAAGTCTCTTTACCCCATTGAAGTCTTTAGACTAATTGAAGTATTTTTACTGTTGAAGTCTTTCGATTATTTAGAAATCATTTATCATAAGATTTCTATGCTATTACATTTGGACGGTTGCCTGTCTGCCTCTAAAACTATCCAGACGATTTAAAAAAAAAATGATTGCAGAATTTTAATAATGACGTCATCCTGGTCCGTATAGGTTACTCAATGGGGAGGGGTAAAGGGGGATATTGAGTGCTATCTATGGAACTACTCAGCCGATTTGAAAAATTGTTTCAGCATTTTTTTGGTAACATAATAAGGACATTTTTGCAGTATAACTTTAATGAAATAATCTGAGTACTGCTGTTTTTAAGACGTACCAACACATACCCCAAACACAAATTTAAACCCCCATCTACACAGCTTCCTAAAATTCAGCAATTCAAGATCATCAAAAAAACATGCAGTACACCCAACGATACAACGTAATCAACATCATATAATTCAATTCAGTGAGCAATCGGACTTACATAAAGTTTAATTTTATGTAAAAAAAGAAAAAAAAAAGTAAATATATATGTATACATACACGTGTATATTTTTTGTATACATACATATATAGAAGTTTAAATACCTAACCTTAAATCTAACTTAAATTAGGCTAACGAAAAATGTACATCTAGTTATGATTTCCTATTAAGCCACAGAAAAGATTTTATTATACCCTATCCTAAGGGTATATTAATTTTGACACATAGTTTGTAACACCCCTTAATATTCGTCGTAGACCCATAAAAGTATATATATTTATGATCAGGACCAAATCCTAAGACTATTTAGCAATGTCCGTCCGTCCGTCCGTATCAACTTTTGTGGCCTTTAAAGTTATGCTAGGAGGCTGAAATTTGGAGCATATACTCCCTAGGGTCCCGAAATGGTAAAGTGTTAAAAGTTTTAAAATCCGCCCACTGCCACGCCCACAATTTAGAAAAAACCGTTTTAAGGCTTAAGTTAGAGAGATAAAGTTGTAAAACCTTCACAAGATATGTAGGTACTGCCTACCTTTATAAATTTGTCATATAAAGTTGTTTGCCACGCCTACCTTTTGTGGGCGTTTTTCACTAAAATGCTGTTTTCTTTTAAAATTTTCATAGAAATCGAAAAAAATGTTTAACAATATATTTAGCCGATATTTTTTCCAATATATTGCCCATACAAAGTTTTTGGCCACGCCCACTTTTTGGGGGCGTTTTTTCAAAATAAATATTTTTTTTTCTTAAAATTTCATAGAATGAAATAATATGCTATCCATCATCTTCCTAATGCTTTTTTTCTTTGGGGTACATAGGGATAAGGATAGGGTATCATACTGTTCGCCCCAAGCGGACTGTAGCCTTTCCTTATGTTTTTTGATAACAATACACAGACAATACCAATCAATCCAGCAGGGCTCCATATTTGGAGTTATATTGTTTTTTTTTGTGGACGCAGGAACTTCAGTATTGCGGACGTTTTTGATAACTTTTTGGGTCACTAGAACACTTTTAACTTTGTACAAAAAGACTTGTCCGCAATGCGCTATGAAAGGCAAATTTAATACGGATGCACCAACATTATAAAAACGCTTACCTGTTAAATTGAATGTATGGAATAAATTAATTAATTTTTGTGTCCAACCAACGTGCTAAGCGTGTTCGGAAACTTTCTTGGCAGGATTTGGCTATTATGGTTTTATTTTTTTCTCTGCTTTGCATTGGCTTTTAGCGTTACAGTTTCGTTGAGTTAATTTTCGTGAATTAACTAAACTTACGAATGAAAGCATTCTTTTAGTGCAAATAATTTTCACATGTTCCTTCCATTTCAGTGTAGCATCTAAGTTCAGATACTTAGCTGTATTAGAATAAGGGACAACTCGGTTGTTAATAACCACAGGAACATTCGTTATTTTCTTATTGGTAAAATTGATATGGGTGGACTTTGACTCATTAAGTTTACACACATATCTCATTAACTGAACTTTGTAGCGGCAATATAAAGGGTGATCCATTTCGAGGTTTCCAACTTTTTTAAGGAAAAAAACACAGAAAATTCAAATTTAATGGAGAATGTTTATTATCATTTGAAAGAACATTCTTTGGCATTTATTTTTTGAAGATTATGTCTATCAAATGTTGGCCGATCACTCGTTCGAGCATTTCGACTGGTAACTGGCGAATGACACGCGTGATGTTTTTCTCCAAGGCCTGAATCGAAGCGGGTTTGTCGGCATAAGCTTTTGACTTTACATATCCCCACAGGAAAAAGTCTAACGGTGTCACCGAAATGTTCTCTCAATAAGTCCATTGATTGATGCGATGTGTGGGAAGTGGCGCCGTCTTGCTGAAACCAAATGTCGCCGAGATCACGAGCTTCAATTTCAGGCATCAAATAGTCGGTTATAATGGCACGATAACGGTCGCCATTGACGGTTACGTTCGCATCGGCATAATTTTTAAAGAAATATGGACCGATGATTCCACCGGCCCACAAACCACACCAAACCGTTGTTTTTTCTGGATGAAGTGGCAGTTCTTCAATCTCTTCAGGTTGCTCTTCGTCCCAAATGCAGCAATTTTGTTTGTTTACATACCCATTGAGCCAGAAATGGGCCTCATCGCTTAACAAAATTTGCCTCGAAAACGTCGGATCTTCTTGGAACTTTTCAAGAGCCCATAGAGCAAAGCGATGTCGCTTGGGAAGGTCGAGCGGCTTCAGTTGTTGCACAAGCTGTATTTTGTACGCTTTCAATTTAAGATCTTGACGTAAAATGCGCCAAGTCGTTCCATACGTCAGTCCGAGTTGCTGTGAACGGCGCCGAATCGACGCTCTACGGTCTTCGTGTGCACTCTCAGCTACGGCCGCTATATTTTCTTCACAGCGTGCTAGACGTGGTCTATTCGGTCGAATATTATCCAATAATGAATGCTGGGTCTCAAAATGGGTGATGGTGTTGCGAATAGTACGCCGATTATGTTCATCATAAGTTTAGCGAAGTGCACGAAACACATTCCCCCCAGAACATGGGTGATGGTGTTGCGAGTAGAACGCCGATTATGTTGACCATAAGTTTAGCGAAGTGCACGAAACACATTCCCCACAGAACGTGAATTTTCATAATAAAGTTGAACAATTTGTAAACGTTGTTCACGCGTAAGTCTTTCCATTATGAAATGCCAAACAATACTGAACAAAAATGACATGTCAGCATGACACGACTCACACGTGATTTGTCAAAAAAGGCTATTGAAAAAAGTATCTCTGCTTGGATCACCCGTTATATACATACAAATATTATAATTTGCACAATACCTAATAGTTATATGTACATGTAAATAACAATAACAACATTTTTCTTTAAAGACATATTTTACTACATAATAAAATTCACACTCGGTGTAAACATGTAAATTGAATTACGTAATATAATTCACACCATCTTACAACATGTAAAAAACATTAATACAACATGTAATGAGGGAATAAAACATCGAATCGAACACGTGTACCGGAGGTGTTATTTTTTTATTATTTTTTTTGGAATTCTCTGGTTCTTTTCCTTAATTTTGCTAAATTTGACGCTTCGACCAAGACTTGGCCTTACGTTCCTCTGCACGCTTCAACGTGATAACAACCCATTTTTTTTTATAAAAAGGGCGACCCTTCTTACAACTTTATATTTTTTTTCATTGCGTTAGAAACGCATTTATCAGTGGATAGAAGAGCAGTGTCGTCTGCGAATGTGGCTGTCATCGTATTATTCGAATAAGGTATATCTCTCGTATACAATAAATACAGGTTTGGTCCCAGAACACTTCCCTATTGAACTCCTGCTTGTAACTCTTTGAGTTCAGAATACGCTGAACCATATCGAACTCTAAAGAATCTATTTGAAATATAAGATTTAAGTATCTCATAGTACTGTGTAAGCAAATCCCAATGAAGTTTATATTCTAAGCCTTCATGCCACCCCTTATCAAAAGCCTGAAAAACGTCTAAGAATAATGTAAAACAAATATGTGTTTCTTCTAATGATTTCTCTATGATATTAGATATACTATGTACTTGGTAAATTGTAGAATGTTCATTTCTAAGCCCGAACTGATGAGTGGGAATAAGCTGCCTTTGCTGTATAATTCTATCTATTCTTTTATAATAATGGTAAAAGTGAAATAGGTGAGGCGACTTCTGATAGAGCTTTACCTTGTTCAAGTATACTATAATTATATATATACTAATATTATATTATACTATAATTTTAGCTATCTTCCAGTAATGTGGAACATAGGCTGAATTCTTTTAGCGAAACGTAACTGATTAAATATTCATCTATTATATAAGAGAATCCGAGGAAATTGTTTGCCACACTTGGTGGAAAAGTTTTAAAAACATTTGTCAGATGTTCCGAAAAGAGTTTGACCTTTTCTTTTGGGTCGTTGATCCCTTTTCCATCAGATGTTCTCAACGGAGGATCTTGCGCTTGGGGTCTCTTTAAACATTAAGCAGCCTTTCAAATTGAGTAGGCTGTGACTTTGTCAGCAGTTAAGTTACAAAGGTAGTTATTAAGAGATCTATATTTAAAATCAAGTATCCTCTTTTTGAGTTTATTATTTAGTCTGTTAAATTCAGTTTTATCGCCGGGAAATCTTGACATATGCCATTTTCTCCGAGCTCTCCTCTTTTCTAATATTAAATCCCTAATATCCGTAGGGTATTTTACAGATGCTTGTTTATGTTGTTGATAAGTTGGTGTACTGTCATCAGCTGCCTGTTGTTTATCGGCAATGAATTGTTCCACTTCGATGTCAATATGCCTTGTTGTGACCAGTGGAGATCTAAGGTGAATGAATCTTCAAGTAAATTTCGAAATTTACACCAGTTCCATCTTTTACTAGTAAGTCTTTCGTTGTCAATTTGTTCCATTGACATGCCGTTAATCGTTAGGATTACGGGTGTATGATCCGACGACAAATCATCATTGCTCTCATCTTTTAGTTCTTTTGTATTGATTAATTTCGTTATGTAGAAGTCAATAAGGATGGCCAATAAGTGGGCGATCCCGTCGAAATAAAATTACTTTTGAAATTTCGCCCTGCTTTTTAAAGCTTCCTGCCCTTTGCCGATACTAATCTAAATCCCCAGTAGGTGTGTTTTGCATTGAAATCACCTCCAATTATAAAGTTATTGCCTAGAGCTTTAAAATGGTCATTAAGATCTTCCTCCGTAGTCGAATGTCTTGGTGGACAGTATATAGCAGCTATTTTAATTGCTTTCGTTTGCTTAAATTTACAATTACCGCACTACCTCTCAAGACACTGTCAGATGGATGGTAAGAATGGTAACAGAGGTACACTGGAATACTACTCATTGTTCATTGCTTGAGTGGGTTTTTAGAAATCAGGCAGATATCAATGTCTTCTTTGCATAGGAATACCTGAAATTCAGAGATGTGTTGGTGAAAACCGTTTGCATTCCAGGTTGGGATTTTCAGTTTGTTAGTCATCATTATTTTGTTTTTTACCTTTGGAAAGTTCTTTGCTCAGTAGATTTATTACTTTATCTTGACTATCCAATCTTTGAACAATAGTAGAAAGCATTTTCTTAACTGATGTTTCTTCTTCTTTACGTGCATTTTTTACAATTTCGGAGTTCGATTTTTTTTTACAACTGTCGTGTTTGTTTTGGGTTCAACTGGTATTATGTCTATTTTAGTGTGTTCAACATTTACCTGTTGCTTGTTTTTATTTTTGAGAGAGTTGTGTTGGTGTTTAACAGTACCATTCTTCTTCTTTTCTTCATATGCTTTTGTACCGGACAGCCTCTGTAATTAGCTGGGAGGTTTCCATGACAGTTGATGCATTTTACTTTCCCATTTGTATTTTGGTTTGTTGGATGTTTTCCTTCACATTTAACGTACGCAAAATCCCTTTTATAGTAGCTTTGTGTATGCCCGAAAGCTTGGCATCGTTTGGGAAATTGAGTTGGATCTTCTTCGAAATGGCTCAATCTTAACAACAATACTCATGTTAGATTTAGTCCCGTATATTTACTTATTTATTTATTTGAAAATCGTTTACAAAGTAAGACAAGAGTCTTATAAGTTTTTGAAAGCCTTTAAATTAATTAAGAATTTGAATTTAATTTATTTATTAAGCTATTTTCATCATTATTATATATTTATTAAAATGATATCGAAATTCAAAAAGAGAAAAATTAATAAATAGATGGAAATTACCAAATAGTTGAAAAGTAAACATTTAAAACTTCTTGTGCTTTGTACACTTCTCATTCAAAAGCCTTTGAAAAGTCTAAAAGCATTAGAAGTGTAATATGATCCTTGTCCATTGGTGTTCTTAGTTCGTCAGTAACAAAAAGTAGGGCTAAAACCAGACTGACAGATAGTTTACAGATTGTTAATCGATAGATATGTTTGTATCTGCTTCATAATGGTTTTTTCAAACACCTTTGATAGAAACGGGAGCATAGTAATGGATCGGAACTCCGTAGCAATACGGAACGGGAAAAATAGCCTTAGCCTTCTTTTAGCTTCCTTTAGCCTTCTTCCATTCTGAAGGAAACTCGGATGTAGTTAAGATATTATTGAATATATAAGCTATAAAGCGCAGTATATGAGGAAGCAATAACTTAACGAACTTAGGTTCCATTAGGTCGAGGCCAGTAACATTCGATTTGATAGATAAAACTGCCTCAACTATGTCTTCTTCTTGTATTCTTATAATGATCAGCGAAGAATTTACACCTGTTGATTCCTCTTCAATAGGGGAATCAAAAGCTGTGTGTAAAGAATTACCCTGCCAAGATCGCTAGATTCTTTAGTGGGTAGGGGTGGAGTGGTTAACGGGGCTCAGATTGAGTGCCTTGAATAGACTTAAAAAGTTTGCAGCTAGACGTTTATCCTAGAGATTACAGTTGAAATCACCACAGAGTAAGGTATATGGATAACAAAAAGAAATCGACTCCAAAGTCGTAACTTAAGGTAACGTGCTGATGTGATTATATGGTCTGTAGACTGATCCAACCAAGTTATTATTATTATTCGTCATCGGATTTACATACCAACCTACAACTAATCCCCTTTTGTTTTAACGGAGACATGGCTGCACCCACATATTTTTTTTGTTGTTGCCGAACAAACAGCGAGCGAGGTGGAGGAGTTTTAATAGCTGTCTCTTCTCGTTTTCATAGTAAGCCAATGACATTGGAACATTGTTCGGTTGATGTGGAGCAGATGTGTGTATGTATTGATATCGTTAATGATGTGCGTTATCATTTATTTATTTTTGTCTTCTACGTTCCACCAAACAGTGTTGCCAATGTGTATGAAAAACACATTCAAAACATAAGTAGTGTCGTTACTAATCTTACAGCCACTCAAATACCTTGTGTATTGGTTGACTTCAATGTTGGTAATGTATCTTGGAGGGATGTGGATGGTGATAAAAATTGAATACCTTTTAACGTCAAGCATGAGATTGAACAAATAGTTTTCGATGGTCTTCTTTGTTTGGATTTATTTCAAGTAAACCATTTTGCGAACTCTGTATTCCAATAGAATATTGGACTTAGTTTTTCTTAATAATGAAATTAATTTTACTATAAGTGAAGCTAGATCTTATAGATTCTAATAAAATCATCACCAAGACTTACTTTTGGAGATTAATTGTCTTACTTACTCCAGTGATTTAAATAATATTAATTCCGCGTTATTATATAACTTTTCGAAAACCAATTTCGTTGCTTTACAGGAATATTTGAGTTGTTTTGATTGGGATAAACTGCTGCAATCCCTCAATTTAAAATGTAACTATGATATTTTTTTGGATAAAATTAAATCAGGTTCTGAATTATTTGTACCAAAAGCGAGTCTTAACAAAAGGTTTCAAATTCCTTGGTCAAATAAAAAATTAGTTAATTTACGTAACGTAAAAAGGAAAGCTTATTCTCGTCATATATCAAATATAACTAATTCTAACCGTGGACCTTTTTTGAGATTCAGGAAAGAATTTGAGTTTTTCAATCGGTTTTTATACAGCAATATATCTTGTCGGTAGAGTCGTCGGTGAAGCGTAAAGGCAAATCGTATTGGAATTACATTAATTCGAAAAGAAATGCCATAGGCTTTCTCAATGTAATGGAATTCGAAGATGTAAGTTCAACAGATTTGAAAAGTACGTGTAATTTGTTCGCTAATTTCTTGGAGTCAGTGTAAAATAAGTCGCATGTGCAGTTAACAGGAAATCATAACATTATGATTCGTGAAGTTTTGGACATAGGTGTATTGCAATTCTCGGATGACGATTTAATAAACGCCTTAGAAAAACTAAATTTAAATAGCAACCCTGCTCCAGATGGGATTCCTGTGTTAATGTTAAAAATTTGTTTATCCTCCGTTTTTCATCCACTTAAAATTATTTTTAACCATTCACTTGTAACTGGTAATACTGGTAAAAAGTAGTAAACTATCGGCCTATATCAAAGCTTTCTGCAATACCAAAATTGTTTGAAAGTATTGTTAAGAATGAACTCTTTCTCGCGGTAAAAGAAATTATTTCAAATAGTCAGCATGGCCTTGTTCGTGGTAGATCTTATGCTACTAATTTAGCTTTGTTGACTAATTATATATTTAATAGTTACGATGAACGATTACAAGTTGATGTACGTTACACTGGCTTTACAAAAGCGTTTGACAGGTTGCATCACGCACTTCTTTTAGCTAAGCTAAAGTCTTTCGGTTTTCATTCCTCATTGCTAAAATGGTTTAGTAATCACCTGGCTAATAGAAGACAAATGGTTAAAGTCGGTGGTTTGACTTCTCGCGTTATATAAGTTACTTCGGGTGTTCCACAGGGCCCGATGTTCATGAAATATTTAAATTTTGTAAGGTTCGACTTTCGCCGATGATTTGAAATTATTTTCTCGGATAAAAACTGTATCTGATTGCATTCGTTTCCAATCAGATATTAATAGATTGTCGGAGTGGTGCAATCTTAATGCTTTGGAACTTAACATTTCTAAATTTAGTACTACAATTTTGCATGATTTTTTTATAAATGATCTTAGACTTCAGCGTTTTGATAAAGTGAAAGAAATTGGTGTTATATTATTATAAGTTTCTTTTTTCATTATGATTATGTCATTGCCAAGTCGAACTCATTGTTAGGCTTCCTTAAACGTAACAGTAAAGACTTTCGAGATATAAATAGCCTTAAAATTATTTATTACTCGTTATGCAGACCGTAGTTCACGAACTTAGATTCGAAAGAGTCCAAAAAAACTTCACGAGGTACGCGGTTCGTAAATTAAATATGTTTGATGAGCTTCCTAATTACGGCAGAGGGTTCAATTTAGTTGGTCTGCAAACCTTAAGTTTCAGACGCGATGCAACTTCCGTCATGTGTATTCGCGATATTCTTAATTATCATATTAATTCACCAGAATTGATATTTCTTTTAAATATATATGCTCCCCGAAGGTCACTGCGGGTTAGAAGCTTATTTTATACAAATAGACATGGAACCAATTATGGTAATAATGAGCCTATTACGTGGTGCATAAGCACATTTAACGAATTTTGCTTGTCGCGAGGAGATTTTAAAAAGTCCATTTATTCATTAACTTTAAATTAATTATATTTGTAATTAGGTGAAATAGTCTATAAGATGAAGATCGGTAAATGAAGCTTACTATTAAAAGCAAAAGTTTCGAGATTGAAAGCGAAAGATATTCGCTAGTGTGGGAGGTTTGCATTTGGCTGTTAAACACATACGATGAAAATGCATATTTAGATTTTCCTCTGGCAAACAAGATACTTCAAACAAGATAGCGTCCACTGCAATATCTTTTTGCTCTGATTCATCAATATGTTGTTGCTATGACAAAATCTTATAATGGAGTTCACGCACATCAGCTGAGTTTCCTTCGATGATATCAACTCTCCTCACATCGTCTGCAATCGCGGTGTTTGCAATGACCAACTTGCTGTCAAAAATTGAAAGTCCAACAAATTTGTTTTCAATGCATTTAACACGATTAGTAATTCCTGTGATTGTTCACTTTGTTAAACTTCTGAGACCAATCTTGCTCAGTTTGCTCTAGTATTTCGAGGAGTTCATGGGATATTTTGGAGACCCCATTCATGAAGCGATCAATGATCATGTCAGCATGTTTATTTAATAGCTCTTCAAGTGTAGCAAGCGTGAGATATGATTCACCATGTCCGCTGAATTTATTCGCTTTTAGGGCCGTTACTCCTGGAGTATTGATATGCGATGTTGGTGGTGTAGAAAGAGGTATTTGTGGCTGTGTTGTTTTAACTTAATTCTGTTTTGGAGCAGTTGTTGCTTGAGAATTGATGTTTGCTGGTGGTGGTGCTGGTAGAGGTGATTGCTGCTGTGTTTGTAAAGGAGAGATATACAAAAATTTATTCGATTGAATTTTATTAAGAAATTTTAATCACTAAATTCATAATTAATAGCTGGTAAATGTGGCGATATTTTTACATTTGTGGTTAGCTGTTAACTTAGTTGATTCAAATTCGCGCACTTAAGTAGCGAATACTGTATAAAGGAATGCCGAAAACAGACGATTTAAAGTATACCTCTTCAATATAATCTTGATTATGAAAGGAGAGCATAAACAGGGGTAATTTTCTATTTCTTGGATGGTTCCTAATCATTACCTGTTGTTTTTTATTTTTTTATTATGTTTTTGGCTTCCAACATTTTGATTTTTTTTTTAGTCAAGTCTTCAACGATATCATGTTTATCACCCGAGAAGTTTTTTAAAAGTTTTTAGCTCACAAAATTTGTCTACTCCAGAGATCAATATTGATGGTGGTAATGGCTGTCTTTTTAAGCTAATGGTTGTCCTTTCAAGCCTTTTATCATTCGCCTTAGTCTTAACTTTTGTGTTTTGTCGTAGTCAGACTATTAAAATTACGTGAAGATGTATCAGGACTTTCTTCAACCTTTCGTTTCTTCGTTGGTCTTTTGTTTTTTTTCAGATGTCTTTCCGTCTCTAGTGCAAGTTCTTCTTTATCTGTGAGGTATTCTTTTTTTCAACATGGTTGGTGAGGTTGGATAGTACGGTCCAATAAGCTAACTTTAATTTCTAGATTCTTTATACGCTTTTGCAAGCTTATGACAATTTCTTCCAGATTTTTCCTTGCTTCAAGTTTAGTTTGCCATTCATTTTAGTAGCTGATTGCTTGTGAATCTGTTCTATGTTCGCTTTGAACTACATTGGTTCCAATTCCAGATTTAACGTTTTGTAAATTCGGAAAGCTTACAATTATAGCGCTATCTTTGTCCGTAAGTTTTCTTGGCGCGACCAATTTTAATGGAGTTCTTGGCGTGAGTGAACTCCTTCTGGAGCTTTGTTTAAGAAGCAGTAAATGGTCCCCCCAGAATCCATGGAACCGACCTCCGAGAAGGGTGGATTTTCTAGTTTGCCGGTCTGCCACCTACCAGGAGGACCGGTCATTTGTTTTACTTTTTGATCGAACTCCTGGAACAAATAACTTTCCCCCTGTTCACTTAGCCCCTCACAACAGCATGTCTACGGAAACTCTAGCAATAAACTAGGACAGTGCTCTAAACAAAGTGAGTTAATTGTTAGTCTTTTGTCTACAAAAGTAGCCGAAAGCTTCTCTTAAATGATTTATGTTTAACCTCAGATTCGATTTTATATTTGCATTTCTCTTACAAAAAAAATTACGCAATAATGAAACACCCTTTAGTTATTAAGAGGAAAGCAAAGATTGCATCTGTATTTTCTCACCATGGAAATGTATATGCAAGGTCACAACAAAAATCGGAAGCTTTTCTCCTTGATTAGCTCCAATACCTTTCTTAGTATCTGAATGCTGACAGCATAAGCAGTTCGCATTCAAGTCGCAAATGACAACAACAACATGCTTCTGACATCATTCAAAACTCAACGGGGACTGACGCTTAAGGAATAAGATCTGCCACACACACATACACACACAAAACAGACATAACTAACCGCGCAAATGGGAGATATTGATCCCGTGTTTGCGTGACGAGAAAAAACAATTACCTGTTTGAAAAAAAGTCAAATAAAGAAATACCTAGACGTGACAGTGAAAAAGAAAACCCTCAATTAACTGTGTGGCCACAAAGAACAAACGAACGAAAATGTATACGTGGACGTGGCAGTAGAGGGAAAACAGTAACGGTCATCCCGCATCATCGGATGATGAAGCTAGTTCTTCGCCTGAAGCACGAGTTAACCTAGCAGCAGGATCCAACCGCGTATTCACGGCCATAACGATGGGTGGTGTCACGTTGTCCGCATTGTTGGATACCGGAAGCGACTTATGTCTGCTTAGATATGACAGTTTAGCCTTGATGCAGTTTGTAGAGCTGGACAAAATGAAAAGGTATCCGCGACGTATAGGCTTGGGAAAAGTAACGACACAAGGTAGTTTCTGGGTAGATCAAAGAGTGGATGGAGTCAAACTGAAACTAAGATTCCACGTGGTCAAAGGGAAAGACATGCAGTTTGCGGCGGTGATAGGCAACGACATCCTAGCTGTTTAGATTCTTGAGTTTAGAGGCAAGCGCGAGGTAGTCGAAGCAGTTGCAGAGCACACAGTTGGCTCTAAGTTGGGCGAACCCGTGAGTACACTGCTGGTTGCGGAAGAGTTGACCATGAATCATAAGTACTGCCCCATAGCGTCGTTACAGAGGACACAGTTGGTGCAAAGTTGGGCGAAAGGCGTGAGTATATTGCTGGTTGCGGAAGAGTTGACCGTGAATCAGAAGTACTGGACCATAGCGTCATTGCAGACCACACAGTTGGTGCTAAGTTGGGCAAAGCCGTGAGTACATTGCTGGTTGCGGAAGAGTTGACCGTGAAGCAGAAGTACTGGACCATACTGTCGTTGCAGAGCGCACAGTTGGTGCTAAATTGGGCAAAAGCCGCAAGTACACTGCTGATTGCGGCAGAGGGGGGAAGTACAGAAAAGAGAGTCGTTGAACACACAGTTCAGCTGAGTGAGGGCCATGACTACACAGCCGGTTGCAAAGAGGATCGTGAATCGGAAGTAGCCGAGTTGGCTGAAGAGTTTCGATCCATCTGTTGGACTGTGGAAGAAGGAGTGTTCGAGAGTGGAGAAATAGCCGACCTAAGCCACCTGAACGCAGAGGAAGGAAGAGTCTTGGAAAAGTTGATAACCAACTACACCCCGGCAAAGAACAACAATTCACCGGTCGAGATGAAATTGGTTTTGACCGATGAGATTCCTGTTTTCCAGAGACCCAGACGTATGCCGTATGCGGACCATCAAGTCAAGCGGTGGTTAGAGAAAAGGATCATACAACCAAATACATCTGAGTATGAGTCACCGATTGTGCTTGTGTCGAAGAAGGCTGGAACCAAGAGATTATGCTGCGACTACCAGAGACTAAACGAGAAGGTCGTGAGGGATAATTTCCCAATGGTGCAAATCTACGATGTCTTGGAGAGGTTACAAATAGCGAAGATGGTTACCACGTTGGACCTAGCCAACGGTTTCTTCCATGTTCCGGTAGCACAGAGCTCTCAGTTGTATACATCGTTCGTGACGCAAGAGGAACAGTACGAGTTCTTAGTCGCTCCATTTGGTATTTCGAATTCACCCGCAGTATTCAGCAGGTACATCTTCGCAGTTTTCCGAGAGTTGCTACAATCTGCTGTAATGGCGTTGTATATGGCCAACATTGTAATTCCGTCTAGAGACGAAAAGTAGGGGTTCGATAAGTTAGTAATGGTCCTGAAAGTAGTCGCCGAACACGGGCTAAAGATTAAGTGGAAGAAATGTTAATTCCTGAAAAGACAGGTAGAGCTTCTAGGATACGTCATTGAGGAGGGTGGTATTCTCCCATCAGTAGAGAAGTCGAGGGCGAAAAGGGATTTCCAGATACCACGAGGCAAGAAGGCACTTCAACGTTTCTAAGGCTTGGCCTGGTATTTTAGGATGTTCGTTATAGAGTTCGCTGCCGTTGCTAAA
Organism: Ferdinandea cuprea; assembly: GCA_963576555.1. Taxonomy (NCBI): domain Eukaryota; kingdom Metazoa; phylum Arthropoda; class Insecta; order Diptera; family Syrphidae; genus Ferdinandea; species Ferdinandea cuprea. The sequence continues at coordinate 95,206,378 of OY754958.1, read as the reverse complement.
CACTTATCTGATTTAGTATGTAAGAATGCTGAGTTCGAGTGGGGAACTAAACAAGAGGTCGCTTTCCAAAACCTTAAAGCCGCGCTGACCAAGGCACCAGTTCTGAAGCTGTTTAACCCCAAGGTAATAAGAGAGATCCACACAGTAAATATGGATATGGAGCAGTTTTACTTCAGACTTACTCAATCACCGGTTGAGAGATGCACAGCTGAAAGACCCCTGGATAATATTGGTGCGGACGACCCTGGAGAAAGAGAACTATGAAGATATCTTCTTAAAGGCAGGGATTCTGTTAAAGGACCCAGTCAATGAGTTGGTTTTCCGTTCCGTTAAGAAACCCCAAGATTTGGTAGAGAAGACGTTCTTTGTCCCAGAACTAACAGACTAACTAACAAAGTCAGCGAGGTTGTCAAGGGATGCGTGAAGTGCATCATCACGGAGTCTAAGGCGGGTAAAACATGAGGATACCTGAAACCCATTGACAATGAAGACAAGCCGATGGAGACGTACCATATCGAGCACATGGGCCCAATGGAGCAGACTCACAAGCAGTACAACCATATTCTGGTGGTAGTGGACGCGTTCTCGAAATTCGAATGGCTCCTTATAACGAAAAGTACTGGAACAGCAGAGGTATTGGATCAGTTGAAGAAGCAAGCTACGACGGTCGGTAACTTAAGACAAATCATATCGGACAGAGGCATGGCTTTTACGTCATCTGCGTTTGAAGCATACTGTCACAAAGAAATTATCCATCATTTATTGATCGCGACGGGAGTTCCGCGAGGAAACGGGCAAGTGGAGAGGATCCATAAAATCATAGTGCCGATGTGGGCCAAGAAATGCATCGGAAGCCCGAAAAATTGGTATCAGCATGTGGGACGGGTGCAGGAGTTAATCAACAATTCACGTCCAGAAGCATAAGGTTCAGCCCTTTCGAGGTATTAACCGGTTTGGAGATGAGTTTCCCTGACCGTCGTGAGCGGTTGGAGGACACAGCGGTCAACGAATTGTATGCAGAACGCGATTCGATACAGGATCGCAGTCCTTCAACGCGAGAACCAGAAATCGTTCGTTGCCATCAAACGCACTCAGTTCGGAATGCGGATGAAGCTGCGGCCGAATTATTTAGGGTCGTACAAAGTAATGAAATATTTGAATCGCAGGAGGTACGAGGTTTATAAGATTGACGACCATGAAGGTCCAATGAGAACGAACAGCATAGCCGAGAACATGAAAAGGTGGACTCCTTCATTCAGGTCGAATGAAATGTCAGGACAGCCGTATGTGGGATTGGAACGGGCAAACCTACGGTACGGTACAGACAAACGCTAACGAAATACTGTTTTAGCGCAATCACAATAAACCTAGTATTACTTAATTCATAAAATTCGAGTCAAAGCCTTTTATTTGATGAGAACCTGAACCCACATCCATATCTTTAACTGCAGTTAAACAAATATGCTCCTTAACATTATTTTTTTTTTATTTAATATAAATAATATAATATAAATAAAAAAAAAGTCTTAAAAAACTATATATGAATTCTTCGTTTTTTTAATGTGTCATACCCATCTTTGTATACACAAAAGTACTTTATAGTACAAATGACCTATTAAACATCTATAGATACTTTTAAAATTTTCAAATTAAAAGCCAGTATCCGTTAAAATATTAAGTTTTCATAGGATTAAACCTCGAAATTTGTTAAAAGGGTATAAGTCCTCAATATTTGAAAATTCATATATTATCGGGAAAATATCCTAATCATAAGATTTTTAACTAAAAACTTACGTAAGGGCGCCAAGAATTAATCCTCATGCTTTGAAATGAGATTTTGTTGTTATGCGTAAGTACAGACAGTTATGTTTTAATATACGGAAAATTTGGTCATTGTGACTTATGCCTTTTTAACAAATCAACATTCATTTGTCTCTATAACTTTTAACTTAATATTGATATTGCCTTTGTTATTTTTCTTTTTTTTTTAAAACTACTATCCATTTTTTACTCTTAATATTCCTCATTTATTATTTATTAATAGACAATAATTTGGTATTATTCTTTTTTTTCCTACTCTTTCCTTTTCCTTCTATTTATTTTTTCCGTGGTAGGTACCTCTATTTACTTAGTTTTCCATTTCTATGTTATGTTTCCATCTTAAGTTATTTTCTATTGCATATATAAATAAAGTTTTCATTTTAAGCGGTACAAGGGTTCAACCAACAAGCACAGTGTGCGGTACATTTGCTCTGAAAATAATAATCAAAATTAGTTTGTGAAAATAATTAAAACCGTCATAAAAAAACAACAACTTGGTCAGGTTTTACCTACCTGTTGTACCAGCGAAGGGTGCTGAGAGTAGAAAATAATTAGTGAAAGTGTCCTAGCGGGAAAAATATAAATAAACAATGATACCACAACACAAAATGGATAGATGATGTGAACGAGGTGCTGCCAGCCCTTGTTGACAAGATTAAGACGGGAGTACCACAGCATGGAAATGCTTTCCTAGCCTCCCAAACACGAAAAGCTAGGCATAGTCAACTAGCTCTACGTCGACCATCTCACAGACGTGGAATACGACGATACGGCTGAGGAGAGAATGAAGGACAACGAACTTCAATACAAAAGCTCAGAAGAGTCAGAAAATGGCATTGACACGGATCAAACATCAGGATCTGAGGCTGATGTTGAGCCAGAATCGGCAATTGATGACGACTCCTCCAGTGATGAGGATGTAACTCTGGTTGAGGAAGTGGAATTCCAGCTGGTGCTCTCCAGAAAAAGGAAGAAGCTGGAAACCCCACCACCTTCACCTATTCCTATACTCTGCTGATTGCACCGCTGCAGCGCCGTAAAATGAAACTACTTCAAGATCGGACCAGGACAGCATTACATTGCCAACAGCGGAAAACAATCTCATCAATTTGAAGATTGATGGAGTCATCAACCACTTCGAAGCTATATTGAACGCAGCTATAGACCAACAGAAGACAACCAGGACTAGCAGAAACAGATATGGACACCTACCACAGCACATCCAGGCAATATATGCCCACATGCAACGACTGAGGAAGAGACTGAAGGGATTCTCCATAGGTCATGGAACACCAACAACAGCGAGTACAGAAGTATACCATCCCTACTGGAGTGAACCCACGTGATGTTTCGCAGAGCAATAAATCATCACAGGGATAATAGTGTTAGGCAGAGCTTGGAAGAAATAAAGCCAGGACCAGACACTTTCAAGAAGATCAACTCAATGGTTGGGAAATCAAAGTCTATGCCTAAGAATATTAGAACCACCGCCATTTAAAAGGTCGAAGCATTTGCCACCTATTTCAAAGCGAACTTCACGGATTGACCACCATCTCATATGCCTGAGTTCCTGGAAACAGTGGAAGAACAGGTGCAAGAGGCAATTTCATCAAGAAGCATCATCGCAAATTTTAACAGTGAGAATCCATCTAATGATCCAACTAGTGATGAAATCTTCACAACCCAGAGGAAGTTGTTGACATCATCTACAGCGGAAATTCAAAGAAGTCATCCGGAACGGCCCAAATTTCTTACTTTTTGCTAAAACAGTTACCAAGCTTGGCCATCCTACTCTTGACGATCATCTTTAACAACTGCATTCACAAAAGCTATTTTCCGAAAACATGGAAAGTAGCAAAGATTGTTCCAGTGCCAAGGTAGACAGACAGAACAAACGTTAGTGGATACCATTCAATAGCGCTTCTATGTTGTCAAAGCAAAATTATGGAGTCATTGATGCTAAGCAAAATCAATCACCTGTGTGCGGTGAGAGGTAAACTTCCGTCTTACCAATTCGGACTTAGACCGAGATACTCCACCATTCATCTGACGAAGCTCCAAAACGACGTCACCGTGGGTTTAAACAAAGAGGAAATAACGGTTGCCTGCTTACTGGACATCGAGAAGGCCTTTGACAGTGTATGGATCAAGGAACTGATTTATAAGATAACGGAATTCGGATTTCCTAACTGTTAGGTAAGGTTAATCTTTGATTTCTTGACAAATAAATCGTTCTTGTTCAGATACATAGTTTAAATTCTTCGGTATGGAGAATTAAGGCAGGAGTACCTCAGGGATCCAGACTCGGACCGATCCTCTTCAATATATACACTCCAGACCAACCAGCCAATGAAGGACGAAGCAAGACACTGCTTTATGCGGATGACTCCGTCACATACGCTGCTTCTCTATCACTATAGTTTCACGAAATAGCTTCACAAAGAGTCGAGCCCCATATCTGGAAACTTTTGGACTACTACTTGAAGTTGTAGATCCTGCACAGGACTAAACCGGAACCTTGCAACATTGAAGTACTATCCCACAAGAAGACTATATGAAGAATCAAGAATTAGTCAACCAATCAACAATTTTATGATGGAACTATCCGGAAGACTCTCGCGAAATCTCGATGACCACCCAAACACAGAAGTCCAGGACCTAATTCAACTTGAGTTGGAACCAACATACAGATACCTGAATCCTCGTGCTATCACGGATTCGAGGTTTAAGAACATCATACACAACCATCTGACGCCGTTCTATGAGAAAACAGACAGTCACTACAGGGGGTTAAAGCCTCTTAATTTTTATTAAATCCTTTTTATCCCAACAGCAACAACTTTTATTAAATTAAATTAAGATTTTTATTATTCAATTATAAAATTAAGAGTAGTCATAAGTAATGTTTTGTAAAACATTTGTAAACCTAGCCATAACAAATCCGCCCGGCCCTTTTAGTTGAGCCGACATTACGTATTTTAGTAATAAGTTTAGATATAAGTTTGGTGTTGCAAGCAATAACTCAACCCCTGCTATGCTTAGGATTTTATCTAATGCTAGTGAAGGGTTCAAAATATGTTAGTTTAATGCGCGGAGTTTTAATCAATCAAAGTTATTTTGATAGATAGATAGTTTATGCGATACGCTGTTGAATGAATCAACTGTTATATACATATGTGGCTGAGTCATGGCTTCAAATAGATACTCCTGACAGTTGCTATAAAATAAATGGTTTTGATATATATCATAATGATCGGATTACTAATACTGTAGCTAATATAGTAATGAGGAAATCAGAAGAAGAGTGAATTGAGTACCTTATTTTGGAATTGTATGAAGGTGCCACAAAATGCATTGCTTTTACAATCCGAATAATAGATACTCCAATGAACCATTTTTTTCTGATATTGCGGGGCTGAATTGTAGTTATAGGCATATTATTTTATGTGAAGATTTTAATTATGATCTCTGATTATGAGGTCTGATCAACTTCTAAATTTAGAGTCTATGTCCGGCCTAAGTGTGTTTGACTATTTTCCTACCCGGTATGCGCCTAATTCTGCTCTGAGCTTACTTGATCTCTTAATTGTGTCTGATCATGCTAATGTTCTTCTTATTGATCAACTTTCCCTGGAATGTATCTCTGACCATGATTTAATTTTTGCAGTGTAATATTGAATTCTCTGTTGTTCCCAGCCTTTTGTACTTTCAATACAGAATTTTACAAATCAATAAATATTCCTGCACTGGCCATTGAAGCAAGTATGATAAGTTGGAATTATTGTATGTACTTATCGACAGCAAATAACAAGGTAGATTTTATTTAATCGCTTATGATTGACCTTTTTAAGAAATATGTTCCTCTGAAAACTGCTATTGTCCGTAATAAAAAATCCACACGGTTTACAAGTGAAGTTATTGAGGCAATTGAATCACGTAGGAAAAAGTATTTAATGTGAAAACGAGTCCGATGTGACAGTAATTGACAAAGGTATTGTCAGGCTCGCAATTTTGCACCATGGGTAAGGAGAAGAGCCAAGAAGTACTATTACTCCTCTAAACTTAATCCAAGCAGTTATGGAATAATTTGCGCAATTTTGGGGTAGGTAATTCAAAAAACTTCAATTGCACGATAGACTCTAAAATTCTCAATGACTGTTTCATTCCGGATAGTGGGACAAATCCTGGTAATTTTAGTCCTAACCCAGATCCCTTTAATCGTTATGAGTTTGACTTTGAAATAGTTACTTTAAAGTCAAATGCTAATTGGTTTGCCTCTGCGAATTTTTAAAATTAATAACTCCTTTTTTTTCACTTCCCTATCTTACACATGTCATTAATTATTGTATTACCTCATCATCTTTTCCCGACCAGTGGAAACTGGCAAGGATGGCTAAAAAGCCACGAGCATCGTTACCTGGTGATTTCAGCCCAACCAGCGTTTTGCCAAGTTTGTAAAAGGGGTTTGAAAAGGTATTGGTAGAACAGGTTGTCGGTCACCTTGAACGAAAGAGGCTATTGTATCCATTTCAGTCCGGCTTAGAGTAAAGCATAGCTGCTCCACAGCCATGGTTAAAATTATGGACGATATTAGGCTCAATTTCGACCAGGGCGATCTGACTTTGCTTTTAAAAAGCCTTTGGTAGATTTGACCGTCAAATTTTATGCTGTAAACTGCAAAATTATTTCAGCTTCAGCCAGAGAGCTACAAAGTTAATAAAAGATTACCTTAGCAATAGATTGGAAAAAGTAGTTATTGACGGTAATCACTCAGGTCTAAGCAAATTAAAATCGGCCGTACCGTAAGGATCAATCTTGGGGCCTGTACTTTTGCGTATGTATGTTAACGACTTACCGAAGGTGTGCAGGGACGTTTCTATTCATCTATATGCAGATAATGTACAATTTTATTTGTCGCGTCCACATGGTCTTATTGAAGATTTAGCTTGCAGAATTAATGAGGATCTCTCAGCAATTTTCAACTGGTCCGTTTCTAATAGGCTTACATAAAATGCATCCAAAACTCAATTAATGCTAATCTCTAACAGTTGCGTCGATACTGATACAATACCCCCGATTTTTCTTTCTGATAACAGGCTTTCTTTTGGAAACAATGTTACAACTCTTGGCTCTAAGTTAAATCGTAACTTGTCTTGTAGTAACCACATAACCACATGTTGTTGGTCGATTTAAGGATTTTACTCCTAAAGAAATAAGACTAAGGTTACTTAAGACACTTTTAATTCCCATGATATGTTATGCTAAAGCTATATACTTTAAACTTGTTTATTTTTCACAAAACAAATTGCAAGTTCCTTTTAACAATGCAGTTTGCTATGGGTATGGTCTTGGTAGATACGATCACATAACACAATATAATTTACAAGCCTTGGGTTGCACATTATCACAGTTTTTAAACGCTAGAACATTAATTTTAATGTAAAAGATTATTAGGTTAACAACACCAACATATCTATATGAAAAGTTGCAGTTTGCGTAATCTCATAGGACTTTTAATCTAATTGTACCAAATTGTCGATATCTTCATTAATCGCGGTTATTTTTTATGTGCTAAGCTATGGAATACTCTGCCAACTGATATCAAACAAATAAATTTACCTATACACTTATATTTAAAGACATATCTGAACAGAGTCAATAAAAAATTATTATTAATTTCATTTGACCCTACTATCCTCTTCTAACTATCTCAATCTCTAACTATTAATCCGTATACCTTTTTTTTCTTTCTTTATATTTTCCGATCACTGCATCATTTATTTTTACACTGCTCTCTATTTAGGATTACACTCTATATTATATATAACATGTTCTCATTCACTTCAAGGCCAACTAGTGTCGCCCGTTCTTTAATAGCCGTCCGCATTAAACAGCAGTTGGACGGATTTGTTGAAGATAGTGACTTCAGTGTTGACAACTGCCCTGCGCACTATCTGCTCAAGAACAAGATTGAAGAAATCACACGACAGTGCATCTCCTTGCCGAAATCCGGTGGATGTTTAAAGAGTTAAGATGAACTGCTGCCAAACTGCACATTGCACCGCGTGCTATCTAGTGCCCCGCGACACATCTGGATCAGTTTTGAAGGGATCCCGAATTCAGACATCACCACAAAAAGCTCCTGACGATGAATGTTGTCATATGCGCCTTTAAAGTCGATGAATAGATGGTGTGTCTCGACTTGAAACTAGTTGGTCTTTTCCAGGATTTACCTTAGTGTGAAAATTTGGTCTACAGTTGATCTTCCAGTGCGGAAGCCACACTGCTACGTGCCGATCAGTGTGTTGCAGATCAGGAAGAAGATTAATTTCTCGCAAAAACTTTACCGCAACCTCTTCAGACGAAATAAGTCTTGGCAAAGTTGAAAGAAATGAACAATGTTTCAATGTTGCATGTAGCTTGGGATGTGTAGCCATTTTTATATTTATTTTAAATATTTAATTCACAGCATAAAATTTCGTTGCTTAAACTTTAAAAGCGCGCTCTATTTACAGATAAATTGAAATAACGGAATGTAAAGGGTGATTTTTTAAGAGGTTTAGAACTTTTTTTAAAAAAAAAACACAAAAAATTCGAAAAAATGAATGAAATATTTATTTGAATCGATAGTTTGAACCTTGCAATTTAATGTTTAAAGATAATTTCATGCAAATGTTGACCGCGGCTGCGTCTCAGGTAGCCCATCCGCTGAGTCCAATTTTGGCATACTCTTTCACACATATCGGCCGGTATCTCACGAATGAATGCATGGATGTTGGCTTCCAGTGCGTCAATCGAAGCGGGCTTGTCCCTATACACATTAGCCTTGGCATACCCCCACAAAAAATAATCTAATGGTGTCAAATCGCACGATCTAGGCGGCCAATTGACCGGCCCGAAACGTGAAATTAACTGTTCACCAAACTCGCCTCGCAATTGCGCCATTGTTTCGCATGCTGTGTGGCATGTGGCACCGTCTTGTTGAAACCACATATCATGCAAGTCAAGAACTTCCATTTCGGGCAAAAAAAAGTTTGTTATCATCGCTCGGTAGCGTTCACCATTGACAGTAACGCTGCGATTCGCATCATCTTTGAAGAAATATGGCTCAATAATGCCGCCGGCCCATAAACCGCACCAAACAGTGGCTTTTTCGGGATGCATTGGTAGCTGTTGCAATGCTTCTGGCTGATCTTCACTCCAAATGCGGCAATTTTGCTTATTTACGTACCCATTCAACCAAAAATGAACCTCATCGCTGAACACAATTTTTCGATAAAAAAGCGATAAACTCCTAATGTTTACCTTACTTTTCATAGAAAAAAATATTGGCGGTTGAACTCTTTAACATATGTAGTATTTTTTGTTTTTCAAGCTAATATAATGAAAAAAATGTGACGTCATCCCATAGAGATTTCATAGTAAAAATTCAATTTTCAAACCTCGATATCTCCTAAACTAGGCAAAAACGAGACTGTTGTTATATTTTAACTTGTGATTATTTCATCCAGATCTATAAAGTTGCACCTTAAAATCTTGTCGCCTCGGAAACTATAGTATCCCCATCAGATCGAATAATTTATGCTGAAAAGCATGGAAACAACTGTCGGGCTACATTTTCCGTTAGAGAACGTCAGCTATCCAAGAGAAAAGGCGAAATCAGTTTGCGTTGGTGTATTGGAGGACGGTGAACCTGAGTACAAAATAAATACCCGAATTAAGCACACTGCAACAACAATTGTCAAGATGAAATCACGTGACACAGCTCAGTGTTTTTCGAAAAGCATATTCCGCCCAAAGTCCGTCAAAGAAGGACAAAGGTAACCATTCAATAGCAGGGCTGCACGAAAAACATTCTAAAACATAGATGCAAATAGTTTTAAGAGGCAACGAACTATATGTTGGAGGGAAATTATTTATTTACTTGGGATTTATCAGGGGGACTAAAAACGGTGTTAATGCAATTCATTACACTTCTGGAACAATCACGCCGTACTTAAAAAATTGTATAAATAAATTGCAAAATCAAAATAATGGTTACAAAACGTCATTGCCATCTGAATCTGATAGTCGGAAAAAAGCCAACTGACCAAAGATGCAAACACATCCATCGCAATTTTCTATTTTTCTATTATGTATTTGAAACTCATTTATTAACTAATGAAGAATCAGAGAGAAGGAGCGATGGTTTTCTTAAGACGCATTGAAGGATCTTATGTCCTCGAAATGAGAACGAAACTAACATTACGCCACATCGTACCGATCTATTTAAATCGTAACCATTGGACCCAAGACTATACTAAAACTAGCGACCAACTTAATAATTTAGACTCAGCGACCGTAGTACTTATCGGCGGCTTTAATGAAAGGTTAGGTAATTCGCAAAATTACTTTGTAAGCAACAGCGGCTTGTATATATTGAAGCCGCCGGTCTAAAGATAAAACCTGCGACGTAAAAGCAACTGCAATTTTAGAATTAGCGGATGCATATGATTGTAGAGTCCTTAATTACACCTGTGAAGAGGATCCTAGCGGAGAGTACACGCTTCTTCGCGGGACATCATGTTCTATAATATATTACTGAACTTAACAAATTTAATGTAGCATTAATGGCATTCTCTGACCTGAGTTTCGTTTAAACTGCATTGAAACTCGACCAAAACTATTAAGCCTCTTATCAAAATTTTAATGGACGGACGGTTTTCGAAACTTGTACCAGGTAAAACTTAACTAGGAGCTCGAATGTGACGATTTGTATCGAAAATGACAACTTAACTGAAATACTAAAAAGAGCGGAAACCCAAAACACCAGAGTCAAATATAACAGTGGTACTAGCAGGAAAAGTAGTTTAAAGTAGATTGCATGCGAGCTAGAAATACATCTTTTGCGCTTCTTAGGCTAGTAAGAACGAACAACAGCAATACGGTCAAAGTTGTATACACTGAAGCAAACAAGCACTTTAGCATAATTTGCTATACGAAAAAGTGGGCATTTAACGTTTGCACTTTTAAACACAACCAGGTATTCGGCAGAGTTTTGGAAAGCTGTTAAACTTATTAATGACAGAAAAAGCACTATTGCGTCAGGATTGGAAGGGGAAAAACTGAAAATCACTTATGTTATCTGCTCAACGTAGCGCAACTGGCGTAAGGCAAGTATGTGTAACAAGTACGTGACTATTTATATTATACATAAACGACATAATATACGATGTAAAAGGTGGGTTAAGCTTGACCAAACAAATACTCCCGCTCTCTTGTTTGCACATAATATTTTCTTTCTCGCAAATACTGTCGACTGTAAGCAACTAATGATAAACAGTCTAGGTAACTACTGCAACACTTGGAATCTGTCAGGAAACCGGACAAAATCGAAGAGATGATATTTGGAAGTGGTACTGTCGAAATGAAAAGTGGACTTTCAAAGTGAGGCTTTTGAACTTGTACGTGATTTCAAGTACCTTGATGTTCTGGTCACCCCTTACGTAAATATGAATAAACACCTTCAAAAATTGTCTGAACGTAAACGCGCAATATGTTCAAATAAGGGACAAATAGTTAAACAATAAACATGTAAGCCACACAGCCAAGCAGAAGTTATTTTAATCAATTACAACAATCAACGTGGGGTTCTTTTTCTTGCTCATCTGCTGAGAACTTCCTGCTATATTTTCTTAAACGAATATTTAGATTGTCTAGTAGTACCCCCAACTATCTGCTGCATACCGAATTGAGAACGCCCCCTATGTTTCTGAACACATTTTAGTTAGGACGATGGAAGGCTACCAAAAAAAGTTCTTATGCACAATATAAAAACAACTTCAAGTGTGGGAGCAACTTGCGTCGGAATGTTGGGTAACCCTTAATATTATGACGGAGTTGCAGTCTGACTCCCTAAGAGGGCTGTTTAACGTTTTATTAAAAAAAACTGGAAGTAATATATACCAGAAATATGTGAATGAAGCCCAACCTTCCCATTGGATGTACTGCAGCAAAATAAACTATCAGCTTGCAGAGCGAACATAGTTTTAAACTGAGAGGATAGTTGGTGCGCTGAACTATTTTCCGCACCGATCAGAACTACCAATTTTATGAAAAAACTGCAATACGAAAGCAAGAGAAGATGTAATGAACTTTCTAGCAATGAAGTATCTGTTATGGGCTGTGAGTTTATTTTGATCAAACTTAAAATAAAGTTAATAGTAATATCGACTCTACAGAATGAAAGTATATACCCAACTGATTAAGTGGACTTTCTTACAATTTGTTGTTTTTTGTGCGAAGTATGGAATACCTTATTTTAGCAAGCGGAATGCTTTCACAATTCCACAGAAGTCTATCTATGATCAGTATTTACACTATTTTTCTCCAGCAAATAGAGTAGGATTAAGGGGCACGGCAGTGCCCAGCATAGTTCCTTAGCAATTTTGGCACTAAACCCTTATTTAAACTTCGCTTACATCAAAGCCAGAGGCATTAAAATTTCAGGATTTATTTGAACGTACTGCAGCAAGCTCCACTCTTTCAACTGTTTAACATGAACAGTTCCTGAGCTATAAGGCCCCAAAATTAGCAAAAATAGTAACTGACAGATCAGCAAAACTGTGGAGCACTTCCAATTATCGTTTAACCTTGAAATTTAGCATAGTAAAAGCCGTTTGCGTAGAAACCACAGGGAAAAATCTAATATTTGTGATTTTCCATGCAGGGGGCGTGGCAGCCGCCCACCCAAAAGGTGGGCTCTTAAGAACACACACGGATAAAACTATTATATTGTTTATTTTCACATAGATGGCGTAGCCTTCCCTTTTCTTTAATTCAGCCGCCAAATTACTTACAATTATGATTTTTGGTTGAGGGTTGGCTTTTAAGAACAAACACGGGAAAAACTAATATATTGTTCATTTTCATTTAGGGGTCATGGTAGCCGTCCCATTTCCTTAATTCAACCCCCAAAAGACCTACAATTCTGATTTTTTAAAAAAAACTGGCAGTATTTACTTCAATGAATCTAGTATTTACAAGTGCATTGCAAGTAACCTACTTGAATTACTTAAATATATGCATACCACCCATTAACATATTTCGTTTTCTTGTTTGCTCTTTTATTTAGACAGGTAAGATTTTAGTTCTTACAAATGTTTCGGAAGTAGACAGAGGGCTTTACATATGTTTACCTGCGGTTCAAATCGAAACTGACGAATTTAAGAAGAAGTATGTAATAAACAAAAGCAAATACTCTTCTACAAGTAAAGTCAATGAAGAAAGCTATTTCGACATGAAAACATCAAACACCTCTAAATCAACACCACTTCTTATACCTCCAACAACACCAATTGTGCAAAACTCAACAATATTTCTAAATCTCACTCAAATGAAAGATGAATTACAGGCCTGTCTCAAAGCCAACCTAAGCGTACGTACAGCTCCAGGTCCAGTGTCACAATTATATTTTAAAGCCTCCACAATTCTTGGCTTTCTTATTTGGAGGTTCAACAAAACTAACTCCGGTGGTTACCCTATTCGAAGTTTTACAGCCGAATTTAGAAATGCATCATATGGCGATATGGCAATTCAAAAACAGGAATGGAGTCGAATGGATCCAACTAATATAGCTCCGAATGTCGTAAGTATAGATATAAACTATTATAAATTTAAATTTTTTTTTTGCATACGCGTTGCACATTGCTTAAATTGTGTTAAACAAAATATATTATATTGAAAATATATGTTTATTTATTAGTCGCTGACTATATTGATCAGAACAGCTAAAAACATTAGGATTTTGTTTATTTTTTACATTTCGGTGTTTCGGTAATATAATGGTAGAATACAATTTTGGAATCAGTGGCGACGCGTGCCTAAACTTACTTACTTACTTACATACTTAACGGGCCCCCGACCCATGAAGAGTCCCTGCCTGAGATAAGGTAGCCTTACATCCTCTGCGATCCCGAGCACGCTGCTTCCAATTGCTTACACCAAGCGCTCTGGCATCCGCGATGGCTTGGTCCTTAAAACGGAGGTTCGGTCTTCCCTGTCGCCTCGAACCTGGGCGGTGGAATGCGAAGATCTTCTTGGCTGGAGCGTTGTTGTCCATTCGATGTGGCCGAGCCAATGTAGTCGACGAGTTTTGGCTTTTCGGACTACACTCGGCGCCGTATAGCAGAACTGGCACGATAAGGGTTTTGTAGAGCATGCACTTTGTCCTTCGAGTTAGGAGTTTTGAACCATTTTGTGGAGTTAATGTTTACCCCGAGGTAGATGAACACCTTAACTACCTCGAAGTTGCTGCTACCAACAGTGATATTTTGTCCTAGTCAGTGGATGATTGGTTGTTTGTTGATAGATGATTGTTTGTTGGTTTGTCTTGTCCTCATTCACTTCAAGGCCAACTAGTTTCGCCTATTCTTCAATAGTCATGAAAGCCTCTATCACGCCACGCTGGGATCGACCGATGATATCTATATCGTCCGCATACCCCAGCAGTTGGACTAATCTGTTGAAGATAGTGCCTTCCGTGTTGACATCTGCCCTGCGCACTATCTGCTCAATAACAAAATTGAAGAAATCATACGACAGCGCATCTCCTTGCTGAAATCCGGTGCATGTTTGAAAGAGTTCAGATGAGCTGCTGGCAAACTGCACATTGCATCGCGTATTATCTAGTGTCATGCGACACATCTGGATCAGTTTTGACGGGATCCCGAGTTCGGCGATCGCCACAAAAAGCTCCTGACGATGAATGCTGTCATATGCGGCTGTAAAGTGATAAAGGGATGGTGTTTTTCGACTTGAAACTCGTTGGTCTTTTCCAAGATTTGCCTTAGTGTGAAGATTTGGTTTACAGTTGATCTGCCGGGCCAGAATCCACACTGGTACGTGCCGATTAGTATGTTGCTGAAAAGTTGGAGACGTTCACACAGTACGTTGGATAGGATCTTATATGCGACATTAAGCGGGGATATGACTCGATAGTTCTTGCAAGACGTAGGATCGCCTTTCGTGTAGATGGGACATATGGAGCTGATGGTCCAGTCATCGGGCATGCTTTCCTCCACCCAAACTTGGTTGATGATGTGTTGCATGCGCTCTACTATAACATCACCTCCGTCTTTGAAAAGCTCGGCAGATAGACCATCAGAGCCGGAGGCCTTGCTGTTCTTTAGCTTTTTTAGAGGTAAGCCAACACCTTATATACTGGGTGGAGAGAATGGTCTTTCATTGACTGGACGTGGGTTCTCTTCTTGCCCCATCACTCTCTCTACATTTTTTTCTCCTCCCTTCTCCTGGCTCGGTACTCATATCTTTCTGCCCTTATTTTGCTCTGCAGCGTTCTAATGTGTGCATCTTCTGTCACCTTTTTCCGGTATAATATACATCATCACACCACGGGCTTTTTCTCTGTCGTAGCTGGCATCATAGTGTCGTTTAGACTACCTTCTTGATGATGTCGCGATACTGCGACCACTGGTTGTTGGCGTCTGTGGTAGGTAAATGCATGGTGGGGAGTTTTTCACTCAGGCGCTCTTTGTAGGCTCTGGCGACTCCAGATGTGCTAAGGTGTCAAACGTCGAATTTCTTCTTTTGGACAGTTCGCAACTTTTCCTCGTTGGAGTCGAGCTCTGAATCTACCTGCAACAAGAAAAAATGTTTTAAAGCTAAAGTTAAAGAGATAGAGTATTACAAACATCACAAGATATGTTGATATGGCACTGCCCTCCTTTATAAGTTTGTCATAAGAAGGTTTTTGCGACGCCTACCTTTTGTGGGCGTTTTTCAATAAATGCTGTTTTCTTCGAATATTTTAATAAAAGCCGAAAAAAAAAGTTGATCAAGATATTTAGCCAATATTTTTTCCAATATATCGCTCATGCATAGCTTTAAGCCACGCCCACTTTTTAGGTGCGTTTTTTTTCCAAAAATATATTTTTTTTTTAAATTTTAAAGAATGAAAACAATGCAATCCATCATCTTCTTAATGCTTTTTTCTTTGGGGCATACAGGGATATGGATAGGGTATCATACTGTTCGACCCAAGCGGACTGTGGCCTTTCCCTATGTTTGTTATTCTTTTTCTTTCGTCGAACCTCGTATTGAATGATTAATTCGAGGCTGAATCTGCCAAGTCGTTCATAATCGTTTCCTAACTCGTGATTTTAATTCCTTAAATCCTACAATCAATATTTAGTATAATAAAATAATATGAAATAAATGTAAATTAATATCTAATAAATTAAGTTAATAGTAATATAATATATACATTAATAATATAATACTGGGTGATCCATTTCGAGGTTCCCTACTTTTTTAAAGAAAAAAACACAGAAAATTCAAATTTAATGGAGAATGTTTATTATCATTTGAAAGAACATTCTTTGGCATTTATTTTTTGAAGATTATGTCTATCAAATGTTGGCCGTTGCTACGTCGAAGATGGTCCATCCGTTGAGTCCAATTTTCGATCACTCGTTCGAGCATTTCGACTGGTAACTGGCGAATGAAACGCGTGATGTTTTCCTCCAAGGCCTGAATCGAAGCGGGTTTGTCGGCATAAGCTTTTGACTTTACATATCCCCACAGGAAAAAGTCTAACGGTGTGATATCACACGATCTTGGTGGCCAATCGACCGGCCCAAAACGTGAAATTATGTGCTCACCGATATGTTCACTCAATAAATCCATTGATTGATGCGATGTGTGGGAAGTGGCACCGTCTTGCTGAAACCAAATGTCGCCGAGATCACGAGCTTCAATTTCAGGCATCAAATAGTCGGTTATCATGGCACGATAACGGTCGCCATTGACGGTTACGTTCGCACCGGCATAATTTTTAAAGAAATATGGACCGATGATTCCACCGGCCCACAAACCGTTGTTTTTTCTGGATGAAGTGGCAGTTCTTCAATCTCTTCAGGTTGCTCTTCGTCCCAAATGCGGCAATTTTTTTTGTTTACATACCCATTGAGCCAGAAATGGGCCTCATCGCTAAACAAAATTTGCCTCGAAAACGTCGGATTTTCTTGGAACTTTTCAAGAGCCCATAGAGCGAAGCGATGTCGCTTGGGAAGTTCGAGCGGCTTCAGTTGTTGCACAAGCTGTATTTTGTACGCTTTCAATTTAAGATCTTGACGTAAAATGCACCAAGTCGTTCCATACGTCAGTCCGAGTTGCTGCGAACGGCGCCGAATCGACTCGTGCGTAATTTTAAACGTAAACGAAACAGACAGAATTACATTGCGATGCAAGTAGTATCGGCTATGGCTCAATTCTCTTGCAACGTCAAACAGATGGGAAATTCCATCCATGTTCCTTCTTTTCCAAAAGAGTTTCTGATGTTGAATCGAGTTATCATAGTTATGAACTAGAAACGCTCTCAATCATCTACGCACTTAGAAGATTCCGAATCGATTTGACTGGCATGCAGTTCAAGATTATAACGGATTGCCAATCTTTAATACTAACCTTAAACAAACGATTCTTAAATCCAAGAATATCTCGCTGGGCATTAGAACTTCCAGAATTTGATTACTCGATTCAACACAGAGCTTCTGAGAGAATGTCCCAGGTGGACGCATTAAGTAGGTGCACAAACTTATAAGTGGTTGAAGATGATTCATTTGAATTCGCTTTAGCCGTTGTACATAAGCCAGATGGTGGTATAGCCGCTATAATAACTGAATTGGAGCAAAGCGAAAGCAGTCTCTACGAGATGATAAATGGTTTGGTCTATCGGAAAGTCAAATCTGGTGTTAGGTTTTACGTTCCGAAAGAAATGGAACATTAGAACATTCAGAAACATCATGACGCTCTTTGTCACCTGGGCGTAGACGAATGTTTTGATTATCTCAACCAGACTTACTGGTTTCCCGAGATGAAAATGAAAATAAGAAATTATATTTTGAATTGCTTGAAATGTATCTACTGCTCACCTAAATCTGGGAAAGTAGAAGGAACGTTGCACAATATTCCTAAGGGCAAGGTACCATTCGACGTCAAAGTTACAAAGAAGAAACATTTGTTGGTTATAATAGACGGTTTTACAAAATTTGTTAAAATTTACGCGGTAAATACCATGAAAAGTTCAAAGTCAATTGCATGCTTAAAATTATATTTTTCAACTTATAAAGGGTGATTTTTTAGCTGGTTTGGTTTTGGCAACACTGGTTTTGACAGCTGACGTGTGTTTAGTACCTTGTGTCACTGTCAAACTTCAGTTTGGTTTGCAATTTAACCATGGATCGTCTTACAAATGAACAACGCTTGCAAATTATTGAATTTTACTATCAAAATTCGTGCTCGGTTCGAAATGTTCATCGCGCGCTGCTTCCATTTTATGATCGGCATTCTCGACCTTCTGAGCAGTCTATTCGGAAGATTGTGACCAAATTTCGCACCAAATTTACTTTGTTGGACATTAAACCACCAACACGTTTACGTACTGTGCGTATTGAAGAAAATATTGCGGCCGTATCAGCTGGTGTGACAGAAGACCGCGAAATGTCGATTCGGCGCCGTTCCCAGCAGTTAGGCCTTTGTTACAGCACTACGTGGAAAATTTTGCGGAAGGATTTGGGCGTAAAGCCTTTTAAGATACAGCTGGTGCAAGAACTAAAGCCAGCCGACCTACCACAACGCCGAATTTTTGGTGAATGGGCTCTTGGCAAGCTGGCCGAGGATCCGCTTTTTTATCAAAAAATTGGGTTCAGCGATGAGGCTCATTTTTGGTTGAATGGGTACGTAAATAAGCAAAATTGCCGCATTTGGAGTGAAGATCAGCCAGAAGCATTGCAACAGCTACCAATGTATCCCGAAAAAGCCACTGTTTGGTGCGGTTTATGGGCCGGCGGCATTATTGGGCCATATTTCTTCAAAGATGATGCGAATCGCAGCGTTACTGTCAATGGTGAACGCTACCGAGCGATGATAACAAACTTTTTTTTGCCCGAAATGGAAGTTCTTGACTTGCATGATATGTGGTTTCAACAAGACGGTGCCACATGCCACACAGCACGCGAAACAATGGCGCAATTGCGAGGCGAGTTTGGTGAACAGTTAATTTCACGTTTCGGGCCGGTCAATTGGCCGCCTAGATCGTGCAATTTGACACCATTAGATTATTTTTTGTGGGGGTATGCCAAGGCTAATGTGTATAGGGACAAGCCCGCTTCGATTGACGCACTGGAAGCCAACATCCATGCATTCATTCGTGAGATACCGGCCGATATGTGTGAAAGAGTATGCCAAAATTGGACTCAGCGGATGGGCTACCTGAGACGCAGCCGCGGTCAACATTTGCATGAAATTATCTTTAAACATTAAATTGCAAGGTTAAAAATATCGATTCAAATAAATATTTCATTCATTTTTTCGAATTTTTTGTGTTTTTTTTTTAAAAAAAGTTCTAAACCTCTTAAAAAATCACCCGGTAGTAGACCAAATTCAATTGTATCTGACCGAGGGTCCTCCTTCACATCTCAAGAATTTGCCGACTTCTTACTTAATTGCAATGTTCAACAAATAGCAACCCTTTCTCCGCAGTCTAACGGCCAGGTAGAAAGAATTAACCGTATTCTGACACCTATGTTTTCAAAGGAATGTAACGAAGAATCTACTGGTAATTGGTCACAGTATTTGGCAAAAGTTGAATTTGGTTTAAACAATACAGTCAATAAGAGTACTGGATTCACTCCAAGCATGCTTCTCTTCGGCGTCAATCAAAAGGGTGATTTTTGTGACAGAGTTTTTGAACATTTGGCTTCTGCTGATGCTCGTGCAGAATTAAGTTGTAGCAGAGAGCAAGCTTCGGAACGAATACAGAAAAATCAGGAATATAAAAAATCATATTACGATCAAAAGCATAATTTGTATTAAGTGGGGGACTTGGTAATGCTTAAAAACACTACACAAGGGGTAAATAAAAAAATTATTGTCTAAATTTCGCGGTCCTTACGAAATTATTAAAATTCTTCCAAATGACAGGTAGATAGTGAAAAATATCGATGGTATTCAGATTTCTCGCATTCCATATAAGGGTGTTTGTTCTCCGTACAATATGAATCCATATATTTCAGAAATATGATTACAAGCTTGTACCTGACTTTTATAAATCCACATAGCTTTGTTCCATTTCTAAAACTTAGTGTATCTCATTGTTTCCATAAATGTAAATATATTCGTAAAATAAGGTCCGCCAATTACCGTTATTTTTAACTAGTGCTTATTTCGCGAAAGGTAACACTTAGCTCATGTCTGATTTGACAGATAATTAGTTTTATCCTTCCGCTGAACGAATATGGTTGTGTATACCCTTGAACAACGCCGGGAAATATTGCGACATAGAGAAGATGCCGATTTTGCCAAAAAAAATATCTTTTTAGATGAAGCTCATTTTGATCTTGGCGGGTATGTAAACAAGCAAAATTGTCGCATTTGGGGCACAGAAAACCCGCACGCATACATTGCAAAGCCGATATAGCCAAAACGAGTCACTGTTTGGTGCGGATTTTGGTCCAGAGGTATAATTGGGCCATTTTTCTTCGAAAATGAGCAAGGAGTGGCCGTTACAGTCAATGGCGATCGTTATCGGGTCATGTTGAACCAATTTTTGTTCCTGTTTCAACAGGACGGCGCTACCTGCCATACAGCCGAAGCTTCACTCGATGTTTTGCGCCCGTTTTTGAAGATCGCATTATCTGCCGCTGATGTCGTTTGGCCACCGCGGAGCTGCGATTTGACACCGTTGGACTATTATTTGTGGGGTGCCGTAAAAGATAAGTGTTACGCCGATATGCCAGTGGCAATTGACGCTTTAAAGGACAATATTCGTGAAGCCATTGCTGAAATACAGCTGCACTCAATCGATAATGTGCTTAAATACAATGGTTGATTGGGAAAAAATTGAAGCAGGTAGTAAAACGATCCTCGTTCATAACTTATTTGAACCTTTTTGTTTACACCCTATCCTAACGGTATATTAATTTAGACATATAGTTTTTAGCACCCCTTAATATTCGTCTAAGACCCCTAAAATTACACAGATTATCTTGTGGATCTTTGAATGATCGTATAAGAGTGAAAATTTAGAATTGTCCCGTCTGAGAATAGGCCAACATCTATTTTTCATACTCCTAAATGCTACGGGTTTTCCGGGTTTTTTTTGACAATTTTATGTTGTTTTTATTTTTTTATGATTCAGCATTGAAAAATACATACAATTCTAAATGCTCTCTCTTATACCATCAACCCTTGATTTTTAATCGCAATTTCTATATTATTTTGTTCCATCCACAGATCCACAAGATGGCAATCGAATATAATAATTGTAGTATACTATAATTTTCATGTATAGTTCTATCTACCAATCAGTTATCCCCACCAGGTGAATCCCGTTGTCAGTTCTCGTTTTGCAAAACTAAGAAAGGTATATCGAAAATGGAGGTGCATATTTTTCAAAATATATTTATATAATAAAAATATATATAATATATATTTGTATTATGTAATATATACAATATATAAAACAATACTTTCAGGCAGTTATTGTTCAACTCGTTCATGATCGCCAAACTTTCAGGTGATATTATTTGAATTTTCGCGTCCGCTAAACAATACACAAAATATTTACACTCTTCTCCTTATTTCGGGCATTCCACAGATCTCCAACCCGTGCATCGTTTCATGTACCATTTTACCAAAACAAAACCAAACTCCCTTCCCACTTAACCAATGTATATGTGTATGTATCTACCCAAATCGTTCAAACCATTCGTCAACAAAATGTATCTATTGAAAGCATAAAAAAAATATATCCATATATGCCCCTAAGAAAAGAGCCTCAAGAACATTTTTTGCAAAAATGCCTCTAAAACGTGGGCGTGTCCAAAAACTTTGTATGGGATTTATACTAGCTAAAATATATCGATCATAGTAACAACAAAATTAGCTTCCTTGATGCAACGAGCAATAGGTTCATTACGCGAAAAGTTGGTTTGGTGAAGGTCCTCATGGAACTGGAAATTACTACGAAGATGTCGAGATCGTAAGGGAAAGCTTATCAATGTTAACAATTTAGGGCATTGAATTTTATAATAGATTAGATCTCTTATAAACATAACGGAAAAATTTTTATGACGACTTAGAAGGGAGTTGAGATTAATCAAAGCTCATCTAGTTTCATAGGTAGGCATATCAATTCGCCAATTTAATTGAAAAATCAGATATCTAGTGAAGTTTCTTTGGATACGCTCAATCCTTTTGGAATGAATTTCATAGTGCGAATTCCATATTATACTACAGTACTCAACGTCTGACTAATGATAAATATAGCGATTTGAGTGTATAAGGATCTGTAAAATCCTTTGAATTTCTTTTTACGAAACCTAGCATCGAATTGGCCTTGGATACAATATAGTCGATATGGTCTTTAAAGGTTAGGCGGGTGTCAAGAATAACGCCTAAGTCTTTTTTTGAGTCTACTCTATCCAGTAAGTTAGATTTTATAGAGTATCAATAGAATACTGGTTGAGATACTGACTGAAAGGCTGTTGAACTGACACCAATTTACCACTGCGTTAACATCACCTTGAAGTTGGCAACAGTCATTATCTGAATAATAATTAAAGGTCGTCAGCAAACAGAAGACATTCGGAATATCTACTTACATTAGGTAGATCATTTATAAAAAGTAGAAACAAAAGTGGGCCAAGATGACTACCCTTGATGAAACACTTAATGGCAATGAAAGATAATTATCAATCTTTACCAAATGAATGCGATTAATAAGGTAGGACTCTAACTAACTAAGTAGATTGGGGAGAATTCCTAAGGCGTCTGCCTTATAAGTTATTTTTAAGTGTGCTATGACAAACTTTTTCAAAAGCTTTTCAAAAATCGGCAATTATCACATCCGTTTCCTTACCACATTCAAAATTTTTTACAACAAAATTGAAAAAGGGGCAACATTTTTTGCAGTAGATCTACCTGATACGAACCCATGTTGATGTTCAGAAATCACATTTTGAAATGACAAGGTGATTTTATTGGATACAGTTTATTTCAAACAGTTTTGAGATATATAGGGCTATTATTGCTGACGTTCTGTTTAGGACCACTTTTGTGGATAGGTATTATATGGGATAGTTTCAAAATATCTAAAAATACCCCACAGGCAATGGATTTTTTGTTTTCCTCTTAGAGTTAATGAACTACTAGAAATACTTTCAGCCGACAATGTATGAGACTGATATAAGAACTTATTCAAAGTATCAAATTCCCGTTCACTGCGAAAAAACATATAATGACTTAAACTTCATATTTACTTTATTTAATCTGTAGCGTTTATAAGCTTTATTCGTTTTATTTCTAAGATTGGTTAAACGTTAGTTGAACCATGGTGGGTTGGAATTATTTTTAACATATTTCTTAGGAAGATGAAGGCAAATAGAGTTCCGAAGAACAGAAAGGAATGATTCATACATAACATTGATGTCACACGAGGATAACAAAGTACAAAAGATACGAAAATAGTTGTTTATAGCATTAAAATCAGCCTTATCATAACCATTATATCCTTGATTTGCAGACGTAGGTTTCTGGTAGTGAAAAATTGAAAATTAAGAAATAAAAGCAATATGGTGCAACGAATTGTTAAAAATGGTTTAAGACTATTTGTAAAATTATTAATTTGGGTTTACCACGATATCTCGAAAGCAAGAATCTCGAAAAAAAAGTCTGGAATTAAAAAAATCTCGAAAGCAAAATCTCGTATAACAAAAATCTCGAACCACAAAAATCTCGAATTAATATTCATTCATTTTGCGCAAATTGTTACCTTTGTCGCAAAAATGATATTAATTCGAGATTACTACAATTATTAGGTATTTTTGTATTTTCCCCAGATAATCTGTATAGATCATTGGTATGCATGCAATACAACAACTGTACATGAACCCATAGTGGTCATGCATAGTTGCATGAAAATCAATGATCAATATGCATCATCTGAGGAAAATAAAAAAACCCCTATGCTCTTGACAATTATTAATCACGTGCAGTACCTACATTGTCCATGATGGGCGCTAGATGTCAGCTGATAAGGCATTTAACTGGATTTAGTATTTAAAAATTAATAAATTAAAATGAAAATGAATGAAATTGTTACAAACAAAAGCTTTATAAACATTGAAATCGATGGATTTATTTACCTTCTAAGCAAGTGCGTAAAAAACAATTTTTATTGACTTTGCGAGCTAAGTAAATCACATCATTGTCGTGCTCAAATTAGGAAAAAACATAGTATAGTCAAAATTCCAACCGATAACGTCCATACACCAATCACATATAAAAAACAAGTGTATATATGTAACTCAGTGGTCAAATCAAAAGGAAAGGCAACACGTGATCCACCTTCTCTAATATTTGTTGTATACCCGTCTTTTTCCCCGAGGGTAGGTGCAAAATATTCCATGAGACATTAATAGGACCGGCTGCGCGTGCTCATAATAGTGTGAAATTCTTACTCACTAAAAACACCTCCCTACAAAATACTTTTTATACTACAAAGAGGCTAAAGCCTATCAAGCAGTTTTAATTTAAATATTTAATTACGTTTGGCAGGAAACCTTTCAGCGGAAGCACCTGCTCATATCGACAATAGCATGCGGTTACATTTTATTGCGCTAATTCAAAAGGGGTTATTTTTTATAATCGGCGCATAAGATTTCTCTGATATAGAATCTGTAGTACAGCGTCATAATCATTACAATGGCCAATTAGGCGATTGTGTTGTTTACGCACGAAATTTCGTATTTCGTCTTCAACGGTAGTTATACTTAGATCTCTGTGGATATCGGCGTTTCTGATATACCACGGAGCATTTACGATTTGTCTTAGGACTTTATTTTGAAAGTTTGCAAAATGTTAACATTACTTGGTTTGGTACAAACCCAAAGTTGTATACCGTACGTCCAAACCGGTTTTAGAACTTGCTTGTATAAAAGCAGCTTGTTTTGCATGCTGAGTTTAGAACATCTTCCAATCAGCCAATGCATTTGATTTTATCTGATAATGAGCTCCTCGCGTTTCTTCTAAACATGCGATATCCATTTTAATTTAGCATCCAACACCATTCCCAAGTATTTAGCCTCGTTTGCGTACGGAATTTGTACCGAGTCAATATAAATGGGTAGATTGTTTACATTTCTGTAAGTAAAATTAACGTGCGTGGATTTTGTCTCGCTGAGGACAATACGCCAAGTTTTTGTCCACAAGCATATTCTGTCGATAGATCGTTGAAGCTTATTTGTCGCGGACGGAATCGAATTGTCTACAGGTAGAATAGCCATATCATCCGCGAAAGTTGCTACGATAGTATCCTCTTCTACCGGGATATCGCGAGTGCATAACAAGAATAAAATCGGGCCCGAAACACTTCCTTGTGGAACTCCCGCCGCGATTTCTTTGAATTCGGAGTACTCGTTCACGTGTTTAACACGAAAGAGTCTGTCATCGAAATAAGAGCTTAGAATCTCATATAATTGCTTTGGGAGAGCTTTGTTTAGTTTATATTTTAATTCCGCATGCCATACTTTGTCGAAGGCCTGAGAGACGTCAAGGAAAACGATAGAACACATTTTTTTCTCCTCTAGTGCTTTTTCAATTTCGTTGGTAGTTCTGTAAACCCGGTCAATTGTAGAGTGCTTCGTTCTGAATCCGAATTGGTGATCCGGTATTAATCGGCGTTCTTCGATGATCGGATGTAATCGCTTCAATATGAGTTTTCAAATATCTTCGACATTATTGGCAGAAGCGATATTGGTCTATAGGGTTTTTTGTTATTTTTGTTTCAAAACAGAGTTCGACCAGCGATACTCGTCTAATTTGAAAATTGTCAGATACCGTGGTAGGAACAGTATCTCCAACCAACGCTTCACCGTCAAATGGTTTAAACGTCTCTTGAAGGTGTGCGGCAAATATTTCGGCCTTTTCCTTGTCTCCTTTCGCCCATTCCCCGTTATTTTTCCGGATGGGTGGCGCTTGGATCTTTGGCTTTTTAACGCCTTTCCTAGCTTTCCAAAGCGAATAATTATAAGTTAGACTTTCGAGATACATAGAGATTTCACGATTTTTCAAGTCCCGATTGTCTGTTTTGAGTTTGCTGGAAAGATTATCTAAGATTGTTTTATCCTGCGGAGCGCGAGATTGCTGTCATATTACCTACCCGTTTGTGTATAAAAAACGTTGTGTACTTAATATCTAGTTGTTTTTTGTCTGTGATTAATTTTAAATGGAAAAACATATTTTATTTATTTATATGAAATAAAAAAAATGATTTCAGGTACGTCGCTGGAAATCTTTTTGTCTTGTCTGAAAAGATTATGATGGAAACAAACCCATAGTTTTGGAACTGTGGACAGCCTTCGATTGCTCGCGTCTTTAAAAGTCTGGTTGATTGACGAAACTTTTGAAGTAGTTCCATCCATTATGCGACAGCTTTTTTCTGTGCGTTGAAAAGTGAAGGATGAAGTTGTTCTAGTAGTGTTCTGACTTTATTTCGGACTTTAAAAAGGCAAGCTACATGTCGGCGCAGTTTTTTCACCTAAAGCTAATTGTAAGGGGTGCTATTTCCATTTGGGTCAAATTGTATAGCGTAAAATTCGATAGGAAGAATTAACCAAAACATATGGAAAAAAATGAAAATTACAGCATTCAAATGCGAATGCTAAACTGTTTATGTTTTGTGCCTGCGGATGAAATTCGTGACTACTTCAACGCATTGAGTAATCAATTCTGGGAAAGTAGTCAACAAATTGGAAAATGGTTCGAAAAAAATTATATTGGTACAACCGAATCAAACCTATGTATTTCCCGACTTTTTGGTCATGTGCTGACCAAGTAAAACAAAGCTTACCCAGAACTCAAAACAGAGTTGAGACTTAGAATAGGAGGCTAAAAGTTTTAGTTGGAAGGCCGCACATTGGCCTATATAAATTAATATAAGTTTCGGCTAATGAGTCATTTCAAGCTACTTGCCTAGTGCGCAAAATTGAGATGGAGGAACAAACTAAAATTAGACGGAAATATTTAAGAATAGAAAAACAAATTTTGAAAATTTTAGATGAAAAGGAAGTGTCAAAGTAAAACCGAAAACTACCGACCGCTGTAGATTCTATTGACATAGGCAGATTGTTGAAAGAAGATGGAAACATCTGTCTGCCGCATAATCTCCAAACCCAAAAAGCAAAGGGCTTCAAATACTTTCACCTCGAAAACCTTCTTAGTGTTCAATGAGTTTATTGATGTCATCTTCATTTCCTGCTATCAAACCGTCGTCGATGTAGATTGCCATGGTAATGTTTTTACCAACAAACACACATGGGTCAGCTTCTGTGGCTTTCAGTTGAAAAGATCGAAGAAAATTTGTAAACGTTATGTTCCAACACCTTGATGATTGCTTTAAGCCATAAAGGCTTCTTTTCAGCTTACAAACGCGATCAGTTTTATTTTCGAAGTCACTCGGTTGTAGCATGTAAATATCATCCTGCAAATCACCATTCAAAAATGCAGTTTTTATGTCAAATTGCTTTAAAGGCATTTGGTTTTTTGCAGCAATAGCCAACCGCATACTAATGTGTTATTCTGGATTAAGTTCTACTTTATCTATTTTTTCTGTAGTAATTTCCTCTTAATTAAACTTGTCTGATGAGTGCAGTCAGCAATCAGCTGTATTTTCAGATTTCTCAGATTGTGAATTTGGCGCTTCAGTTTTGGGGTGCTGGTTTTTGTCGTCTTCCGCATGTTTGGTTGGTGACTTCATGCTGAATCACAGTGTCTGTAGCAGATATTTTCTTAAAAATAACATCAAGATTTACCACGATCTTATCATTTGTTGGAAAATAAATACGGTATCCTTTTGAATTATCTGGATATCCCACAAAAATTCCTCGTTGAGACTTAGGATCCCATTTTCGACGTTTTTGCGAAGGAATACGAGCATAGCATTCATCTCCGAATATGCGAATGTCCTTGAAATCTAATTTCTGATCAGTTGCAGTCCACAAATCAATTGGACTTTTCCCATTCGTATCTGTCGGTCCCGAACGATTTAATAAGAAACATGTTAAATTCACGGCTTCCGCCCACAGTCGTAGAGATAAACTTCGTGCGTAAATCATAGTCCTCGCTGCCTCGACAATTGTTCTTAAATCTCTCTCGGCCCTTCCATTCTGCGGTGGAGAATAAGGTACAGATGTTTGATGCCTAACACATTCCTTTCCAAGAAAATTCTTAACACTAATATTCGTAAATTCCAAACCATTGTCCGTACGAATTGTCTTAAGCGCCATTGTAGTTTCGATTTTCATTTTACTCACAAACTTTTTAAGACATTCTAGAACCTCGGTTTTCTCTTTTATAAAATATGTAACTCTGTAGCTAAAGAAATCGTCTTCGACTAAAATAAAGTATTTAGAACCACCCACTGAAGTATTTTTGTAGTCAAAAGGATGGTGATTGTGACTATATGAGAACACAAGCCTTCTCACTTTAGCATAATCAACTCCTACTTCTCACCTCCCAGTGGTGACTGCTGGGTGCCTAGTACCTTGACTGGAGATGGGGTAACCAACCTCTGTGGAAGGTCGTTGGTGGCAGCTGACGAGAGAGGGGGGAAGGAGTTCCAGCTCACTAAGGCACTTCTCCTGTTTCCGGACGGCGGCGGACGAATTCTACGGATGGATCAATGGTCGCGTCCACAATTCCAGTTAGGTGTAACAAGTGATCTTCCAATATGAGCTGCTTCCACGTATTTGAAGCTCAGGTCTATAGGGATATCCAATACTAAGTCAGGGTGTTGGAGAAGAGTTGGTGGCGGAAGAGCCCTTGATGGGTCAACGGCAGCACTCGCATCCCCGAAGTGGGTAATTGGCACCGGAATTACCGGCCTACTGTCCTAGGGTCAATAACAGGGCCTGGCCCTCCAGGGAGTTGGGGGTTGTGCCGTCGTGGTAACTTCCCGACCATGTCAAAAACAATTAGTTATGGGAGAGACTATGGCAGCCTCGGATATAAATATACCTCAAAGGTATATTATACCTGGAATGTGCGGACACTCTACACTCCAGGTGCTACTCAAAATCTTGAGTCTGTCCTCTTGCGGTACAAGGCCGACATTATCGCGATCCAGGAGATACGTTCGTTCGACATTCGTCGTGGCAAATCGGATTCGACCCAAAGTAATGGACTTCAAGCCGATAAGTGATCGCCTGGCTGTAATCCGCAACAGACCTACATTCCAAAACATTAGCCTAATATGTGCACACGCCCCTACCGACGAGGCTGAGGACCCTACCAAGGAGGAAATCTATGAACTCTTGGACGGACCCTGTACGGAGTAAGCTCTTAAAATTGTACTCGGGGACTTCAATGCTAAAGTCGGCAAGGAAAACATAGTCGGCGAATTAGTTGGTAAGCACAGCCTCCACGAAATGACAACAGATAACGGCTACCGACTAATTGACTTTGCAGCAGCTTGTAATACGGTGATAAGTAGCACTAGGCTTCCGCGACTAAGGATCCACACAATAACCTGGCGCTCTCCAGACGGTCAAACCGCCAACCAAATCAACCATGTGCTCATCGATGCGAGGAACGCATCCAACATCTTGAACGTGCACACTTACCGAGGGGCAAACGTCGAATCTGACTATTTTCTTGTCGCAGCTAGTCACCGCGCGCAGGGAATAGTAGATGTATGTAAGCAGCATTTCCAGCAGCTGCTAAATGGACAAAATGTAGAGAGAGTGATGGGGCAAGAAAAGAACCCACGTCTATTCAATGAAGAACAAGTCCTTCCGCCCAGTATAGTTGCCTTAGCTATAAAAAAAACTAAAGAACAACAAGGCCGCTGGCTATGATGGTCTATCTGCAGAGATTTTCAAATACGGAGGTGATGACTCCAACCAAGTTTGGGTGGAGGAAAGCATACCCGATGACTTGACCATCAGCTCCATATGTCCCATTTACAAGAAAGGCGATCCTATGCCTTGCAAGAACTATCGAGGCATATCCCTGCTTATTGTCGCATATAAGATCCTATCCAAAGTACTGTGTAAACGTCTCAAACCTTTATGCAACACACTAGTCGGCACATACCAGTGTGGCTTCCGGTCCGGCAGATCAACTGCACACCAAATCTTCAGACTAAGGCAAATCCTGAAAAAGCCCAACGAGTTTCATGTCGAGACGCACCATCTCCTCATCGACTTTAAAGTCGCATATGACAGCATTCATGGTCAGGAGCTTTTTGTGGCGATGGCCGGATTCGGAATCTGGTCAAAACTGATCCAGATGTGTCGCGTAACACTAGATAACAAGCGGTGTAATGTGCAGTTTGGCAGCAGCTCGTCTGAACTCTTTTAAACATGCACCGGATTTCGGCAAGGAGATGCGCTGTCGTGTGATTTCTTCAATTTCGTTATTGAGCAGATAGTGCGCAGGGCAGGTGTCAACACGGAAGGCACTATCTTCAACAGATCAGTCCAACTGCTGGGGTATGCGGACGATATAGATATCATCGGTCGATCCAGCGTGCCGTAATAGAGGCTTTCACGGCTATTGAAGAACAGGCGAAACTAGTTGGCCTTGAAGTGAATGAGGACAAGACTAAATATATGCTTTCAACAAACAAACAATCACCTGTTCACCGACTAGGACAAAATGTCACTTTTGAAAGCAGCAACTTTGAGGTAGTTAAGGGGTTCAACTACGTCGGGGTAAACATCAACTCCACAAATATCATCTTAGTGGAGATCCGTCGAAAAATTACCCTAGGAAACCGCTGCTGGCAAAACAAATGGGTTCAAAACTCTTAACTCGAAGGACAAAGTGCATGCTCTTCAGAACCCTTATCCTGCCAGTTCTGCTATACGGCGCCGAGTGCTGGACGATAAGCAGAAAGGGAAAATTTGAAAGAAAAATCCTTCGGCGGATATTTGGTCCGATGGTGATCATCTTCGTAAGACTTTTTTCTTTCAGGCATATAGGGATATTAATAGGGTATTTTACTGTTTGCCCCAAGCAGACTTTAGCCTTTCATTATATTTTAATCAGCCTTCGATAACCCAGGAGAGATTTGAAGATCTCCCTCAACAAAGGAACTTCTAGATACGTCAACGGAGATAGTTCACAGCCTCGACAACTTGCAGGTTCCTGTGTAACACTGGGACTTAATTATTATTTTTGTTTTGCTACAAAAATTACCACCGAGGCGAAAACACAGCAGCTGTGGCAGGAGAAACTGGGGTTCAAGGAAAACTCCAAGGAATTGCCAACATTTAAGGAGTTCAAACGAAATAAGGTTCCGTACTCTGGAGGCGTTAGTTACCAGCAGGGAAAGGAGCCATCAGAACCCTTAAAAAGGTTTCTCAGCGAAATTCCTTCCATACGCAGTCAACCGTATTGAAGTTTCCGTGTAAGCTGGCCAACATGCCATTCGTAAATGCAATCGTTTTTCAAAATTGAGCATCACCGACTGCATTCAAGCTATTTCCAAGCTCGGTTTGTGTGTTAACTGTTTAGCGTATAGTCACCGATAGCTGCCCTAGTGCCCATAGGTGTTATTATTGATAGCAGCCGCATCATTCTCTGCTACATAATTTTCGGCAAAACGCTCCGCATGTTATTATATGTTCCATTCTCGTCCCTGTAATATGTCAAATAAAAGTCAAAATTCTCAACAAAAAAACAAAAATTGTCTTACCTCTGCCATCAATCCTAACTCACATAGTTTTAAGCCACATCATATTGAAAAATATCTTCAAAATAAACGAGGTACTCCAAATGATCAACTGCCGAATGAATATCATCCTTGTTGCAGCAAATCTGCCTCATTTATAACTGAGTCAGATATTCAATTACTGGGTTTAGGACACAAATCAACCTTCGTCGAGGTGTCTGGGTTAGGTATGGTCAACAGTGGCACATGTAACAATATCGTTGATGTAACCATTGGGTCCCACCACTCTGCATTTGTTACCAATGCGCAGGCCCTCGACTATAAGTTGCTGTCTGGGCATATCCCGGCCCGCACCCTTTCGGGAACAGGATAGAGGCATTTTGATCGCTTTTTTTTTAAGCCAGCAAATGTTGATTTGTTGCTGAGTGGCAACGTCTTGCCTGATATACTCCTCCCAGAGTTAATAAGGCCAAACAGTGCTAATTTGCCGATAGCACAAATTACAAAAATCGACTGGATTCTCTCCGGATGTGCTTCCGTCGAGTCTCAACGCATCAAGAGCTTCCTCCACATATGTTATATGGATAGATAGATAGATAGATAGATGCCAAGTCGGGAGAGCCTACACGGGGCTCTGGCACTGCGGTTCCTTATAGAGCCCATTGTACCTTCCCTGGAGGGGTCCTAGAGCAATTGTTTGACTCCGGAGGAGGTCAGGAAGACGAGAATCTTCTCTGGATACAGGGTAGAATGGTAATTTGGTAATATGATATCCTCACCAAGGATGTCCTTCCTCAGACGAAAGAGAGCCGGGCACTCCATGAGTATGTACAGAGAGGATTCGTCACTCTCTAAGCAGAGGCTACATGTAGGTTCCGGTGAGAGGCCAAAGCGGTGAAGGTGTTTTTTCAGGAGACAGTGACCACTGAATATTCCTGTCAGGATTTTTAGAATATTCCTGTCCAGGTTAGTTAGGAATTTGGATTTCCTGGGGTGGAATTTTGGGAAGAAATGTTTGGTACAGTTCTGACCATGTAAATTGAGCCAGACTTTATTGGATTCGATCAGGGATAAGCTTTTAACAAAGTTCCTGAAGTGCTTTTTGCTGACCCCAAAGAATGGTTCAGGGCCGACAAGTGGTGTTTTTGCGCCGGCTTTAGCCAGTGAGTCAGCCGCTTCGTTGCCAGCAAAACCCCTGTGAGCTGGGATCCAGTGAAGAATTACTGTGTTTTTCGTAGCAAGTTCATAGATGGCCATGAACGTTTTCAGAACAAACTTTGATTTTATGACAGATGAGTCAAGAGCTTTTATGGCTGCTTGGCTATCTGAAAAGATAAATATAGTTTTAGCTCGTGTGTTAGAATTAAGTTAATTCTAGGGCACTGGTTAATGGCAAAGACTTCTGCTTGGAATATGGATGAGCTCTTGCCAAGGCTGACTGATCCAGTCCCTGACTCCATCTTGGATCCGTCCATATACCAGGCGATTTCATGTTTTGATGGTTTAGGTTTATATTTTCCCAGTCGTCCCTTGGCGGGACGACGATAGAGAAGTTTTTATGGCAGCCGTATTTCGATAACATGTCGTCAAGAAGCATGCTGAATGAGCTTTCCGGCTCTATAGAGTCTAGCAAAGACAGATGACCTCCACTGTAGGAGTAGGGGTTAATGTTATTCGATTGGAACAGTCGATGAATACTCAGTCTTGCGTCCATTTGAATGTGTGTGTTTTTGTATGGGTGTTAGACCCAATATGGCATTAAGTGCTAAGGTAGGGATGGAACGAATACAACCTGTCATACAGTTTTCAGCTATACGTTGAATTCGTTTTAGCTTTTTAACTGTGGTGACCTCGTCAGTCTTCGTCCACCAGACCAAAGCAGCATAGGGCATCGCGGATCGAACCACGAGCAAATAGAGCCAGTAAATCAACTTGGGTATAAGACCCCAGTTATTACCGCAGACTCGTCGGCAGATCCATAAGGATCAAGTATAAACTACGCCCACTGCTACGCCCACAATTTAGAAAAAACTGTTTTAAAGCTAAAGTTAGAGAGATATATAGGCACTGCCCTTCTTTTAAAACGGTTTTTGCTAAATTGTGGGCGTTTGTTACATAAAGTTTTTTGCCACGGCTACTTTTTGTGGGCATTTTTCACTTAATTGCTGTTTTCTTCGGAAATTTTCATAGTAAGCGAAAAAAAAATTTTAGCGAGATATTTAGCCAAAAATTTTTTCCAACATATCGCCCATACAACGTTTTTGACCACGCCCACTTTTTGGCGGCGTTTTAAAAATAAATAAAAATTTTTCAATTTAATTAAATGAAATGCTTTCCATCATATAGAGATATGGATAGGGTATCATACTGTTCGCCCCCAGCGGACTGTAGCCTTTCCTTATTTTTATACCGTTTCCTAAGGGTATATTAATTTTGACATATAGTTTGTAACACCCCTTAATATTCGTCGTAAACCCATAAAAGCATATATGTTTATGATCAGGACCAAATCCTAAGACTATTTAGCAATGTACGTCCGTCCGTCCGTCCGTACGCAATTTTTAGGCCTTTAAAAATAAGGTAGGAAGCTAAAATTTGGACCACTTACTCCGTAGGGCTTCGAAATGGTAAAGTGTAAAAAGTGTTTGACTACGCCCACTGCCACGACCACAATTTAGAAAAAGCGTTTTAAAGGTAAGAAGGGTGACTGGTAGAGAGATAGAGTGTTACAACCTTCACAAGACATGTAGGCACTGCCCTCCTTTATATGTTTGTTACATAAAGTTTTTTGCCACGCTAATTTTTTGTGGGCGTTTTTCAATAAAATGCGGTTTTTTCGGAAATTTTCATAGCAAGCGAAAAAAAATTTTAGCAAGATAAAAAAAAATTTTAATTTAATAGAATGAAATGAAATGCTATCCATCATATAGGGATATGGATAGGGTATCATACTGTTCACCCCAAGCGGACTGTAGCCTTTCCTTATGTTTTTTTGTATTTTGAACAAAGTGTCCAATGTGCGAAATTACATCAAACTCATAGTTGCCGTTTATGAGAAAATTTAATTTTTCAAAACCTAAAAAGGAATCTAAATAAATTTGTCACCATTAATTTTGCTATTCAAACCGCAACTCATGTATAGAGAAAGTTGTGTATGCCACAGTCATGCACTTTATTTTTATAGAAGACACCACTGAATAATTGTGCTTGACGAAATGCAAATAAACGCGGATAGCGTAAAAATTTAACTCATAACATATACCATCTAGTTATTATCCTCCTCGAGCGACGTTAGAAAGAAATGTTTTTAGAAGCATAGGTATTTGACTGACTTGGACAAACTGCAAAATGCAATGCAAAGCACGCTTTCTGGGAAACCAGATGCATCTCACCAAAAGGTCGAATTCTTTAAGAAGTAGGTATGGAGTTTGGACTTTTGAATTGGAACTTGGAAAAACACCATTCTCATAAACGCTTCCTCCAAATGACAAAAATCGTATCAACCAACACTTCAAAAATATTTGAAAAACTTCCGAATATTTGCATCTGATTATTGAAGAACGCCGACTAATACCGGATCACCAATTCGGATTTGGAACGAAGCACTCTACCACTGACCAGGTATATAGAATAACCAACGAAATTGAAAAAGCACTAGAGGAGGAAAAAATGTGTTCTAGTGTTTTTCTTGAAGACTCTCAGGCTATTGATAAGGTATTGCGTACGGGATTAAAATATAAACTTAAAAAGAATCTATCAAAACAATTATATCAGACACATTCATACCCAGGACACCACACAGGACTACAGTATTCTAAAACAGGTTGGACATGAGAACAATAAAGGTTTTTAGTTACATAATGGTCTATGAATTATTCTTTCGAAAATCGCTTGATGACTCCCAATCGGCATATTGCCTTGCTTAATATAAAATCTCAATGAAAGGGAAAGTCCCGTTTCCTGTCAAAGATAACTCTAAGATTTTTAAAGCGATCTACACATTCATCTACTTCGCCATCAATAAAATGAGGAGGTTGATTAAGGTTGTGAGTACAAGAAGATATATCATTGTATGCCGCAACATGAGTAAATAGGTTACAGCCATTTTTCAAATACGTTCACTGCACGCCCACAATTTAGAAAAAAACCGTTTTAAAGCTAAAGTTAGAGCTATAGAGTGTTACCAGATAGACAAGATATGTAGCTACTCCTTTTTAAGTTTGTCATTTAAAGTTGTTTGCCAAGCCTACTTTTTGTGGGCGTTTTTCACTAAAATGCTGTTTTCTTTGAAACCGCAAAAAAATGTTTAACAAGATATTTAGCCAATATTTATTCTAATAGATATAAAAAGTTTTTGGGAGCGTTTTAAAAAAAAAATTAATTGAATGTAATTAAATGCAATCCATCATCTTCGTAAGAGTTTTTTCTTTCAGGCATATAGGGATATGAATAGGGTATTTTACTGTTTGCCCCAAGCAGACTTTAGCCTTTCATTATATTTTAATCAGCCTTCGATAACCCAGGAGAAATCTGAAGCCATAAAGGAACTTCTAGATACGTCTACGGAGATGGTTCACAGCCTCGACAACTTGCAGGTTCCTGTGTAACACTGGGACGTAATTATTATTTTTGTTTTGCTACAAAAATTACCACCGAGGCGAAAACACAGCAGCTGTGGCAGGAGAAACTGGGGTCCAAGGAAAACTCCAAGGAATTGCCAACATTTAAGGAGTTCAAACGAAATAAGGTTCCGTACTCTGGAGGCGTTAGTTACCAGCAGGGAAAGGAGCCGTCAGAACCCTTAAAAAGGTTTTTCAGCAAAATTCCTTCCATACGCAGGCCACCGTATTGAAGTTTCCGTGTAAGCTGGCCAACATGCCATTCGTAAATGCAATCGTTTTTCAAAATTGAGCATCACCGACAAGCTATTTCCAAGCTATTTCCAAGCTCGGTTTGTGTGTTAACTGTTTAGCGTATAGTCACCGATAGCTGCCCTAGTGCCCATAGGTGTTATTATTGATAGCAGCCGCATCATTCTCTGCTACATAATTTTCGGCAAAACGCTCCGCATGTTATTATATGTTCCATTCTCGTCCCTGTAATATGTCAAATAAAAGTCAAAATTCGCAACAAAAAAACAAAAATTGTCTTACCTCTGCCATCAATCCTAACTCACATAATTTTAAGCCACATCATATTGAAAAACATCTTCAAAATCAACGAGGTACACCAAATGATCATTACTGGGTTTAGGACACAAATCAACCTTCGTCGAGGTGTTTGGGTTAGGTATGGTCAACAGTGGCACATGTAACAATATCGTTGATGTAACCATTGGGTCCCACCACTCTGCATTTGTTACCAATGCGCAGGCCCTCGACTATAAGTTGCTGTCTGGGCATATCCCGGCCCGCACCCTTTCGGGTACAGGATAGAGGCATTTTGATGGCTTGAGCCTACCCGATCCTTTTTTTTTAAGCCAGCAAATGTTGATTTGTTGCTGAGTGGCAACGTCTTGCCTGATATACTCCTCCCAGAGTCAATAAGGCCAAACTGTGCCGATAGCACAAATTACAAAAATCGACTGGATTCTCTCCGGATGTGCTTCCGTCGAGTCTCAACGCATCAAGAGCTTCCTCCACATATGTTATATGGATAGATAGATAGATAGATAGATGCCAAGTCGGGAGAGCCTACACGGGGCTCTGGCACTGCGGTTCCTTATAGAGCCCATTGTACCTTCCCTGGAGGGGTCCTAGAGCAATTGTTTGACTCCGGAGGAGGTCAGGAAGACGAGAATCTTCTCTGGATGCAGGGTAGAATGGTAATTTGGTAATATGATGTCCTCACCAAGGATGTCCTCACCAAGGATGTCCTTCCTCAGACGAAAGAGAGCCGGGCACTCCATGAGTATGTAAAGAGAGGATTCGTCACTCTCTAAACAGAGGCTACATGTAGGTTCCGGTGAGAGGCTAAAGCGGTGAAGGTGGTTTTTCAGCAGACAGTGACCACTGAATATTCCTGTCAGGATTTTTAGAATATTCCTGTCCAGGTTAGTTAGGAATTTGGATTTTCTGGGGTGGAATTTTAGGAAGAAATGTTTGGTACAGTTCTGACCATGTGAATTCTGACCAGACTTCATTGGATTCGATCAGGGATAAGCTTTTAACAAAGTTCCTGAAGTGCTTTTTGCTGACCCCAAAGAATGGTTCAGGGCCGACAAGTGGTGTTGTTGCGCCGGCTTTAGCCTGTGAGTCGGCCGCTTCGTTGCCAGCAAAACCCCTGTGGGCTGGGATCCAGTGAAGAATGACTGTGTTTTTCGTAGCAAATTCATAAATGGCCATGAAAGTTTCCAGGACAAGCTTTGATTTTATGACAGATGAGTCAAGAGCCTTGATGGCTACTTGGCTATCTGAAAAGATAAATATAGTTTTAGCTCGTGTGTTAGAATTAAGTTAATTCCAGCGCACTGGTTAATGGCAAAGACTTCTGCTTGGAATGTGGATGAGCTCTTGCCAAGGCTGACTGATCCAGTCGCTGACTCCATCTTGGATCCGTCCATATACCAGGCGATTTCATGTTTTGATGGTTTAGGTTTATATTTTCCCAGTCGTCCCTTGGCGGGACGACGATAGAGAAGTTTTTATGGCAGCCGTATTTCGATAACATGTCGTCAAGAAGCATGCTGAATGAGCTTTCCGGTCCATAGAGTCTAGCAAAGACAGATGGCCTCCACGGTGGAAGTAGGGGTTAATGTTATTCGAATGGAATAGTCGATGAATACTCAGTCTTGCGTCCATTTGAATGTGTGTTTGTATGGGTGTTAGACCCAATATGACATTAAGTGCTAAGGTAGGGTAGAACCTGTCATACAGGTTCCAGCTACACGAATAGAGCTAGTAAATCATCCTGGGTCTAAGACCCCAGTTAATACCGCAGACTCGTCGGCAGATCCATAAGGATCTAGTGGCTCTGTTTACTGTACGTTCGATTTGAGAATTCCAGGACAATTTAGTGTCCAGGACAATTCCCAGATACTTTAATTCCCGTGAGAAATCGATTGCTTCGCAATACATAATGGGACAAATGAGTAGGTTCAGTTGTTTCCTCTTTGTAAAAGCGACAATAGTCGTCTTTTTTGAGTTTACAGAGAGGCCTTCTATATTACACCATCTCTGTACTGTGGATAGTACGTATTGCATTACTTCTGAAATGGCGCTTTCAGATTTGCCACTGACAATAATTGCTACGTCATCAGGCTCCGTTTCAAACCCCCGAAACTCCAGAAAACGTCGAATGTAAAGAACATTTTTCAAACCACGTCAAACGCGTAGCTGATGATCGGTGTGAAGTCGCCCTTCCTTTCAAAGGTGACGTTTATCCTGTGCTGGGGCGATCAAAAGAAGGCGCTCTTCGAACATTTAAACAACTGGAGGGACGTCTGTTAAGAAATAAGATTTTAAACAAGGATTACACAACCTGGTTCATATGAGCGAAGTCAATGAGAATTTGTTGGATAACACTCCGCACATTTTTCATTTTGGATGTTTTCGCCACAAAATTAATTGGTAAAAGAAGTCCTTACCAGTTACCCAAATTTGGCGGTATATTTTTTTTATGTCAGCTGTAAAAGTGTAGAAATGATCCAAGAAGAAATGGAACAGAAACAACTGATGAAGCTGAAAGGAAGTTTAAGGAAGTAAGAGTGACACTTGGGGCAGCCGGTTTCAATATTCGCAAGTGGGGATCAAATATCTCGAGCCTTTTAAAATAAAGCGGTACCATTGAAAGAACGAGAGACGACATTTGCATTTCTCTCAGAAAACTCGGGCGAACTTAAGATGCTGGTATTAAACTAAGTCATCCACAGAATACCAAAAGATATATCCTATCCACTACAGCTAGACTCTTTGACCCAATGGGTTGAATTTCGCCATGCTCCATCAAGGCAAAATGCTTTCTTCAGCTGATTTGGGCAGAGAAACTGACATCGGGCGAACCTGTAGACGAAGAACTTGGACGAAACTGGAATATCTGTTTTCAGGATTTGAATGCAAAAAGCCGGGTCCGATTGCCCAGATTGGTGGAGGTTCAGTTAGTACAGGAGTGTTTTTTTTTTTTTTTATAATGTACCCAACGGAACTTAATGAAGCCACAACGTCATTAACTCGGGTCGCACAACAACAAATGTTTCCAGGCAAGTCATTTCTAGATGGCACTGGAGTTATCCGAGTCGACGGAAGACTTAGCCAGGCGAACATTCCGTATAATTAACAACATCTGACAATCTTAGACCCAAATATTCGGTTTACCCTGTTAATTATTCGCGATAGCCATCTAGGATCGATGCACGGAGGTTTAATGATGGCGCATTTAAGAAACAATATTCGTTCGACTGTGGCACGAACTTTGTGGATGCTAACGCTTCTGAAAAGCGGAACACAGGACTACAACGAAATAGCCAACGTCTTAACAAAATGGAACTTCATTCCCCCGGCATCTCTCCACTTCGGGGGATTGTGGGAAGCTAGAGTTAAGAGTGTCCAATTCCATTTAAAAAAGGATTGTAGGAAATGAGGAGCTCGACACATTTTTAGCACAAGTCGAAACTTGTCTCAATTCGAGACTTCTCTGTCCCCTCAGAGGATCCAACGAACTTGAAGGAATTGACATCAGCACACTTTCTTATTAGAGAAAGTTTATTTACCGTTCCCGAAGCAGACCTTACTATAGGAAAGCAGAATTTAGCCCACAGAATTCAAAGTCATTTGCAGATATACTGGAAGCAGTGGCAGACCTGTTATCTTAGTTGTCTTCAACACCTTCCAAAATGGCTAAAACCACAGTCCCAGCTGGAGAACGTAAATTTTGTTCTCATTATAGAACTTCCTTTGCGAAATGGGCCGAGTAATCGAAACCTATCCGGAAAAAAACATATTGCTTTCACCAACAGCACAAACTCCGATAAAGTTATTAAAGATTATAATAAAAATAATAATAATTTTCACAAATAAAAACTTAAAAGAAAGCTGTATGATAACCTAAGCATCCTAATTATCATACCGATTCAACACAACGCAAAACAAAATTATTTATATTAAATGGAATACTCTCATGCATACACTCATTTCAATGTCTACCCAACAGAAACATCACTTTTTTCCATAATACGAACAACATTTAATTAAAATAAAACTAACAATTCACTCAATTTACCTTAAATCTTAAGATATACATACAAATTTTAATCTGCTAAACAAAAGATTAAAAAATAATCTTGAAAGAAACTGGGTTTGCATGTAAGAATCGGTTTGTAAACACACTAAATACAAATTTACTATTCCTGTCAAAAGTGACGTTGGTTGCTAAGAATTAAGAGCGAGGAAGCAATTTGACAACCAGATATGGGACCGGGTTGGGATAAAACCCCTACATTTATATCCTTTTTTCAGTGAAAACGTGGTAAGATTTATTGTAAATCTTTTGGCTTTAATCTCTGTTTATTTTTTGGTGGAAAGTCAGCATCGTCACCAGCAAGACCAATTTTACTTCAGAGAGTACAAGAACGGTATTCTTTGTAAGCCATTGGCAAATTAACAATATTATCGAAAAGGAAGAAATGGAGGCAGAACTAGCAGCACGTATAGCTACGGCTCTCGAAACACTAGCAAACATCAATCAGAGCTCAGTTACAAACAGACAAAGCAGAGCAGCAGCACTGATGAAGGAAATCAGCTACATAAAAGAGTTTGATGGTGATTGCAACCAACACACGCAGTTCCTCAACGTTCATAGAGTATAACATCAGGAAGGCGATCAGTTAACTAACACAGACTCAATATTGCATGAAATAAAGACGACAGTTGACAAACCTTTAAATGCTACCCTCGATCGGTTACCTCCAAAGCATGAGGGGGAAGTTAAGCGGCAGGTATGAGAAACGGTGGAACAGGAAATAATCAGAAAATCGAACAGTAGATATGCCTCACCTATTGTGATAGTAGTTAAAAAAATTGATAATTCAGGACAGCATAAATAAAATTACAATCGATGATATGTACCCGTTGCCAAACATTGACGGCATATTAGACAAATTGGGACGTGTCCAGTATTTTTCTGCAATTAACCTCGCAAAATTTTCTAACCAGATAAAACTTTATCCCGCTGACATCGCGAAAACGGCGTTCGTAACACTCAATGGACTCTATAAGTACCTTAGAATGCATTTCGGGTTAAAGAATGCGCCACCAACCTTCTAATGGTTGATGAACAGGGAACTTGAATAAAATTTGTTTCGTCTATCTAGACGAAATTTTAATTTTTTCAACTAGCCTGAAGGAGCATTTGCAATCATTAAAACTAATTTCTCATAAACTTGCCGAAAATAATTTAAGACCAAGCGCTCTGGCATCCGCGATCGCTAGATCTTTAAAACGGAGGTTCGGTCTTCCTTGTCGTCTCGAACCTGGGGGCTGGGATTCAAAGATCCTCTTGGCTGGAGCGTTGTTGTCCATTCGCTCGATGTGGCCGAGCCAATGTAGTCGACGTTTCTTGGCTTTTTGGATGTTTGATGTTCACCCCGTGGTAGATGAACTCCTTAACCCATATGTAACGGCTGGTCGATATATCGACCAGCAATTTTGTCATTTTCCGTTGGCGAGGGGGAAAATCGATCTACCTGGTAGAATATGAGTTTCGATAGTTTGGTTTAATATCTAATCGACCAGTTTTTGCGTTTTTCTCGATTTAGATTTTTGCGTGGTCTTTTACGGAAAACTGCAAAACACCTTTTTGGACAATAAAAAGATATATTCCGGAAAAATAGGAAAATTACAGCAGCGGAATGGCCGCCCGCAAACAATAGATATTCCATGCCTGTTTTACAAAAAAAAATGTTTGGGCACGAATCGTGATCTTTCGTCATGGGCTAGTTGGGGGGAGAAGGTAGCTGGTCGAGATATCGACCAATAGTACTATGCGATATACAAAAATGCACTGTAAATTTATTTCGGTTTGTAATCGGATCAAACTTTATAGCCAAGACATTTCCGCTATTTCAGCTTCCGATGGTTGATGCCACGAAACCCCCTCCAAATCATAGGGCGATTGTAAGACAAACAACATCAGGTTAATTCAAATAAGTATCCTAAGATAATTTTTACGCGTTAGCTGCAGCTGTGTCAACAGATAAGTATATGTTACGGCGCGGCTATTGTTTTGCTTTATTGCCTATTTCATACAAGAAAAGGGTTTAGGTCATAAACTCATAAATATACCATTTTGAGTGACGGTAGGGATATGGACAGTGGTCCTAAATAAATAAAACGTCCGACCGTTCGGAAAGGAGTTCCGCGATAACACATTGTTATGTATTTACTTATGTCATATTATTGTATTCGAAAGAATGGTGTTTGGAATTAGCGGTAGGGATAGGTATATATTTGGAGAGACGAGTAAAGATAATTATTCAATTGTATACGGGCGCCGGAAGGAGTTAGTTCTGACATATGTTTATTGGTAAAAATGTTCCGCAAAAAATATTGCGAAGTTGAAGAATTGATGAACGAGAGCAGCGATGAAGGTGAAATTGCAACGCTAATTCGAAATGCGGATAATGTAGATATGGTTTTGATGCCGCCACCGAATGTCGACGATGATATGCAGATGTTGAATGATCCAAGTGCGTTTGTGCCTTCAGACGTGGCAGGTGAAATCGAGGTACAGTGCGAATTCAAGGCGGACAATGTCAACAAGCCTACCCGGGCCGACGATGACGATATTCCGACTTATGAAGATGGACCTGGTCCGAGCAAAAAAGTGAAGCCAGGTAAGAACGCAGTGAAGTGGTCGAAGATGAAGAAAATCGCATTTTCTCGGCAGCCAGTCGATATCGAGAAGGAGAAAGTCGAGGCGTTGTACGAACAATGTGGTTAGTTTATTTTTTTATTTTACTCATCCAGGCTTTTATTTATGCATTCGAAATTATTCTATCGCAGGTCAACTCACGCCAATTGAATTATTCGATTTATTCATCGACGACGAGATAATAGATTTTATCGTGGCGTGTACAATCAAATATGCGAATATTGATTACAATGACACTACGTTTATAACTGATAGTGCAGAGATTCGTCGATTCCTCGGAATTCTGTTCGCCACCGGATACAATACCCGTCCGAAAGTCTACAACTATTGGTCTTCGAACGTAACCTTGCAATGTCCATTGGTTTGTGCCACGATGCCTCGCGATCGCTTCCTCCGCCTAAAACGTCATTTGCACGTGTGCGACAATCTTAAATTAGATATCAACGACAAATTTGTAAAAGTTTCCCCCCTCAACAATTTGCTGAATAAGAAATGTATGCAGTTTGGTGTGCTTACGCACAATCTATCTATTGATGAGCAGATGATTGCATACTACGGTCGCCATTCGAGCAAAATGTTCATCAAGAGAAAGCCGATTCGCTTTGGATTTAAATATTGGAATTTGTGCTCTTCGGACGGGTATTTGTACGCATTCATGCCATACGGCGGTGCCACGGCATCTGTAGATCCAGAATATGCAGACTGTAGATTGGGACCGAAAAACTCGAAAAATGACGACCGTGGAAATGCCTCAAATTCTCAATGCATACAACAAGCGCATGGGTGGTATCGATATTTTCGACAATGTAATGAATAATTATCGCATCCGCGTTCGTGGCAAGAAATGGTACTGGCCATTGTTGACCAATGCATTTGATGCAGCAATGGTAAATGCATGGAAAATTCATTGTATGCTGCGCAGACACGAAGACCACATAAATCAAGACACGAAGAAGAAAAAATGTGTCATCATGAGCCAACTAGACTTCCGTGTTTACGTAGCCGAATGCTTGCTGCGCCAAGAGAGAAGTGGAATCCCGAAGACTCCGAATGCAACCAAAATAGGCGAAAAGGTCGCGTTGAACGATATTCGCCGCGATAGAACCGACCATGGCATCATTCACAGCGGAAAAAAACTTCGTTGTCGTGTCTGCCACAAACATGCCTCATTCAAGTGCAGAAAATGCGATGTTTTATTACACACAAAATGTTTTAATTCATTCCACAGCATATAAAATAACGATTTTCCATTACCATATTTATTTATTTATTCTATAATCGAATCTATTTATCTAATAA
Organism: Ferdinandea cuprea; assembly: GCA_963576555.1. Lineage (NCBI taxonomy): Eukaryota > Metazoa > Arthropoda > Insecta > Diptera > Syrphidae > Ferdinandea > Ferdinandea cuprea. The sequence continues at coordinate 95,161,659 of OY754958.1, read as the reverse complement.
AATATTAAAAAAATAATTTCTGAAATTTTGGTTCACTTTTGCATTTTTGAATATCGTATGGTACTATTGGTCGAGATCTCGACCACCACCTCATCCGCATACCCCATTATGAGATACCCAATATTAAAATTTGCGGACTTTAAGAAACCATTTACCCTATTTACCAATGCAAGCAATTATGCCTTAGGAGCAGTTTTAATGCAAGAAGGCCAACCGGTTTGCTATGCGTCAAGATCAACTCAACGATCACGAAAAGAACTATTTCGTCAACGAGACGAGTTCTTGGCGATTATTTGGGCCGTTACTTATTATAGGCCCTACCTTTGGGGGACAAAATTCAAAATTATGTCCGATAATTTACCCATCAAATATTTAAATAAAACATAAGGAAAGGCTACAGTCCGCTTGGGGCGAACAGTATGATACCCTATCCTTATCCCTATGTACCCCAAAGAAAAAAAGGATTAGGAAGATGATGGATAGCATTTTATTTCATTCTATGAAATTTATAGAAAAAAAATAATTTTTTTCAAAAAACGCCCCCAAAAAGTGGGCGTGGCCAAAAACTTTGTATGGGAGATATATTGAGAAAAATATTGGCATAATATATTGTTAAACATTTTTTTTCGATTTCTATGAAAATTTTCGATGAAAACAGCATTTTAGTCAAAAACGCCCACAAAAAGTAGGCGTGGCAAAAATCTTTATATGACAAATTAATAAAGGTGGGCAGTATCTACATATCTTGTGAAGGTTGTACAACTTTATCTCTCTAACTTAAGCCTTAAAACGGTTTTTTCGAAATTGTGGGCGTGGCAGTGGGTGTATTTTGAAAATTTTAACACTTTACCATTTTGGAACCCTAGGGAGTATATATTCCAAATTTTAGCTTCCTAGCATAATTAAAGGCCTCAAAAGTTGATACGGACGGACGGACATTGCTAAATAGTCTTAGATTTTGGTCCTGATCATAAATATATATACTTTTAGGGGTCTGCGACGAATATTAAGTGGTTTTACAAACTATGTGTCAAAATTAATATACCCTTAGGATAGGGTATAAAAAATATGCAGGAAAAGAATTTAGCCAGAGAAATCAGCGATGGCTTCTAAAGTTACAAGAGTACCAGTACGACATTGGATATTTAAAAGGGAAAGAATACAAAATAGCAGATTTCTTAAGCAGAATCTCTGAAGAAAGTAATAAAAACGCCTCAAACCAATCAGTAAATAAACTATCAAAAAATGCAACAGTACACACAGAGATCATGAAATAATTTATTTAGAAGAAGCAGAGAAACAAATATCTTTATACCACAAACAGGAAAGGCTTCGTAGCGGAATCATCGATACATACCACAGCCTTAAGAACAAATTGGTTTATTGAAATCACTAGGATTATAAATAATTGTAAGATCTGATAATGTGCAAGAAAAACAGAGCGTGGTAGAGCATTCCACATTCGTTTTGTACGGTTGAGAAAGGAATCTTTATATTTCACAGTACGCCCGAAAAGAGGCTTAAGGGTAAACTGATGTGCATTCCTAGCATGGCGAGTATTGCTGTTGAATTGCTGTAGGGGTGGAATGGAAAAGGCTATTTCATTTGAGCACTTGTGGTGGAAATACCGATAAAACAATGACAGGCAGGAGACATTACGACGATGACTAAGAGGGTCAAGTGATTTCGCGATGTCTCGATCGCCAATAATATTACCGCATGTTTTTTAATCCTGTCGTAGCTCCAAATATGTTATTGTTGCACCAGACCAGATATGAGCGTTGTACTCAAGTTTTGGGCGAATAAACTCCTTATAAATTGTTGCCAGATCAGAAGGGGTGAAATATTGCTTGTATCGCTTAAGGAAGCTTAGACATTTCGCAGCGTTCTTGGCGACATCGAATATGTGGTCATTCCAACGAAGTTTGTCGTTAACGCTCATACCGAGGATGGAAAGTCTTTCGGTTTCGGCGATGCCAGTGCCATCCATAGTAAATAGAGTCAGTTCATCATTAGAAATTCACTTATTTTTTTACATTTTCGGCCCGGAAAATTAGTGAGCTCCAGAGGGTACAGCAGTTGTACAGGTCTTCGAGATCTACGTCCAGTAAAAGAATTTTGAATAATCGCTAGCCACCAAGCAATACATGGTTTCGCAGAGTCTAATACAAGGATTGTTTTGCTTTAGTTGGGCAGTAGAATACCCTTGGCTGTGGTGGAAAGATCTTAGTTATTGCAAATATTCCGTGCGCCACCGAATCGAAAGCTTATTGGTTTGCTTCAGTCGTTGCGTCCAAAGCTGCTGTATATCACTTGATGAAGTTACAGGTTTTTGTGGATCAACATGACCAAAATATCACTGCTTACGTAAGTAAGAGGTCGAATGTTCACCATTGACTCTGCTTCTGCAATCAACGTATTTTTAAAACATTTTTAATCGTTGTTATTAACTGCTCCCATAAACCTCCCCACCGCGGGGCACGCTCGATAACAAACTTCCAACGTGTACCTTTGTTGGATAGAAATCCTTGTACAACCTCGTCGTCTGGCGCTGGATTTCTGCCTTCGAGTTCTAGAGCTGCTCTTCGAAAACTTTTAGCGTTGTCGGAGTAAATTGTTGATGGAGCACCTCATCGTGCTATAAAGCGCCTGAGTCCCATTATGCAGCTTTCGGTGCTCAAATTTGTAACAGTTTCTAGATGCACACGTAAAAATCATCAGGTAGCTTTTGTTCATCATATTTGTGGGATTTTCGAAATAATAAGGGGCCTAACGAAGTCTATACCGACACAATCGAAGGGCTTTGACAAAGTAATTCGTTCGATTGGCAGAGGGCCAATTGGTTGCGAAATTGGCTTACCAAACATTTTCTGGCAAAAAACGCATCTCTTAATTCTGCCTTTGATCAACGCATGTCCTTTGCATATCCAAAACCGCTTACGTAGCTAAAACAGAACGACATTGGTTCCCGCATGCAGGGTTTTCTGGTGATAATCATGGGTAATCAGTTTGACAAGATATGAATCTGATGGAAGTATCATAGGATGTTTTTGATTCATTGATTCCTTTAACGATTGAAGACGTCCCCCTAATCGCATAAACCCATCCTTTTCGAGAAAAGGACATAATTGAGCTATCTTGGTACAGGCTTTTCTTTCTGTAAAAGAAAAACTTCGTTAGAGAATGCATTTGTTTGTATATACCTGAGCCAATAGGCTTCCCCTGCGTTTAATTCAGTAGTTGAAGGTTGATCAAAGTCAATTTTCATCTCCTTGCAGAAAGGATAAAATGCAAAATGAAAGCAACAAACGGTTCCATGAACTGAATTCTGTGTAGGCTAACACAGGTTCTCACGCTGCTTGATCGGGAACGGCGATCGGTGCTAATAACACCACTGGTACTACGCTTTCTGAAACAGGAAAATTTTCAATGCACGCATTTTCGACAAGAGGGCTTGATGCCAAACTCTGTCAAATGCCTTTGAAATATCAAGCGCAACGACTTACTTTCACCACCACGTGAATGGATTGGTTCCACTTTTCGGTTAGATATTTCATCAAATCACCAGTGGATCTGTTGCTGCGAAAACCATACTGCCGGTCATTAAGAAGTTTCCGGGATTCAAGATATTTCATAACCTGACGATTTGTCAGCGTTTCCATGACCTTGGAGAGAAGGGACGTAAGTGCAATTGGTCGGTAGGTGGAGGAAGAGGAAGATTCGCCATTTTTTGGGACGGGCTGGAGAAATGCTGTTTTCCAACTTCTCGGAAAGAGCCCTGAAGAATAGGACAGATAGAAAAGCTTACGCAGTAATTTTGCTAGCGTGGAAGAACACCTCTTCAGAACGATAGGGGACTCTTGCCACTTTACAAGTGCGGAAGTGGATTTGCCCCATTGAATGTTCTACAGGCTCGAGTAAAAGGGGAGTCAAAGCACAATGAATTGCCTTGGTCTACCAACAAAATCTACACAACGCGACCCGCTATTCGCTATATGATGCTCTACTCAACCATAGCAAGTGCACGCAAAACCAAACGACACTTGCCATAGCCATGCAAAGCAGCAGTAACCGAGTGTGAGTGGGAGGGATTGCCTTAACACAATGCACTTTTACTTTTTTGTTCTTATGACCCCTGACACACGAATCACACTGTTTTTTTTTTTGACGATCAGTGCGCGCGCGAGTAGCGTTTTCTTTTTTTTTGTGTACACGGCCACGGGACAACTTGTCGTGTGCACGACTAATAGAAACCGGACCAAGCAAATAGAAACACTTGAAGAACATTTTTCTAATTTTTGGAAAACCAACCAAATTTATAGCTGACAATGAATTTAAATCTGAAAATTTCAAAGAATACCTACATGAGCAACAAGTAGAATAACACAAACTTAACGTCAATTCAAAATATAAGGAAACACTACAGTCCGCTTGGGGCGAACAGTACGATGCCCTATCCATATCCCTATATGCCCCAAAGAAAAAAGCATTAAGAAAGTGATGGATATTATTTTATTTCATTCTATGAAATTTATAAAAAAAAATATTTCTTGAAAAAACGCCCCCAATATGTGGGCGTGGCCAAAAGCTTTGTATGGGCGATATATTTTTTTCAGTTTCTATGAAAATGTTCGCTGAAAGCAGCATTTTAGTGAAATAAGCCCAGAAAAAGTAGGCAAAATTGTATATTTCAGGCTAATAACGAAGGGGAGTGCCTACATATCTTGTAAAGGTTCTAACACTCTATCTCCCTAACTTTAGCCTTAAAACGGTTTTTTCTAAATTGTGGGCGTGCCAGTGGGCGTATTTAAAAACTTTTAACACTTTACCATTTCGGGACCCTAGGGAGTATATGCTCTAAATTTCAGCTTCCTAGCATATATTTAAAGGCCTCATAAGTTGATACGGACGGACATTGCTAAATAGTCATAGGATTCATTCCTGATCATAAATATATATATACTTTTAAGGGTCTACGACGAATATTAAGGGGTGTTACAAACTATGTGGCAATATTAATATACCCTTATTATAGGGTATAAAAATACATACACAGATTTCATTCCACTCTTAAAATGGAGGAGGCATAGTTTGCATATCTTGCAACGTTAATAGAAAATAAAATTAAATCAGAATATGGAAAGTTACCAGGAAAAAAAAAAGAGTTATACCAGTTAAAAACTACAAAAGAAATAATTACCAGAATGAACCCAGATATATATTAAAACTAATGGATAGGGGAAACTTTGTTTGCAGAGGATGACATCAGCGTTTCTCATACTGACAGTACTAACGACAGGACAGACAATAGCAACATTTACGATTGATATAATTATAACGAATAATGGATACGTCGAAATTAACATGGGACCAACATTGATAATACAGGACACAAAAACAATATTACACTTTATAAATACTAACGAATTAAGGCAAACTGCAGACTCTATTAAAGACAATATAGAAATTCTAAACGTAGGCAATGACCCAATAATAAAACATAAGGAAAGGCTACAGTCCGCTTGGGGCGAACAGTACGATACCCTATCCATATCCCTATATGCCCCAAAGAAAAACGCATTAAGAAGGTGATGGATATCACTTCATTCTATGAAATTTATAAAAAAAAAAAATATTTTTTGAAAAAAACGCCCCCAAAAAGTGGGCGTGGCCAAAAACTTTGTATGGGCGATGTATTGGAAAGAATATTTGCAAAATATTTTGTTAAACATTTTTTTTTAGTTTCTATGAAAATTTTTGCTGAAAACAGCATTTTAGTGGAAAAAGCCCACAAAAAGTAGGCGTGGCAAAACATTTTATATGACAGACTTATAAAGGAGGGCAGTGCCTATATATCTTGTAAAGGTACCAATACTCTATCTCTCTAGCTTAAGCCTTAAAACGGTTTTTTCTAAATTGTGGGCGTGGCAGTGGGCGGATTTAAAAACTTTTAACACTTTACCATTTCGGGACCCTAAGGAGTATATGCTATAAATTTCAGCTTCCTAGCATAAATTGAAAGGCCTCAAAAATTGATACGGACGGACGGACGGACATTGCTAAATAGTCTTAGGATTTGGTCCTGATCATAAATATATATACTTTTATGGGTCTACGACGAATATTAAGGGGTGTTACAAACTATGTGTCAAAATTAACATACCCTTAGGATAGGGTATACAAAGGAGTTAAAGCAGCTATCGAACCGGGAAAGACGTACCGACAAAAAAGAGGATTTATTAACGCAATAGGAATAGCACGAAAGTGGCAATTTGGGACAATGGACGACAACGACAGACAGGAAATAACAGAACACATAAAACAATATTACAAGACGACGGTAACGCAATTTACAACTTGAAAAACCAAATTGAAATCAATTCCTATATCAACAACACAATCACTGACCTTAAGAATATTATAGAGACAGAAAGGAAACAAATAATCCAAGCATATAAAGAACTAACAGGAAACGAAAAGCGTATTATCCGACAGAAATTAATAAACGATCAAATATTGAAATTAGAATTCTAGAAGAGAAACTCAATCAAATATTAGATAGTATAGCACTAGTTAAACAGGGCTTGTTCATGCAAGTATGATGACAGCATCCGAAATTAGAGAAACAGGGCTAGACCTTTTCAAATTAAAATATGTTAGAATTGGATTGTTAAAATACGATACAGATAGATTAATAATAGCAATTAAGGTACCACATACCAATAAACTTGCTGATTTAAAACTCTTGACAGTCTTACCCTAAAAAACCAATGAAGAAGTAATAATAGAAGATCAATAAATCATAGAAATAAACAAGACTAAATTTAAATATGATGATAATACTTTGTAAGAATACATTCTTAAACTGTTGCGAGAATCGCTATAGGGAATTATTTAACATCGTACTGTTATGCAATCACGCTATCAAAAGAGGTTGATACGAGCGGCTCTCTTCAAATACTCACGATCAATGTCCAAATATGACATAGAAACCATCCTAGTTTATCACACACTGTTCTACCTTAAAAGTAAGTGCAGACATTTTGCTCAGGGCAGAGTCCAGGCAGAGTAATTGAACAAAAAGCAAACATGAGCTGGTCAGAAACTGTTCTCATTGAACACGAAAACCTGTAATTTACAGACTGAGCTGGACAGCCTCATTGAAGAAAGGGTTTATATCTTGGAATTAATGTTATTAATTTTAAGTTACAACAAGGTTATCTTAGTACAGAATCTCTGATATATGTACGTATGTATAACTATGTGATATTGATTGGTCACCACGGCCGACGTACGACTTGGATAATTTTGGACTTATTTTCTTGTGTAGGTAGTTATGTGAGTTCATGCCAAAGTTAGCGTCCAACGAGAATTGTTCGTGATTAAACTGAGAAATGTTTAAAGGATTCCAGTTTTTTTTTAGCTTCAACTTGCTTGTTTGGTGGTACACTAAAGAAGAGAGAAGTCACTCTGTTAGTCATTCACATGAATATAATAAATTTATAACACAATGATGGGCGAATGTGCTGGAAATCGGTATGAATTCGTGGAATTAATTTTTGAAAAGCTTCTCATGACAGTTTTTACTCTTGGATGTTTGTCAGACGTTCGCAAGAGGTGGGGCAGCGAATAAAAACTTTCAGGTGGTACAGGTCGGGATTTGAACCAGTGACCCCTCGCAGTTTGTGTTTAGAGCCATTTTGTATTATGAACCATTCATTTTTAATTTCGGAGCCACTTATGATATCAGTTGACAGTAATGCTTCGTTTCCACAAAGTACTGAACCGAGATTAAAACTAAACTTCCAAGACAAAAAAAAACAAAACAATTGATATTAAGGTTAGGTTAGGTTGAAATGGCAGTCGGATAGAAGTCCGACTCGCTTAGACCTATATAAGGTCCATTGTGATACCACGTGGATCTGAAGTTCCTGCCTACACGTTGAACCATTTTGAGGTGCTTATAAAGCGTGAGAGACATTTTGGATCGGTTGAGTTTAGATCATTAAGATCATTATAGAAGAAGGTCCCCATATGGATATTTCGCTTTCGGGAGAGAGCCTCCTCCTCCTCCTCATACAACTCCTACAGAAGTCTTTTGAATAGGCGCCAAGCCTTGTTGCATGCCTGCCTAACAGACAGTGTCCAGTTATGACACCAATTGTAGCACTAATGTGCGATCGATTTAGGGTAATAAAGCTCCATGAGCGTTTTAGATTCAGCCTAGGCCAAATCTGCTCCGTTATCAGACAAGTAGATCCATTTGTCCATATGTGCTTAATTTTTTTTATTGCATCCAGTTTAAACAAGAGTTTGCATGTGGAAACTGGTATGCCTAAGGAGCCCTTTTCAGGCAAGATTGAGAGGGTAGTTCCAAGTTTGTCGAGTTCGTCAGCCATGCAGTTACCCGAAATGTCTCTATGCCCCGGCACCCAGCAGAGGTGAATGTTGAACTGCTTAGCCATCTCCTATAGAGATGATCGGTAATCTAGGGCTACTGAAGAGTTAATAGAGACAGAGTCCAGACACTTGATGGCGGCCTGACTGTCCGAAAAGATTCGAATATCCGTTACGGATACCACGTTCTTTTTTAGCCAGGACAAGACTTCCTTTATCGCCATAATTTCCACCTGGAAAGCACTACAATGATTAGGAAGACGAATGGAGAGACTAAGATTTAGTCTGTCTCAGAAGACACCTCCACCCACCCCATCATTTGTTTTTGAACAGTCCGTGTAAAAATGGATTGACTCTTCCTCCGGCAAGGCATCCTCCCAAAAGGATCTAGGGGGAATGGATAGCTGGAAGTTTTTGTCGAACAGCAGTTGGGGTGTGGTGTAGTCCATATTCCTAGAAGGGATTCTGAGAAGTAGCTTTGAGGCGAGTGGCCGTAGTAGCAGCCGTCTGTCTGCTAAAAATGTCAAGGGGTATTAAATGGAACATAATGTCCGGTGCAGTTAAGGGAGTGGTGCGAAGTGCTCCACTTATGCTTAAACATGATGATCTCTGGAATTTACCTAGTTTATTGCGATTTATCGCTTTCTCTAAGGCAGTCCACCAGACAATCGTTCCATATGTTAGTGAGTAATTCGAGGTTGTAGTCCCCACTTGTTACCAATAGCTCTCTTGCAAAAAAGGAGTGCCACCGTAGCTTTCCGGACTCTTTCTTGTATATTAGATTTCCAGCTGAGCTTCCTATCCAGGTTGAGACCTAGGTATTTGGCTTCGTCAGAGAAGACTAAGCTTGTACCCCTGATTGAAGGGGGGCCGACTCGTGGGATTTTGTATTTCCTAGTAAAGAGGACAAGTTCGGTTTTGTGGGGGTTGACGCCTAGACCACAATTGTCAGCCCATCTTATTAGCTTGTTAAGAGCATTTTGTAGGAGTACTTTTAAGGTGTTAAGGTGCTTCCCCGATACGGCAATAGCAACGTCATCTGCATAGGCAAACACTTTGCAGCCCTCTCCTTCCAGGATAACAAGCAGTTTGTTCACCACAAGATTCCAAAGAAGTGGGGATAGCACTCCTCCTTGCGGGTTCCCCTGCTGACAGATCTTCTGGCGGAGGTCACACTTAGCTTTGAGTTAATAATTCTACTGGTTAGTTGTCGATTAATGAACTCGCCAAGTGTGTCACCACTTTCAGATCCGACAGTGCAGTTGAGATCGCAGATGTGTTGACGTTGTTAAAAGGACATTCTATATCGAGGAAGGTTACCATTGTATACTTCTTGTGGTGAAGGGAATATTCAATTGAATGTACTAACGTGTGTAGGGCTGTTTATACAGATCTGCCTTTGTAATAAGCATGTTGGGAGGTAGACAGCCTTTTGTCAATGTTGGTACGAATGTGGATATCTATCAATCTTTCTAGATTTTTTAGGAGAAATGATGATAGACTGATGGGTCTGAGATCTTTTGGAGTGACTTGGGAATATTTGCCAGCTTTGGGTTTGAAAACCACTTTCACTTCTCTCCATAACAGCGGAATGTGAACCAGTTCAATACAACTTTTCAGAATTATCTCCAACACCGGTAGAATAATGTCTGATGTTTTTTGTAATTCGACTGGTATAATGCCGTCAGGTCTCGCCGATTTATATGGTTTGAAGCTGTGTAGCGCCCAAAGAAGCCTATCCCTGGTAATCGGATCGTGAATGTTGGTTATGAGAGTCCTTACCCTGTTTGGGTTCGCACTACTTATAACATGGGATCTACCTGGGAAGTGTAGATTAAGCGATTCCTCGCTAGAGGTAGTCCAAGAGCCATCCGATTTTTTGAGAGGATTTTCCTTAGCCTAGAAGCTTTGGAGGTCTCCTCTATTTTGCTGCAGAAAATTCGCCACGATATTCTTTGGCTTTCCTCAATTCTTTTTTATAGGATTTGAGGGATACTTTGTAGGCATCCCAGTCGGAATCTGTTCATGTGGCCTTGGCTTTATTGAACAGTTTTCTGCAGACATTTCTAAGTGGGCTCAATTCCGATGTCCACCAATGCGGCTTACGCTTGCCTCTCGGTCGAGTGAGAGGACACGAGGAGGACAATGCTTTATTTGGAGCCAGAGTGAGTTCCCCAACTTTATGATCAAGCTCGTTAGTGTTATGAGGTAGTTCCTGAAGATTGATTGGCGGAGAGGGTCATCATTTAGACTGAATTGAATGTGTCTGTGGTCTGAAAACGAGTGAACAGACGAGACTTTCCAATTACCAATCAATTCAATGATGAAATCAGAACGAGATTTATGTCTAAGACCTCTTGTCGACTTCTGGTTATGAAGGTAGGTTCACTACCTCTGTTGCAAACAATGAGATTTGTGTGTAAAATATAATTGAAAAGTGACTCACCTCTGTTGTTTGTATCGGAACTGCCCCATACTGAGTGATGAGCGTTGGCATCACAGCCAACTATGATTCCAGTGTTGCGTTTTTCAGCTTCTTTTAGAAGATCCTCCAGGGTGTTCCCAGGGAGATCTCCAATGATATCATGGGCGAGATTGGCCGAAGTTAGCCAGTACGTGCATTTGGCCGTCTCTAGTGCGGTTATGTTTCGGTCGCTGAAATTAGGGAGTAAAAATACTTTAAGACTACTTTTCGCTAGTATGCAAGATCTAGGGTTACCATTGTCTGATATACAGTATTGTGCAAAACCTAAGCAACTTTTCCTACTCTCATGTAAAAAGTTGTCTCCCACTTTTAAAAATACTTCCCGGAAACTGTAAATATATTTCTTTACATATTTTCATGTGTCCTCAAAATCACCCAAACAAAGTTTTTATTTTTCATTTATTAACAGTAAATAAAAAAATTAATCAAAATCAGTTTAAAACATAAGGAAAGGCTACAGTCCGCTTGGGGCGAACAGTATGATACCCTATCCTTATCCCTATGTACCCTAAAGAAAAAAAGCATTAGGAAGATGATGGATAGTATTTTATTTCATTCTATGAAATTTATAGAAAAAAAAAATAAAAATATTTGAAAAACGCCCACAAAAAGTAGGCGTGGCAAAAAACTTTATATGACAAATTAATAAAGGTGGGCAGTATCAACATATCTTGTGAAGGTATTGCAACTTTATCTCTCTAACTTAAGCCTTAAAACGGTTTTTTCTAAATTGTGGGCGTGGCAGTGGGCGTATTTTGAAAATTTTAACACTTTACCATTTCGGAACCCTAGGGAGTATATGTTCCAAATTTCAGCTTCCTAGCGTAATTTTAAAGGCCTCAAAAGTTGATACGGACGGACGGACGGACATTGCTAAATAGTCTTAGATTTTGGTCCTGATCATTAATATATATACTTTTAGGGGTCTGCGACGAATAGTAAGGGGTGTTACAAACTATGTGTCAAAATTAATATACCCTTAGGATAGGGTATAAAAACAGCTGTTATTTTTTATGACTTCAGCACATCTACGAAGCATCGACTCAATTAAATTAGAAATAATAGCTGCTGGTATGTTTTCCCACTGTATTTTCAATAAAGTTATCAACTCCATTTGGTTTTGCACCGTATTGTTCCAACGCATTTAAGAATCCCAAATAAATTTTCAATCGGATTCAAATCCAAGGCCAATCGCAGGCCAATCAAGAACTTCAACCTGATGGTCTGTTAGCCACTCCTTGACCATTTTTGAAGTATGCTTCGGGTCGTTGTCATGTTGGAATATCCAAGAAAGTGGAATATTCCATCCGGCATACGGCAGCATCACATTTTCCAAAATATCCTTGTAAACAAAACGATCCATTATGCCCCCTATTTCATGAAAAGGACCAACACCATAACCAGAAAAGCATGTCCATATCATAACAGTTCCACCCCCATGCTTCAGTGTACTTTTACAGAAGCGTGGATTAAGTCTTTTCTTGGGCGTACGCCTAACGTATTGTATGCCATCAGTGTTCCACAGGTTAAATTTACATTCATCACTGAATAACTCACTTTTCCACTTGCCGACTGACCAATTAATATATTTTTTAGCAAAATTTAACCTATAAAGTGTTTTAAAGAAAAGATTATTTCAATTCAAAAAACAATTTTATCAATAAACCTTTTCTGTACATGCTTCTTCGTAAGCATAGCTTTCGTCAACACTGAATAACTTTTAAGATCAGCTTCAAGAGCCCGTCTACGAACCGTACTGGAGTCAACGTTCAAATTCAAAGTCGACAATATTTCCCGAGAGGAAATAAAGGGATTTGATTTGATTAATCTCGTTATTTTCCTATCCTCCCGAACAGTTGTTTTACGCGGCCTTCCTCCCACATTATTATTTTCTAAGCTACCAGTAGCTTTATATTTTTTAATCAAACGTGAAACTAAAGATTTATTAATTATACCCTATCCTAAGGGTATATTAATTTTGACACATAGTTTGTAACACCCCTTAATATTCGTCGTAGACCCATAGAAGTATATATATTTATGATCAGGACTAAATCCTAAGACTATTTAGCAATGTCCGTCCGTCCGTCCGTCCATCCGTATCAACTTTTGAGGCCTTTAAAGTTATGCTAGGAGGCTGAAATTTGGAGCAAATATTCTCCCTAGGGTCCCGAAATGGTAAAGTGTTAAAAGTTTTTAAATCCGCCCACTGCCACGCCCACAATTTAGAAAAAAACCGTTTTAAGGCTTAAGTTAGAGAGATAAAGTTGTAAAACCTTCACAAGATATGTAGGTACTGCCTACCTTTATAAATTTGTCATATAAAGTCTTTTGCCACGCCTACCTTTTGTGGGCGTTTTTCACTAAAATGCTGTTTTCTTTGAAAATTTTCATAGAAATCGAAAAAAAATGTTTAACAATATATTTAGCCGATATTTTTTCCAATATATTGCCCATACAAAGTTTTTGGCCACGCCCACTTTTTGGGGGCGTTTTTTTTCAAAAAAAATATTTTTTTTTCTTTAAATTTCATAGAATGAAATAATATGCTATCCATCATCTTCCTAATGCTTTTTTTCTTTGGGGTACATAGGGATAAGGATAGGGTATCATAGTGTTCGCCCCAAGCGGACTGTAGCCTTTCCTTATGTTTCCGAATATTTTTGCAATTTTTGACTGTGATACACTTTGTTTATATAGGTTAATTATTTTTAATTTGAAGGTTTTATCATATTTAGCGCGCTCCATATTGAAAATGACTGTGAATGACTACCCGATCGCAATCTCTACCCACAATTGAGCAAAATTAACTTTAAACTAACTTTAAATTAAATTAAAATTAACATTGCGTCATGGAAAAACCCATTTTAAAAATGCCGTTAAATTTGTGGTAATAACAAGAACTGTTTTAGCAAACTCGAAGTTGCTTAGGTTTTGCACAGCTGCTTTTATACCCTATCCTAAGGGTATATTAATTTTGACACATAGTTTGTAACACCCCTTAATATTCGTCGTAGACCCATAAAAGTATATATATTTATGATCAGGACCAAATCCTAAGACTATTTAGCAATGTCCGTCCGTATCAACTTTTGAGGCCTTTAAAGTTATGCTAGGAGGCTGAAATTTGGAGCATATACTCCCTAGGGTCCCGAAATGGTAAACTGTTAAAAGTTTTTAAATCCGCCCACTGCCACGCCCACAATTTAGAAAAAACCGTTTTAAGGCTTAAGCTAAAGAGATAAAGTTGTAAAACCTTCACAAGATATGTAGGTACTGCCTACCTTTATAAATTTGTCATAAAAAGTTTTTTGCCACGCCTACTTTTTGTGGGCGTTTTTCACTAAAATGCTGTTTTCTTTGAAAATTTTCATAGAAATCGAAAAAAAATGTTTAACAATATATTTAGCCGATATTTTTTCCAATATATTGCCCATACAAAGTTTTTGGCCACACCCACTTTTTGGGGGCGTTTTTTCAAAAAAAATATTTTTTTTTCTTTAAATTTCATAGAATGAAATAAAATGCTATCCATCATCTTCCTAATGCTTTCTTTCTTTGGGGTACATAGGGATAAGGATAGGGTATCATACTGTTCGCCCCAAGCGGACTGTAGCCTTCCTTATGTTTTGAACTGATTTTGATTTCTTTTTTTTATTTACTGTTAATAAATGAAAATTAAAAACTTTGTTTGAGTGATTTTAGGGACACATGCAAATATGTAAAAAAATATATTTACAGTTTACCGGGAAGTATTTTTAAAAGTGGGAGACAACTTTTTACATGAGAGTAGGAAAAGTTGCTTAGGTTTTGCACAATAGTGTATATAGTGCGTAGTATCCCGGAGTCTTGAGACCGCAAATCAAGAAGATGAACCAAGAAGTTCATTCTCACTAAGAAGAACCTTGTTTAGGCAGTCCTCCGTCTCCATGTCCGACAAAGTGTCAGTAATAGAGGCAGTGGACTTGGTTGGAGCCGCTTGGTCTGCGGAGACATCGTCTTCCATGGAAGGAAAGGATACCGATGTACCCGGGTCAGGGGCTGCGTAATCGGAGTCTTAGGGGTGAGGAGGCAGTTTGACAGTCCCTAACTCATCCTTCTTATTGACGCGCAGAGTGATTTTCTCCCAACCAAAACTTATCGTGCCGTTGATCTGCGCCAAAGGAGCAAGGGATTCCTGGTTGATTACTATAACAGCAGATCTATAGGCACCCCTTTGCTCTTTCAGCTTAGCGACCTTCCAGTCATGGGTGGGTAGTGAGGGATTGCAGAGCTGGATGACTTCCAGGACTTCATCCGCGGATGGCGGTTCGATGGGGATCCAGGTGCGAGTCCTAGGTCTGCTAGGGATGTTCTCCTTTGCTACGACCTCGAGATTAGCACCCGGCCAAACCTCTCCTAGGCTGCTTACAGCCGACTTATAAAGATCGACAAATCTTGTGTCTGCGCAAGCGATTAGCTTGACGTGTCCTTGATGCCAACCAGCATCTTGCTGGTGCTGGTGTTATGCCCCTTGGAGCGTTTTGAAACCGGAGCGGTGCCAGCAGTGGAAGGGCCTCAAAGTGCCACAATCCTACCACTGCTAGGGAGAATACCTTCCATTTTCTCAGGAGGATATCTGCTGTTACCAATACGGGGTGGACCACGAGTAGCCACAGTCGTACGACCGCTCCAGATTGACGCGGTGGTACGACGCTCGGCACGGGTCGTATGACACCTTGGTCCGGCCCAGGGGAGAGGATGGATAGAGAGGATGAAGACTAGGAGGGAAAGGAAAGGAGAAGAAGAAATAGGGGGAAAACACAGGGAAGAACGCCCTTTAGTTTCAGGACTGACCTAGAGATAATCTTCTCGAGAATCATTGGCTTTACTCAGCCCCTACAACTCGGCAAGTTCGACGCTCGGAGTAGAGCTATCTATCTAAAAAATTAAATTTTAATTTGTTTTTCTGACGTATATTTTAAAAATGTTCAATGTAAAAAAAAGCGTTTGAGCTTTTTTAGTTCAGATCTTACTGATAGATGTCATATAAATATGCGTGTGCTTTCGATGTTATCACTTTTTTGTATTTTTCTTGACTTTTGATTCGATGTAGTTCTGGCTTTACATGTACATATGAATCGGCTTGTGAATACATTTAATACTAATTTACTATTCCTGGACATGTCAAACGAGTCGTTAGTTGAGAATTGAGTGCGGCAAATAATTTGACAACCAGATATAGGACATTGTGTGCACAAATTTGAGAGCCAGATAGCGGGTTCAAAGAAAATGCCCATGTTAATCTCCTTTTTATCGGTGGAAACGTACAAAGATTTATTGTAAATCATTCGGCTATCGATTTATCTTTTGGTGGAAATGCAGCATAATGTCAATTAGTGTGATATAAGAATATATATCTGGTATTTATGCATGTCGATTGGTAAGATATAAAGTGTTACTGTTGAGAGAATTTTAAATTTTTACGGCATGTATATTGTTACGTGTACCTGCAGCGAGTAACAAAAAAAAATGACTATGGTGCAAAAGTTATTTTCTGTTTCTGTTATTTGCGACAAGGCGCAATTTTCCACGGGAATTTGAAAATATAATATTTGATATATGTAAGTAAACTATTTTATTGCTTCGCGTTATAATGTAAAAAATTCGATAAAAAGATTTCGTTCTTAACAGACGCTTCGCTGCAATTATCGCAGCATTATTATTTAATTTCGTATTCAGTTATTATTGCAATATAATTATTTTGGCGATTTGAGTGTTGCAGTTATTCTTGTGTTTATATTTTGTATTTTTCATACAAAATTCGAATAAGTTTTCATAACTTGAAGTACTATTTTTGGCTAAGATGAAAATTGGCAATTAAATGGGCAGTTAAAACTGAAATCGTTTAGTTATGACATTTAAAATTTATAATTAAATGATAAGTTTATTTGCTATAGATGAAAAAAAAATCAAACTATTTCTGACAATCTATTACCCCACTTTGTTAACCGATAATATTCTTCTTATTCTTATCCACCATTAAATCCCATCTGTCAAGACTCTTTCAACTGCCAGACAACAACAACAAATCACTTGCATCTTGCTTTCTCTTACGAGCGCTATGCATATCACTCGCATATCAGCGCGATTATCTTTGGTACACGTTGCGTTGGACCAGTTTTCTTGACATAGTAATTTTTTTATGGGATCGTTTCAAAATATCTTGGACGTGGAAATGATCGTCATGTCGCACGAGATAAGTAGATTTTAATTGAGTCAGAAAGAAAAGAAACTACCGAAAATCCACTTTAAAGTTGAATTTCGTGCTGGTAATGGGATATGAGGGGGTGGCATGCTGCCCCAACACTGACTACTGCAAAATAAAGGCCGCTAAGCTTTATTATTTTTTTAAAAATTGGTTTCACTGTCAGATTTGGAGTAGATGCAAGGTTGGGTATATGCAAACTTTCTTTATACCCAACTTTCAGGAAGATGATGGATAGCATTTTATTTCATTCATAGAAATTTAAAGAAAAAAAAATATTTTTTTTGAAAAAACGCCCCCAAAAAGTGGGCGTGGCCAAAAACTTTGTATGGGCAATATATTGGAAAAAATATCGGCTAAATATATTGTTAAACATTTTTTTTCGATTTCTATGAAAATTTTCAAAGAAAACAGCATTTTAGTGAAAAACGCCCACAAAAAGTAGGCGTGGCAAAAAACTTTATATGACAAATTTATAAAGGTAGGCAGTACCTACATATCTTGTGAAGGTTTTACAACTTTATCTCTCTAACTTAAGCCTTAAAACGGTTTTTTCTAAATTGTGGGCGTGGCAGTGGGCGGATTTAAAAACTTTTAAGACTTTACCATTTCGGGACCCTAGGGAGTATATGCTCCAAATTTCAGCCTCCTAGCATAACTCTAAAGGCCTCAAAAGTTGATACGGACGGACGGACATTGCTAAATAGTCTTAGGATTTGGTCCTGATCATAAATATATATACTTTTATGGGTCTACGACGAATATTAAGGGGTGTTACAAACTATGTGTCAAAATTAATATACCCTTAGGATAGGGTATAAAAATGCTATATCCAAACAAACTCATAATCTTTAAAGTAATCTTCCAAGCAATAATGTTCTATGGTTCGCCGGTTTGGGGTAACTGTGCACAGAGTCACCTCCGTCGATTACTAGTAACACAAAATAAGCTATTGAAAATGATCTTTAACTTGACTTGGTACTTTTCGACTGGTGAGCTACACGTGATCACGCAAATTTAAATAGTATCTGAAAGACTGAATAAATTATTTGAGCGCTACAGCTGGTCGTGCTGTTCATCGGACAATCACTTGATTTCAGGTCTTCTATCTAATAGAAATCCTTGAGGGTTGTTCTTTATTGCCTTATAACTTATTAATTTATTTATATGCATATAAATTTACATATATATTTTTTATTTATTTATTTATAGAATTATTTATGTATCAAGGTCATCCCCCACCACTCCTCTTATTTGTATGTAGGTATTTCTATCAGCTTTTCCTCCAGCATTCAGTATTTAAAATTAAATTATATATTAGTTAAGAACAATGTACATTTTCAGTAGTAAGGTAGTAATAACCATATATCTGTAAATTGTGCAATAGTAGTTTTAAGAATGTATATTTTTGCTGAAAATAAAAATATCCATCTATCTATAATTGAAATAATTTCCAACTGGAAAAAGTGGCCTTTTTGTCTAAAGTTTGAGGTCATATTTCATAATGAATTTTGGCCCCAAACTAAAAAATAAAAAATAGCTCCAAAAATATGATAAATGGCCCCAAATCACAGAAATTTTCGTGTTGTTGTTTCCCATATAAATTCTTGAGGCCATTTCTCATTTTTGGTTTGTGGCCATTTTATATTGGGGCGTGACACATTTTTAGGGCCTTTTTCATTTTTTTTGGGGCCATTTTTCGTTTTACATTGGGACTATTTTTCATTTTGAAAAAGAATTTAAATTTTTGGGACCATGTTCATTTTTGGTTTGGGGCCATTGTTCATTGGATTCAATATTTCAATACAAGTCCAAGAAACTTTGTCGAGTTCTACTCATTACAAGGTTTTAATGGAGAGGCAGAATTATGGTATGCTCACTGGAATGGTATAAATTTAAGCTTCGAAGATCTTCAAAAACTGGACTTGTGTGATGTTTTACAAGAAGCTGGCATTTTTTCCCAACAACAAAACTTGCATCTTCTATTACCTTAGCGTCAACCTGCACCACAAGCTTGGTTGAAAGGACTTTCAGCACGTTAAAAAGAGTAAAAACTTGGCTTCGTTCAACAACGGTTGAAAATCGTTTGGGTAACTTAAACATTTGAAATGATAGATAGTTGAGGAAATGTTTCAATTTACAGGTTTATGCATAAAATAATTCAAACAACCCAAATATCGTGGCAGCAGATCTGTTTAAGATCATACATTTACACCGTTGCAGCTACACAGCAGTACTGCATTTCGGAATTCAACGCCTTTGTATTGACACATGAATGAGTTAGTCCCCTCCCCCAGGCTGTTGGAGAAGAGTTGGTGGCGGATAAGCCCTTGAATGGCAGCACTCACATCCCCGAAGTGGGTTACTGGCACCGGAATTATCGGCCTGCTATCCTAGGGTCAAAACCAGGGCCTGGCCCCGGCATAACGTCGGGGTAACTTCCCGACCACGTGAAAAAATATAGTTATGAAAGAGACAGGGATAGCCTCAGATAACAATTTCCCTCAAACGGCAACCAGTCCCGGAAAGTTAACGGACATGCAGGTATGTACCTGAAATGTGCGGACAGTCCATACTCCAGGTGCTACTGAAAAACTTGAGTCTGTACACTCGCGGTACATGGCCTGCATTACCGCGATCCAGGAAATACAATGGATAGGATCAGGAATTATGAAAAGAAAAAATTGCGACATTTATTACAGCTGTAACAAAAGATTGCATGTGTTAGGATGCGGATTCGTGGTGGGAAATCGGCTTAGATCCCAAGTAATGGACTTCAAGCCGATAAGTGATCGCCTGGCTGCAATCCGCATCAGAGCTACATTCCAAAACATTAGCAGCTTAGCCTACCGATGAGGCTGAGGACCCTATCAAGGAGGAATTCTATGACCTCTTGGACGGAGCCTACGGAGCCTGTCGGGAGTACGATGTCAAAATTGTACTCGGGGACTTCAATGCTAAAGTCGGCAAGAAAAACATAGTCGGCGGATTAGTTGGCAAGCACAGCCTCCACGAAATAACAACAGATAACAGCTACCGACTAATTGACTTTGCAGCAGCTTATAACACGGTGATAAGTAGCACTTGGCTTCCGCGACTAAGAATCCACACAATAACCTGGCGCTCTCCAGACGGTCGAACCGCCAACCAAATCAACCATGTGCTAATCGATGCGAGGAACGCATCCAACATCTTGAACGTGCAGACTTACCGAGGGGCAAACGTCGACTCTGACCATTTTCTTGTCGCAGCTAGTCACCGACGCGCAGGGAATAGTAGATGTATGTAAGCAACATTTCCAGCAGCTGCTAAACGGACAAAATGTAGAGAGAGTGATGGGGCAAGAAGAGAACCCACGTCCATTCAATGAAGAACCAGTCCCTCCGCCCAGTATAGAAGAAGTTGATCTATCTGCAGAGCTTTTCAAATACGGAAGTGATGACTCCAACCAAGTTTGGGTGGAGGAAAGCATACCGCAACACACTAATCGGCACGTACCAGTGTGGCTTCCGGCCCGGTAGATCAACGGTAGGCCAAATCTTCATACAAATCCTGGAAAAGACTTACGAGCTCTAAGTCGAGACATACCACCTCTTCATCGGCTTTAAAGCCGCATATGACAGCATTCATCGTCAGGAGCTTTTTGTGGCGATGGCGGAATTCGGGATGCCGTCAAAACTGATCCAGATGTGTCGCGTGACACTACATAACAAGCGGTGCAATGCAGTTTGCCAGTAGCTCGTCTGAACTATTTTAAACATGCACCGGATTTTGGCAAGGAGATGCGCTGTCGTGTGATTTCTTCAATCTTGTTCTTGAGCAGATAGTGCGCAGGGCAGATATCAACACGGAAGGCACTATCTTCAACAGATCAGTCCAACTGCTGGGATATGGGAACGATATAGACATCATCGGTCGATCCCAGCGTGCCGTGATAGAGGCTTTGAAGTTAACGAGGACAAGACTAAATATATGCTATCAAGAAACAAACAATCATCTGTCCACCGACTAGGACAAAATGTCACTATTGATAGCAGCAACTTCGAGGTAGTTAAGGAGTTCATCTACCTCAGGGTAAACATCAACTCCACAAATGACATCTTAGTGGAGATTCGTCGAAGAATTACCCTAGGAAACCGCTCGGTTCCGACTCGAATAACAAAGTGCATGCTCTACAGAACCCTTTTCCTACCAGTTCTGCTATACGGCGCCGAGTGCTGGACGATAAGCTGGAAAGAAGAGTAATTACTGGGATCCTTTGAAAGAAAAATCCTTCAAAGGATATTTGCTCCTGAGCGACTTCACATATCCCCAAAGAAACTAATCAAATGGTCTCAAATCACACGATCTTGGTGGTCAATTGACAGGTCCATTCCGCGAAATTTTGCGCTCGTCGAATGTTTCCTTCAATAAACATCTCATCCACATTCATGCCATCAAATTCTGGAACAAAATAGTCGGTTATCATGGCACTATACCTGTCTCCATTAACGGTAACTGACTCTCCAGCGTTTCACTTTTGCTTTGACACTAATGGCGTTTCAAGGGTCTCATGTGGATTCTCTTCACTCCAAATGCGGTGATTTTGCTTGTTGACGTAGCCATACAACCCAAAATGAGCCTCATCACTGAACAAAATTTTGCGATGAAAATCAGCATCGATATCAATCTCATTTTCGGCCCATACACCAAAATCACGACGCATTACATGGTCTCGCGGCTTCAATTCTTGCTCAATCTGGATCTTGTAAGGTCGTAAGAAGAGATATTTGCGCAAAATCTTCCACCAATTGCTGTGCACGGTGGCGAATCAATTCATTCGGGTCTTCTTCAT